>CM072166.1:18873452-19473452 GCA_036850595.1 Rhyacichthys aspro | reverse complement strand
GACTCTACATACATCTTATATTCATCTATCTGTACATTACTGTACATACTGTATAGTCTTGTCATGTCCATAATACTCATATTTATTGTATATACTGTTCAAACTGTGTATTCTGCACTTACTGCCGTTAATGGTTAAATGCTAAACTGCATTTCATTGCCTTGTACTTGTACATGTGTAATGACAAAGTTGAATCTAATCTTATCTGAACTAACGTAAGAGAAAGCTTGGATATTGGCCTAAACAGCCTCTTATAAAGAGCTGCACTCTACCATTCAATGTGCACTTTGACGCAAACTGGCTCATCACACTCTTAAACGAACATATTCAGAAGCAAAATGCACTAACTATAAAAGCTATGTCCCAGAGGAGAAATTTTGTGACCTACTGCAGATTGTCTGGAGCGTACAAATTTGAACTACATTAACAATGAATAAATATAGCTATTTAAAATAAACAAAATCAAATGATGCAAAATATCATTATTGCCGTATCAACAATTACAATATCCATAGTACAAGTTTTATTTTATTATTTTTACTTTCTCTTTTATAATAAGCTAAAAGATATACACCAGAATAAACTTTGCTCTTGGTTCTCTATTAAACTCAATACAGTCTAATCCCAGAGCTCTGTCAGAGCCACATTCTGGAGCAGCCGACCTGTATAGAAGTTGACCGCTCTCACACCTTCTCCTTCTGCCCTCTCCACCCATGACCCTGACCCTTTCATCTGTCCCACAGCACAAACAGCACAACAGAGTCTCTTTGTCACAGTTCTGCCCCACTACTGCCCCTCAGATCTGCCCCTCTGCCCTACAACACACAGTCAAAAAACTAGCACAGATCGTGTACAATACTCCACTGAACTGCTCTGCAGACACAATAATCACATCAACAACACTGATGGAACATGTCAGGAGCAGGACTAATGAGGGACTAAGAATATTTGTTACTATTGCTTATCCTATTGTGTGTGAGATCTGTTCTGATTGGCTGAACCAAAGATTTAGTGTCTTCTGATCTACAGTGGACAAAATAGCTGTAATGGCCCCTGCCCATGTCAAGGCCATGTCTTGGTCCTCATCTGACTTACTGACTTTCTGTACTCCTATCACTATTACATGCATATGGATGTTATAGATTTTAGTCATGAACAACATGAACACATCATACGTTCTCATCAGATTAAAAATTATACCATTGTTATATTATTTGTTAAACAAAAAAATATATATAATTCCATCTCTACCTAAGAAGATTTTTAACTGTAAAAACAGTGAAGCCTGTGAATAATATAAGAGAAGTAGTAGAGGCTGTTGGAGGTGTTGATGGCTGTGACTGGCTCATGACCTCTGACCCTGATGCTAACTGGACACTGACACAGCACTGTACTGTGCATAAGTCAACGGCCACTAATACAGAACATGGTCTGGTGTTGGTCAGTGTAATCATCGGAAAAGGCCGACATTACAATTTGTTTGCATCCGTATATCTCTCACCAAATGCCCCTCCACAACTGTCTCTTTGAGAGTCCCCATGAGTGTCCTCCTGAGACCTCCTAAACCACATGAGTGTGCTGTGAGTCCTCATGAGACTTCTCATGGGTCCTCCTGAAAATCCTCCTGGGTGTCCACGTGAGAGTCCTCCTGCGTTTCCTGATTGTACTCCAGAGACTCCTCCTGAATCCTCCTGAGTGTCCTTGAAGTCCTCCTGGAAGTCCTGAATTTCTTCCTGAGATTCCTCCTAAAACTCCCAATGAACTTCTCATGAGACTCCTACTGAAACTTCCCCTAAGAATCGTGCTCCTGAGTGTCCTGCCCACACTACTAAGAGTCCACATGAGTGTCTTGAGACTTCTCCTGAGTGTCCCCCAGAGAGTTGCCCTAAAAATCCTCTTACGAGTACTCCTGAGTTTCCTGTGAGTACTCCTGAGACGCTTTCTAAGAGTCCACATGAGTGTCCTATGAGCTTTCCTGAGACTCGTCTTGAGTGTCCCCTGAGACTACTCCTAAGACCCCTCACAAGTCTCCTTCTATAAGCCCTCCTGGGTGGGTGAGAGTCCTGAGTGGTCACCTTAGTGTTCCCCTGAGACTCCTCCTGAGTGCTCTCCTGAGAGTCCTCCTGAGTCTTTCTGTAAGTCCTCTTGTGTGTCCTGTGAGTCATCCTGAGAGTCCTCTCGAGACTCCTCCTGAGTGTCTTGTGAGTATTCCTGAGAGTGTACGGCATCGTCCTGAGAGTCCTCCTGATTTTCCTGAGAGTCCTCAAGAGACTCCTTGTCTTGTGAGTCCCCCTTAAAGTCCTCCTAACTGTCCTCTTGAGAGTCCTCCTGAGAGTCCTACTGAAACTCCTCCAGAGTCATCTGGAGTGTCCCCCTGAGACTGTTCATGAGACTCCTCTTGTACGTGCTTCTGAGTGTCCTCCATAGACTCCTGACTGTCTACAAGTGTCCTGAGACTCCTCCTGAGTACTCCACACAGAGTAACTCTGAGTCCTCTTGAGTGTCCTCCTAAGAGTCCTGGTGAGTGTTTTATAAGTCTTCCTGATGGACTTCTTGAGTGTCCTCCTGAAACTTCTCCTGAATGTCCTTCCAAGTGTCCTTCTGTGAGTCCTCCTAAGAGCCCGACTAAGTATCCTCCTGAGACTCCTCTTGACACTCCTTCTGTGATTTCTTCTGAGAGTCCTGAGTGTCATCTTGAGACTCCATCTAAGAGTACTCTTGAGACTCTTCTTCTACTCTTCTAAGACCCCTCATGAGACTCCTTCTGTGAGTCCTCCTGGGTGTCCTGTGAGTCCTCCTGACAGTCCTGAGTGGTCTTCTGAGTGTCCTTCCGAGCCTCTTCCTGAGTGCTCTCCAGTGAGTCCTTGTGAGTGTTCTGAATGTCCTCCCAAGAGTCCTGAGTAACCTCCAGAGTAGGCTTGCAGCAATAGACAGTTTTGGCGATGATATCAGTGTTAAATCACAGCACCGGTTATGTCACATGCCCACCGTGGCCTCTTTGCCCACCGTCATTTTAAATTAAAAAAAAAAAATCCTATTTTTTATAGATATATATATCTCTGTTCTGTCTGAGTTTGCTGTTTGCGTGTGTAGTAGGCTATATGTTTCATGTTCAAAACCTCAATGTACAAATGCTTCACTTTGGAAAAGAGCTATCATCATTTATCATTTGCTAGAGTTATTGGAGAATTTGTGGAGCTACGACTTTACATCGTTAACGCATAGAAAAAAAGTTAAATGCATTTGTCACAGTCTGTATTTGTCTCTATTCATCTTAAAATGTAGTGAACTTTGATAGAAGCTAAACAAGGACCTGCCGTCAGTCTGTTGTAAAAACAAGGTGTAAAATACAGACAGTCATCTCTGTACTGTCTCCATTAGCCCCCAAAGAAATAATAATTACCTCAACAAAGGATATTATTATAATAATACACGTAGAATCAGTAATGTTATGACCAGACATCCCACTGCATCCTGCTGTCTGTAAAAGAGACCTCCTCAGGCAGTAGACTGAGGCGTCTGTGAAGAGTCTCCTTCAGTTACGTAGCTGTAGGTCTCACATAAACAGAGCACTGTCTGTACATTTTGCAGACACTGGTTGTAGGCTGTAATTGTCGGAGTTCTCCAGAAGTCATCCTGTTTTACCTTCTATTCCTAAATGAAAAGGAAAAAATTGAGAATATAGACTTTAAACATCAGTAAAATAACCACTAAACCACTGTGTGCAACAGCCTCTATATCTGTTACTGTATTACTGTACTTTTATTCTGTATTTACACCTTCCAGATGCTTACTGTAATGTAATATGCCCATGGTTTTTGAACTTTTAATGGCTTTATTATTTCTAATTCTATTAAAGCATGAGCAAAGCAAAGCATTAAAACCCGAGAGCATTGACTGTTTCTTTTATGCTTCTTTTAAGCTTTAAGCTTTAAGCTTTTAAAGCTTCTTATGTTCCTCTGATGGTTCACGTTCTGTCCGGTGCTTCATAGAGGGTAAAGGTCAGCATTGACAGCAGCTGGATACAAAAACAGAAGCTATGTATGACTGTAAACCGAGCTAATACACAAAAACACCCTAATAGTGCTCACGTACCTAACAAGCAAGCAGCTGATCAAACATATTATTACAAAACATATATTGCTCTGACGAAAGAGACACTAGTTTGCAGAGCTATAAAGCTTGACAAAAACAACAGTTATTAATTTACTTCAGTGTTTTTGCGGCCAATGGGGGGTGAAGGTAGTAAGCTCGTTCTATGTTATAGCAGTATAAATACTGGTAGCAGTTGTAGCCTATAAAATGGTGAAAACACAAAGCCATATGTTAGCAGCAGCTTTACTACGTAACTAAATAAACCAGGACACTTACCATTAGAAGTTCTCTGTTCGCACTGGGTCTGTTCTCGTAACTTTTCCAACGAGTGCAATCCAGCCCAAAGATCATCTCTGAAATGTTTTCCTCTCCCTTTTGTGCTTTCTGTGTCTTTTGAGCGTTTAGTGATGACAAATATCACTTAAACAGCGAGAAAGCCCGATAGTTTTCTGCCGTGTCTGGGCGCCACCATGTTTCCTCCTCTCAGAGCGTGAGACGTCACTGGTCGTGTGACAGCTGGAGTCCGCGGGCGGTCAGGCCAAAGTTGTATTTCAGGTTTTTCAATAGGGGACAGCCTTAGGCTTAAGGAGGCTTATTGAACCTATATCATGGTAAAGAACCATTGGAAATTAATATGATGCTTTGTTTATGTAGGCAAGAAGTTGCTTAATTGGGGTTTAAGTAAGTAAAATAAAAAATTTAGTTTTGAAGAGAACAGGCACCTCAATTAAAAACTAAAAGCAGCTGCACAATGCAACATGGTGAGCGACAGTTACATCGCAGATCAGCGGCAGGAGTCAGATTTATCTCATGTTGTTTATTCAAGCGTTGATGCCGAATAAGCAATTGCCACTAAATTGAAAGAGAATGTACAATGTGAATGGCCATTTATTTGCTATTTAAAGCGAAGGAAAGCAAGAAAAGGAGGGAAACTGCAACGAACATTCACTCCCCACCCCCCACAGTGAAACCGGTATTACCGGTGTTGAAAATGTCCTCATCGTCACAACCCGTCTCTTGAATCCTCCTGAGTGTCCACATCTTACATGATGCTTCAAGTAGAAACCTTCACTTGTTCTTACAGCCTTTGGCTTTTTTTTAATTGTTTATTATTATTATTATTATTATTATTACCATCCACCAGAGGGGGTTAGTCGTCCCCGACAACCCCATCAACTAACACAAAGTCCATAAAATGCCCTGGTTGGCGTCGATGGCGGATTGGCCGCCTGGGAGAAGAGTCACCTGACTGGCCCTGATCCACACTGTCACCCCCTACACCAGCAGCCACTGGGGCATGGGGGCGGTACAGAGCAAGCCTATCCTGATGCAGCACAACCAAGCGGCCTCGGTCAGGCATACGCACCCGGTAGACCACATCGGACAGACGTGCCACGATTTCAGCCGGCCCCCGCCAGTGACTGCGAAGCTTGGGAGAGACACCCTTCTTCCGCTCAGGACAGTACACCCACACTTTGTCTCCTGGCATGAAGGCCCTTCCACGACATTGACTGTCGTACGCCCTTTTCTGTCGTATGCCTGAATCAGCCTGTACCTGGTGGGTGTAACCGTGCACCACCCGCAGGCGCTCCCTGAGTCTTCGGAAAGAGTCCATCTCAGTGCCCCCGGCAAGCTCAGGCTCAGGGGGAGCTCAAAATATCAGATCCACAGGGGTACGGAGCTCCCGCCCGAACATTAGGGCAGCTGGTGTGCACTGACTGGACTCCTGCACAGCCGTTCGATAGGCCCAGAGGACCAGGGGCAGATGTCGGTCCCAGTCTCTCTGATGTTGGCCGACAAGGATTGCCAGCTGGGTGGCGAGGGTGCGATTAAACCTCTCCACTAGCCCATCACTCTGCGGATGGAGAGGGGTCGTTCGTGTCTTCTTTACCCCGAGAAGTCGGCAGACCTCGCTGAACACCTGGGACTCGAAGTTGCGCCCCTGGTCACTGTGAAGTTCAGCAGGGGCCCCGAAGCGGGTGAACATCTCCTCAACCAGTCTCCCAGCAGTCGTGGTGGCACTTTGATCCGGCACCGCATAGGCCCCGGGCCACTTTGTAAAATAATCCATGGCCACAAGAACATAGCGGTTACCAGAGTCAGTAGAGGGAAAAGGGCCGAGGATGTCCACACCCACTCGTTCCATGGGGGCCCCCACCAAGTACTGTTGCAGAGGGGCATGCGAGCGTTGAGTTGGTCCTTTCTTGGCAGTGCACAAGTCACAACAGTGTACATGCAGTTCCACATCTCGTCTGCAGCCAGGCCAGTAAAAACGGCCCCGCAGGCGATGGAGAGTCTTGGAAATTCCAAATGCACACTCTGGAGGACCTGGGGCTGTAGAGCAAGCGGCACCAGAAACTGCAGAATGTCGTTGCCACGGCCAGGAGCCTGCCACCTCTGGTACAGCAGACCAGTGTGAAGCTCGAAGGTGCCCCACTGGGAGTGATAGGCCTTCACATCTGGGCCCTCAGATGACACCACCGACCACTCTGGACGCTGACCCACTTCCAGCCATCTCCTCACCAGGGCCAGAGTTGGATCGGTCTCCTGTAGCTGTTGCAGTTGTTGTGGCGACCAAGGTAGGCTTTCGTCGCTGTTGGTTGACTGGATGGCTGCAAGCACTGGCTTAACCTGGTCCCGCTCTTCCTGCCGCCGACAGTATCGACACTGCTGCAGCACATGGCCGACGGGAGAGAGCGTTGGCGTTGCGATGCTGTTGTCCTGGTCGATGATGGATCTCAAAGTCGTAGGCCTGGAGAACCTCCAACCACCGGGCCACTTGTCCACTTGTAGTTCCTCTCCTCACGACTCAGGGCACGGCTGAAGTACGCCACTACTCCCCCCCCCCTGTCCCTTTTGGGAAAGGACTGCCCCGACTCCCACATTACTAGCGTCTGTGTCCACAATGAAGGGAGCCTGCACTTGGGGATAGGCCAGGACAGGAGCTGTTGTAAGGGCAGCCTTGAGCTGGTTGAAGGCAGCAGCACAGGAATCAGTCCATTTGTAGGGTTGGCCTTTGTCGGTAAGGCGATGAAGGGGGCTGGCGACCGAGGCAAAGTTCTTGACAAAGCGGCGGTAATAAGACGCCAATCCCAGGAAACTGCGAAGCTCACGGATGTTGGCTGGAGGGGGCCAGTCTTGGACAGCCGTCACTTTTGTTGGATCGGTGGCCACACCTTGAGCGCTGACCACATGGCCCAGGAATGTGGTCTCTCTCTGTAGGAGGTGGCACTTTGCAGGACTGAGCCGCAGACCAGCTCGTCGAATGGCGCTAAAGACCTCTCTCAGGTGGGTCAGGGCTTTGTCAAAGTCATTGGCATGCACCAGCAGGTCCTCAAGGTACACAACGCAGCGACTCCTGGGAATGTCCGCCAGCACCCTTTCCATGAGCTGTTCAAATGTGGCCGGTGCATTACAGAGGCCGAACGGCATTACTCTGAACTGCCACAGTCCCTGCCCAAAGGTAAAGGCGGTCTTTGGTCTTGCGTCGGGGTGTAGTTCCACTTGCCACTGCGCATGTCCAGGGAGCTGAACCAGCTGGACCCGTTAATGTAGTCGAGGGCGTCGTCAATACGGGGCAGTGGGTAAGAGTCCTTCTTGGTGACAGCATTGAGGCGGCGATAATCCACACAGAACCGCCAACCCCCCGATTTCTTTTGTACCAGGACAACTGGAGCTGCCCAAGGACTATTGGATGGCTCAATTATTCCAGCAGTCAGCATTTTGTGGATCATGTCTTCTGCTACCTGTCTCTTTGACATGGCAAGCCTGTGGGGACGCAGGCGGATAGGTGGTGCAGAACCTGTCTCGATCGAGTGTTGGACTAGTCCTGTCTGTGTGCAGTCTTCATCTCTAGCTGCAAAAATGTCCACATATCGGTCAAGAAGCCGCCTCAACTGGTCACGTTGCTCCCGGTCGAGACTCCCACTGCTGCGCTGCCATAAGTCATGGGCGGCCACTGCAGTTTCAGTTGATGGGGCATCAGTTGACTCAGATGTGATGACAGAGGTTGGGTGATCAGGGTTGGCAGGAGGTGGTTGTGGCCGCGCTGGTGGAAGGTCATCAGGAACTTGCATTAGCTGGTTTAGAGCTGTACGGGGGCTTGCTTTTCGTGCTTTGGGCCTCTTTCTCTTTCGTCGACCAGGCTGAAGGGGCACTGTTCGTGTACCAAGGGTAAGGGTTGAACAGGCCAGGTCAACTATGGCCCCCCAGTGGATCAGCAGATCTAGTCCAATGATGCAGGGGTCCTGAATATGGGCCAGCCAGAACTCATGTTCTAGTTCTTGGTCCTGTACTTCGACCCGGAGAACCTTCATCCCTTTCATACCAGCCCTCTCCCCGGTCACCGTTGTAAGCAGGGTTTCTGTTGGCGACCAAGTTGTTGAGAGAGGGCCAGTGGTACCTGGGAGGACTCCCGGCCGTACAAGTGAAATAGTGGACCCGGTATCAACCAGCGCCCGGCAGGGTTGTCCATCAACTAGGCAATTCAGGTATAGTCCTCTCGATCGTCCTGGCCATCCAACTAATGTGCATTGTCCTCGGAGAGGGGCTGGTGATTGGAGTGGTGGTCCTCTCACTACATCGTTTCTCCCCATCGTTTCCCGTCAGCTGAGGCCCTCTAAGTTTTGGTGCTGGTGCTGGGCAATTGCGGGCTATGTGGCCTGGCTCATCACACCTGAAGCAGCGGTCAACAATGGGGCGACGTCGGCGTCTAGGGGCTGTGGGCTGGACCTGGTAGACATTTTCCATCTCCTCTTCCTCCTCATAGTCAATCCAACGAACATGTTGTAGTGGATTGGTGACTTTTAGTGGGCTCGGGCGTATGGAGAGCACCACCTCGGCTTGTTCAGCTTCCTGGAGAGCTTCACTGAGGGAATGAGGTCTGGCCAATCGGACGTGTTGCCGTAGACGCTCTGGTGTGAGTCCCTGTAGGAAGGCATGAAGTGCCAGCTCATCACATGCGGCTACTGGAAACTGGGGATAGCCGCGCTGGGCATGAAGTTGTATATCGGCGGCCAATGTGCCCAGGCTTTCCCCTTCTCTACGGCAGCGGCTGGTCAGCTGTAGGTGGTCAGGTGTAGAACTTTGTATTGCTGGCTCATCATCATTTGGCGCTGTGGCCCTTGGGCCAGGCTCATTATAGTCTGCAGCTGGTAGTGTAGGATGACTTAAGCCAATCCTCCCTGCCACCAGGGGGCAGTGCAGTCTGCTGGTGCTGTGGCCATCTGGGATGCATCTGTCTTCTCTCAGTTTTGGTCTCGCTCCGGTAATTCCTTCCAGAAGACGGCAGTTTTCTCTCACCGCTCGTTCCAGCGCTTCTATTTCTCTCTCCATCTTCAGTTGGTAATTTAATCCCACTTCTGACACCAATGTGACGATGGATGCTCAATGAAGTCACGGCGGAGAGATCTCGTTGCACTTCTCTACTTCGAGAAGGCTGTTTTATTGGTTATTAACTTTTACAACAACAACGTTTGAACATTACAGTGGGTCTCTAATCGACACATCCAACTCTATCACGGTGCACCACATGTCTAAGAAGAATAATAGTGCAGCCATAAGAATATTCGACCAATAGGTATCTCTACAAGAACATTGTTTGCTGTAGTATACATAAACACAAACACTTAATTAACAGCTATAACAAGCTTGAAACTCAACAACTAACACATTACCCATAAGCCCCTGGATCACATGACTGTCTCTTCAAACAAGCGAACTACGAAACGCTACATTATTATATTAGATCACATTTACGCTTAGACAGGCTCAAATGTCAGCTTCATCTCAGGTGTCCCAGAATCCTAAGTAGAGCTGCAGCTATCGATTATTTTAGTAATCGAGTATTCTAGCGATTA
Organism: Rhyacichthys aspro; assembly: GCA_036850595.1. Classification (NCBI taxonomy): domain Eukaryota; kingdom Metazoa; phylum Chordata; class Actinopteri; order Gobiiformes; family Rhyacichthyidae; genus Rhyacichthys; species Rhyacichthys aspro. The sequence continues at coordinate 19,463,499 of CM072166.1, read as the reverse complement.
TTTTTTCGATTAATCGGTTAATCTAATAGGAGATACTAGATTTTTTTTAAGTAAATAACATACCTCAAATAAACAAATTGCACATTTTAAATGCATTGTAAATGGCAAAAACACCCTCAAAATTCAATGCTCAAAAGATAAAGACATGTGCAGGTCCGAAACAACTGTTTATTCAGAAGAAGGAGGACCAGAAAACAAGTTTAGTTTGCAATCACTTTCACTTAACGGTGATTTTCCTCATTAAATTGGGCACAGAAAAGCTTTGTTTTTGCAGATTTTACGGCATTTAATGCTTACTCATGTATATAAACGTATAAATATTAGAAATAAGAAACTTAAGTGCGTATATTTTTGTATTACTTTGGGAAAATACAGATGCTGTGCTTGTTTGTTTTCCGTTCTGGTGCGATCTGATCTGTTAATGTTGATGCGGACTAGCTCCGCCGTTGAAGAAAAATAGAACTGCTACATATCTCGTCCGCTGTGCTGTGCACTGTCGGATCGGAGCTGCAAGGCAGCGGATGCAGTGGAAATGCTCTCATTGAAAACAATGGACGCGTATTTGCTGCAGAGTGCGTGGTGGAGCATAGTGGACCCACAACGCATGCAGTGGAATCTGGGGTTCCGCGCAGTTCCACACTGCGGGCCAGTCTGTAAATTAAGCGAAGCCTCGAGACAAAAAAAAATAATCAAAGCTTTTTACTAATCGAATTACTCGAATTACTCGAGGAATCGTTTCAGCCCTAATCCTAAGCCCAACCTAAAATGAAAAAAAGCTGAGGTCTGATGGAAAGTGCTGTACAAACCCACACTCAGTCCTGTGATAGACTCTGGCTGGCCCTGGCAGAGGCAGTGATCTGTCGGAGCATTTTCTCAGAGCAATACAATCTGCCCTGTGTGAAGGACTGTGCATGTGGGCCGCTATATGGAAATTCATGCATTCCAGTCCAATTTTTTATTGTCTCTGTGCCCACCCAGTTGTGCCCCTCTAAACTGACTGTCACAGCACTCATATGAATCATGAAGAAATCATCCAATAATGTGAGGAATGCTGCCTGTGTGGCACGATGCTCAGTGGGCCATGCTGGAGACAGCGGTGCTATCATCAAATGTCCTCATCTTAAAACTAAACAGCGGACTTCAAGCCAGGCCTCATTCACACATAATAGAGTTGTATCATTTCAATTTGAGAAAAGATTACAAAAAGGCATCTGGACACCTTTTTTGAAACCTTTCTTGAATATGTCCTGGATGACTGAGAACCTCCACAGACACTCAACACTCTATACAATAAATCAGCAGACAGGGCTTAATTTGTCCCAGAACACGCCATGTTCCTTCACCTCTCAAAACCAGTACCTATTTTCCTGGACCTCCTGTGGCGCATTTATTGATTGATTGATTTTTTTTTTCTACCAGAGAATGTTTAAAATAGATCATAAGGTCATATTAAACACTAATCAGGTTATAATAAACACTTGAAGTGCATTTGATGTATATTGGCAACCTGTTCATGCATAAAAAGAACTCATGCACTGGCCAAACACACACCATGTTTTTGATATTAGACTCCTGAACTTTCCAGGGGGGAGCTTAATAAAGCATCGCAGTGTGTACGAGAAACAGTCTGTCTCCTCCACAGTCACGTCTCTTTGTTCTTACAGAAGACAATTAGAATAATGAGAATAAGAGCCACGCTTTAACAGCATGATGCAGCATTCACGTGCACTCTGTAAAACTCTGTAAAAGTGAAATAGCAGTGGCTCCTCATTCTTTCCACACAGCCTACTATTTAATAATTTTTGGAACATAGGCCAAAAAGCATTTAGCACTTTGTCAATCACTGAATGAAACACCAAGTCGTATAGCAACATGTTGTATATATTGATCACACTAGTTTTAACATATTTTTTGCCGGTCATTGGCAATCTGCATTCATTGCCTTTTTCTCCTCTCTCTGTGCTGCCTCCAAACATGCCTCCAAAATATTTTCTCTGTGTTCTAGGACCCCCAGCTTTAAATTAAGCCCTGATAGTGCATGAAGACTAAATACCAAACCAAAGGCTCCTGAGTGATGCTCAGAGCCTGTTAGCGATTTAAAGCATCATGGTTAATTAATCATAAAGCTCCACAACACCGTGTGTTTCTATTTCACAATACTGAACTCTTGCAAATTTAGACCCCTCTAGTGACTCTTTTTCAAAAAAGTGACAAGTGTAAATAAGCTAGACATCTAGCTGGCTAGCTCATAATGTCTCAGTCTAAACTGTGCACCCAAAAATACAGAAAGGAGAGGGTATCAAACCCTGAATCCAAAGCCTGGATGAAGCCGTTTATTGGAGATGATATAGACTACAATACATACATTAAGTTGGTAGGGAATTAAATATAAATTCATCACTTCAATGAGTGCCGTAGCGGTGAGAATTATGGGCTTTCAGTGCAACGTAAACAAACAAAGCGGCATATAATGCTTAGTCCGCTCAAGACCTTCATCAGTGAACATTTAACATTGCATCATGTTGCTTCCTCCCGTCTGAGCTGAGTAAATGTTTGGTTTTGTATATCCCAGGTTTAAAACACTAACATAACATAACACTGCATGAGAAATGTTCTTATCATTTTTTACTAAAACTTCAAACAAACAAGCCAAAATATTATAAACGTGATTTTCTCAGGCCATATGCAAAATTAGATTAATTATTTAAAAGATTATTAAAATGAATACAAATGGATAACAGCTGATGGCAATTACAGTCTATTTATTCTCTCATTAGTTTTCCCTTTATTTCCTATGAAGTAAATAAAGTTAATTAAAGTTAATATCAGTCCTATATATATATATATATATATATATATATATATATATATATATATATATATATATATATATACACACACACACACACACACACACACACACACACACATATATATATACATATATGAATATAAAGAATTTCTAATTTAAGATTTTGAATTTTGCATCCCTACAACTCACATCCTTTTTATTTACTTCCCACTAGAGAACAAGCCATTAAGAAAAAAAAGGCCAGCCACTGCTCTAAAAAAAACTTCTAAAACAAATGTGTTTTCTATAATAATGTGGGGCAAAACAATGTTTGTATACGCTTCACTGAATATGGACTTACTTCGGAGTCTGAGTGAGGTGGAATCCCAACAAGACAAAAAGCAACTCCATTCATTAGATTCCCAACGGCAGGAGCACGCCTGGCGACGACAGAGACGGTTTAAGAGTAGTCTGCTCCTGACATACTAACACAGGCCCGTGTGCGTCCAGATAACAGCGGCTGAGGTTCACACTGACCGCTCTGTGTCTGCGCTGCAACGTCAAGCCCAGCCCATGCCTTTGCATCACTGCGCGCTCAGCCGTTAATCCCGCCCAGTGCGTCCTGCGTCACTGCGCTATGCCTTCAATTTATGGATGAATTACATCCATGCTTCAACTCCTTCCTATGCGTGTGTGTCAGTACGCTCTGCCTTCAAACTCGCCCCGTGCGAACTGCGTCATGTAGCCACTGCGATGGCGGAAATAAGTACGTAAAAGCAATATTCTGCATGAGCCATATACATAAGCTCCTTAATACAGTTTTTTCGGTTAAGCATTTGTCACAGCATTTCAATAGTTCCTCAACACTCCAATCATGTTTGTAAAAGGTAGGCTAGTTATTAACCAAAACATTTAGTTTAGGTTTCAAAAGCTTGTTTTATTGTTAGTTAGCGTGTCAGAGCCACAAATGTAACGTTTTTTGCCACCAATTGAGCCATGGTCATATGAATGGTGAATGGTCAAAATTATCATGTTTTAGTCCCAAATCATGGTGATGATTATCGCCAAATTACATCCAGGGGAAAAAGTTAAGTAAAAATGAATTTCATGGATTTCATCAAAAGAATATTTTTTAAAATCTCTCTTGCATTTTGAAATTTCTGTAACTATTTCATTTTTATCATAAAAATAAACATAAAATTTATAAAAAATTTGCAAAATCCAGGCTAGGCTTATTTTAGACTCAATTTTTATGAGGTCCTTGCAGCATATTACTTATATTTATTGATATTTTAATTACATTTATAAAAATAAATGAATTGTGATGTTTTGTCACAATTCAATCAGGAAGAGTTTAGCTGACATTGAGGGGAATCTCAACAACAATCTAATCAAAATATTCTTGAAAGACATGTATAGAAACAATTTGAGAGCAATTATGTTTACCTAAATAATACAGGTGCTTAAAAATGCTTAATGTTAAGCCCTGTTCATTTAATTCTTTTGAAGCCCATTTTCCTACACATTTTCTTAGTCCTGTTAGAAAACTGAGCTCCTTAAAACTTAAGTGTGTAGTTGTTGCATGTTGTATGTTTTGATTTTGCGGTCACATTTGCATTTTTTGTTTGCTTATGGATATTTAAAAGCTCATACTGTGCAGCAACAACAGGAGCCACACAGAAGGCCATTGTCAGCACAGACATGACAATGGGGCCACTCTCAGGGCCTCTATGAGCTCCCCCTTTACAGCAGTGACTAATAAGGGATATAATAAGGGACAAACAGGTCTCATTTGACTTGTAGGGATACAATTTGTCAGTTTTATTTTGCTATCAGTTAGATATTTGCCCTCTTACCCTATTCCTGTGTGGCTTCAGCAGCTAAAACATGAAACCACTGCATTAATACCGGCAAAATAATGATGAGGGAGGCATTATGACAGAAGTGAGTCCAATCATATTCATAAAGCAGCAGCAGTGCAAGGGGACAAGGGCCTGTAAACTAGATTAATCCTGACAAAATTAGAGACAAGGACACATCCAAGGGCCACAATTGTACACTAATCCTGTCTATGAAAATGGATTTATCTGATCATAATGAATGTCCAAATGAAGAGTCAGTAACGATGGGAATGACATTGGGCAAATGACCCGACCGAGACAGAGGGTCAGAACAATGAAGCAGGGTCCCAGAGGCTACAACCCCCATTAACACAAACTAAAAAATAAATGTAAATACAATATAAATACTCATGGTATATAATATTAAACTTATAACAGGGCTATAAACAACTGAGACCGTTTTTTTCAATTTCCCCCTCTTCTCCAACAGAATTTGAAACTCCTGCCATTGAGAATGGAATGTGGAATGGAATGTGGTCAATAGTAAGATGAGAAACACCAGACCCAGAAATACAGAGGAGATGAAGGTCTTTATCAAAGCAACCTGCATATTGGTCTGGATTCTGAATTTTGGGTTTTCATTAACTGTAAGCCATAATCATTGCATATTAAAAAAAAACCCAAAATGAAATATTTCACTCTGAGTACTACTGAATATACTCTACTGAATATATACAATATATGAGTTTAAAATTTTGAATTGAACTTCTGAAATAAACTGAATTTTCCATTATAATTTATTGAGATTCACCTGTATATGGGTCATATGACTACTAGACTAGAAGCCGCTCAGACACGCCCTCATGAAGAGTCCTCACATAAGCACGCCACCATACAGCGATATACCTCCATCCACCAGAGGGCAGGCTCCAAAAGAGGAATTATATTGTAAAATCCATTTGCGACTTTACAAGTGTAAAAAACCCTTTTACAGCCTGGCACAAAAGATGGTTCTGGTTTCTAGAGCTGACTTCTTGTTATGTGACAACTCTGGGGGGAGTGGATTTTTTTTTAATTCTTTGGTTTGCCCTCAGTTTAACTTTAGAGTTATGCATAATTAAGGTAATGGCTACTTTGATTGACAGGGTGTTGTTTTGCATGGGCCATGGCGGCCGCTAGCCTGTATGGTGCAACGCTAGCTGCTAGTTATTAGCTGTGTAATTTTTTGCTCTTGAGAGAAGTTTTGCATAAAACTACTGAGTTATTTTTCTGTTGTATTATGTGCCCTTCATTAACAGACCGTCCAAGAAGCTTGGCTCCAGTCTTTTTTTGGTGAGTAACATTCAAATTGTATATTTGCTTAAGTCTTTATTAGCAATTTATTTTAGCAGATGCTAACAGGCCTTAAGGCTATAAGATTGATTTGAATCTATATTAATTTTACATTCTTAAAATAAACCAATCAGTAAAATTGGGGCCTTTGTTGAACTGTATTTCAAGTTGTATTTCACTGACTTTGTGTATTGTTTCCAGACAAACCTGACCAGTGTGTGTTGAAGACCAGACTCCTGCCACTTCGACTTTCACCTTCTATTTCATCAGACATTTTACACAACATACAATAACAAGCATTTGTTTGTGTGTATTACAGAAATGATATCCTAATGTACTATATATTACAATGCATACTTTTTCACCTTACTTTCTACATGTACTGTCACAGTTTGCAATTAAAAATGAACAATGCATGGACTTATTTTAATTTTACTGCACTTATTTTTCACGCGACTTCCTAATTGTGGCCTGAGCATAAAATCAAATTTTGTTTTATGTTATTACGTATTTATAAAATTTTCTTTAGGGTTCTCATTTAAGATCATTTTAAAACACTCTCAGGCAGCAGTTAAAGACAGTAAAGTAAATTTTGTTAATAAATGTTACATCAGAAAAGATTAAAAAAAACAAAAACATATTTCATCTACCTTCAGCAGTTAATTAGTGGGAGTAAGTTTTTATCAAATCAGATTCATGTGTTAAATTTTGTAGACCATATCTAGTTTAAAAAGAGTGCAGAGCCATTATGAACAGTAAATATTAGTACTCAGTAAAACACAGATCCTGAGGTATGGTAGACATGATCTTTATTTACAGGGCTCTGCAGGTGAAGCTGGTCCATGTTCTCCTTTGTCACAGGTTTGACACGGGTCTAATCCTTATGTAACTGCTCCACAGTGGTTCACAGTCGTCCAGCGCTGCTCTTTCTCACAGGGAACACAGTCACGGACAAAAACAAAAAACAGTATTTAATGTTGAGCCAATAAAACATGTAGAAATACAAAGCTGTTTCTGCACAGTAAGTAACTCTGACGTGTGACTAAATACTTGAATGCTTCTTAACTTAAACACTCACCAATGTCACACTAAGAAAAAAAAACTTTAAAAGTGGATCTGAGTGTTGCTTTATCTTTAGTTTATGTGTAAATAGAAAATACAGGTCTTTCTAAATAGTGCACATTTGCAGGGGTCCTGGGTTTAGCGTTATAGGAACTAAAAGATCATGGAGGCATTATAAATCTACTATTTGAATATCTTCACATGTTATATGCTTAAACATTGCTGTTTTATTATTATCATCATATTTAAATAAGAATGAGGCTTTATTATTTTACTGTCAAAATGTGCAAATTAGGGACAGATATTCAAACAAATATGAAGGATATAATGAAATATGTTCAAAAAACACGGTTTATTTTTAACAGAGCTAGTAAGGTTTACCAGACTAACACAAAAATTTCCTCATGCTTAAAACTATGATGTATTATGATATTGATAATAATGATCTGATATTTACAGCAGGAGCTAAACTATACTTTGTTGTAAAGTTTGTCGACTTACCCCGAGCTGAAAGACAACAGTGACAGGGCTGATCCACAACAGTTAGCAGCAGCCGTTAGCATGTTGTAAGTTGTTAGCATGTTCAGCTCCGGTCGGCTCTAAGATGAGGTGCGTGTTTCTGAACCACGCATTTGAAAAGCCCGCACAGGAGCAGTTTAGACGCTGCCCTCTCTGCCCATCTTAGTAATATCCTGCATAGGAGGAGTCAAAATATCCAAGATGGAAGCGCCGTTCATTGGCGGTCATTTGGACGAATTAGACCAAATGGAGACATTGCTTCCATTATTTATACATTCTATGAGTTCTATACATCACGTTTGAGGGTTGATGTGGTCGACCTTATCACGAGGACACAGCAGAGATATACAGGCCACTCTACGGCACCCCCTGCTGGTGCCTCTGTGCCTCTTGTATCCTGATTACATAACCCTGTCACATACTTCCTGGCTCTGATCAGATACAGCCCTTATTAAGATATTTATTAAAGTCTGAAAACTGCTGATGTCTGGGCCAGTGTGAGCTCCATAAAGCCCGCACATATTGTATGAAGGTATGCAGTAGTGCAGTGGCGCACAGTGGGCACATGGGGCAGTAATAATTTTTCCATGTATTGGCTGTGCAATATTTCCCATTCATATAACACTCCATTGTTATTACTCTGTAAATTTGTATAGAACTTGTTCTGTATTGTTTGATGTTGTTTATGTAACTTTTTCTACCCTGTAATATTTATCGTATCTTGGAAAACTCGACTGTGATCGTCTCTTACATCACTGTGATATGTAACACTCATTAGGGGCTGTGACTTGGAGAGGACTAAATTCTGTTATGTAACAGCATCAACATTTATCAGTCTACATAATCTGACATCCTGACGTCAAAGACTGAAGTGTCCAAACATTTTAAATGTGAAGGAAATGTGTATGTAATGTTGACACTTGAAGCAGATAACACCACATTCTGCTCTTTGTTCAGTTCTGTCTTAGAAGAATTTCGCCCCATTTAAAAAAGACACAGATCATATAACAGACAGTTGAACCCTAAGTGACTTCCTCACAGCTATCATGAAAGTTCATATGAGTGTTACTATTCAGAATGCATTTCATTATTATTATCATAATAATAATAATATGTTGAATAGAAATGATTTAGAAATGATAGAAATGATTTTTGCTTCTTCTCACTCACGACGTAACACTAAACTTATCTGCTGAGATCATGTTGGACATATACAGGACAGGAACAAGGTGACAATTCTGCATTAGGTAGGTCACTGGTTATTATACAGTTGCAGAGTAGCATGTACCGTTGCTGTTATTTCTATGAGCTGTATGAATATAACATTTTCATTTAACACAAATTTGTGTTTTAAAATGGTAGGCATAGAAATTCAAACATAACAGTATCAGACAAACACTGGTATTTCTTTTATCAGAGTTTATTGTTTTCAGGGCATTTCAGTTGTGAGCACCATGTGTAAAAATGAAATACCTGATACATAAGAGCAGTGTTGTCTGGCTTATTGAAGCTTGGAACTGTACTATTGTCTTCTGTTGCTGTCTGTGCAGTAGGCCTGCATTATATTATGGATAAGATGCTATACATGCAATAGTTCTACATTCATTAATCTGGAGAACATGACAGCTGCTAAACTGAACTGCAGCAAACTCTAAAAAGAAAAACATATTCTAATGACACATCTGTCAAGTTATACCAACTAACTAATCTAACTGTTACTCCGGTGTTCTAACTGAAAATAACTATACCACCTTGAAAAATCATAGTAGTAATAGCACTCAGACATTTAAAGTTAAAACTCAATAGAGAATTAAACCTTAAAGGCCCATTACGTAACTTTTGACCTACGAATACAAAACCTCAAAGTCATGTGAGATGCTTATTTGGCCTAAAATAGGGCTAATAAGCCCCCTCTGGTACGTGACCACCGCCGCCTTAGGCAGTAGGACAGGAGTGAGGAAAAATCATGGTGTTGCGCTTTTTTGTCAATGTTTGTCATCGTTAAATGCTTAAAAGACACAGAAAACACAAAAGAGAGAGGAAAAGATTTCAGAGATGAACTTTGGTCTGGATTGCACTCGGAAAAGTTGTGAGAACAGACCTGGTTCAAAACAGAGAACTTCTACTGGTAAGTTGAAAGAAACAGTAAAGAGGAATGCTTCCAGCACCTCCAGGGAGAACTGGTGAAAAGAGGTGCTCTTTGATGAAGGGACTACAGAGTTGCCAAAAAATTCCAAGGCACTCTCTTACAGTTGCCTTTATTATACAAAGCCTTTAATGTTTAGTAGTGATGGGCTGTACTGTGCCGAGGCTTCGGAGCGTGTGTTGAGTAATCCTGGAATTGAAGCGCGTATCGACGCTTGTGTCGTTTAGGGCAAGTGACATCATTGATGACGTTGGAAGCCTCGCTGGTTCAGGAAGTGGTTCGAGACTTCGAGTAGTAGCACAATTTATGAACCTGTTGCACAAGCACATTCAGAGCCCTCTTCATGTTCACAAGCACATTCACTGCCCCTGACCTTGTTGAAACACTGCAGCAACAGATGTGCCCCTGTCATTATGAGTTATTCAAACATAAACCATGATTTACTGATAATTTGCCAAGTAATATTACATTCCATTGTATTGTCATGTTGGACCTGATAAATTCTGTTGTCTGTTATCTATCTTATCTGTGGTGGAGCAGTACTCTTAGCTTGAGTGCAGGAGATGGGAGGTTCAAGTCCCATTGGGAGAACCAACAACAAAACTAGAAGGTTGTTTGTTTAATTTATTTGTCAAAGTATTGCATGAAAGATACTGTACATAAGGTACATATGGCAGCCATTCCCAGGGCTGCACTGTAACAGGACAACAGCCTATTGAGTGCATTACATATTGACAATATATCTGGCTGTCTAACAGTCTTTGAACAGCAGGGGATTTGTGTGCACATGAAGCCTCGAAAAATGAACCTTTTTGTGAACCATTTGGCTGCAAGGTTGCAAGGCTTCAAGAAGCTTCATCTCGCCATCACTAATGTTTAGGGCATGTCTTAGTCGACTCTACTGAGCCCATGGCCTTTCAGCCTGCCTTTATTAGGGGGAGAAACAGAATTCAAATACATCATGTGAGCTATATACAGTAGTTCCACCAATAGGATCTCTCCACCTGTAAGAGTGAGTGTTGCAGGGGAAAAAAAACACCTTGTGGGCAACATCTGACATACACCACCAGATGGTAGTATTGACACCAAGTCTACTAAACTAATAGACAACAGTGAATAATACAGAGAATAAAAAACAATTCCGTTCATAAAAACACAGTTAAATCCTTTTTGTGTAGTGTCAAGTATGTGGTCTATTCCATGTGCTTGAAGACTGGCTGGGTTGCTGTTATGAAAGTCCATAAAGTGTCTGGCCATTAGATAGTTTGTATTTCCTGTGCTGTTAGCATATTTGTGTTCAGCTAGTCTGTCCTGTAGTCGTCTTTTTGTCATCCGAATGTAGAAAACTTTGCAGCTATGGCATACCAGGCTGTAAATAACAAATGTAGTTTTACAGTTAATGAGATGGTTTATTTTGTACTCCTTTTGTGAATGAAAGTCCATTTTTTTCATTTGCCCTACATTGGAACAGTGATTACAGTTGTTGCATTTGTAGAAGCCCATGGGTCCATTTTTATCATATTATAAGCTACAACTAGTATTCATACCACTATGGCATTAAACAAGCTTATTACCTACGTCCTCCATCTGGCACAAAAACACTGATGTAAATTAATAACTGTTGTTTCTGTCAACCTCCATAGCTCTGCGAACTAGTGTCTCTTTTGTCAGAGCAATGATGATAAATGTATTTGAGAAGCTGCTTGTTGTTCATGAGCTATGTGAGCATTATCAATATATTTTTCTGTATTACTGGGGAGGTGTTCCGGGCATATCCCAATGGGAGGAGGCCCCGGGGCAGACCTAGGACACGCTGGAGGGACTATGTCTCTCGGCTGGCCTGGGAACGCCTCGGTATTCCCCCAGAGGAGCTGGAAGAAGTGTCTGGGGAGAGGGAAGTCTGGGCGTCTCTGCTTAGACTGCTGGCCCCGCGACCCGGCCCCGGATAAGCGGAAGAAGATGGATGGACCTCAGTTTGTAGTCATTTACAGCTTCTGTTTCTGTGTCCAGCTGCTCAGTCAACTAGCCCAGCCAGTGAGTCTCCAGTTCCTGTTCCTGAGCCTTTCAGAGGAGATTTGATGTAAAGACTTTATACCTCAATGCTCTCTGGTGTTTGACCGCCAACGTCAGACCTTTGCTAAGGTATCTCTAGCAGGGATTTATCTGCATAAAAAGTTATATTGTTATATAATACTGTACCATGTTAGTCCCAAAGGTCAGCTCACGGGATTAGTTGTTGTTGTCTTGTCTTCTCACTTTGTCAGACAGTCCATACTAAAGATCAGGACCAGTATTTTTGGTTTAAGTGATCACACTGTCTTCATATTAGTTTGTTTAGCACCGGGACAAGATGGAAGCACCTGCACACAGGACTTATAAACAGTTACTCATGGAAGCAAATATTACGACCAAATATAGGGAGCTGGGAGGCCATTGATGTTCCCCAATGTATTTCAGTGCTTTTACAGCAGAGTTAATCCACTTCCAATGGGCAGTGTTGAGGTTGATACAGAAGGGGCGGCATAGGAGGCAGGAAGCAGACGTTCAGCCACAAAGGTAGTGAGTGGTGTGCTCTAACAACTTCTGGTTGAGACAGCAGTGACTTTTGCTGCCAAATAACTCATGGAGCAGTTTGGAAAATACTAAGTCAGGCAGCTGCTTTTATATACTGTCCTCAGGTAGTCCAAAAACATGTATGGTTTAACGTCTGGTTCAACTCTCCAGATTGATAAAATTAGCTTTTAGCATAGCATTATCCTCTTGGGGAGAGGAACAAACCCCTTCTGGGTCTCTGAATTTTTGGCTCAGGTCCTCCAAGACAAAGCGCTTTCCCAATGTTCTTCTCAGTTAGCATCTTGTTTTGCTCTGCCAATAAGGTTGTAGTGCTGTTGAATTTAAGGCTAGCACTAGCATCTTTTTTCTCTGCAGTTTTATGCCCCCTGGACCGCATAGTTGAAGTCAGTAGGAGAGAAAACTGTGTGAGGCAGAAAGCGAACAAGCCAACAGAGAGTTTGAGGGCTGAATGTTAAAAAAAGTTGATAGTTTACTGGAGCTTAAACGACATAGATCTCAAACCATGGTTAGCCAAAAACAGAAGCTGTGATCAGGGTGTGAGTGAAATTACTTTGAGGCTAAGGATCTTAATGTACTGTCAAACAAAAGTACCGAATAATGAATAAGCTGTGTTTTGCAGATTTTCTAAGTGAGAATTTTCCATCACACATGGTGAAAAGTTGTATTTCTTTGAAGTGATTTTTTTTTTTTTTTTTTAAAAGGCATTTTTATTTGTTAATGTACTGTAGATTTTATGGTTTGAAAATATGGTCACCCTATACTAATGTTCACTATATCAAGACAAAAAAAAAATAAAAAATGATGTACCTCAAACCCCGTGTTAAACTGAGTCAGCTCTTTCTACATCAGCTTTGTCCACAGTTTTCAGCATCATCAGCATATGACAACATTGTAGACAAAGAAAACAAAGATTTAATTTGTCACAACAAACAATCATCCAGAACTAAAGGGTTTCCAGACGTGTCCAAGGCAAGGCAGTTCACAGGAAAGTGTTACTGTTGGGGGCTTTAATCTGGCTCTGCTCTAAAAAGAGTGATCCCCCCTTCAGGGGCACCTCCCTCACTCTGCTGATGTACCCAGTGACCTGGATCACCCCTCACCCTCTTATCCTCCCCCACAAAGCCCTGACAGCTCTTTCCCTGTAAACAACCAGGGACCGACAGAGACAAAAGGTAATCATTGTCTCAGTCCAACTAAATCCAGACGCTGAAAATGTATAGGTCCAGTTGACACACCAGGACAGTTCTGTGTCTGATCAGAGACTACAACTTCAATACGTATTAATACAATTATCATTCTGTGGCAGATCTTAATGTCCAGAGCCATGTTTGGCCAAAAGCAAACAGATTTCACAGGAATGTTCTGGTGGCTAAGACACTTTAATGTTGTAATAACTTTCTCTCACATGTAATGTCTATAAAGCCCTGCTGGTTCTGTTCAAAGATGTGTGTTTGTGGCAGTGAGCTCTGAGCCATGTGAATTCAGGACATGTCCAACCATTGAAATTTTTGATATGTAGTATTAAAATGATGAAAGAGGAGAAATCTAATAATAATATTAGTCTTATTCAAAGAAAAAACAACAGAGTGGGCATTGTATCTTTGAGGCTATGGCTGTTTGATTTTTGGAATTAAAGCCCTAAATAGTCAAACATCTGTCTGTTGTGTACTGCAGTCTGCCCTGCCCTGTAGTGTGTGTGTGTGTGTGTGTGTGTGTGTGTGTGTGTGTGTGTGTGTGTGTGTGCGTGCGCGTGCGTGCGCATGCGTGCGTGTAGGTGGCAGGACAGGCAGGCACCCATCTGTCTGTTTACAGTGGTACAGGGAGATTTGTCTAAATATCTAATCCATGTAATCTTCAGGGGTAGGACTGCAGTGGCTACATCTAGACACTGGAGGGAGAAACTATGACAGTACAAGTAAACAAAATAATGTAATATAGAAAAAGAAAAAATACTGCAAATGCAATCTAGCCAGGTCGTTACACTCAAAAATACAGAAAGGAGTGGGAATCAAATGATTAATTATTGGAGATAAATAGACATACAGCCTGTATTAATTTCTATGTGATCAAAAAAAAAAAAAACACATGTAAACTCAGAAACATATTCAGAAGGCTACCCACCCACCCAAACGAAGCTGCTATTTATGGTTACATTTTTGACGTGCAAAACATGTTTAGAGGGCTACAAACAATGAACCCACTCGACAAATTCAAATTCACAATATTTTGTCCTAAAATGCATATCTGTATCTCAGCATAACCTGATGCATGCTGAGATACCTGTATGCAGATACAGTTTAAGGGGTGTTAAATAGCTGAAACATAATTTAAAACTGTTTCTCAGCATTTGAGGTGAAACTACATCTAAAAGGGGTTAAACATTGTGGTTTCATTGTAAATTGAAAGTGTTATAAGAAAATAATTGCAACTTTTATTGAAACCTTTGTAAAAATGCCCTGTTTTTATCACCGCAACAATCACAAAAAATGGCTGCAAAATCCTGGAGGGACTGCTTAATATGGCATTACGTGTGCACTGACTTACTATTAGGCTTCAAAATTTCAGTTCACAGAAGCATGGACAGACTTTTATATTCAAAACTACACTGTGTTGAGTGTCCACTGTCTCCAGGTCCCCAAACTTCTCCTGCCAAAGACATCCAAAAAGTTCCACGGGCAGCTCAAATATTTCCTAAACAACGTGTATAGCTACACGAGGTATCTAACCTCAAGACAAGGCTTGGAGTCTAGTTATCTGTACAACTGAGTGATAGTAAGTCCTACGAGTTAAAAGGTAGCTTTCGCAAACTGGAAGTATAAGCTCAACTTTTCCCTTGTTGCGGTGAGAGGCAAGAATGTTTATGTAACGTGCAACTAATGCCAATATATATATATATATATATATATATATATATATATATATTGAATTTGACAGGTGTCTCTCACATTGTCCCACAACAACATTAAAATAGTGCAGATTAGCACAATGTACAATGTTTTATAACAATAATTTATTCTTTTTAGTGTCCATTTCATTAATTTAACATAATATTGAGTGGCATCCAAGTTATTTGACATATTTAAACTTATTTTGGAATGAACACAATAATTACTTTCCCTTGTAAATAGTAAGTTTTATAATGATGTAACTCAGTTACTTAATCAGTTCCTACATGTGAGAAGTAACTAGTATACTACTGTATAACTCAGGGCAGGGGCGATTCTAGGATCAGAGCTTTAGGGGTGCTGAGCACCCAATGAGCCCCACCCCCACCCCAGCTCAGTCTATGAGTGCCTGTGGTTTAATCTCAGTAGTCCTCATTTCCTGACATTTACTCTTCTCCTTCTTCCACTCAATTCAAATGAGTTGTCATTACTATCAGAAACACAGTCTATAAAGCTCTTATGAAAGTGATGTGCCTCCTGTTATATCAACAGTCATCTTCCAATTATTTACAAATGGCCACTTCTAACCTACTTGGTTGCACTCTGAACTTTTATAAATCAATATAAGTCATCAATATTTAATAATAAAACAAGTTTCACCCAAAGAGCAAAACAAAAAGGTAAAACAAAAAAATCATAAAAATCCAGATTATTTACTGTTGATAGTTGACAGAGCTATACACAATATATGTGTTTGTTACATTTTCTGTTTATTATTTACAAATGGCCATCTCTAACCTACTGCATCTGTCTGAACTTTTATACACTAATGTAAGTCATCAATAATTAAAACAAAACATAAATAAAACAAGCTTCACATCAAGAGCAAAAAAGGTAAAACCAAAAAGTCCCCCAAATCCAGATTATTTACCCAGGTCTTGAAAATATTTAGAAGTTATAGATATAAAAAGAAATCTTTGAAACTACTTCCCCTGAATTCCCATTTGGCTCTACCATGTATGCAGGTAACACACTATACTTTGGGAGAGTTAATCTGTATTGCTAATGTTACTCGCCGATTTGGTATCGGAAATAGAACAACTCTAAAAGGAAACAAGTGTGAGACAGCTTTGGAACAACTTACTTGGTTCTCAACAACTAAACGGATTCTCTCTGTGCATGTATCGCCCTGGACGTCCTGGCTGTGGATCTACCAGCTTATCCCGTGAGGGAGTCTAATAATGGTTAATAACTGCCATAATGAGCAGTGTCTATAACGAAGTCGTTACACACAACAGTTCAGTCCAAAAAAAGCACCAAAATCCAAGGGAGTAGGCCAAGTCAAGGTCTTAAACAAACTAGCTGTCATACACTGAAAAAAAGAAAATAGAAAATGCTGGAAAGCTTGACAGGGTACAACAAGACAATCTAGCACAGGACAGAGGGATACCACAAGACAACAGACAACAAGGCACAGGTGGAACACATAAGGGGCGGAGCAGGCAATCACAGTGAGGGGAAAACACACAAGGGCAATCACTTAGACATGTGTGTCAACAAAAGTTATCCATAGTTTTTTGATCTTATCAGGTTTGGCCGCAGCGAGCTCGTAACGAGGAGGCCATTTTGGGAAAAATAAAATCTCCTGTAACTTTCACAAACATTGTCAAATCTAGTTAAAGCTAATGAAGAGTTTGTGCACATTAATGACCTTGCGGCTTTAATCATGATTACCATTATCATAATTAAAATTATAGTTGTTTTTATTGTTATTATTGTTGTTATTATTATTCTTATTATCAGTGAGGCAGAAAGAGGAGACGCTGCAGTAGCTGCAGGACACAGGCACAGCTCAGTGTTTTATGTTTGCTGTAGAACATAAAGCTATAGTTACAACACAGACTTTATCAGGCTGACTCTAGAAGGATGAAGTACTGCTACAGACAAAACACTTCATGCAGACCCAGAGACAATATACAGTCCACAGACTGAACAGAGAAAAAGTGTCATGATGTATGAAGTATTTATGTATTTGGTTAAACCATTTTTATGTCAGTATGTTTCACATAATCATGTCAGTTACAGCTGATTAGAACAATATTGTCTTGTTTCAGTGTCCATAATACTGTAAATGTGATCTACCTTTAGAAATGGTTCCACTACTGCTACTTCTCTGAGAACAGAGTCATGTAAGGTGAGTCTAAATGTGTAAAAACTCCAGAGCAGTTCCTCTCCATGCAGCTGTGAACACAGAGACAGTGGAGCAGCAGTCCTTTACATTCTCAGGCCGGAGACTGAGGCCTCTGTGAAGTAGTGATGTAGCTGTAGGTCTCCTCACCACTGAGTGCAACACCCTGTGTATGTTTTACTGTATGTTATATTTTTATTCTCTATTTACACTTTCCACGACCTGTGATTTTACTTACTGTGATGTAACATTCCCTAGGTTTTTGAAGGTGTATTGGCGTTATTATTTCTGTAAATATCTCCGCTATTAGTCTATTTCAAATAAAGCATTATCTTCTCATGTGTTCACATGGCTAAGAATAACAAACAACAAAGTCAAATGTTTTGGACAAGGCATTACCAGTTACAGCTCATTTTATGTCCCTCTGATGGTTCATGTACTGTCCAGTGGTTCATGGAGGATATATGTCGATCGACAGCAACTAGACACAAAATCAGAAGCTGTAAATGACTATAAACTGAGCTAATACAAACTTCTCAAATACATTATTACAAAAGATATATTGCTCTGGCAAAAGACAATAGTTTGCAGAGCTATAAAGCTTGACATAAACGAAAATAATTTATTTACTTCAGTGTTTCTGTGACAAATGGAGGGTGTAGGTAAAAAGTTTGTTTTATGGTTTTATAAAGGTATAAATACTAGTTGGGAGTTGTTGCTTATAATACAGTGAAAACACAGAGCCATATGTTAACAGCAGCTTTACTACAGAACTAAATAAACCACAGAAGCAACAAGTGATTTAGGAACTACTAGACAAGTTCTGTTTTGAACCAGGTTTGTTATCATAACTTTTCCAATGAGTGCAATCTGGCCCAAACTTCATCTCTTAAATCTTGCTCTCTTGCTTTTGTGTTTGTTTGTTTTTTTGTGATTTTAGTGGTTAGCAGTGACAAATATCACCTAAAGCGCGCCGCAATGTTTTCTCCTTTCTCCTGTCTTACTGCCTGAGGCGACAGTGGTTATGTGACAGCTGAAGTGAGCGGCCAGCTCCGGCCAAAGTTAAGTCACAGGTTTTCACACGGCACCCTCTCAGACTCTGAGAGGAGGCTTGTTTACCCTATGTCATTCCAAAGAATCATCTCAAATGATTCTGAGGCTTTGTTTTTGCAGGTCAAATTTTACGTAATGAGCCTTGAGTTAGAGGCGTGTCGGTGTATCAGCATATACCACAGTGTTTTTTAGAGATAAAAGCTGTGTGGGTTTTATAGATGGTCCCTGTGAGATCAGCTCTCTTGTGACTCTCTCTGACTCATCTGTGGTCAATGGGGCCGGGCCCCTGAGGGCCCTGCTCAGTTCAGACTCTACTCTAGCACCAGAGCCACATCGCTCTATTTAAAGCACAAGCAAACAGAGCAGAAAATGGTGCAAGCCATGAATCACACATCTGTGTGGAGCCACACATGGGACTGAAGGAGGTGGGGCCACTTACATAGATTGACTGAACCCAGTAATTCTGAAAATCAGACAGACCTCAGAGAATGAACAATATCCTCTGTATTAAAACTTGCAACACTCAAAAGCCTAAAAGTGCCCATTCAGGGAGAAGTGAGACTGAGGCCTGATGGACAGATTATAGAACTGATTATTATATTATAAATAACAGAGTGGGAATTTTTTGCAAGAATGTCTTGAAAACATTTAGGAAATCATCAGCAGTGGTTTGACCATTTGAGAGAGCTCCAAAGGGCCTGAGTAGAAAAGAACAGACTTGAGTGTCAAATTGCCAAAATTTGTCATCTTTCATCTTGGAAAGATGACAAATTAGACCAGAACACACACACTGCTGTCTGTGTGTTCTGGTCTAAATCTAACGAATTTGCTCTTGAGGAGCTTTAAAACACCCAGTCACTGAGACTTGATCATTTTGGCCAAGTCTAGACTGAAGAAAGTGATTGTTAATCTAGTGTTTTTAACCTAGTTCAATAGAGGTCAAGAAAATAAAACAATAACCCATAATTTATCCTGTAAATTCATAATGTATTTTTACATGTGTGCCTCAAGTCCTTTAGAAAGATTGGGCTGCTGTATGTCTTTTATGTGGTCACTAAATTTAAGTTAAAGCCATGCACCAGTCACATCATGTGCCTACCAAATGAAGGGCAAAGGCATTTTCCTTCAGGAAGAATTGTACTTTGCACAACATTGAATGTTTTTTTTAGTTTAATTTTAGTTGAATATTACTCAAGAAATGAACATCAAAATATGGACATTCCCAGTTAGTATAATATAGCAATATAGTAGTAGCTAGTATAATAGTCTGTCTCAGTATAGTTTAAAGCATTTTGGGTTCATCCAATGAGCTTTTTCAGTTCCAGTTGCTAAATACATATAAAGAGAGCAATCGCATCTTCAGCAGACAACTTTTTTGGCAGATGCCTCAGTGTGTGTCAGATTCCTGGCTCAAATGCATTTCACGTCCTCTTGTGACCACTGATGGCACATGTCTTCGCTGTTTGTTTGTGTTGTAGGCTTTATGTACAGTGTTCAAAATGTTGACATACAAAAGCTTTACTTTGGAAAAAAACATTTATCACTAGCTAGAGGTATTTGAGAGTTTGTGGAGTTACGGCTTTAGATCGCTAACATGTAGAGAAAAAGAGAAATGTGTTTCTCACAGCTTTTATTCGACTCTGTTCATCTGAAAACGTAATGACAGAAGCTAAATATTGACTGTCAGTCTTTTGTAAAAAACAAGAAGTACAATACACAAGTAAAATACACTCTGTCGTGTATAATAATAATAATAACAACAACAACAACAATAATAATAATAGCCTAACCCCCTACAACTGTGTTGCCATGGGAACACCCAAAATATTTGATGTAAATGAATGGGAGGCGAGAATGGAACAATAATTTGACCTCCTAAACGTAACAGAAACCGCACCTAACTTCACCCAAAATTCCAGACTGTTGAGTAATCTGTTGACTGTTGTCAAATTTTAAAAAAGGGGCCTCGACAGTGCACCCTGGAAAAGTGAAAATACATGGCGACACGGTTGGGGGTGGTTGTCACTGGCTTTTTTGTTCAACATCCCATACAGCATGTATGTACCAAATTTTGTCTCTCTATGACAAACTACATGTTTGGTTCCCATTATAAATTTGTAGGGGGTGCTGGAGAGTCATTTTTGAAGATAGCCCTATCATTTCCATATCATTGGGTTCAGGTTACTAATGTGCACAAACTCTTCATTAGGTTCAACTAGATCCGACAACAGCAATATACTAAGAAGATATGTAACATGTAGAATGTAACTAGAGTGAGGATGGAAGCTCAGTGTGTCATACCTCCCCCAGCGTCTGGGCTTAGAGCAGCTTATCTAATCTACTGTATATATCCTGATCATAAGCCCTTATCTCATCTAGTGTATATGTCCTGACCATAGGCCCTTGTCTCATCTACTGTATATGTCCTGACCATAAGCCCTATCAAAAAGGAAAGTCTTAAGTCTAACCTTAAATGTTAAGACTGTGTCTGCCTCTTTAACGAGAGCTGGGAGCTGATTCCATAAAACAGGAGCTTGGTAATTAAAGGCTCTACCTCCTATTGTACTTTTGGAAACTCTAGGAATGACTAGTAGCCCTGCATTTTGAGAAGAAGCGTTCTGTTAGGACCGTACGGCTCTGAGATAGGACAGGGTCTTCCCACTGAGGGCCTTATAAGTGAAGAGAAGTATTTTGAACTTAATTCTGAATTCAATTGGAAGCCAGTGAAGGGAGGCTAACACTGGAATAATGTGCTCTTGTCTGTTTGTTTCTGTTAGTATTCTAGTGGCTGCATTTTGGACGAGCTGAAAACTTTTTATGGAGTTATTTGGGCACCCTGCCAGCACAGAATTACAGTAATCTAACCTCAATGTAACTAATGCAAGATATTCCTAATTTTGGCTATGTTTCGCAGGTGAAAAAATGCAGTTTTGCAAGCTTGGTTAATGTTTGTTTTAAACGATAAATCTTGGTCTAATATTACACCAAGATTCCTAACAGTTGATCTCGAAGCTACACTAATATGACTATTTGATTTGATAATGTTTCTCTTAGATTCCTGGGGCCTAGTATAATCACCTCTGTTTTTTCTGGGTTTAGGAGGAGATAGGTTACCGTCATCCAGGACCTTATGTCTTTCACACACACTTCTAATTTGGCCATTGGATTGTTTTCGTTGGGTTTAACTGGGTGTTGTCGGCGTAGTAGTGGAAGTTAATTCAATGTTTTCTGATTATATTGCCTAAGGGGAGCATGTATAATGTAAAAAGTATAGAGCGTAATACAGAGCCCTGCGGTACTCCTTGGCTAACTAGTGTGCACGCTGATGATTGCTCATTAACTCTAACAAACTGGTGTCTGTCTGTTAGATAAGATTTAAAAGGACGAGTACAGAGACCAGTCCATTATTTGAAGCCACTAACAGATCATTGGTGACTTTGACTAAAGCTGTTTCTGTGCTGTGGTACGGTCTAAAATCTTCAAATAAGTTATTGTTCTGCAGATGATTGCATAGCTGTTTAGCTACAATTTTCTCGAGGATTTTTGAAATAAAAGGAAGTTTGGATATAGGTCTATAATTTTCTAAGGTGCCTGGATCAAAGGTTGTTTTTTTCAACAGAGGTTTAATCACTGCTGATTTAAAAGACTGTGGGATGTCACTGGAGCTAAGTGTTAAAGGAATGCTAGGTTCTACTGAGCTGTGACTGTTCGTCAGCCTGGATATAGTGCTGAACAAAAAAAAAATCTAGGATTATTTTTGTTTTCTTCTATAAGAGTCAAATAATACCTAGTTCTAGCCTTACGCAGGGCTTGCTTGTAAATTAAATGACTGTTTTTCCAGGCCCTGAGTGACTCCTCGGAGTTGGAATGACGCCTTTCTGATTTACGCATGGCTTGTTTAAGGAGCTAGGTTTCTGTATTGAACCAGGGTGATACTCCACTATTTCTAATGACCCTCTATTTCAGTGGAGCCACACTATCGAGAGCTGTCTGCATTGAACACATGAGTTTGAGTTTATTTATTTAAAACAGGGACAATACATATTAATGAACATTACTTAGCCGATAAAACTGAGAAACAGTTTTATCAGATAATATTCTTCTAAACTGGGGTCTGTCCAGAGGAAGAGTGTAGTCCTCAAGCGTGAATTGAAAGGTAATTAAAAAATGATCCGATAGGACGGGGTTATGGGGCAGGACTTTTAACTGACTGATCTCTGTATTGTAGGTTAAAGGTCCTATATTATACTATTTTGAACATTATACAGTGCATTTTGGATACATTTAGGTTACCATATCACGTTTTGCAACATGAAACACACAATAATTATCTTATACAAGCGGTTTGAATAAGCTCTCATAATGAGTCCAAAGTGAACGGTCTGATTTGGCGCTGTCACTTTAAGGCTGAGCTCTCCTGTGTTGGCTCCGCCCACTCATGACGTGATGCTAGAGCTGCGTGAGCTGCCGCTGGAAACAGACTGAAGTACACGGTACATGGTAGTAATAACTTTTTCAGCAATGGCTTTGAGAGTAACTGAGCCGTATATCTTCAACCCAGAGTCTGACTCTGAGTTCGAAGAACATGAGCAAACACAAAGACCTCTAAGGCTTCTACAAGACGTTTCTGCTTGGTAAATGAGAAACTATTTATTGTGTATGTTTCTATGGTGTAGCCTGTAGCATAGCGCGTGTTAACTGCTTCTGTTTATAGGTGCACATGTGGAAATGGCCATACAATGCCTAATGAAGTTGAGAATGTATGCTGCCTGGAGACTCCTAAGGCAGTTGTTGTGCAGTGTATTGAAAGTAAAGTAAAAGTATTGACGGTAAGTAAGCTAATACAGTAGCAGCAATGCTTCTCTGTGCCTGAGCTGCAGAGCACGGCACTTGTTGACAGTGCAGGAGAGAGGGGCTGGAGGAGTGTGGAGGAGCACTTCCTGGAGAGGAGTGGTTTATTTCACATATTGACGTCATTGCGTGAAACAGCTCTTTGAAAGGACTGTAGCTCAAACTAAATAAATTACTCAAAAATGCGGGAATGAAACAAAACACAACTTTGGGTATGTGTTTGAGGTAGAAACAACTTTAGAACATGGTTAAAAGCTCAGAAAAGTCGATTTAGCATAATATGGGACCTTTAATATAAGGTCCAGGGTGTGGTTGTGCATATGAGTGGGTTTGTTTACATTTTGCACAAAACCAACAGAATCCAGTAAGGCCATTAATGCATTGCCCAAACTATCTCTGCTATCATCAGCATGAATGTTAAAGTCCCCTATGATAATAATTTTGTTGGAGTCTAAAACTAAGCAGGATAAAAAATCAGAGAATTCATTTAGAATCTCAGAATAAGCGCCTTGAGGATGGTAAATAATAACAAATAAAACTGTTTTTTGTTTTTCAACTGGGATGAGTGATTGACAGCATGAGGCTTTCAAAAGAGCAATAGGACTGTTTAGGTCTGGGGCTCATTAATAAACTGGAGTGTGAGATTACTCCCGCTCCTCCACCTCGGCCTGTGCTTCGAGGTTTGTGATAGTTTACGTGACTGGGTGGGGTTGATTCATTTAGACTAACAAATCCATCCTGCTGAAGCCATGTTTCTGTTGACGACATTAAATCTATTTTATGATCACTAATTAAATCATTGACTAATAATGATTTTGAAGAAATAGACCTGACATCAAATGTCATGACTCTATGCCCCAAAAAATGTACTTTCACTTCCCGTTGGCGTTAATGTATTGTGTGTGACCTGGATAATGCACCTCCATGTGGTGTTACTGAGACATCACATACGGTGAGTGTATTTCGTTGTTTGCCTGACACTGTGCTGTTACTGCTCTTAGCAGATTCTTAATTTAATTTAAAGCAAGTTTACACAGTCTTTTGCATCTTTTGGTGCGTTTGATCTATCAAGCGCAATTATTTGAACAAACTCATTCATTACCTGACAAACACTTTTTTGTTAGCTTAGCCTGTAAGCTTTAGGCGGCTAAGAGTTCTCTCTCTGCCTCGTCTCCTTCTCTGCTGTCTTGCTCAATGTGCCATATGTTGAGTTACAGCCTTGCCTCATTTAGTGAGAGAGAGAGAGAGAGAGAGAGACAGCAATGAGACAGAGTGTAATAGGTGCAGTTTGTTTGTAGCTCTGGGGGCACGGCTAACAGAGTTAGAGTCACGGCTCTGCAGTGTACAAGAGTAGCCAGGCTAGCATAAATAGCGGAGGGATGCGGATCGCAACAGGGGAAGCAAAAGGTCAGAAAGCCCCCTAGCAAATCCCGAGCAGCCAGGACAACAGGATAAGTTTGTGACAGTTTGAAAGAGGAATAGTGCCAAAAACTTTACATTTTACATGTCAGCGGTAATGTTGTGCAACATCGCCGGTCAGAAGTCACGGTGGTGTCCGGAAAACAACGTGGGATTTATAGACCATTGGAAGGCATTCTGGAGAAAACCTGGTCTCATTCGTAGAGACGACATCCATCCTACTTTGGATGGAGTGGCTCTACTTTCTCTAAATCTGACAAATAGTTTGGGGTGACAACCCAGTGTTGGGACCAGGACACAGAGTCACAGTCTTACACGCTTCGCTGTTTCTTCTTTAGTACTGTCACAACCCATAGAGACTGTGTCTGAATTAAGTTAAAAATCCTTCTCTTTACTCATAAGGCCCTCAGTGGTAAGGCCTATCTCAGACACCTCAGAGTGCCACACCGTCCAAACAGAACGCTCCGTTCTCAAAATGCAGGGCTACTAGTCGTTCCTAGAGTTTCCAAAATTACAATGGGAGGTAGAGCCTTCGGTTACCAAGCTCCTGTTTTATGGAATCAGCTCCCAGCTCTCATTGAAGAGGCAGACATAGTCATGTATACATTTAAGGTTAGACTTATGCTTTCTCTTGTCAGTGACGGTCCTGGACACATCTATTGCACGGCCTGTTCATCCTGGGTGGATCCCTACCTCTGTGGTTCTGCCTGAGGTTTCTCTTTTTCCCTGGTTGGGTTTTTTGAGTTTTTCCTTACCCTGATGAAAGGTCTAAGGACAGGGGACATTGTCCTGCTCAACCTGTTTGCATATTTGCATATGTGCTGTCCTCGGTACACACCACTCTAATGTTAAAACAGTCAGCAAAATCATTGTGTTCAAAAACTAACACAGTCCAACACACTGTACTATGACATTTTATTCGGGCTGAACATGTTGCAGTAATGTCTGCCTCATAGTGTTGTAAAATTGTATTTTAGAGTACATTATACAATAATAATTTTCATTATGTTGATGTTTAAAAACTGATATACAATATACTTTGGTAACAGTTTCCCATGTTTCCAATAAATATACACATGTGGACACACAAATCTACAAATCACACTTCTGGTATAACTGGTGGCTCCTCTGCTGGTACCTCTAGTGCAGAGGTCACCAACCCTTTAGAAACTGAGAGCTAACTCAAGGGTACTGAGTAATATGAAGGGCTAACATTTTGATACGCACTTCTAAAATACAAAAGCTGTATGGTGTACCTTTAATTATATACTATTATTAATCATGGTTAAAGATATTCATCTGTGTGAAGACACTGTCTGATCATGTTAATGATTCCTCACAATAATTATTAACAATGATCTCATGTGGTCCATTTGGGCAACATGGTGCTCAACCTGTTTGCATCGTATTGTTGACCCCTGCTTTAGTGTGACCCTTGCCACACTGCTCTTTATGCATGTCTGCTTTGACAGCAGCCTGAGAGAAATTACAGATAGTAAAAAAAATCCCATTACTATATTAATGTAACAATGATATTTATCCAATTAGGAAATACAATGTATTTTAATAGACATACAGTTAACATGTAACAATTTTGTATAACCAGCTCTCTAACTTGCCTCTTCTCTTTCTGTTAGTGAGTGTCCTGTTTTAGTTTTTTTGTGCTAGTTTCGATCTCTGTCATCTCTTTCTCTCTCTGGTACCTTTTTCTCTGCTTTACTAATTTGATATTTTGCTCTGCCCCTTTGCTTTTTTGTTTCCTCCCTCACAACTGTTCACTTTTCTAGCATTATAGAAACTGTATTACAGCGTTAATAAAACAGCACCTACTTAATGTCAGTATTAAAATACTATACTAATACTAAAATATATTAATCATTTAATTACTAATTGTATAATACTTATTTAATTGTATTCAAAGTTACATAACAAAAAACATAACTCTACAACTACAGCTAGTTAGGTGGTGAGCTATCAATAAACCCACCTTAACTGATTTTTATTTTTTAAAGTCCAAGAGACTCCACATATGATCAAGCTCTGAATGAGTTTGTGGAGACTCACTTTAGATGTCTATTTTTCAGAGAATTGAGTATGTGAATTTTATTTAACATTTTATTTATCCATGAAAGTCGCACAGAGATTACAAATCTCTTTTGCAGGTGAGTCATAGCACCATGGGGTGAGGGGTGGTTACTATTTGGTGGTAGGGGAAATCGGAGCACTCGGAGGAAACCTACGCGGACACGGGGAGAACATGCGAATTCCACACAGAAAGGCCCTGCCCTGGCTGGGGATCAAACCCAGGACCTCTTGCTGTGAGGCAGGAGTGCCAATCACTGTAAAATGCTCTAAAACTCAACAATATTTTACAGCATATTGATTTTATATGCTAATAGGACAACATTTATAGCATTCATTAAATTATACATAAAAGGTTCAAACTATTTGTGATGCATTATCTACTTTTTGAGCAATTTATTTTCAAGAGAAACAAGAAAAAAACAAAAGTCAAAGACAAACCATGTTTATGTTAAAGGCTTACATTCATATGAATGATTTGATTTGAATGATAGTATTTAGTATTTATTTAGCCTCAGGAAAGCTTTGTACAGTCCTTGTCTCTATAAAGGTCAAATGATTGTGGTTCAATGGTTCTTCAACAGCTAGTGTGATATTAAATGTATTGTGGTAAGTTGGTCTATTTGAAGACTGTTCCAACAAATGTCTCTGGTCAAGAGACTGACAGGGTGACCTCACATACACACATATGGGGCCCACCACAGCAGTGAAGACACAACGTGAGCCCTTTAAAGACTTAAAACTGTGAAGAAAGTTCACAACAAAAACTCTCTCCCACAGGAGCAGCTAGCAGTCACTGATGAAGGGGGTTTCTAAGAGTGAACAGGGACCCCCTTCCACAGAGATCCTGTGCTCAATAGATATGCCAGATCTGATTGGGAAGGCATGTGATACGTATTTTTTCCAAGATGACAGTCCCATTGTCCTATGTGCCTATACCCTTTAAGTACAGGTCTACAGGCAAAATTTTCATGTTTAATTTATGAAGCTACTGACATCACTACATTTCAACTCTATTGAACTTTCTTTAGGGAACTTTAGCTCCAAAAAATCAATAGAAGCAGTCCTTACTCCATTTTCTTTTAAGGGTTTACAAGAAGAGCTCATACCTGATACTGGGTTCACAGCAGTGTAGTGACTACATAATAGCTCACATACTAACCACGCAGTGATAACATAATTAAGATTCATGTTCTGTGAGGGCTGGGTTCAGATATATCTAAATGTCACACAAACAAAAGTAAGAAAAAAGAAATCCGTGTTACCTTGGCCATGGTGTTCAGCAGGTCCGGCACAGGCTCACACTTGGCATGGCCCCTCAAACATCACCTGGTCCTACTGTGGTCCTATAGTGGTCCCACAGTAGTGGTCCTCCTGTAGTGGTCCCACAGTAGTGGTCCTCCTGTAGTGGTCCTCCTGTAGTGGTCCTCCTGTGGTGCTCCAACAGTGGTACAGTAGTGGTCCTACAGTAGCAGTCTGGTCATGGCTTTTATGGAGCTGGGACCTCAGTGCTGCAATGGGACTTGTGTGGTTGGTGTGGAGCGCTCAGCTGTGAGCCTGGCTATAATCTGGTCTGCTGGCTGCACGCAGCATTAGAGCTGGAGCAGAGGGAGGGGATCAGACGAAGAGGTCATGTGACCGACTGTAGTAGAATCCCTGAGCAGCTGTCGCTCACTCCTTCACATAGCGACTCCAACCTCCTGAGCTGTCAGAGGAGCACAACCCCTCCAAATACCAGCAGACAAAGGTATGAACTGATGAAGACAGAAAAACAGTATTAATAAATGCAGTTTTATACTTTTAGAGTTTTAATTGTTCCCACACAAGGTCCACTACACAGTGTCCCCCAGAGCTGTACCTTCCTATATGGAGACAACACAAGTTGTGTAGGGCCCCACAGCTTTGGCAGGGCCCCTTCCTTCCTGTCTTTTAAAGTGATGGTCTCAGAGAGTCATCTGTCTGTCAATCAACATGTAGCAGCGTCCAGTTTCCTGTTTTTTCCATATTGATCGATATAGATTTTTTGATATTTATATTTTTCCTGATAATAATGTATCAAACTTTGAAATCTGAACATCAAATGTCTATAAAAATCATGAAATGTAACCTATTTAAGAACATTTTTGTAAAATGTGTTTTGTACACAGAGGGTAACTTAAACTTTCAAGAACTGCT
The DNA here is from genome assembly GCA_036850595.1 of Rhyacichthys aspro. Classification (NCBI taxonomy): domain Eukaryota; kingdom Metazoa; phylum Chordata; class Actinopteri; order Gobiiformes; family Rhyacichthyidae; genus Rhyacichthys; species Rhyacichthys aspro. Next base: position 19,434,581 of record CM072166.1, on the reverse strand, counting down.
GAAAAAAAAGCAAATAAATGTCTTTACATCTTAATTCCTGTACAAACCAATAACGTGTGCTTAATGTGAGCAGAACCATCACAGAATCTGAAAACGGATTGTCTTATTGTTCAAATCAGTATGTACTTTTTCAGTAGTCTCTATTTATTTCTATATTATTTGTTTTTATTTTGTTTTTGTTTTTTTTAAGGGGGGGGGGGTTACAGCACACTGTAATATTGACAAATACTTTGTTGCTGTTGACTCTACTACATTAAATTCTATTACACTGAAAACGTCATATGCAGGATCTCTTAAATTAATATTTTTGACTCACAAGTGTTTATAAGTGAATAGGAAACTTGACTGTCTGACAGGAGACTGCAGTTCAGGAAAAGACAACGCTTTTAATTTTACTCAGTTATGCGCTAAAAGGAAAAACAGGAGATTGGGCTAGGTTTGATCAGAATTTCTCATCCATATGTACTGTACCATTATGATTTATGATGAACATGGTCTGGCTTGTTTAATAATTTCTCTGAAGCTTATGTTCTCAAGATTTAAACAGTAAAAAACTGCATTAGTTGTGGCTTTCAGCCCTACAGTGACATTATTAGGAGTTCGACATTGTTTGTGACTAGTTGGTGTAAAGTGGTTCTTGGCAGGAGTTGTAGGGTCCCTTTGCATTGCTTTGCTTGGGGCTCCTGCAAAGGTATATCTGGCTATGTCACCTATACAGCTTGTTGGAAGCATATTTTTACCAGTGGCCCCTGTGAAACACGCTCATTCTATCGTTGAAGAATGAGGAAAGGGACATCCTGTGGTGTATAGAGGGAAACTCCCAGCCTTCAACAACAGGAACAGGCAGTCCCCTGGTCCAGCTCACATCCGGTTGACTGCCCCACTTCAGGCTGGGTACAGGGAAGAAAAGTACTGGTATGTTAACAATAAAAACAACACACAACATGTTGAACTGTTGGTTCTGAGGTTTGATTTATCAAATCAATATGTTAGAGATTAAGTGCTTCTCTTAAGCTTATTGTGCAAAACAATACAAATACATGTACATAATTCCAGTGAATCTAAGGCTGGTGTTTGGAAGAGTCTCAGACATGAGAGCAGAGATCAAAACAGATAATGTGCTCCACATAGGCGATAAGTCACTGCATGTATACATTCACTGTGGCACATGACACAGCAAGTGCACACATGCATAGTTTAATGTCTACACATCCAGTATGTGAGTATGTTTTAGTAAATATTTTGCCGTAAGTGCAGTTCATAAAATAAATAAACTTCTCATTCTTTTCTGCTGAGTCTGATGCGGTATAAAGGCCTTACCTCATGTGTTCTATGAGTTCTTGTGTGTTTTCTGCAGGGTTTGCTTTAGGTGAAAAAACCCTGCAGCTCTAGAGTCGCAGATGAATTGAAGGTTGCTGCAGGAGCAGAACAGGAAGGTGACTTGCACCATCTGCTGGGCACGTGTGCAGAAATTGGTCAGTATACATAAAGGCTACAATCTTGGGGTCAACGAATGTCTGGTGCATTGTAATCTGGAGAGCTGGAGACCACTGACTCAGATGCTGACTGAGCCCTCGTAACACTGATGTAATAGGTGCATTTGAGATGAAATGCCCTTTGAGGGGTGATTACTATTTGGTGGTAGGGGAAATCGGAGCACTCGGAGGAAGCCTATGCAGACACGGGGAGAACATGCGTATTCCACACAGAAAGGCCCTGCCCTGGCTGGGGATCAAACCCAGGACCTCTTGCTGTGAGGCAGGAGTGCCAATCACTCTAAGATGCTCTAAAACTCAACAATATATTACAGCATAGTGATTTTATATGCTAATAGGACAACATTTATAGCATTCATTAAATTGTACAGTAAAAGGTTCTAACTATTTGTGATGCATTATTTACTTTTTGAGCAATTTATTTTCAAGAGAAACAAGAAAAAACAAAAGTCAAAGAAAAACCATATTTTTGTTAAAGGCTTACGTTCACATTCACATGAATACTATCACATGATAGTATTCATTCTTTTCTGCTGAGTCTGATGTGGTATAAAGGCCTTACCTCATGTGTTTTATGAGTTCTTGTATGTTTTCTGCAGGGTGGAAAACCCTGGAGCTCTAGAGTCTGTAGAGCTGCAGATGACCTAAAGGCTGCTGCAGGAGCAGAAAAGGAAGGTGAATTGCACCATCTGCTGGGCACGTGCAGAATTGGTCAGTAAAAATTAAGGCTACAATCTTGGGGTCAACGAAAGTCTAGTGCATTTAAATCCAGAGCTGGTGACCACTGACTCAGAGGCTGACCGAGCCCTCGTAACACTGATGTAATTGGTGCGTTTGAGATGAAATGCCCTTTGCCTGGATTCTAGACGAAAGACGTCTGCTGTGAAGCCGGAAAGTTTGCGGATCAGTTTACATCTGAAGAGCAATTGTATGTGTGTTGCTGTATATTTCAGATATATCTATTTCATGTTTCCCTGGAAATTCTAACTATCAAAAAGCTGCTTTGTTAACCCTGGTGTTGTGCTGTTAGATGCATTGTGTAAAAAAAATCTCTTCAAACACGCTGGAGAGCAGCCTCTTCTTAAAAAACTGAACTTAGATGCTGCATTTTAGAAAAGTTTTAGTCAGGCTTTAAATCACTTCATAGCACAGAAACAGCCCTTTTAAGAATTTTTAAAGCACCACTGTGTAACTTTCAGTCACCGCACTGAAAGCAGCACTATATTTGTTAAAAGTGGAGACTATGCAAGCGGCAAATTTGTTAAGAAAGAACATGTCTTCTAAAATTGTAGGTTCATTTTAGTGTATTTTGAACAAATACAACTCTGTTAGGGTCCAGTATATTGGCCTATTTTTTTATTTTACGCACAGTGTGGTATAGCGTAATACAGCGCATAAAGTAGTGTGAATTGTTAAGAATGTCCTAAATGACTGTGTTTTCTATATTTGACAGCAGCCCGACACAATAATGTTTTGCGACATCTGTTATCTCCATTTTCTCTACCTAGATGGTGTGCTGCACAAGTGTTGTCCTCATTCAGATATCTATTATTCCTCACTGCTGTTGTGGCAAGAAAGTGCTCAGACCATGCTAATGGTCTTCTAAATTTCAGATGTGGCAGGTCGTGTTGCAAGACACAATAACAACAGGCTGGAAAAAGCGAAATGATGAAAGACTTTGTGCTGTATCCCCAGAAAACATACAGGGAGCCCAAAATAAAAGCCTGAATGTGCCTCTTTACCGGTTGCAAAATCTTCTGTTTGAGACAGAAATGACAGATCTGAAACTAAATGCAGGTATGTAGATAAATGTTTATGTATGAAAGTGATTGCTCCATGATATATTACGAAGTAGCTTGATACTACTGTTTCTGACAGACCTGATTATATTTGTCCTAGCAACAAATTAGTTATCAAAGCCCCAGAAGTGAAACTGCAGAAGTGAAACTGCAGTTTCCAATACAAAATTCTTAAAGGTCCCATATTATGCTAAATCAACTTTTCTGAGCTTTTAACCATGTTCTAACGTTGTTTCTACCTCAAACACATACCAAAAGTTGTATTTTGTTTCATTCGCGCATGTTTGAGTAATTTATTTAGTTTGAGCTACAGTCCTTAAAACGAGCTGTTTCACGCAATGACGTCAATATGTGAAATAAACCACTCCTCTCCAGGAAGTGCTCCTCCACACTCCTCCAGCCCCTCCCTGCTGAACTGTCAACAAGTGCCGTGCTCTGCAGCTCAGACACAGAGAAGCATCGCTGCTACTGTGTTAGCTTACTTACTGTCAGCAACATTCGGCTGTGGGAGTTTTACTGTGTTGTTTTCTCTCCCAAAAAAGAATTAACATGTAAGAAGTGGTTGGAGTTTATTATTCGAAACTCCCAGGGTAAAGTAGCCAAACAGGTTTTTGTCTGTAACCAACACTTCACTGAAGATTGCTTCGAAAACCTCAACATGGTCCAAACCGGACATGGCAAAAAGTTAATTTTAAAAAAGGGTGCTAATCCCACTATAAAAGACACCGAAGAGGAGCTCAGAGCAGTAAGTACTATATTGCTAATAATTGGGACAACTGTACACTCAATTCAACAGCCATCACAGAAATAGCATTTTTTTAACATAACATTCAACAAAGAGTTTTGTACACCTTGTTTTTGTACACCTTTTCAAAGTAGCACCTTCAAGGTATTATATATTGTAATATTTTCTTTCCCAATATGTATATTGAAATTGTGATCAAAAAGCATAAAGCTGAAAGTGTTGTGTATAACGTTATAACACCAGCACAAAGTGGTCTAGAGCACTTAAATTGAACAAACTTTCGCGCTCTACTATGAAAATGTGCAAGATAGGGATTGGTAAACTTAAATTTTAAGCATTTTCAAGCACTTTTTACAGAATGCAAGCACTTTCCCAACCTTGAAAACAGTGCATGCAAGCACCCTGAACAAATCTACTGTATAAAAAATATTGAAAATGTAGAAATAATCCTACAATATGCCCTTTCAAAATCAAATGTTTAGGTGGCTATGAGCAAATCTGGTGATGGGCAAAATGAACATTAAGGTAAAACAGCAGCATCAAATGTGAACACCCAACTAGTCACATTATGATGCAGAAGCAAACTACTTACAATTTGTTTTTCAGAACTTGTACTCATTTGTACATTTTTTTCGCATCTATCAAAACCTTTTGATAAAAGTCCGTTTTTTTGGGTAGCTGAGATTCAGACAGTACAGGAGTCCAAACAAAAGGGTACAACCAGTTGGCACATCTCCCCGGTCCTGGAGAACAGTGCACCGTTCAATGATGACACCAACATCTTCTGTGTTGTCATCAGGACTCGCTCCTTCGTGTTGGACTTTGTACACTCCCATGTCAACCTGCTCCAGGTCTCCAGTTTCCATCACGTTCACATCCTGAAAGTTGCAAATGAAAAAGATTTAGGGTTTTATAACATCAGATCAGATTAAAAAGTTCCTGGTTTTTGTGTATAATAAAACTCCAACATTTACAATAGGTCTCTAACCAATAACAAACTCAGAGGACACAACTGAGTAAAATTAAAGGATAAATATTATGCATATTTGTTTGGTTATTGGCCTAAAAAATGCTCAGGTTTGCTTTAGCATTTTAGAATCATTGTATTGCCTTTGTCACTGGACAAAATTCACAAACAAGGAACTTGCTTTAGTGGTAACATAAAGCAATGAATGCGAAATATACTATATGCAAATTGGCATTCAAGATATTAACATTTTAATAAGCTGGATTTATTACATTTTATCTTTCATTAAAGTCTTGGACATGCCAAAGATTAGTAACATTGGCTTTGGTTATTTTTTGTGTAGGAACAGAGGAACACCACACAATGGCAATAAAAATATGATTTTCTAATAATTTGTGGTTTCTCCTTTTCAGATGAGGTCAAGTGTGTGATTTGTTTAGCTCATACTGAAACTCTATTTATCTTTTCAACAGAGTTGAACAGTTTTAGTAGGGCTGTAGTCTAAAGAAATTCTTGGCTGACTAAAGACATGTCCTACCAATTGATTAGTCGACTAAAAGTGGGCCAAAGCTCCCACAACTAGTGTCTCAATGGTCTGACCAATTATCTGACCCAAACTGCAGTCAAAAATCACAAGCTCACAGGATTTCATGCAAAAAATTATTTATTCAGAAACTAAACTAGATTTTCATGTTAAAAAAATCTGAATAAACTTTTTGGACGACTAAGACACCATCGACCGTTTAATTGACTAAACTAAAGACTTGCAGTCCTACTGTTTAGTGGAGGAAAAAGTGAGGAAAGTAATTATTACTACTCATGTTACTGTAATTGAGTACATATTTACCATGTAATGTTAATTGGTTTCATTTAAAGTCGCTGAACTGGCCAAGCACAGTCTTCACCCCTCATCTGTCACCTCTGCTTCTTAACACAAACCCACGAGGTAACTGTACACTAATCATATTTCAATCGCTACATTTTTGGTCCAGAAAATTGAAAAAGTTTCAAATTTTATTAAAATAAGTTGCTTTATATCAAAGATGCAGGTTGAAGTTTTAAACTGTTTTATTCAGCTTAAAATTATTTAAGTAACCAAGGTTTCTATTTAAAATTCTAGTTTATGTACCAGGACCCTAAATCTAAAAATACATAGACATGTCTCCAGCAAGCCCCGAAAAGTATGAGAAAACCATGGCTGTCTTTATAGACACTTAATTTCAAAGACAAATCACACATTTTACCTCTTTTGCATTTTGTCAACGAGTTTTCAGAATAAACTAGAACCAATACTTTTATGAGCATTTTTTTACATCTCTTGTTGACTAATATTGCTTTATACATTTTTCCAAGTTTAAAAAAAACACACCATCTTTCATTTGGACAAGCAGCACATTCAACTTACCAAATACTCCTTAAGACTTTTGGGATCCTCGTTGAGGTAGAGCGGTAATGCTTTCAGGATACACTCTCTCTTGACATCAATACGGGAGGTCTGTTTGGGGGGTGGGGGGACAAAAACATTTTCAAGATACTACATTATGTTTTAGATAACTCACTTACAGACATTATGTGGCCCTTGACCTGCCAGGAAGACAGCCTGGTGCAGAAGTAAAGACTCTTCCTGGTTCAGTTCAATCCAGACCTTTTCTGAACCAGTCTTTAGGTCCGGACATCCGGATTCAGTTGCAAAGAGGTTCGGCCCCCAAACATGACACCAAATTTTCAGTACTAGTAAGGAACAGTCTTGATACTGAATTACAGAAAAAAAAGTCTTTGGCTTGTTGACCTGTTAATCATCGTCAAGATTAGAGCTGAAACAATTCACTGAGTAAATTAAAAAATTATTATAGGATAATTATAGAGACTGAAAAGTGACAGACTCATCATAGACATTTTGACTATTTTATAGAATGGAAAGGTTACCGTTTTAGGGACATACTGATGTCCAATTAAGAATAAAATGTGTATTTGTAGATTAATTACCTTATTTGTTTTCTATGAACTATAACAAATGCTTTTAAAAATGTTTTGTGGAATGTTAACCAATTATACAAGTAAATACAGTTGTCCCTCACTATAAAGCGGTCCACCTTTCGTGGCCTCACTGTTAGTATTTACATGTCAGAATTACTTGACTAAAATTACTGTAAAAATACATCTGAAGCTCCATAACACAAAAGTACACCATTATAAATGACTTAAATAAAGAAACATAATTCAAAAAATGATGTGGCCATCTTGAAAAATGAAAATAGAGGTGGGCAAAACATGTTTGGAAGAATTTTATCATTTATAGTAAAAAAAACAAACAAAAAGAAAAAAGGCTACAAAAAGCTTTTTAAAAGCAGAGATGAAAAATGCTATGTTGTAAACTTTCAATAATAGTATAAATGGTCATATTTCTGCATTTTTGTAATTTTATAGACATCAGATTTGTCCTATAATTAACCTCAACTAAGACGTTTAAAGACATGTTTAGCACATTTCTATTGGATTTACTTAATACTGATTTTTGTCACTATCACCCAGCCCAAATTGAATACATTGAATAATGAATTAAATAATTACAACAGATCCTTTGAAAGTATGTAAACAAACACATTCCATATTTCACAATTGGGGAAAAATTATACATGAGAAAGAAACAGTTATAATCCAGTCTGGTTAAAGAAATAATACAATATTATTGGACACATAACCTTTGTGATGAAGGCAAAATCATGACTAACTTTTACAGGACAAATACTCACAAAAGTGTTGACCACACAAACGCTTTTACTTTTACATACTTGCTTCATTACCAACTAATGACTAATGTACTTCAATTTATGCAAAATTCAAATACACTTTAGATGCATTTTTTGTAATAGTAAAACAAACTAATATTCAAACGAACTAATATTCAAGAATATACATTTTAACCTGACTTTTTTTTTTTTTTTTAACTACAAAGCGGACAAACACCACAACAAAAACATTTTACAGTCAGGGAGTGAAGTGCAAGTGAACGTGCGTTTCTCCTCTCTAACCTCCATGCCTTGATTGTTTCTCCCTTACCAGTTTTCTTCGTGTTCATGCCACGACCTTAGGTCCCCTCGGCTTATTTATCCCCACGGAACGTCCGTGTGAATCCGCACCGCGACATCAAATGTTTAGAAAACAGAGGGAAAAAAACCATGCGAAAGCAAAGTGAACTCGAAAAACATGCAGGTGCGTAAAGGGGCAAAAAACTGTCAAAAAGTAACAAGACAGTTCACAAAAAATCTATTTAAGTACAGTGATGAAATACAAATACTTCAACTACACCTCTGTTAACGAGTGAGCACCATCGAGGTATTTCATGTTAAGCGAGGCCGAGCTTGACAAAGGCGGGGTCATGCACTGCTTTTGAGCGAGCCCAGGGTTGATTCAGTTGCCAAATTCAATAAGTATATAACGATTAAAATACTGGTTTATGCAACCTCTGGTCAATTATCACCACAAGCAACTCGTTTAAAAAGGAATTCACCCCCAAAAGTATTGGATGCATGCCCACGAGGTGCTAGCTAACAGGTTTTCAGATAAGCCGCAGCCCAAGACATGTCCAGCTCAAAAACACCACAAATACAGCCTATATCTTGTCCAAAAGCATTGGTTCTTAAATACAGTTTAAAGGTCCCATATTATGCTAAATCGACTTTTCTGAGCTTTTAACCATGTTCTAACGTTGTTTCTACCTCAAACACATCCCCAAAGTTGTGTTTTGTTTCATTCGCGCATGTTTAAGTAATTTATTTTGTTCAGCTACAGTCCCTAAAACGAGCTGTTTCACGCAATGACGTCAATAAGTGAAATAAACCACTCCTCTCCAGGAAGTGCTCCTCCACACTCCTCCTGCCCCTCTCTCCTGCACTGTCAACAAGTGCCGTGCTCCGCAGCTCAGACACAGAGCAGCATCGCTGCTACTGTGTTAGCTTACTTACCGTCAGCAACATTCGGCTGTGGGAGTTTTACTGCGTTGTTTTCTCTCCCAAAAAAGAATTAACATGTAAGAAGTGGTTGGAGTTTATTATTCGAAACTCCCAGAGTAATGTAGCCAAACAGGTTTTTGTCTGTAACCAACACTTCACTGAAAACCACTGCTTCGAAAATGAGCCCAGAGAAGTAAGTACTACTATATTGCTAATGATAATTTCGAGTAGAGTTTTGTATAGTTTCGAGTTTTGTATAGCTTATGTTTAAAGATAATATCTTTGTTTTCATTCTTTATAAAACGCAAAACTGCTGCTCATGTTGCTAAAGCACATTTTGATAATTAGCGGCTGTTACCTTTTCACGGCAAAAACAAAGAGGTGTGAAAAGTGTCTGTAGGTTGTAGTCACATTGTCTAGTTGATTAGACCGTCGTCTTACTGTTGTTATGCTAACAGTGTGTGTGAATAGGGTTAGATGTGTTTGACCCTCGTTTCTTATCACGCTCTTAGGTTAGACAATGACAACTGAGTATCTATTGTATTTTCCAGAGCACTTCTCAAGAATCATCCAGCTTCACAGAACATACATTTCACCAACCAGAAGCAGCAGTAAATGTACAGGCAACCTCTGCATTGGTGCTAACTTGATCTGTGGCTACACAGTTATCTGCAAGCAGTCTGAGGTTACACCACTTCAGAAGTAAAGGTAAACAATCCAACAAAAACCCAGATCATATGAATTATACAAAAATGAACAACAACATAAGAGTACACACAAAAATGTAGGTCTTTGGTGTGTTTTTAGTCATGCATTTCATCAGGCATCCATAGAGCATTAGAGCTACAAGTACTCAATACTTTATCAGATTAGAAGTATGTTATTTTACAACAATTCAATGAAGAAAGAAATAGCACTGTGTGTTAGATCAGAACAGCTTGTACACAAGATGAATACATGTCCCCAGTACGAAGCCAGTTTCCCAGTACCTTTTTAATTCATTTTGCATATAGTGTATGTACATTCTTTACAAATTACAACAAACATTCACTTCAGGAAATTACGGAGCCTGATATAACCTGATGTGCCTCTTCCAGACTTGGTGAAGAGCAGGAGACAGAAATGTTCAATGTTACATACTAATGTATGTTTTTCATGTTGATTTAGCTCACTTAATCATCTTTAAATGTGACACACTGCTGTTGTTCTATCACAGGTGTCCAAGCAGCTGTTGCCACTACAAATAGGAGCACACAGGAGGGAATGACCACTCTGATGCTTGCTCCGAGAAATCCCCAGCACCAGCTCACAAAACTCCTGCATGCAACAAACCTGAGTCGCCTGGAAGAAGAGACAAAGATGTTTGGCGATATGCTCCTTAGCAAAACCTAAATAATTTGTATTTATGTGGATTTTATAATAAAAAATGTATGATTGGAATTACACCAGTCTTTTAAATTAGCACTTACTCTTCTTCTGTTCTTCTTTTAACTGGTCCATAGTCTGTACGATAAATGTTATTTATATTTTGAAGAGTATATATGTTTAAGCAGTTGGCCTCCAGGCCAGGATGTGCTGTAATACACGGAGGAGGAGCAAGAAGCTGATTTATTTGCCTTAAAACCTAAAAATGAAAAATGATGATCAGTATTTACAGTAATGTAAAGCTGCATTTACATTTACAAAACTAATTACATGTAGTTTTCATTTTACTACAAGGTTGCAGGAATGCTATCATTCATAGCATTTTATTATAACATCAGCAGTCTTGTGCTGTAAGCCTGTAAGTATGGGTGTGCACCATAGTCTATTTGAAAACAACATAACGTGGTAAGACAGGCATAATAGTTGAAACTTTATTACACAAATATTACTGCATAGCTCTACATATTGCTAGGCTACTTTATTATAGTTCTTTCAATACACTGCACAACAGCTCCTTAGGAGTCTCCTGGCAGCATACATTCTCAACTTCAGTAGGCATTGTACTGTCATTTCCACATGTGCACCGATAAACAGAAGCAGTTAACACGCGCTATGCTACGGGCTACACCATAGAAACATACACAATAAATAGTTTCTCGTTTACCAAGCAGAAACGTCTTGTAGAAGGTCTTCGAGGTCTTTGTGTTTGCTCATGTTCTTCAAACTCAGAGTCAGACTCTGGGTCGAAGATATACGGCTCAGTTACACTCAAAGCTATTGCTGGAAAAGTTATTACTACGATGTACCATGTTTACTTCAGTCTGTTTCCAGCGGCAGTTTGTAGAGGTACCGTGACGTCAGGCAGGAAGTGGGCGGAGCCAACACGGAAGAGCTGAGCCTTAAAGTGACAGCCCCAAATCAGACCGTTCACTTTGGACTCATGATGAGAGCTCATCCAAACCGCTTGTATAAGATACTTATTGAGTGTTTCATGTTGCAGAACGTGATATGGTAACCTAAATGCATCCAAAATACACTGTATAAAGTTCAAAATAGTATAATATGGGACCTTTAAAGAAAATAAACATACAATTGATTAGCCTGGATGTCACATCTGGTGAGTGTATTTTGTTGTTTGCCTGACACTGTGCTGTTGCTGCTCTTAGCTGATTCCTAGTTTAATTCAATTTAATTTAATCATTTGCATATTTACGCAGTCTGTTGTAGCTTTGGTGCGTTTGATCAATCAAGCGCAACTCTTTGAACAAACGTATTAATCACCAGACAATAACCTTATTGCTAGTGTGGCAGACGAGGGGAGAGTATACCATGTATTTATAGGAGAGATGAAATATAAATCAGTCATCAGTCAATTATAAATTGATTTATTAACTTTCCCTACAAAATAAGTTAGATAAGTTAGGTAATTTCAAAGCTTTTGACAATCAACTAGAATCCGACAACGCCACCCCAGGAATTTCACCTGGAGATTCTATGAAGTAAACCTAAGGCACACAGATAAGCTTCACTGATGAGGCAGTAGACAGTGTTCCAATCAATAGCAAGTTTATTAATTATTCACATATCAATTATTAAAAAAACACACAATCCTAAAAAAACCATGGACCCACCCACACACACACACACACACACACACACACTCGCACCCACACTCACCCTAATAAAATTCTAGGAGCTGAGGCTTACCCCCGGGGTGTGCAACCTAAAAGGAGAAGATCACCCAAAACACAAAATACACACAACACAAAATAAAAAGTGCACAACAAACCAAGGATACCACCACCTACGGAGTTCACCACCACCAGACTGGGCCTCTAGCTCCTAAAAGAAAAAGGTAAAAAAAATCAATATAGGCCAAACAAACAACCATTAAATCCAATGACACACAGCTCAATATCTTGGCATATATATATGTATATATAAATATATATGATCGGAACAGGGATCAGTCAGTTAACCAGGACATTCAAAAAAACAGTCAGAGTCGTTCCCAGACACCACGAGTTAGTACGCGGGGCAGTAGCGGGTCAATACGACGCACTACCAGCCCCGCCGAAGCAGCCAAATCTCCAACACAATGGCAAAATAATTCCTCCGCGAAACAGTTAGTGAGCCAGTAGAAGAACAATTAGTCATGCCAAGGCGACACAGTCGGTTAGGCGAAAGCAGCACAGTACAGGAAAGGCAAAACAGTTAGTCATGCCAGGGCGACACAATCGATTAGGCGAAAGTAAGGCACAGTTCAGCGAAGGCAAAACAGCAGCATCACTGTAGGAGCAAAATGTAGCTCCGATGAAGGGGGAGGCAAAGGCTAGCTGCAGTGGCTACCGTAATCATGCAGCCAACATGGTTGTGATTGACGGCGCATGCGATCGTACAGCAGTACTGTGCAAACCGGAAGGCGGAACCCGGAAACAGGTGGCTAGGGACGAGCAACGTGCGTGATGTCAAAGGGAGGGTAAAAGGGCAAAGAGCGCTTATAAAGACCGCCACCTAGCGTGATTGGCCGAGAACTAATAGTCCTTTATGCAGCAAATATGAGGCTGTAGTCCTACTGTCACACTAGCTTAGTCTGTTAGCTTGAAGCGGCTAAGAGTTCTCAATGGCTTCTCCCTCCGCCTTCTCTCCTTTTCTGCTGTCTTGCTCAGTGTGCCATATGTTGAGTTACAGCCCTGCCTCCTTTAACGAGAGGGAAACGTGCAATAGGTGCAGTTTGTTTGTAGCTCTGGAGGCACAGATAACAGAGTTAGAGTCACAGTTCCTCACGATGGAAGAGTACAAGAGTAGACCACGGTGAAGTTAGTTTGACATTGATCGTTGGATATTCGGTTCCGCACTTTCACCGCGAGAATCCATTGTCTGTGTCCGACCACTGTGTCATGGTGGCGGGGAACTCACGCTGAAAGCTCCGCTCTTATTACGGAGACTTGAACGTGGAATCGCGTTTGTAAAAAAAAAAATCATTAGCTTCAAGATAAACAAATCTAGTAACTCCAAACCACTTTTAACAAATAGAACTAGTCGAGCAGTATCAGGCACACATATGTTTATCTTTCATTGGGTTTTATATGATTTCTTTTACATCAAAAATTAAGGATACGTTTCAACAGCTTCTAGGTTATGTGACCTAGTCACTTCGAACGACTTTATATTCATAGTACTGGCCTTCTAGTACCATGCACACCTCTTATTTTCCACTTTGATCTTTTATTGGATTTTATATGAATTTATGATGTAAAAAATGAAGAAATAATTTCAATAGCTTCCAGGTCATGTTACCTACTCACTTCAAACCACTTGGTAGTCATAGTACTAGCCTTCTAGTACCATGCACATCTTTTATTTCCCACTTTGATCTTTTATTGTATTTTATATGAATTTTTTATGTATCATAAATCAAGGATTGTTTCAATAGCTTCCAGGTTATGTGACCTACTAACTTGAAACCACTTTATATTCATAGTACCGGCCTTCTAGTACCATGCACACCTCTTATTTTCCACTCTTATCTTTTATTGGATTTTATATTAATTTTTATATCTAAAAATTGTCAATTTCTCTAAATAGCTTCTAGGTCATCTTACACATCTTACACTCAAATCACTTAATTCCTTTAACACTAGTCTGGTAGAATTACACCTCTTTAAACCATGTTTGATGTATTTTAGGCAATTTTATATGATTTTTTAATTTAAAAATTGTCAATTTCTCTCAATAGCTCCTGGGTCATGTGACAGTCACCTCAAATCAATGAATTCAATTTCTCCTCTACCATAATCACACACACATATCTCAGTACAGGTTTGGTGGTCTTCCTGCTCTTCTGCCTGACGCACCTCCTACGGTGCCTTCTGTGCACGTGTTCCCAGAACGGGCGTACACAGGTCATCATTCCCTGCTGATGCTGTAGGTGTTACTTGGCCCCCAACTCATATCATTCCTCCTCAGCCAGAACCAGAAACCACCTTTCTCTGTCTCCTCAGCCAGCTCTTTCATCGCTGTCCAATTGCTGGCTCCTGTGCACCCCAGGTCTCACAGCAGGAGTATATTTTATTTTCTGTGTATTATTTGTAAGATTTTTTTTTTTTTTTATCATAAAAATGGTTTATTTTTTCACAAGTGTCAAATAGTTCCAGTTCGCTCTCTCCAAATAGGCATTAAATGCCTCTCTGAGTCTTGTTTTCTGAAATATATGTATTTGGTTTTTTACAATTTACAAAATCTGGAAATTTATTGGTTTTAGAATGTTAAGATACCACATTTTTATTAATCAAAATTACATGTGTGTGTTTCGGAAAATTAATACAGATGGAAAGCATGACTATGAATGTATTACCAAGGCTTATATCTATATTATATCTATAATTAACAGTGTTGGGCAAGTTACTCAAAAACTGTACTACATTATATATTACTAGTTACTGTAAATAAAACATAATATATTTATATTACAATATTACTGTCTCTGAAATGTAATGAGTTACATTACTTTGAAGTTACTTTCACCAAAATGAAGACAGATTTTAGTGTAGCCTATGTTCTAGTGATAAAACATGACATTCTTTTTCTTGCTTGGAGTTAGCATGGCACCGCTCCAGGTGCTTTTTCAAGTTGCTTGTACTAACCCTTGATGTTGAGAGTTCCTTTGGTGAAGCGCAAAGTTTGCACTTGACTATTATATTATTGTCCAAATTCGAAATAGTGGGAATAGGTCCATCTCACAAATGTATAATTCACCTCAGCAGTAGTGATGGGAAGTTTGATTCTTTTTACTGACTCGAGTTTAAATGAATCACTCACCAAAAAGAATCAAGTTTTTGAGTCATTTGAGTCACTGAGTCAGTGACCTAGAGTGTGCAGAAACCCATATACGCACCCAATGTCCACCCACTCCCAGTCCCCACTGATTCATTGATATTGCTAAAACCACTAAAATGTGAAAATGAATGAAAATTTTATTGTGAGGAAAAAAAGAGGACAGACATCTCACAATTAAAATAAAACTACTAATACTTTTTAACAGCTTTAACCATATATGTAACTTATTTATTTATCAACTATGAATTCATTTATTAACTTATTTAAGTGACTTATTAATCTTATGAACTCATTTATGTCTTTAACCTAAAGACATCAAAATAACCTAAGGCATATTTAAAAACAGTCAATAATCCACTATCATAAATCCTCTATTTAATATTCCTGCTATGCATCAAACAAACCGCACTTATAATTAAATAGCAATATTGTTGTTTTCTGTTTCTTTATTGCCGTTAGTGTTTTAAACTGTAGTCAAACGAGTGGACTTTCGTCTCCCTGTGGTCAAATGAGCTGCACGTAATTTTTAGTGCAAAATTATACCATTCATTACGGCCACAGTCATCCGCTGTTACCGTAAAAAAAGGTGTAATAGCGCTCTAAACATAGCGGCAGCTAACCAGACAACAGAAAAAGAAACCACGGCTGGCAGGACCGTAGTTTAGCAAGCAATAACAGGGACGAGTCAGTGAACAAGTTAATAGAGGCGGAGAATCACGACTCCCGATTCAGTAAAGTGACTCTCGAGTTTTGAACGATTCGTTCGAACCGCAGATCACTACTCAGCAGTCACCATTCACCAATACACAGTAGATTAGCTAGCTTACGTGACATTTACTGCGCGCCACTGATCTTCTCCTGCATTTGTTGGTCACTTGGATTTTTTTTCTGGTGGTGTAAATGTTGGCCATTTTAAGCTAAATTTATTTGTAGTGCACGTTACTGAGATTGTAACGGGTAATATACTATGTAACTTTTTATTTGTAATGCGTTATATTACTCCATTACACCAAAAAATAATATACTACTGTAACTCGTTACAAAAGTAACGCGTTACTCCCAACACTGATAATTAAGAAGTTATCTATAACCCATCCCATCCCCATTTCAACATTTTACAAACTAGATAAGGTTATTTCTAACTTCATATGGCAAAGAAAGTGCCAAAGAATTAGACTAAAATATAAAAAAAAAAAAAATGATCTGGACTTTTCTAAGTCTCTAATCTAAAACATTGTTTATTGGATGCAAGGAGACCAGGCAGGATGAATAATGCCCTCAGGTTCTATAAAGGATATGTAGATGACTGGAGTGAATTACACTTAACATTAACACTGACATTTGCATTATTTCAATATTTCAAAAACGCAGACTTTAAACCTTGGGAGATGTATAGGCTTAGCAACCACATTTCATTAAAAACAGTCTATCTATCTGAAGTCATTTGTGCAGTTGAGAGATGACATTCTGAGGAGCTTTTTAATAAAGAAAATGTAATGGTATTAGAGCAATTATGCTTGAGGAGCTCTTGATTAAACTACAAGGGATTAGGATTGTAGAAGTTATTGGTCATTTCGACCAAACATTCTATAGCATCAACAAGAGAAAACAACACACAAATATTACACAATGTAACGGGAGGACGTGTGCTCAGATGGTTGACACAAGAAATTGTGGAAAATCCAGCACAGTCAAATACTCACATTGGGAATCATACATACATACACTCTTACTGGGGACATATTACACCTCTTTGGGATGGTGTAGCACTAAACACAGTAATTCATCAGACATTTACTAAAGCCTCACATCTGGTAGACTTAGGGGTCATGCCAGAAGGCTTTAATGGAAGAGAATAAAATAATAAAATTAGCAAAGCTTTTCATTGTATTACAAGTATTTTCACTAAAAGGACTGTTTGATGGATAGATAGATAAATGGATGGGCAGATTGACTAACGGATGGATGAAGTTTTATTAATAGATAATACCAAATACACAAGTTACGGCGCTACTTTGCCAAACTGCTTGTGCGCTTTGGTCCCTTGGTTTTAATGAAAGTGGAGACAATCTTCTTGAACAAACATGGATCAGTAGGTGGCCCTATTATCGGTTAATTGGTTGTTTAAGCGATTATAGCACACTCGGACCGCCATTTCGTGGATCGAAGGATAGTTTAAGAATGGGGCGCTTCAAGAAAGGGCATAGAAAAAAAAATATAGACCTCTGGCAAAAAGCTGGAGGTAGGGATCTTATAATTGCATCCTTCGTAATGAGTGGATTTTCATTGACTGTAAAACGGGAGCAATGGTCTTCTGTCACCCTTTCGGTTTTTGGAGATAGTAACCAAAGTCACGAAAAATGGTTGAAAACCATTTGGTTTCAAGACAGAAGAGGAGTCTGGACGGAGGTGCTTAAAGAAGGTAATTAACTCGAATATCTGTTTTGATAATTGAGCTAATGAGGCTAATTAGCAAATGATGGTGCATCGAAAAATAACAATAATAAAACAAAAAATGAACACTCAGTTTATTCTCACTGAGTTATGAAACTAATGTAAGACCATTTGCAAGGGCAATAAGATGTACATGTTCATACATTGTTCTATCTTTGTGATATTAACCGCTAGAAATTGCGCAGAGATAGGCCTACTTAGCATCCAACGATAAATGTTTATTTCAGCGGTAATTTATAACGGTAAATTTCTTCTCATTGCATTGTCTCAATGACAGTACTTTAACATAGATGAACAAAGTATGTTTTCCCATAGGTTTTTTTCAAACATGAAAATAATTAGAAAATTGAATTATGATAATCAAATGTATTATTATTATTACCCTGGGGTGCCATTTATCAAGTACAGATAAGTAAAGAGTCTGCGACTCTGTGATTTCTCTCAAGTAAAAGAAATTACTTGTGCAATTTGTTTTATTTGAAGGTACAAAAACAGGAAGGGCTTCTGTAAAAGAAATGCTGATCACCGATGACCCACTTCATGTAGCCTCACAGTCATTACTGCAGTCACAGCTGCCACAGCAAAACTCTGGCAGAGCAAATGAGGACCCTGGGCAGCAGCCAGAGCAGCCAGAGATGGAGCCACAGCAGCAGCCACTGCAGCATCCGCAACCACAGCCGCAGCAGGCACAACCACAACTACAGCAGGCAGAAACACCACAGCAGCAGGCACAACCACGAAAGCGACAGGCACAACCACAGCCACAGCAGCAGGCACAACCACAGCCACAACCACAGCCCCAGCAAGCACAACCACAGCCACAGCAGCAGGCAGAGCCGCAGCATGAGCAGGCTCAAACACCGCAGCAACAGGCACAACCATGGAAGTGACAGGCACAACCACGGAAGCAGCATGCACAACTACAGAAGCAGCAGGCACAACCACGGAAGCAGCAGGTACAACCACAGCTGCAGCAGCAGGCACAACCGCAGCAGCAGGCACAACCACAAACACAGCCACAGCCGCAGCAGGCAGAGCTGCAGCAGGAACAGGCACAACCACAACCCCAGCTGCCACAACCACAGCCACAGCTGGCACAACCACAGCCACAGAAGGCACAACCACAGCAGCTACAACCCCAACACCTTGATTTAGAAATATTAGACACCCAAGTTGAAACAGCAGATGAGGACACTAGCCTGTACAAACCAAAAAGTGACAAAAATAAAGTTGGCCAAATGAAAAAATATAGAGACTGCAGAGCAGGGCCCAAAGTTGTAAAATTTTCACTATTAAGAAAACAATGGGACAAAATCAAACCCAGGTATGGGATGACAAATCTTAGAGCCCCGTGGACAGACATACTTTACAATGAATTTGTCAAGCGCAATCCAAGTTATCCGTTTTTAAATATCAGCACGCAAGAAGAAGATACAGCCGGACACTTGCCAGTATTTCCATGCCTCAGCAGTATGCCAGTTTGACAGCTGTAAAGCAGTCTATCATTTCACCAAAAAATTTCAGCCAAAACCAACAGATAAAAGTATTCGAATCAAAGTAACACGATTGGGAAATGTAACACATAAACAAAAAGAGAGCAAATTCAGACCAGCAAGCTATCAAAGAAGGGGAGCAATTGCTCAAGGTGTAAGTAATTATTATTATTCGATGTTAAAAGAAACTCCTGCCGAAGAAATCATGGCTGGCAATATGACAAGAAGCCTTACAAAAGATGTGTTAAAGAAATTTTCTGCCGAGGTCAGGAAAGGCAACAGGCTTCACGATGACACAATCCTTATGCTCATGTTTACGCAAAAAATAATAAAGGAGAGCAGCAGCCATCCTTCTTCTAAAGGCTATCTCAGCCATTTAAAAGTTGATCCCCAGTCAATTCAACTTCAAACAGAAACAGGCATTAGAATATTAGCAGAGCATTTGAAAGGCAAACCAGTGTCATTATATCTTGATGCCACTGGAGGTGTAGTTCAAAAAATGCCAGAACAAAACAAACGAGTCCTGTATTATGCTCTGGTGTTGCCTGGCATGGGAAAGGGTAAGCCTCTTTTACCTGTTACAGAACTCATAACCAACTCTCACACTATCCCATCAATAACTTCATGGCTATTGGAATTTAGACGAAAACTATCACTCATCACCAAAAAAAGGTTAGGACAAATTGAAACTGATTTCAGCTAGGCCCTCATCAATAGTTCATTGATGTGTTTTAACAAGGAGGACATCTCTGCATACACCAAGAGAGCTTTTACTTTGGTATTTGGAGGAGTGGAAGAAATTCCACAATTTACAGTGATTCACCTTAGCTCTGCCCATATCCTAAATGCAGTATGTCAAGCTCTAAGTAAAAAGACAAATGACAGGGGTATTAAAGAGTATGCTGCCTACTGCTTTGCCGCTCTTCTCAACTGCACCAGCATACACACAGCTCTGGACATCTTTTATCACATGTGTGTAGTGTTCATGTCAGCACAGGACAATAACCTCATAACAGTAAGCAAAAATTACCTGGACATTTACATAAATAGGAAACAGACTATTGATGTTGAGAGTGAATGTGCGGGTGAGGAGGAAAACATTGAACAAAAACACCCAATTGCAGACAACTCCCCGTTTGCTAAAGCTTTCACACTCAGAAGGGACCAGGCACAGGTTGATATCTTCTCAGAGGATGAAACTGAAAATAGTCATTACTGTCCTGGTGTTATAGAATGTCTACTGAAAACCTACGTGGGTGTCTTCCCACTATGGAGGGGCATTTTACTTGGAGACCTGAAACGTTATCACAAAGACACACTACCTAAAAAAAATCACCAAAATCAAAAGACACGAGACATGAATTGCCATGTTGAGCTGTGGTTCGGGCTGGTAAAGCATTCAATTCTTCAAAAGAAAAAGTATTTAAGACCAGCAGAATTTGTGTCAAAAATGTTCTGCTCTATGCAGGGAAGATACGTGGAACATATTTATCAACACAGTCTTCCTATTTCAATACTTTATAAAAACAAAGAAACTTGTTCCAGACCAAATGAGGACCAGCAGGAAACATGGAACAAGCGTGAAAGCTCTGCAGCTGCAACCACCAAGTCTAAATATTTTAACCCTCCTCAAGTGCTGCCAAAACCCAAAGTACAACGTAAAAAGTTGAAAGAAGATCCAGGAAGAAAAGAAAAGGAGGCACAGGTAAAAATGTCATTTAGTTTTTTGTGACAAAAAAAAAGAAGACATTTTTAGTTGCTATATAATTTAATTATTATTATTATTATTAATTAATTTACAGATAGATTTATTGTGGAAAAAAGGGCACAGTGTTAAGGGTGTGAATGTGAACCCCAAAGCTGCTGCTGTTACAGGTGAAACTGGGCAGTTACAAAGCTGTCCTTTCCTTTGTCCACAACCACTGGAATTTGCTGGTTGGTAATTCTTCCTATAATTCACAAGAGTTTAGAAAAGCACCATCAATTTGTTTTAATATACTCCATATGTTGGTTTTCATTTCAGTTTATTGATGTAGGAAACAGTACAGTGTACCTATTGGATCCTGCAAAGAAGGCATCGGAGAGTAAGGCTTCCAAAGATGGTGCTAAAAGAATAAAGTAAAGAAAAATTATCGTTATTATTATTTCAACATGTCATCTCACAAAAGTAAAATAAAATGTGCAAACTATGTAAAAGAGAGAGAGAAAAAGGCAAGATGGTAACACAGACTGGGTTGATGTGAAGTGGAAAGGAGGAGTAATGAGTCATCCTTTTCAACAGGATGGAAGCAGCAGAGGAGTCATAGTTGTAAAGGTTAAATTAGTATTTTATTGTGTCTTCTAATATTTTATTATATTGTGACAAAACTTTATGAAAGATATTTTTGTTTAGATGGCCAAAGTAATAATGGAAACATTTCCTTTGATTCCCAAAATAATGTTTTCAACAAAAAAAACTTGCATGGGAAGAGAAATGGCTATTGAAAGCCTGCAAGGATCAGGTAAGTTACAAATTATATAGACATTATGTATGTAAAGTTATAAAGCCAAATAAAAGAAAGCAACAAACATTAGTTTTTACAATTACAGTTTTACAATTTTAGTACACTGTTTACAAAAATAAATGCAGCAACTTCCAGCCAGTCTTGCTCTTTCTTTGTCCTTATGCAATGTTTGGCACTGTGGCACTTTGGCGACAGTTACATTTATACACAGGATAATATTAATGCATGTGTAATTCTAAACCTCTGCGAAAGCAAACCAGCTGGTTATTATCTAATCTAGTCTCTAAACCATTGATGACCCTCAAAGAAGCTATGCTACCAGTATAGTTTTGTCTTTTGAAAGAAAATACCTTAATACAAAACTAATGCTACTTTTTAGTGTTTCAAATGAACTCCTGGTGTGCAATGTGTGCATCAACAAAGCCACCAGTATTTGTAGCTGCGAGTGGGAACAAAGACAACACTGATTGGGTAAGATAGAAAGACTGATAGGTGAAGTGATTTAATTTCCAGATTTAAGTGTTTCTTTCTCATACAACAGATGGAGTGCGATGACTGTGACAGATGGTTCCATGTAGAATGCATTGGGATGGACGATGAAGAATTTAAGGAGACAAAGAAGGATGAATGGAAATGTGCTCTGTGCAAATGAATGTGATTTGAATGTGTGGTTTATATGTACATAGTTCTTATTTTGTTATTTATTCTTATTCTTATTATTGTTATTATTAGTTTAATAACGCTTTAATGCTTACACGTGTGTAGCAAAGCAACAACAAATCTTTTAGAAATGGTGAAAGACTAATATTGTAAATAGTGTGGTGGTTTGATATGAAAAAGGTAATATAAAAAAAAAGTTTAAGTGGTAAAACATGATGAAAATGTGTGTGATTCAAACAGAATTAATGGAACAAAAGCCAAAACTCTTTCCTGACTGTGGAAGATCTCAATAATCCAGGAAATATCCAAGCAAAAGGCTTCCAAAAAGGGCATCTGAACATAGGTTTAGAGGTGAAGACCTTTCACCTTAGATGAGCTCCTCTTTTTTGCTCCACTAAATCAACTTTCTTCTTCGAAGTCAAGGATGACTGAGAAGCTCAACAGTCAAGAAGGAGATAAACCGTGATAAACAGAGGTGTGCATCATTCTACCAGACTAGTGTTAAAGGAATTAAATGATTTGAGGTAAGTGTGTCACATTACTCAGGAGCTATTGGCCAATATATACAAATAATAATTCATATAAAATCCAATAAAAGGTAAAAGTGGAAAATAAGAGGTGTACATGGTACTAGAAGGCTAGTACTATTAATATGAAGTGGTTTGAAGAGAGTAGATGACACGACCTGGAAGCTATTGAAAAAAATCCTTGATTTATGATATCAAAAATTAATATAAAATCCAATAAAAGATAAGAGTGGAAAATAAGAGGTGTGCATGGTACTAGAATGCTGGCGCGTTTTTGGGAAACAGAACACAGCAAACAGAAACACCGGTCGCCGTGCTGAGCGTGTCCTGGCCCGGCTAACACCGCTACCAACAGCAGCACTACGGTCAACTTTGGTCTTCTTAACACCCGCTCTCTGACGAACAAGGGTCATCTCGTCCAGGATCTTCTGGCGGACCGTAAGTTAGACTTTTTATGTTTAATGGAGACGTGGCAGCAGCCAAATGACTTTGCTCCCCTCAACGATGCTACTCCCCCGGGGTTTGTTTACCTCTCCCAACCTCGTGTCACCGGCCGAGGGGGCGGTCTCGCGGTAATCCATCGCGATAATTGGAGAGTAGCCCCTGTGACTGTGCCAGCCTACCAGTCGTTCGAGGCCACTGTCTGTCAGCTCTCTGGATCTACACCTACTGTTGTTGCCACTCTCTACCGACCACCAAAACCCAATAAGGATTTTATGTCTGACTTTGCAGCTTTTTTGACACGTTTCCACACTCTCATCAAAAGTCATAGTACTTGGGGACTTCAATATTCGCTTGGACAATGTCAATAACTCACTCACCAACAATTTTACATCCTGTTTGGACAGCTTTGGTTTACAGCAGTTTGTTAATTTTCCCACACACTCACAAGGACATATTTTGGACTTAATCTGCTGCTCAGGTGTAACGCCCATGGACTGCAAAGCTAACTACATCCCCTTTTCCGATCACATGCTCCTTACATTTAATATCAGTCTGTCTCTTTCCAAATCCAACCCTTCACGCACCATAACATTCCGTAAAATTAAGGACATTGATTTAGTCACCTTATCTTCTCAGATCAGTAACCTTCCCAGTACAGACAGTTCTGCAGCTCCGGATCAACTGGTCTCTCATTACAACACCCATCTTCACTCACACTGCACCCTGGTACACACCCACTCTCAGACAGTTAAAAGCAAAAGGCCGCCAACTCGAAAGACTCTACAACAAAACTGGACTAACCATTCATAAAGACATGTATACAAATCACATTCTCCACTACAAAGACTGCATCTCCAAAACCAAATCCACTTACTACTCCAGTTTAACCAGTTCAAATGAAGGAAATTCCAAGACCCTCTTCTCTCTCATCACCAACAACACTTAACCTCCCGACTCCCTTCCACCTCATCTGTACTCATCCGATTTCTGCAATACCCTGGTCTAATTTTTTACCACAAAAATCCAACTTATTCATCAACAGCTAACCCCCTCCTCTGCTCCAACTCTACCTACCTCTATATGTCCTGCCACCTGCACCCCTTTCTTATCATTTACCCTACCCTCTGTTGATCAAATATCCACCCTTATACAAAAATCCAAAACTTCTTCATGTCAACTTGACCCTCTTCCCACAGTTCTTGTCAAAGCCACCCTTCCATCTCTGGCTCCTCTCATCACCCACATAATCCACGCCTCCCTCACCACTGGAACTGTCCCCTCTCCTCTCAAAACTGCTGCAGTGACCCCAATTCTCAAAAAACCTGGTTCAGATCCTACTGACCTCAATAATTTCCGTCCCATTTCTAACCTTCCATTCCTCTCAAAAATCCTTGAAAAAACAGTTTCTGCTCAACTCCACTCTCATCTGTCCTCCAATAACCTGTTTGAACATTTCCAGTCTGGCTTCCGTCCTCTCCATAGCACTGAAACTGCCCTCCTCAAAATCACAAATGACCTCCTCCTCTCTGCTGATTCTGGTTCACTATCCATCCTTCTTCTGCTCGATCTGAGTGCGGCCTTCGACACCATCTCTCATTTCATCCTTCTGAACAGACTCTCTTCTATTGGCATCACTGGCACAGTCCTCACCTGGTTTCATTCCTATCTTTCCGACCGCACTCAGTTCACTCAACTCAAATCCTTTACTTCTCATCCAGTCACCATCGCCACGGGTGTTCCCCAGGGTTCTGTCCTAGGTCCCCTGCTGTTCATCATCTATCTTCTCCCCCTCGGTCAGATCTTCCGGAAACACCACATCTACTTTCACTGCTACGCGGATGACACCCAGCTCTACGTCTCCAGCAAACCAAACTCCACACTTCCACCCTCCTCCCTACTCAACTGTCTTCATGAAATAAAATCCTGGTTCACCACAAACTTTCTCAAACTTAACAGCAATAAAACGGAACTTCTACTTGTAGGCACCAAATCCACCCTAAGCACGATTGATCATTTCTCCATTCCCACTGACGGCTCCTCCATCTCTCCCTCCTCTCAGGTTAAGAGTCTGGGTGTCATCCTCGATAGCACCCTCTCCTTCTCCGCCCACATAAACAACATCACCCACTCCACCTACTTTCACCTCTGCAACATTCATCGCCTCAGTCCCTCCCTCACTCCACAGTCCACTGCCATTCTTGTGCACAGCCTCGTCACTTCCCGTCTGGATTACTGCAATTCCCTTCTGTTAGGCCTCCCTCAAAAAACTCTCAATAAACTTCAATTGGTTCAAAACTCAGCTGCTCGCATTATCACACGCACCCCCTCCTTCAACCATATCACACCCATACAACAGCTCCACTGGCTCCTCATCACATACTGCATTCAATACAAAATCCTGCTCCTCACATTTAAATCCATCCACAACCTTGCACCGTCATATCTCTCTGAGCTCCTCCATGTCTTCACACCCGTTCGCTCCCTCCGCTCCTCCTCCTCTCTACAGTTCTCAGTACCTCCTGGTTTGAAGTGAATAGGTGAAAAAAATCCTTGATTTATGATATCAAAAATTCATATAAAATTCAATAAAACATAAGAGTGGAAAATAAGAGGTGTGCATGGTACTAGTACACTAGTACTATGAATATACAGTGGTTTGAAGTAATTAGGTGACATGACCTGGAAGCTATTGAAAAAAATCCTTGATTTATGGTATCAAAATGTTATGGTTAGGCTAGAGGGTCCTCAAAGCAGAGCCACAGAAAGGTCTAGTTTCAACAGTTTATTCAGGCAAAAAAAAGCAGGCTGAGGAGGCAGGGAGCTGGCCGGCTTTCCCAGAGGTATAGCAGCGAGGCAGCAAAGAGACCTAGGCACAGGCAAATGCAGGTGAGTTCCAAAAAAATCACAGAAACACCAAAAACACAAACTTCTCCAGGAGGTAACACAGAGCACTACCAAACAGGACGGAATCATCTGGCAAGGTGGTGGTGAGTAGACCAGGGTTTTGTACAGAGGCTGAATTGCGTGCAGGTGTGCCTCATGTGCTCTGGGAGAAGCCAGCCACGCCCCCTGCCACTCACAAGCTCTGCACAGAAACAGGTGTGGAGGGGGTTCGGCTGGAGGGCTCAGAGGACTTGTGGAAACGGGTTTGAGAAGAGAAACATGAAAAGCAGAGTGGACATTCAAGGACAGGGACAGCTTCAGTGGGATTGATTATGCGTTCAATTTCAAAAGGACCAATAAACCTGGGTGCCAATTTGCAGGATTCAGTCTGAAGAGGTAAGTAACGGGTTGAGAGCCAAACCTTCTGGCCAGGCATATAGTCAGGAGCAGGAGAGCGATGGCGGTCAGCAAGCCTCTGGTTACGAGCGGCTGTACGGGATAGTGCAGCCCGGACCTCGCCGAAGATGTTGCTGAATGGAAGGTATCACAACATCTCTTTCCTGGGTAGGGAACAGACGAGGCTGAAACCCATTAGGTGCCATGAAAGGTGACATACCAGTGGCTGAGCTGACCAGGGAGTTATGGGTGTATTCTATCCAAGGGAGGTGAGTGGACCAGGAAGCCGGGTGGCGTGCAATCACACATCGAAGAGCAGCCCCCAAGTCTTGATTGGCCTGCTCCGTCTGGCCGTTGGTCTGAGGGTGGTACCCCGAGGACAAGCTGGCAGAAGCTCCCAATGAGTGGCAGAAGGCCCTGTAAACCTGAGAGGTAAATTGTGGCCCCCTGTCCGAAACAATGTCCTGCGGTATACCATGAATCCTAAACACATGTTGAATGAGAAGATTGGCAGTTTCAAAAGCCGAGGGCAATTTGGAGAGTGGAATGAAGTGCACAGACTTAGAGAATCTGTCTACAACTGTAAGAATACAGGTGTTCCCTTCTGAAGGCGGGAGGCCAGTAACAAAATCCACAGCAATATGCAACCAAGGTTGATGGGGAATAGGAAGTGGGCGGAGAAGTCCAGCTGGAGCACGGTGAGAAGACTTACTTCGAGCACAGACGGAGCAGGCAAAAAAAAAGTCCTTGGTGTGAGAAGACATGGACGGCCACCAGAAACACTGCTGGAGCAGGGTCAGTGTACGGTGAAACCCGGGATGGCAGGAGACCCTGGAAGCATGACCCCACTGGAGCACCACTGGAGCAAACTGACGTGACAGAGCGTCCGGCTTAATATTTCTGGACCCAGGGCAGAAGGTAAGGGAGAAATTGAAACGGCCCAGGAAGAGAGCCCACCGAGCCTGTTGAGAGTTGAGCCTGCAGGCGGAACGAAGATAAGACAAATTTTTGTGATCTGTCCATACCACAAACGGTTGAGTTGAGCCCTCCAGCCAGTGCCTCCATTCCTTCAGGGCCAACACCACTGCTAGAAGCTCTCGGTTGCCCACGTCGTAATTCTTCTCCACGGGGGTCAGTCGGCGTGAGTAGAAGGCACACGGATGCAGCTTTTGGTCTGATGTGGAGCGCTGTGAGAGAACTGCCCCGATGCCAGAGTCCGATGCGTCCACCTCAACAATGAACTGTGCTGCTGGATCAGGATGAGAGAGAACAGGTGCGGGAACAAAATAGACTCTTTAACCTAACAAATGCTGCCTCTGCCTCAGCTGACCATAAAAACGGTACTTTCAACGATGTTAACTTAGTGAGGGGGGAGGCGATTTTACTATAGTCTCGAATGAATCTACGATAGAAGTTGGCAAATCCCAGGAACCTTTGAAGCTGTTTTCGGTTTGTTGGAGTGGGCCATTCGACCACAGCCTTGATCTTTGCTGGGTCAGTCTTAATTTGCCCCTTCTCCACAACAAAACCCAAAAAACTAACAGAAGGGACATGAAATGCACACTTCTCATCATTCACATAGAGCCTGTTCTCTAGGAGGCGCTGTAGGACAAGTTTCACCTGTTGCACATGTTCTTGGTATGAGCGAGAAAAAAAATCAAAATATCATCAAGGTACACAAACACAAGTCTATTCAACATGTCTCTCAGGACATCATTAATAAGAGCTTGGAAAACCGCTGGGGGCATTAGTTAAAATGGCAAATGCCAAATGGCATTACCAAATACTCGAAATGTCCGAGTGGGGTGTTAAATGCGGTTTTCCATTCATCTCCCTCTCTTATTTGTACCAGGTGGAGGCCATTGCGGAGGTCCAACTTGGTGAAAATAGTGGCCTTATGGAGTGAGCTGAAAGCAGAGTCTATGAGTGGCAGGGGATACGTGTTCTTTACAGTGATGTCACTTAGGCCCCTGTAGTCAATACAGGGTCTTAAGGACTTGTCTTTTTTGTCTACGAAGAAGAATCCTGCCCCCACAGGCGACGAAGAGGGACGGATTAAACCAGCAGCCAACGAGTCTGAGATGTATTCCTCCATTGCTTCCCTTTCTAGTTTAGAGAGGTTGTAGGTAGAAGGGCACCAGGAATTAAATAAATGCTGCAATCATATGGCCTTTGAGGGGGAAGTAATAACGCTAGGTCCTTGGAAAAAACCTCCTGGAGGTCATGGTATTCAGTGGGAACAAGGGTGAGATCAACAGGTTTGGGAGGAGTTAACATAGAAGCCTGAGCAGAAGGTATGGCGGAGTGAAGGCAATGAGAGTGACAAAAAATGCTCCAATTAATAATAGATAAAGTGGACCAGTCTATGTGGGGGTTGTGGAGCTTAAGCCAAGGGAGACCTAGAACTAATGGAGAGGAGGGAGAAGAGACTATATAAGGAGAGATGGTCTCACAATGGTTACCAGAGAGCAGCAGCGACACGGGGACAGTTCAATGAGTGACTGAGGCCAGTAGCCTTCCATCGAGGGCGAAAATGTTCTTGGGCTCAGGTAGAGGGTCTGTAGGAATGTTGAATTGGGAAATAAAAGCAGAGACAATAAAATTGTCGTCAGCACCAGAATCCACCAAGGCTTGGAGAAAGAAAGAGTTCTGAGACCATGTGACAGTGCCCTTGCGCTGAATATGTCTGGAGGAGGGGTCTGTGGGAGTATGGCTCACCAGCGCCCCTCCAGAGGCCGATGAGCCTGCCCTTTTGGCCGAGCCAAACAATGGATCAGGATGTGGCCAGCCAGGCCACAGTACAAGCAGAGGTTCTGGCGGAGGCGGTGCTGACGTTCCTCAGGGGTGAGTCCCAATCTTCTACTGCATTGGTTCCTCGGTGTTGGAGGAGGCGGTGGAAGCTGGAACTGCGGGTGCAGGCACACGTGGAAGGGTGGGGGGGAGCAGGCTGTTGCACCATTCTCGAGTGGGACAAAGGAAAACTTTGGAAAACTCTCTCCCTACACCTTTCCCTGAGGCGGTTATCTAAACGGATAGCTAACGAAATGAGTTCTTCCAAGGAGGAGGTTTCATCACGGGCAGCTAGTTTGTCTTTAATCCCTTCACTCAAACCCTGGAAGAACACCCCTTGCAAAGCATCACCCTCACCCCACCCACTCTCTGCAGCCAAGATACAAAAATCAATGGAATAAGAGGAAACAGAGCCTGAACCTTGACGTGGAGATAAAAGCCTACTACTGGCCTCTTTACTCTGAATGGGATGATCAAAAACCTTACGCATTTCAGTTATAAATGTATGTAATGAGTTGCAAATGGGAGCATTGCTACTAGCTAAAGCTACTGCCCAAGCCGAAGCTTTGTCAGAAAGTAAGAAGGTAAAGTAAACTCATTATGAAAGTTTTATCAGTAGCGTAGGTTAGAGATTGTTGGTCAAAAACTAGCATGCATTGATGTAAAAATTGCCAACATTGCCCCTAATTCTCCTGAATACCTGGCAGGTTTTGGGATGAATGGTTCACGGGGCTGGGCAAAATGGGAATCTGGAGACTCTGGAACAGCAGGAGCTGGAGCTGAAGCTTGAGCAGAAAGGTGAGTAGCAATTTGATCAAGACGGCTGCTCAGCTGAGGCACACTGGCGGTGAGAGTTTGCAGGGAGTCCATAATCTCCTTTAGCATCTCTTCATGCTGTCCCACACGAGCTCCTTGAGAGACAAGTGCCTGTTGAAACCGTTTGGCTTCTGCGGGGTCCATTGTGGCCAGATGATTCTGTTATGGTTAGGCTAGAGGGTCCCCAAAGCAGAGCCACAGAAAGGTCTAGTTTCAACAGTTTATTCAGGCAAAAAAAAGCAGGCTGAGGAGGCAGGGAGCTGGCCGGCTTTCCCAGAGGTATAGCAGCGAGGCAGCAAAGAGACCTAGGCACAGGCAAATGCAGGTAAGTTCCAAAAAATCACAGAAACACCAAAAACACAAACTTCTCCAGGAGGTAACACAGAGCACTACTGAACAGGACGGAATCATCTGGCAAGGTGGTGGTGAGTAGACCAGGGTTTTGTACAGAGGCTGATGAAGGAATTGCGTGCAGGTGTGCCTCATGTGCTCTGGGAGAAGCCAGCCACGCCCCCTGCCACACACAAGCTCTGCACAGAAACACAGAAAGGGAGGGGGAGAAAACACAAAATCCAGAATCCTAACACAAAAATTAATATAAAATCTAATAAAAGATAAGAGTGGAAAATAAGAGGTGTGTGTGGTACTAGTAGGCTAGTAATATGAATATAAAGTGGTCTGAAGTTAGTAGGTCACATAACCTGAAAGCTATTGAAACAATTCTTGGTTTTTGATGTAAAAGAAATAATATAAAACACAATTGAAAGATAAACTTTGAAAAAACATATGTGTGTCTGATAGTACTCTGGTAGTTCTATTAGTTTAAAGTGGTCTGGAGTTACTAGATTTATTTTATCTTGAAGCTAATGAATTTTTTTACAAACGCGATTCCACGTTCAAGTAATCTATTGACAGCCCCTAAGTGTAAACGCTCCGTGCTAAGAGCAGAGCTCTTAGCGTGAGTTCCCTGCCACCATGACACGGTAGTCGGACACAGACACTGGAATCTCGCGGTGAAAGTGCGGAGCCGAATATCCATCGTCCAACGTCAAACTAACTTCACCGCGGTGCTTAAACTTACGTTACTGTTTCATCACGAAGCAAAGCTCCTGTGTGTTTCCTCTTCAAATGTTCGTGCATGGCAGACGTTCTGCTGTAATAGACCATTTCAAGTCTACACAGTGTGCAAACTACGGTCTTATTTGGTCTTTGTCTAAAGTATTCCCAGACTTTAGATAACTTTGGCCGTAGTTTTTTAGGCTTGTCTGACTTGTCTGGACTGGGCGCCGCCATGATTTTGAGTGCAGACAACGCATCGACTCACTCAGCGTGCGTCAACGTATTTTCGCCATCAACGCGTTGTTGCAGCTCTTCAAAATAGGTTACACTATGCAACAGTTGAGCAGTTATAAGTTATTTTATTTGCTTTTTTAATATCCTTCAAAAAAAATCATGCTGTGTAACTTTTAACACTTTCAAAATACAGACAGTTAAAAAAGAGCCACTAAAGACTAAGACATATAGTTGTTGGCATTATATCTAATACTATTCTAAAGCAAAACTTTTAGCTAAATACATATATTAAGTCCCTCCTTGAACCGCCACCTTAACGTGGTGGAGGGGTTTGGGTACCCGAATGATCCTAGGAGCTATGTTGTCCGGGGCTACATGCCCCTGGTAGGGTCTCCCAAGGCAAACAGGTCCTAGGTGACGGGTCAGACTAAGTGCGGTTCAGAAGGCCCCCTATGATGAGTAAAAGAACAAGGACTGTGACGTCGCCTGGTATGGCGCAGCCGGGGCCCCACCCTGGAGCCAGGCCCGGGGTTGGGGCTCGAATGCGAGCGCCTGGTGGCCGGGCCTCTCACCACGGGGCCCGGCCGGGCTCAGCCCGAAGGAGCGACGTGGGTCCAACCTCCCGTGGGCTCACCACCTGGCCAGGCTCCATTGAGACAAGCTCACTTGAGCAAGGCTCACTTAAGCCAGGCTCACTTGAACCAGGCTCAGTTAAAACAAGCTCAAATGAGCCAAGCTCACTTGAACCAAGCTCACTTGAAATCATATGTAAAAATAATTATTCATATCATGGCATTCTAGAATCCTTTATGATATCATTACATTAAAGAATCCCTTATGACATCATAAAATTCTAGAATAATTTATGACATCGTGGCATTCTAGAATCCTTTTTAAACACATGACATTCTAGAATCACCACTACAAAATGGCATAATCGCTATATGGTGCTCTATATAGAGCGTCTGTGTGTATTTTTTGTGTGTTTAAAAGTGCAATTCTGAACTGCGCAGGACAACAATGGGAAAGTGTAGCTGTTTTTAATAGCTAACTTTCTAAAATAATGATTTAAAGATTTGTATGAGATAAAGATATATATATTTTTTAATTATTATAGGATACTGCACTTTTGCCAGTAAAAAGTTTTATATTTGATACCAAAGCAGCTTCTGTGATATTGGCTATTGCATAAAACGTCACCTTAATTTAAAAATTAGTCTCTCTTCGTCCCCTTTTTAAAAAGGAAAAGCGCCGGCAAGTAAAAATGTGCGGAATAAATGCAGTAGGATATATGGCGGGATCGTAGAAAACGAAACTACGGGAGCTGGGCAAGAACCTTTCAAGCGTAGCAACGCCTCGAAATACAACAGCCGCGTTGAGTGACTCTGGGTCGAGCGGCACCGCTGCGCGCCCGGTGTGGGCAGTCACATAGAGAACAACGGTGCCATATTTTGTGGTAGCGACCAGTTTAACTTCATTCCTCAGTAGCGTGATGGTAGCGTCGTTGTTTTCTGAATCAAATAGCTTTCAGGTAGTGTCCGCCCAAACTACAATTTCCTAGGCATCCCCATTTCCTCTCTCTCACAGGCTCCGCACGATGCAGCCTGTGCACTATGTGTGAGGGTTTTTGGCTTAGCCGTCACATATAGTGTAGTATCACCTCACACAATGAAAGAGATTCACACTTGATTCACAACTCTTGCCAGTATCCCTCTTACTTACACAGCCTCCGTAGGACGCAGCCTGACACAGTCTGACACTGCTGCACATTCAGTTAGCAGCAGCTTTTGTGCGCCATTCTTTTTAGATAATTAGGCGTTCCTTTGTGCATCGCCTCATTTTACATCACAAACCAAACTGGCAACGGCAAATAAACAAAAAGACTCGCTCCGCAAATACTGGTGACGCACCTTGCACCTCTTTCTCTCACAGGCCAGCTTGGTGCAGCGCATACGAAGCTGCACACTTAGTTAACGTTTTTTGGCTTCTACTCGCTATTTCAATAAGGAAATTAGGCATCCTGTAGTGCATCGCCTCTCTTTACATCACAATCCAAACTGGCAACGGCTAATAAACACTCACATCCGTGCGCCTTTATGTTGACTCGGCTAGAGCGGCCATCACATGCGACACATTAACAAAACGAAAACAAAAGTGTTTGAAGGACGTTGCATGGATTTTACGCTGTTCTCTTACTATGAAAGTTCCTTAGTTTTAGGGCAAGAGACTCAACATAGAAATTGTTTAATTATAATAACTTTTAGTAATGTACAGGCCAGGGGATATTCCCCAAAAATAGTTATACCAGTGGTGTCAAAGTTATAACCTTGCGCTGCAGCTGGAGATTTGGGAGTTTCCAAAACTCTTGTAAATCCATCTTGTATCGCGCCAACCAAACCGCTTGAATTGCGAACCGTGGACTCACCGGACTCTTGTGACCAATGATGTTGCAGCACTAACAGGAAGAGGCGGGTTTTTAATTTGAAGAAAGCAACTAGTGCTCTCTTCTCCTCTTTGTTATCAACATGGCTACGCCGAAAGATGTTAGTGTTGACGCTGCTATCAAAACAGTTTTATCAGAAGTAGAGAGAATTTCTTCTTTGAAAGAAGCGCAAAGAGGGGCACGTCATATCGTTGCTGTGATTGGCTAAAGAAACCTCATGGTAAGCGGATACTAGTCGGTGATTCATTCAATCAACACCAAGTTTTTGACAGAAGGCGCCTCCCTTTTGCAAACGCTTTCAATGGGAGCCTTCCCAGATGGTACTGCGAAATGGACTATGTTCTGTGGAACAGTTCTATCTGGCAGAGTCAGGTTAAAAGTTATACCAGTGGTGTCAAACTCAATTCCTGGAGGTCCATAGCTCTACGCAGTTTAGCTTCAACCAGCTCCATCTCACAGCTGCTCAGATAATCCAGCTCTTTAGGATTACCAGAAACTACTACGTAGCTGTGAGTTGGAGATGGGATATGGGGCTATTATTGTTGCAAAAAGATTTGTGCGTGTGTAAATAGGTTTGTCTGTAATATGATGTGTGCGTATCAGGTTTTGTGTGTGCGTGTTACGATTTGTGTGTGCGTATCAGGTTTTGTGTGTGCGTATTACGATTTGTGTGAGCGTATTTACATTTGTGTGTATGTAAAATGATCATATTGTAAAAGCAAATAAGCTAAAAAGTTTTAAGTCCTATGCACAAAGCTCTAATTACACGCAATACTTTTGCTACAGTCCTGCCATGTCAGATCTGTGTGTCCGTGTTTTGATTCGTCTGTAACTAAAAGTTCTTTTGCCCTGAGTTTAGACTTACAGGCTGTGGACTGGTCAATGAAACAGTGCATCAGCAGATGGCGGTAGTGGTTAATGAGGTTCTTAAGGCATGGAGGCAGAATATACTGTTTAACTCTGAGACCTAAAGTTTTGTTAAATTATCAGATAATATATATTCTGATGTGCTGGCAGCAAAAAGCATTTTGCAACCATTTAGCAGTAATACACATAGAGATAGCCGTTGTCTGTCTCATAAAGACACTCTCTAAAAAAAATAGTTAGATTTTGCCCCACAGCTAAGCAGAGGGCAGCTTATATGTCGCTGCTGCCATCTGCTGGCAGCAGTGAGATATAAGCTGCCCTCTGCTTCAAAGTGGCCATCTGCTGGCAGCTTAGTCAAGCAGTCAACCCTCAATAAGCTGTGGGGCAAAATCAAACTATTTTTTCCGCACAAATCGTAATACACACACACAAATCGTAACACGCACACACAAAACCTGATACGCACACACATATCGTAACACGCACACACAAAACCTGATATGCACACACAAATCGTAACACGCACACACAAAACCTGATACGCACACATCATATAACAGACAAATCTATTTACACACGCACAAATCTTTTTGCAACAATAATAGCCCCATAATGGGACCACTGATTTATACCAAACATAACTATTATATTAAGTTCACTAGTGTTTGGAGTTCAGTCTGTGTCAAGTTCCTGTCTGAACAAAGACTTTTTTTCAATCAGTTTTGCCCATGTTTAAACTATCTTTAAAGACTGGTATTACTCAAATGTGACCCTGGACCACAAAACCTGTCATATAGGTCAATTTTAGGACTTTGAGATTTATACATAATCTGTATGCTGAATGCATAAGCTTTCCAAAAAAATAAAAAATAAATAAAAAAACGTGAAAAAAAATCTGAAAGTGAAAAAAAATCTGAAACCAAACAAATAATATTTGAATCTGTAAAAAGTAATTTTGAACATGAAAATAATAAATCTGCAAATATTAAAAACAAATATAGCTCCATGTGCGGCACCTTTTGCCAGAAAGAGTATAGTCAAAGTAATCTAAAGAAACGAGAGTCATATTGGTATAAATGTTCTTGATCTACAAACTGACTGAAAGGCTGGGCCACCTATCCTCTCCTGCAGAAAACATTAAGCATAATTGCTAAATTAACCTGTACTGTAGCCTATTTTATAAGCTAGAAGACAGGAGTCTGTGTTGTGTTGTATAATTTTGAAAGTAACAGATTTCCCATAGGATTTCCCTGATCAAGGTAGTCCCTCGATCAGGGAAATCCTATGGGAAATCTGTCGCTTCCCTAAAGGCTGATGGTCTGTTGTCATGGCAACGCGTCTACGCTGTCAACATGTGTGGCGGCAGGAGACGTTATGGACATAAAGAGCAGCCAAAGGAAAACGACAGTAAGACAAAAGTATGTTTTTTTTCTAATCACCATCTTCCATGGCTGTATTGTGAAATATTTGATGTCACCAATTTAGCTGTGACTCCCTCTGTACAGCGCGGAAGCCATCTCATTTCTCCACTGGGACCTGATGCCTGTCGAGCTTATTGAGGCAGCGTTGGGAAAGAGCGCGGCGGAAGTTCAGTCGTAAGTTTCGGCAAATGGGAGCTAAGCTAGCCACGACTGAACTTTTATCTCGCCCTAAAGGCTCCAGGGTCGGTCTGTAAATCCTGTGTTGTTGAATAAAGTAGTTTAACGTCGGTATCCGGTCAAAACAACTAGCTTCGTCAAAAGGAAGCGGTTTCAGAAAGCGTCGCCATGCGAGGTTCGGACATTGGTCTTCCTCCAAGCTTTAACAACACTGATGTATTGAGTGGTTTATATTATAGCCTGGTTCTCGCCTATGGAGCGTGTACCACAAACCGAGCGACCGGAGTTCGACTCGCAATACGGTCTCACCTTTTAAGTGATTGCCTTGTGCAGGTGTCGGCAACCTTTTGGAGCAAAAGAGCCACTTCTTACCAACCAAAAACATAAAATTTACATCTGTTGGGAGCCACAAGCAGTAGATCCATTTCAGACCTTTACATTTTGCACACTAAATTTGGTTTAAATTAGCCTTTTTATATATTATTATCTATTGATCATTAATGAATGCTGACTGATGTAAAATTGCAGGCATAAACAATTACTGTTCAAAACTATCAGAGAAAAATTAATGAGTGATCAATAAATACAACAGACAGCATTTCAATCATGCATCACTTTGAATTCAAAGCAGAAACTCACACTGCTTATCTATTTATAGTAATGCAGCCTGTGGTACCTGGAGTCTTTGACAAGAATAAAATGTCCTCATCGTCTGCATTAAAGACCATGATGCAGTCCTAATCTTTAATCATTCTTCATTCAAGCTTTGGTTGGTCTTCTGTGTTTTCTTGTAATTCAAGGTGTATTTACCTTGCATTTATTTATTGTTTTATTTTTTGTGGCATGTCCGCAAGTTTTAAGTGATTTTATTTTTTGTTTACACGTTAAATTTAGTTAACTGCTACTGTTAGTCAGATGAAGTAGATCCAGCCGGAGAAGTGAGAATGTCTGGCTGAAACCATTATTCCTGAGTTGTCTGAGGTGTGACCTGTCGTCCCCAGACTGCTGACAGAGGTGCTTGGCCTCAGGAATACTCAGACCTGTATGAAGGAGGCTGCTCTGCTGGATTACTACACCTTGGGCTTCAGCTGGGCCAGAGACTCTCACCTGAGCTCCACTCAGACATCTTTCATCATGGCTCTGCTGCACACGCTGGTCATCACAGGTCAGCCTCAAGAGAATGTGTTTTCAGAATGTTTTTAGATAATTTTCCATTTAAATTTTCAAAATAAAATAGAAATCATGGCAGTCATAGCACTGAAACAGTGTCAGTAAACTATAAATATAAAACAAATTTCCAGCTGTGTTTTCAGTGCTGCTGCTGCTACTGCTGTGTTTTAGAGTCTACCAAACCTCAGACTAGGCTACATCCTCACCAATGTGTTTTCAATAACATGTTGTAGAACAGAGTGTATATATATATATATATATAATATAATATAATATAAATTACATCATCTGTCTACATGGGTGTTTTAGTTTTGTTTTAGACTGAAAACTGTATTAAAACAATGAATCTGGTCAATCCACAAAGTAAATGAATAATAAAATACAGTTTATGCTATATCAGTTGGAAATAAATAGTGAAGGATGTTAAGGATACCATACCGTTTTAATTTTAAAAAGCAATCAAGGTCAAAGAGCAGACAAGAGACAAGCTAAGTCCTGTTCTGAGACTAGATTAGTGCCACTCTGTGTCCACACATTGCACGCTGTCAAAACACAGGAAAAGTAATGTGCTTTTGTCTGCTGTATGTGCTGAATGATATAGCTTTAGAAATTTAAAATCATAAGAAATACATACCAAATTTGTTTGTAAAACATGTGAAAGTGAATGTGAATGTGACATAGCCTTAGTGATCTTTGGTTGTCATTTGTCCATAGTCAGATGTAAACCTGTCCAAACCTGTGTGTTGTATAGAGAAGAACATGACCTTTGTGGAGAATGTGTCGGAGTTTGCCAAAGCATTAGCAGCTGCCTGTCACTGCCCCCCGTCAGAGGAAGACCCCTCTCCACTTCTCAACAGCGAGGATGCACAGGCTCTCATAGGCTTTATCAAAGACAGGTCTGCTTCGTGCTGCAGTAATGTGACATAAATTTACTGATGCCTCCATCAGAGATAACTGTACACTCCCAGCAGGTCCATATGGTCTTAGCATCAGCACCGATAAGCTGCTTAAGGCATTGATCTACACGCCTGAAACAGACAGGGGGGCACATACAGAGCACACCAATTACTGAAAAGCCAGTGTGGATTCATTTAATTTTTCATTTATTAGTTTATATTACAGGGACAGTGTACATGAATTCACATTTCTGTAAATGCACCAGAATTAGCCAAAAGGCTACTTTTAGGCTACTACTACAAAACACTTTAGTGTTGGCAGATCTGATTATCAATGAACCAATCCTTTTTTTTAATACATTATAGGAAGTCGCTTCTCTGATGTTAAATTTAATACAGTTCCACTCATGTGCAGCTGTGACTGCAAAAGAGCACTGGCCAAATGCACTTTTTCTAAGTGGAACAATGCAGTCCCCTCTGGCTGCATCTCTAGTGACATGGTATGATGATGTTCTAATGTTAACAAACTGGCTGAGAGGAGGAGAAGACAAGCCATGAATAATTTTAAACATTAAACATAATTTTGAATATTTGATCATATTGTCCCAGCTTAAAAGTGTAGTAGCCAGTGTAGTATTTATAGAATGTACAACAATATGTTTACACTTCTTCTTGAGAAGAGGAACCAGAGGGTTCAGGCAAGGTCGACAACCGCCCACTTCCCCCGTAAACAGTGTTAGTGGAACACTGCTTCCCACTACTAAGGCGACGAGAATCTCTTTAAGGCTAGCCCATAGTGCTTCTCCATGGCCTTACCGAACTCCTCCTAGACCACAGTTATTGCCTCCATAACCACCTGGGCTGCAGTCCGCTTGGCCAGCCAGTACCTGCCAGCTGCCTCAGGAGTCCCACAAGCCAAACAAGCCTGATATGGCTTTTTCTTCCACTTGACGGCATCCATAACTCCCGGTGTCTACCACAGGGTTTGGTAGTCGCTGCCACGACAAGCACCCATCATCTATGACCTTTTTACCATGGGAGACCCTACCAGGGATATGTAGACCCAAACAACACAGCTAGTAAGATCATTCAGGTACTCAAACCCCTCCACCATGGTAAGGTGGTGGTTCAAGTGAACATATTACTGTGATATAATTATAAATAAAATATTGCCAAAAATATAGAGCAATAAGAAAGACATTATACTTAAGTGTGGCCTAAAACCCAATTCTGTGTTTCTGTTTCATTCTCTGTTGAGCTTAGTTCTGTTTGTTTTGTTTGACTGCTGTCTAACACTTGTGTCTGCAGTCTGTTCCAGAGATACAGACTGTATGAGGCTCTGTTCAGCACACACCAAGAGGAGATCCTGCTGGGCTCTGAGGTGAGATTCATACACAGAAAATCCATTGTGAGAGTGTCAGGCGGAACCACTACGACATTAGGTCCACAAACATTCACAATAAGATTCATACCTGCACAACATTCATAATCACCTGTTCTACAACTCACCCGACACCACGGCCTACCTGCTGTAAGGTCTGATGGATAACTGTTCAGATGTTGTGGGCCAATTTAGTGAAATCTGAGTGTATTCATTTTTAGTGATTATTTTGTGATTTGAAATTCTGGATATGTGGTGAAAATGGAAATGACAGCAGGGGCAGTAACTAAGCATTTGGAAATTTGAGCTTAATTGATGTAAATGATGTGTGTTGTTTGTAGAGGACTGTGGAGGTGTTGGGTCCTGACGGTCTGACACTGCTGGAGGAAGGCATCCCCACTCACCTGCACTAACAGCCTACTCACAATATAGACACTGTTTCATACTGATACAGACATCATACTCAGGCTGGGAAAAGAAACAACTCACATTCATGGATGTTATATGAATGTTACCAAACAAACCCGATGCGGCTCTGTGTTTCTGTTATAACTGTGTGTAGTGTTAGTTAAGATCATTTTCCTTGGGATGCAATAGCAATGTCTCAATATTTTCTGTATTTTTGCACCACCATTAATATGAACCAATGTCAGCCTGATCCTCGTTCTGTTCTGGACTCAAATTCTGTTCATAAAAACAAATCCAACATTTTGCTTCCAGTTACGATACTAAATACAATACAATAACAAATACATACACTGAGTCAAAAATAGGTCCTTTGTCCTTTGATAGAAGAATGTTGAGTTATTTATACATGGTTGAGTCCAGGAGCTAACATGCTACAATTCTCAAACCAGTTCAAAGGATGTACAAATTAATATTCCTTAGTGGCTCTTTAAGTTCCCCATCAAAAGCTAAACTTCGATGCTGCGTAGCATACGCTATGGGAAACATTGTTTGTCGGACCGTTTGTGAAGCTCGTGTGTCAAACACGCCAAAGGGATTTGGCCTGCTTATATACCTTGTGCTCAATCAACAGCACCTGCGAGATTGGGCGCACCTGGTTGATTGGGCTGGAAGGTATTAAAGGCACGTGACTGGAACAGTCGCCAGCTCAGTTTGTCTTCAGACTGCTGTGTGTGCAGAGCTCTGTGTGTGCGATAATAAATAAATTTTTAAAAAAGAAAAAGAAAATTGGAAGCGAGCACATCAGAAAATGCATTCCTCCTTGTCAGAGACAGCTGGCAGAGGATGACTTACATGTGTTTTGCTTCCAGTGCTTGGGGGAGGAACACGCGGCCCTTGGGCTAGCGGGGGAGTGTGAGCACTGCGACCTATTGTCTATCAAGGTCTTGCGCGACACTTCCCCGCTGAGATCCTGGGGGTCGCGTGTGGAGCTGGGGGAGGCACCGGGATCAGAGAGTCCTCTGTCCCTTGCACTTCCGCCAGATGAGGACGAGGCCCGTGTTGCCGCCGGGCAAGGGGCTGATGACTCCTCCTCCTTGGCCCCCTCTGCCACTGCCTCGCAGCGCTCCTCTCGCTCTGAGGTGGAGTTTGAGGAGCTGCTCGGGGTTGTCACCAGGGCAGTGGAGCGGCTCAGTCTAGACTGGCCGCAGGGCCAGGGCTCCCCCAAGCGCTCGCGCTTAGACGACAGGTTTCTGTCGAGTGGCCGAAAGGGGAGACCTCAGCGGCGGCCTCTCCCCTTTTTTGGTAATCTCCACGAGGAGCTCACTCACTCGTGGAATTGCCCATATTCAGCCCGTGTTTTTGTTCCCTCAATGCTGACCTATTCAGCTATTGACGGGGCAGAAACACGGGGCTATGGAGCGATGCCTCAGGTTGAGGAGGCCCTTGTGGGCTACCTCTCACCTGGCACATCGTCCTCCTTGCAGAGACCGATCCTCCCCACCAAGCCGTGCCGTGTGACATCATCACTGGTGGGGAAGGCGTTTCAAGCAGCGGGTCAGGCTGGTGCTGCGCTGCACACTATGACTGTGTTACAGG
Organism: Rhyacichthys aspro; assembly: GCA_036850595.1. Classification (NCBI taxonomy): domain Eukaryota; kingdom Metazoa; phylum Chordata; class Actinopteri; order Gobiiformes; family Rhyacichthyidae; genus Rhyacichthys; species Rhyacichthys aspro. The sequence continues at coordinate 19,392,738 of CM072166.1, read as the reverse complement.
CGTATCAGGCTGACCTGCTGCAGGGTCTGAGCGCGGGGGGGTCTTTACATCAAGAGGCGTTTTTAGAGCTCCGCCGAGCCACAGATCTGTCTCTCTGGGTGACCAAGCAGACACCCTGTGCCATCGGCCGCTCTATGGCCGCACTGTTTGCCACGGAGAGGCATCAGTGGCTGAACCTCACGGGCATTAAGGAGAAGGACCGTGCCTTCCTCCTTGATGCCCCGGTCTCCCCCTCTGGTCTCTTCAGCGACGCTGTTGATACTGTCGCTATGATATTTAGGGAGGCCAAGCGCTACGAGGAAGTGTTTGTGAGGTTCCTCCCCCGCCGCGCTCAGGTCCCGGGACCGTCGGCCACTCGGTCCCAGCCAGGTCCAGCTTTTTCCCGTTGTGCCGCACAGAAGGAGTGTGTGTTGCGGAGCATGCCCCCCCCTGCGTAAGGCTTGGGGGGCTAACCGATGCACTCCTTCCAAAAAGCTAATTTCGAGTCCAAGTCCTGAAACTCGGGCACCCCCTCCCCATCAGATGACGTGTCACTGTTGGTGCCTCTCTCGGAGACTCTGGCAGCCTGGGTGTCCCTGCCACACATCTCCCCTTGGGTTCTCAGGACCGTCGTGGGGGGTTGCAGGATTCAGTTTGTGCGTTGGCCTCCGCGCTTCAACAGCGTGGTTTCCACTTCCGTAGGAGCGGAGCAGGCGCATGTGCTGACTCAGGAACTGCAGGTTCTGCTGGACAAAGGGGCCATAGAGCGCGTCTGTCCCCTGCTCGTGTGGAGTCTATATTGAGAGCACTGGGGGAAGTCAGGCTAGGCCAGGGGGTCACTGTGCACTCTTTTCCGAGAATTTTGGGTCTCATGGCAGCTGTGTCCACAGTGGTTCCTTTGGGCCTTTTGCACATGAGACTGTTTCAGCTGTGGCTTCGGGCCAGGAGATTTCATCTGAGAGCCAATCCCCTGGAGCAAATAAGGGTTACGCGCCGCGGGCTTCGTACCCTGTCTATGTGGTTCAGACCCCAGTTTCTCACTCTGGGTCTCACTCTAGGTCCATGTTGTCATCTCAAAATGTTAACGACGGACGCGTCTCTTACGGGCCGGGGTGGTCTCGTATATAAATCATCAGGGCGGACTGTGTTCGTGCCGCTTGTACAAGCTAGCGCGGGAGCTTCTGCTCTGGGCTCAGGACAAGTTTCTCTCATTAAGAGCGATTTATATCCCTGGGCACATGACTGTAGGGGCGGATTAACTGTCCAGACAGGCTGTAACGCACGGGGAGTGGAGACTTCACCCCGACATAGTGAATCAGATTTGGGAGAAGTTTTACAAAGTGGAGATTGCACAATGTCCCCTCTATTTCTTTCTGACTCCTCCAGCTCCTCTGGGTCTGGACACAATGGCGCATGTGTGGCCCGACATGCGTCTTTATGCGTTTTCCCCAATTCCTCTCCTCCCAGGAGTCCTGGCGAAGGTCCGTCAACACGGGTCTTGTCTCCTGTTAATAGCGCCCTGTTGGCCGACCAGAATATGGTTTTCAGACATAATAGCTCTCCTCGATGGCTCGCCATGGCCAATTCCGTCCAGGAGGAATCTCCTCTCTCAGGCGCAGGGGACTGTGTTTCATCCCCGGCCAGAGCTCTGGAATCTGTATGTCTGGCCCCTGAGGGGGACCAATTGAGGGAAGTGGGACTCCCAGCCCCTGTCATTAATACTATTTTGAGTGCTAGAGCTCCCTCTACTAGGCGGTGTTATGCTCTCAAATGACTGTCCCTTCCTGGGACCTGGCTATTGTACTTGAGGGCCTGGTGGCTGCCCCTTTTGAATCACTGGAGTCAGCACCTGCCAGGTTTCTGACTTTGAAGTTGTTTTTTCTCATAGCCATTACCTCTCTTAAGAGGATTGGGGATTTGCAGGCTTTATCGGTGTCACTGTCCTGCTTGGATTTTGCCCCGGGCCTGGTCAAAGTTTTATTGCATCCTCACCCTAATTATCTCCCGAAAGTTCCCTTTTCTGCTCAAAATCCCATTATTCTTGAAGCTTTCTGTCCTCCGCCGTTTACTACGCCGTAGCAGGAGAAGCTTAATTTACTGTGTCCAGTACGTGCGCTTCAGACTTATGTTTGCCACACAGAACAGTGGCGCAAGTCCAAGCAGCTCTTTTTGTGTTACGGGGGGCCGTCAGCAGGGGGCTGCGGCCACTAAGCAGACTATGTCACGTTGGGTGAGGGACGCTATTGCTCTGGCCTATGAGGTGTGTGGTCAGCCCCCGCCTATAGGTGTCAGAGCTCATTCAACTAGAGGGGTGGGCTCCTCTTTGGCTCTGGCAAAGGGGGTCCCTCTGCAACTAATCTGTGATTCGGCGGGCTGGTCCTCTCCGCACACTTTAATCAAATTTTATAGTTTGGATGTTCATATGACTCCAGGATCTCTTGTCCTTGAGTCTTCATCCCACAGTTGTGTTTGAGTCTCCTGGGTCCTAGTGCACACAACACACTACCTTGGGGTCCAGACACTTCAGGGGCGGCGGCGTTGGTATTCTCGTTTCCATAGTGTATGCTACGCAGCATCGAAGTTTAGCTTAAGAGGGAACAAGATGCTGTGTTTGCAGTGCCGCCCCTATGGGCGTGTCTGGGCGGTCTTAAGACAAACTTGATCTGGGGACTGTTCCAGTCACGTGCCTTTAATACCTTCCAGCCCAATCAACCAGGTGCGCCCAATCTCGCAGGTGCTGTTGATTGAGCACAAGGTATATAAGCAGGCCAAATCCCTTTGGCGTGTTTGACACACGAGCTTCACAAACGGTCCGACAAACAATGTTTCCCATAGCGTATGCTACGCAGCATCTCGTTCCCGCTTTATCGGGGAACAGGGTTACAGACATGTAACCCGAGACGCTATCTTGCCATGAGGTGGACTAACCTCGGTTCAGTAGGGGTGATTAATAATGCACAAAAAGACACAGGTATTTTAACATATGTAAAGACTGAATAAGACAACAGAAGTAAATCCATGCAAAACAAAAGCTGATTTGGGTTTATAATATGGAGCTAGGCCTACATTAGCTTTTATCAAAGTCAACCATTAGAATAGATTGTGAGCAGAAGAAAAACAACCAAGTGCTCTTTCCACTGTGTTGCACTCTGCAGGAGTGCCACAGAGACCCGCTTCAAACATCTCTTTATAAATAAATAAACATTTTATTTATAAAGAAAACTTTTAACAGGAAAAGAAACATCACTACAGGAAAAATAGCCTGTGCACTGAGAAAAAAGAGACAGGGTAGGGTACAGAGAGAAGAGACTGTGCCTGGACCAGTCTGTGTAAAACAGAGAGGTCTTATTAAAATGCATGTTGAGGGATGGTGTATTGGTTTGGTTGGTCATCAGCTAATCTCTTTAGTGGGAAGGTGAACTGCCTTTTGACCATGCACAATTTGTCATCTTAAAGGATTTGAAATGGCCACAGTAAAAGTTGCAATAACAAATATCCTAAAACATGAATCTGTGCAATTCCCAGTTTGGAGAGGACCCAGTAACACAACACCACAACAGAAATAGGGCAGAAAATGTTATGTTGTGTAAAAAATGTGAAGATTTTCTGTTCCATTTGTTTCATTATGTCATGCTGCAGCTTCATCATAAAATCATAGCCTCATGACAGTATGACATAACCAACTATGTTTGTATTGGCATTGGCAGAAAGCACAAAAGCTTCTGAGAATCCAAAAAACTAAGAAAGTTAAACACACGACCGAAATGTGCCTGTTTGCATCTACACTTTTAACCCCTTTTCAAATCAATGCGTTATGCTAATCTTTCCATTTGTACTGCCAAAACTGGTCTGGTCCAGTGGTCAAAGGCCAGCATGAAAGGAAAAAAAAGAAAACTACACAAATGTACATCTTGGTCACTATCAGGCCAGAAACCAACATCTCCTCAACAAACAAGAAATATTGCACCTTTAAAATCACTTACAATTATTCCTAAGGACTGACTAATAAAGATAAAATTCTAAATGTGCTTATAAGATCTCAGTTTGCATAGTGGGAGTGGATCCAGTTATCTCCACAGAACATATAGGTGATGGCTGGCCTGGAAGAGGCTGAGCGACAAGAAATAAAGACTGGAAGGCTAAACATAAATAATGTGTAAACATGCAACAGTATAGCGAACCTTTGTTCACAGACAGCAGTGTTCAGTGATATTCTTCCAGGTGTCAGACTTTTGACCTTTACATGACAACTTCAGCCAGCTTTTTCAAAACGCCTGGAAAACATTATGCCCTCGCTAATAACTGTTAAATAACACTTTTGTGACATAAATAATATGGCTTGAGCTTCACGTTTATGAAACAGTTTCTCCACACTGTTGTTTGGGTAACCCCTGAACTGTTTTTATTTGAAAAAGGACATTCACATTAAAATAAATAGCCTACTTTCCACGTGTGTTATAACATATCTCTATCCACACAGGCAATCTGCAGATCAGTTTGGTTTTAATTCTTCAGTTGTCTTTTTAAAATGTTTATGGTTCTATCCTTCCAGTTTTATAGTGTCAGTTTTGGGCCTGAGCCTACTGGAACTGCAAACTGGAAGTGTGCACACTAATGAAGTAAATGACCAAAGCGCACAAATACATTATTCTCCTTTTTATGAAAATTCTGATTTTTAGGTCACTTTCCATAAAAACAAAAACTTACCATGTACTGGTAGCCGGGTAAAAATGTTTACATTTTGTGCAAAATAGAAAAAATAAATAAATAAAAAGGGGTGTCCCGAAAGTGAAGGTCAAGTCGAATTTCAAGAAACGAAATTTGAGTCATTTCAGTCTGAACAAAAAAACTGTATTGTGGCGGAGCCACATAACCAACAGTAGGTCAGCCATCATAAATTTTAATTTTAAAATAAGATATCAATAAAAAAAACTTTAAACGTTTTGCAGAATATTAAAAGGTGTTTCTGTTTTTGTTGCTCGCCACCTAACATGAAAGTGATACAACTCGATTTGGCTCAAATGTGAATCATTTGATCAGTTGCATTAATATCAACATATCATTTATATGGGAAAAATGAGGATGGACACAGAGCAAAAAAAACATCTAGAACATTTTTGTATGGGAGACCAACAGTTTCTTTTGTTGTAGACAAATGAAACGGTTTAGACACTCAGTAAAACTACCAAGGCTCTAAATAAACAAATGTAAAGTGTGCATGTGGCAGGAGTTTTGGGATCAATATGAGAATGCCATCCACCAAAATCCAGATTTGAGCAAAACTGAAAAGTTCACTTACCTGAAGTCTTATCTCACAGGATCAGCTGCACGAGCTGTTGCAGGGCTGAAGGTAACAGACACAAACTATGACACTGCAATAGGCATGCTTGTGCAAAGATTTGTCAGAAAAGACCTTATTGTGAGTGCACACATGTGAAAGTTACTAAATCTAAGTCCAGTCAAAAGGTCCTCAGAAGCTGTTGCTCTGAGACAACTTTTTGATGACATTGAAGTGCAAATAATAAGATTAGAATCACTAGGTGTTGTGTCAGACAGCTATGGAGGTTTACTATGCCCCATACTCCTACAAATGGTTCCTGATGAGCTTGCTCTTGAGTTTGCTTGCAAAATAGAGATTGGACAGGAATGGGATGTTAACAAGCTAGTTACTCTCCTGCAGCAAGAAGTTGAGAGTAGAGAACGTGCAGCACATTTGACAAAACCTGGAGGCAATAACAAAGATGCACAGGCTGACCAGAAACAACATAACAAACCGGACTCAAACAAAGAAAAATGGAAAAGAGCAAATGTGCCATCAGCCTTGCCCTCCACACAGGCAGTTGAAATATGCCACTTCACAGTTGCTTATTCTGTAACAGTCACAAGTCAGAACAGTGCACAGAGGACACAGTCACAATCAGAAAAAAAGGGAAAGAAAATGGGAAGGTGTTTCATTTGTCTCAAACCCAGGCACCTTGCTTGAGACTGTAGGTCCAAAAATGTGACATGCACTAATTGTGGAAGAAGACACGTTGCTGTAGTGTGTGACAAAAGCAAAAAAACAGAAACCACAGATACTGCAGAGGTCATAAGTGATGTTGTAGTTTCCTCAGTCATTCCACATGCAGCCAAACAGACCCCTGAAAAATGAGATGTGTCAGCAGGCGACAAGGATGATTTGGAACTCTCAGTACTCATTGGAACAGACTACTACTGGTAGTTGTCACCGGTAAAACTGAAAGACTGTCAGAAGCTCTAGTGGCTGTGGAAACCAGATTTGGTTGGGCAGTACAAGGACCAGTCATTATGTCCAGCATGAACGAGGCTGCCTGCATGAACATTGGAGTAAGTGACTGTACTGTCGAGATTTCCAACCACTTACGAGCATTTTGCGAAACAGAGTCACTTGGAATCTCCACTAAAGGTGAGGAAACACCAGACAACACAAAAGCCAAAGAAAGCTTTGAGAGGTTAATGAGCGTCATGAAGTAGCATTGCCATGATCCCAAGATACACCTGAACTCTCAGAGAACATGAAAGTTGCTCAAAAAAGATTTGACACTTTGAAAGGAAAACTAAAATCTGACGTGACACTGTTCAATAGCTACAATGATGTTTTTGAGGACTATGTTGAGCAAGGCATTTGTGGAGATGTGCCAGAACCAAGCCATAAAACAGATACAGAAAACAAAGTGACATACTACTTGCCTCACCATGCTGTAATCAGAGAGGACAAGGTAACAACCAAACTGAGAGTAGTGTTTGATGCTCGCATGAAGAAGGCTGTCTCTCCTTAAATGCCTGTTTTTTGCCTGGCCCAAACCTGAACCCTGACCTCATAAGCATTTTAATCAGATTCAGACAAAATCCCGTAGCCTTCACAGCAGACATTACTAAAACTTTCCTGCAGATCTCCATAGTTGAAAGTGACAGAGATGCTGTGAGATTCTCGTGGCTTACAGGACCACCAGATGCTGAAGGCACAGAGACACATGGGGTGTTTGGAGTAACGTCAAGTCCATTCTTACTTGCTGCCACAATCACACACCCAACCACATACTGTAAACACAATGAGAGATTCACTGTATGTGTACGATCTGATTGCCAGCTCAAGTAATGTGGAAGAGGCATTTGAGCTCACAACAGGAGCAAAACAGATACTGGCTGCTGCCAACATGAACTTGTGTAAGTGGACAACAAACTCTCCCGAACTGAAAATCAAATGGTCCAACAGTTCCCTTGACTCTACACAAGAAACAGAAACACATGGCACTGTGCTGAAAGTACTTGGTCTGGTATGGAGACCAGACACAGATGACTTTGTCTTTAATCTCAATCACGTAATGAGCATTTTGAAAGGGAAAGACAACACAAAGAGGAGTGTTTTGAGATCATCTGCCAGAAAATTTGATCCCATCGGATTCCTAACACCATGTACCATATGAGTAAAATGTTTGTTTCAGGAAATGTGACTGGCAACTAATCACTTGAAACCGCTGAACATGCAAACCACTCAACTTAAAATGTGGTCAGACTCCATGATCGTTATGTACTGGATACACAGTTCATCTAAAAAATGGAAACAGTTTGTCGCAGTAAATCTCAGTAACAGTGAAAAGGTGGTGTCTGAACCTTTGCTGGAGAAATACAGCAAGTTACAAACTGTACTAGGAGTAACTTCATAGATACAAAGGTTTCTTCACAACTGTCACTCAAAGAGAAAAAAAGGGAGAACTAACAGCAGATGTGCTGTTACATGCAGAAAAGGTACGGATACACAAAGCACAACTTGACAGTTTTAAAAGGGAAATAAATGAACTGAAAACTGGTGAAAATGTGCACAAGGATTAAAAAATCTGAGACTTTAAACCATTTCTGGACGAGGATGAGTTAATCTGTGTGGGCGGAAGGCTGCATCAGTGGGACATGAGCTATAAGGAGCAGCACCCATGGTTGCTACCATCCAGTCACAGATTTGCACAACTTCTAATCAAACACGGCCACAAACTCTTGTTCATTTGCGAGAGAAATACTGGATACCACAAGCAAGACAGCTAGTCAAAAAATGCATTTCGGACTGTACAATTTGTAAAATATTCAAGGTGAAAGCAGCACAGCAGACAGCTGCACCACTACCCACAGACAGGGTTACAGTGGCACCCCCATTCGAAATCACTGGGGTGGACTTTGCTGGACCACTGTATGTAAAGGCAAAGAACAATGTTGAGGAAGCTTACGTTGCACTTTTCACATGTGCTGTGACACGTGCAGTGCACCGTGAACTAGTTTCCAGCATGTCAACAGACAGCTTCCTTTTGGCATTCAAAAGATTCACTTCACGAAGAGGACTTTGCAAAACCATCCACTCGGACAATGCACAAACTTTCAAACAAGCATATCAAGATCTAAAGGGACTGTGGAAAGCTATGAAAGAGCCAGAGTTGTTAGAACACTTTTCTGAAAGGGTTATCAAATGGAAGGTCATAGCTGAAAGAGCTGCTTGGTGGGATGGTTTTTGGGAAAGATTCCACAAAACAAAACCAACAACTTAATTTACGATAAATTACTCTAATTACTATTAATTTTATTAAAAGTATTTTATTACTTTTTTCAATATAGTGTACAAAACTCAAATTTATCATACAATAATCGTAAATTAACAGCCAGCATTTTATTCTAGGTGTTAATTCAATAATGACAAGAAAAGTTTTTTTTCTCATTTTTTAACAGAACATTTACTGTAAAAAAAACTTTAAAAAACATTAATTGACTGGCTGCCAAACAAAAACCCTAATTCAAATAATATGGACACATTTAATTTACGAAAATTTGCAGTAAAGATTCTGCAGGGAAAACTGTTATTTTACTGTTATTTTTGTTTTGTGTTAGAAAACAGCCTTGAACTTCAATGAGTGAAACCATGACTGAGAATCACAGAGATGACATGGAGACAAAATTTGGTACACACATTCCTTACTTTGCGCCAAACAAAAAATATTATGATGGCTCGTCCCTTGACAAACAGGACAAAGTCAGCCGTCTTGGAATGAAATTGCACAGTCAGATATCGTACTCCTCATATTTTAACAAACTCGTCCTGGGGCATGACAGAATGAGCTCAACTTTGCACAGAATCATCTATAGAAGTGGGGCATCAAAAGATATCAACATTTTTAGTGCAAGTGCAAGAATTTTGTGTTTGTTTTGTGATTCGCATCCCGTATCTCTCTCAAACATCGTCAGATTGAGTCGGACCTAATGAGGCAGTGTACACCCTGAACACACTGATACTCAGATATAAGGGCTACGTTTTGAAAATGGCTCTCCAGCGCCCCCTCTCAAATTTTGAATGCTGAATGAGGCGAGACTTTAACCCAAATTTCACTTCCTAAATGTAAAAGACACAGCACCAAACTTCACCAAATTTCCACTTCCAAAATTCAAGACCACTGAAGAGTAATTTTTTTGACAGTGCCATTCAGATCCATAAAAAGGGGCCTCAATAGCGTACCCTGGAAAAGAGAAAATACATGGAAAGTGAAGGTAGAGTTTTTTTGCCGTAGAGTCACTAAATTTGATACACACATTCTACACATCAATGCAAACAAAAATATTATCTCTTTGCCCCCTGACAAACAGGAAGTCAGCAATCTTGGTTTGAAGTCACAGATGTCAATCCTGTCAGATTTTATACTCCTTTTTTTAATACTTTATTGAACTTGTCCAAGGACATTTGACAGAATACGCACCAATTTGCTCAGCATTGTCTTCAGAAGTGGAGCAACAAAAGTTATCAAAATTTTTTGTGCAAGTTTTACAGTTTTGCTGTGGCACTACCACCCTGAACACACTGATATGCAAATATAATGGCTACCTTTTGAACCGCCCCCTACAAGTTTTGAATGGCAGTTTGAATGAAATTATTAAACACATCCCTCATGGCCCCCTGAATATAAAAGCCTATGATGACCCATTCCTGCCTGCAATAGTGTTGCCATGGGAACACCCCCAATTGTGCGCTGTAGTGAATGGGATGGGAAAATTTTGTTTATTGTATATAAATGAAATTTAAATTGAAATGGACACATCCAGACTAGGATCCTGAGCAAAAAACCTTGTGGGGCAGTGCCCAAATGCCATGCAGCCATTATGACTTGAACATATGACAACCCTTTGTCATATCCCTTTGTCATAGCCCTTACATTTTAGGCATCTTCTTCATCATCTAGGGGAGGCAAAATGCAGTCCTCCCGAGGACATTAGCCCCCGCCGTCTTAAGGGGAGGCGAAATGCAGTCCCTCCGAGGACATTTGCCCCCACGGTTGCAAGGCGAGGCGAGGGCCATTATTGCTGCTTGCGGCTTTATTTGGCTTTAATATTTCTGTAAATGTCTCCACTGGTCATATTCTAATAAGGGATTACCCTCTCCTGTGTTCACAAACCTGAGCACAGCACTGACAGAAACTAAAGTCAAATGTTTTGGACAAAGCATTACCTGTTACAGCTCCTTTTATGTTCCTATGGTTCACGTACTGTCCAGTGCTTCGTGGCGGGTAAAGGTCAGCATCAACAGCTAACCTGACTCCTCCAGATAGAACTGCTCCACAGAACATAGTCTATCTTGCAGTACCATCTGGGAAGGCCCGTTGAAAGCTTTTGCAAAAGGGAGGCGCAGGCGCCTTCTGTAAAAAACTTGGTAGGTGACTGGATGAAGCACCGACTTGTCTCCGCCTACCATGAGGTTTCTTCAGCCAATCATAGCAATGATATGACGTGCCACTTTGTGTGCTTCTTTCAAAGAAGAAATACTCTCTACTTCTGATAAAACTGATTCGATAGTTTGTCAACTCAAGCTGTTTGCTTTGCGCGACACAAGATGGATTTACGCGAGTTTGGAAACTCCCAAATCTCGCGAGAATCCAGCTGCAGTGCAAGGTTAATTGACAGCAGCAAACACAAAAACAAAGGCTGTAAATGACCATAAACTGCGGCAGATGGAGAGTGAAGGTAATAAGCTTGTTTTATGTTATAGCAGTATGAATACTAGCTGGCAGTTGAAAACACAACAACAAGTGATTTATCAAGTGATAACTGCAACACTTACCTTCAGAACTTCTCTGTTTGCACCGGGTCTGTTTTCAGGCTTTGAGAGAAGGCTTACTGAACCAATTTCATGGCGAAAAAAAAGGGGGGCCTGGCTGCGCCATGCCGGGCGAAATACTGGTCCATGTTTTAAAACTCATCAGGGCTTTGTGAACCCGTCTTACTCTACCCGTCACTTAGGACCTGTTTGCCATGGTTGACCCTACCAGGGGCATATAGCACTGGACAATGTAGCTCCAATGATCATTCGGGTACTCACACCCCTTCAACACGGTAAGGTGGTGGTTCAAGGAGGGAATGGTAAGAGGCATTATCCACAAATGAAGGAAATTCAAATATGGAACTATGATGAGCCCTCCCAGGAGTGGCCAAATCAAAATGACCCTAAGAGCGCAGCGATGACTCATCCAAGAGTTTCACAATTCGTTGTTCTTGAAACAGCTGATCTGACTGAACGTCCGAATTTTGAATTATACTAGTATACTAGTTTAATTGTGTCATGAGTTCCCCATTCAAATGTATTATGGTTCTTTCCAGATTATGACACCATTAGTTCTCAGCTTTGTTGTTGCATGACACCATTATCTTTTAGCTTTGTTGTTAAAACAATGGAAATAATGGAAAAATTTGCAAAGTTAAACATCATTGGGAGTTCCTTTCCAGGTCACCCTGTTCAGCATTGTTGGAGACGTTGGCTGACATCAGCCTTCTTGATGATGTGGCACTAAAAACCATCATTGCTGTGTCTAATTTCCTGACCTTTTTTACTTTGTTTTCCAGATCTCGTGCTTTAGGGCCCCTGGGCCCCGGGCCACATGGGCTTGTGATATTACAATAGTCTTCTCATGATTTGGTCACACTGATCACCTTTCCATTAATACTGGGTACACTCATGGTTACATTTGGCCTATGGCCGTAAAATTCCACATTATTCCACCGGGCTCCTTTTGGTGAAAACTCCCCACATATAGACCTGCACTTACACACGGCAATGTATAAAAGAAAAGCTTTGTAAGAGAAAGCGATGTGCAAGAGCAAAACATTCCAAGTCATATGAATCATACAATGTAGATATGATACTGATAAGTATTTTGAATGGCTATGCATCAAATTCTGTGGGTGACTAACATCAGATAGCCTGACCACACTGACACAATTAAATGTAAAACACAGCTACAACATGACTATAGTGAATGGCTACTTTACTACAACATAACTACAGTGAATGACTACTTAATAGATACTAAACGCTACAGTGACAGGACTCATTTTTTCCACTCTACAGTTTCCCCCTTTGGTACCAGTAGGTACCACAAATCATCACCATTGGTCCTTCTCCTGTCAAAAACGTACCATGCATGTGACTAATAACATGTAATACGTGATAGCATCAGCAAGCAAGCATGTAAAAAACAAAAAAACACAGTGAATAGGTTTCATGATGCATAACGTGAATGTGTATAAATGAAATACATGCGAGGATATACATTACCACTAGTACTATGTGTATGCTAATCACTGACATTATCATAAGATCCCAATTAGGGCCTACAAGCTTGATGCGTACTTTGGGGAGAACCCCCTTACCTTGGTTTTTTTTTTTTGTTTTTTGTTTTTGTCTTTCTAGATTCTGTTTTCTATCTAGGCAGCATGATATATGCCTTTGCAAAATCCACCACCCAGCATCACCCCTGGCACCCTTGCATCACTCTAATCGAAAAAACTCTGGTACCTTACAGCCTCTACGGTGGCCAGTAGTGTAAATTGTACCATTGTCAGACACATACTTAAGCAAATGGTAACGACCCGCTAATTTTAAGATTGCTTCTCTGGCTAGCCCAACTGTCATGGCCCTGCATTACCATCATAAATGTGTGCATGAATCAGCGTAGGTGAATGTGTGTAACATATCGTGAGTGAATCAGGGTTGATGAATGACTGTAACATGTCAGGAGTGAATCAGGATAGGTGAATATGAGTAAATCAGTGTAGGTGAACTCTGTGTGAGTTGTAGGTGCAGTTGGTGGATAATGTTCCAGAGCTACCTGAGACCTGTCGGTCTCATCAGAACAGCATAGTGTGGGAGGTGTATTTTTAGCATCCCGGAACACTGCCCAAGACCCTATGGTTTTGTTAGAACAGTGGAAATATAAGATTTAACTTTATTCTTCAGCCTTGCACTTCAACCGCTTGCAGCGGTTCAGCAAAAAGTCTCTTCCCGCAAGACTCTTGTCATCGTCCATTCATCATTTTCGACGCATAGTACTAGCAACACATAAGATGTTGTATTGAGTCCATTATATGAGTGATAATACCACTTATTTTCCCCAAGGTTTCAATCCTGTAGGCCTTAGGCCTTGTTCTTTTAAAAGTCATTTGTTGTCCTGATCATAATCACGGCCTCTCAAGCGTTCTACACAATTTTGAAGACTTTGTATTTCCTTTCCTTGCCAATTGGCAACGTTATTCCTACTTGATACATTTCCAGCCTGTGATGATCTGTCAAACGTTTCAGAAGGATTGAATTCCGCTTGGTAATATGCTCTATGTAACAATCTCTGTTGGAGGGCCACGAGGGCCAAAGGTAACCCTAAAACAACTTTATTTAGCTGTTGATCTGTATAAATGGGGCTTTATTCTATATATTCCTTTTTGACAAAATTTGAAAAAACGTCTAATTCCATAAATATGGTGTAAAACACATGTCAAACCTCATGAGTGCTGCCCTCTTCAGGTTAAACGCTGCCAACCGTACTTCCTGATCATGATGACATCATGATATACATTAACCACACCTTTCTAGCAGGTAACCACACCTGCGGTACAGCCCTGAGTACAATCTCACGGCCTCCAGAGGTGGTCTCTGTCAGAACTAGGTCACTGCGACTGAACACGGTCACAGAGCAACACACGCATGGATGAAAAAAAGAAAAAAACATGAGCAGAGTTTAGAGATAGACTCACTCATTTTTAGATCAACAGAGAAACATATTTTGGGTCACGCTGCTACTGGCTCCTGTCTGTTATTTTGCTCTGTTCAGGTCGTAAAAAGTTTAGAAGAACATGCTCCGTCTAACGTAGTTTACGATGTGTTCAAGGGCTTACACACGGCGTTGTTGCAGAGTAATCGACGTGTTGTTCTTAGTTTGTTGATGTCATGTGTTTTTAACTCCTAAAGACAGAGTGTTACCGTTGATTTTTATTCATGTCTCAATGATTACTGAATAAATCATCCCGGCATATTAGCATTAAACGCTACAAACAAGTCAGGTTTAATGTTACCTTCTTTCCTCCTTCTTCCTTTTATTATTTTTATTTACTTTTTTTCTTACAGTTCATCAGTCTATGCTTTGTACATTAGCCGTAATGACAAAGTTACTCTACCATCACGGCACCCGTTTTCTCTAAAAATGCCACTTCAGCCCGTGCTTTGGGCTGAGACTGGGCTTTGAATTGTTCTGGCTCAGGCCTGGTGTTCACAGAGAAACCAAGGCCCTCCAGCTCAGGTGAAAGAGGAGAATAAAGAGGGACCGCTCCATCGCAAAGATACTTGTGCCAATCTGACATCTGTCAATCAATCAGTCACTGCAGGTCTCAGGTAAACACACCCCCACTCAGCCTCGCCCTCAGCTCGTCCCCTCTGTCTCTGCTGGGCTCTGCCCACTTTTCCAAGACTTTTCAAATTTCGTCTGTGGGTGGAGTTAAGCTCTGACCAGGGGTTGTGTTACTCTTTAAGGTTTCTCTGTATGTCTTTTAAGGCCCATGGGTCTTCCGGTGGTAGTAATCTCAGGGCATCTATGAATTCTCCCTGTGCAGCCTTTGCCTCGTTGACCAATGATTTAGCTTCAGGACAAAATGCATCGTCTCCCACTGCCACATTCTCATATGAGGCACTTGTGGTTGCATTCTGCATTGTATGCAGAGGTTGATTCATAATGTCAGCATTTCCAGTGGATGGGTTGTAGGGTGACTCGTGTATGCCTGCTGAATTGTCTGATGAATTCAGGGCAGCTAGAGCACCCACAAATTGGTGAGTGAAAGTAGACGTTCCACTGCCAGAGGGGTGTGATGTATAGGCAGGCAGTGCAGTCGACTGGATATGTCTTGGTCCCCCGGCTCCTGGTCCCGTGGCAGAAGGATAAGCCCACGATGTCGCCGGAACGATGTTGGGCATGGTCCCCCAGGCACCTGGCAGCGACTGGACCCACGACGGTGGTGCTTGTTTTGTTGGCGGTGTCTCGGGCCCTGCTGGAGGTGGATGTGGCAGACCGCCTAGGATTTGACTGTAGAACAGGACGTTGTGGTGGCGGCAGCGGTTCAAGGAATGGTGGCTGGTTTGGGAGGTTCGCCTGTGCAGAGTGGCCACACAGACCCCCGCCCTGTGGATCTATGATATCTCCTCAAGGCCAAGCCACAGGATGTCACTGATTCCAACATGCAAAACAATAGACAGAATAAACAGATTTTCACACTGGCACACATGGACCTTCACCACACATTCCATCCCTTCACATCCCATCTCATATGGTGTTATTTTTATGCCAATATTATAAGAGAAAAAATTATATTAGGAGAGGAAAAAAAATATCTGAGCACACAAATTGTCTCTTCTGCTTTCTCAGAATCAGGGGCGGATCCAGGGATGGGACTTTCTGCTGTAATCTGAATGGCCCCCTTAAGTGCCCCTGTGCTGTCATCTGTCCTCACTATCCCAGCACTAAGTATCAGTGGTGCTGTGGAACCTATGTGACATGCCAGTCTATACCAGGCCCATTTAATAGTGTCCTAGATGTTTCTAAACACAGTTAAAAATGCACAGATTTATGCCTTAATAAACTTTAATCAGCTCTGACTCTGAGGCACAGTGTCTCTGCTTCTCTCTCCGTGCTCACTTGGTCCCTCCCCTTTTCCCTATCATAGAACAGCGCCTAGACCTGTCAATCAACTCACTCAAAAGTGCAGGTAAACTGATGGGGAACAGGTTATGTTGTCCTGGGCCTAATGGTGAAGAAGTCCCAGAATAAGGCTCTCCTACAATATGTTAGAGTTTATTTTTATTATTCTCACTTCATATGTTTACGCGGCTTTTGGCCTGAGGCGGGCTACACCCTGGACAATGACTAGTTTGTCACAGGGCTGACATTTACACAGATACTGATAGACAACCATTCACTCTCACATTCATCCACAAGGGGGGATGTTAGAGTTATGCACTTTTTACACCCCGTTATGAACTCTGCATGACATTTATTGTTTCTCCTAACCTTGGTTTGGGGAAGTTTCTTAGGCAGCTGCTCAGACTGAGACTGCTCACCTCCTCAGTTATGTAGTCAAAAACAGTTTACTTCCTGTCTGCTTTTGACTGTTTATCTCCATATTTGATCATAGCATACATACAGTCAGGACCATACCAGAAGAAGGGGGGGCTGTCTAGCCAATGACAGTGAAGAAGCACCGCACCTGATGAAACTAATGAGAAGATGAGCAACGCCTAGCGCTAAGAAACATTTAACATTTTAGAGAGCTCAGTTACAGGAAGACACTTGTATTGTTTATTCTGTATGACAGCCCATGGTCATGTAACTTTATATGTGATCTGTTATTAAATTACACTGAACTTAATTTACTGAATCATAGTGGTCTTTGTACAGTCGCTTCCAATCTAAATGGGGGATGTGGATCAGAACTCTACAAATTTGGGAGCTCGTCAGGATATGGTAGACGACTGATTGGAGACCAGACTGACAAAAGTAGTTTCTGGTGAATCTTCTGGCAATCAATGGGCCCTAAATAAGGTAAGCAGAAGCCTTTTCTGAAATTCTTTAGTTGAAATAGTTTGAATAAGGCGCCAGTGAGAATAAGCACTGAGAGGCTATTCAGAATAAAGTTGAAGAATAAGCACTCAAGTCTGCAAAATGTCACCTCTGGTTGATCAGTGTGGACGTACCTTTTCGGTAAGTGACCTCTGGGTAGACCTATGAGAGTGCTTTAAATAATACAGGTAAAAAGAGATAAAGCCTCAGAGTAGAAAATAAGCACCAGAGAATTTAGAACTTTGTATTGTGAACAGTTTTGTGGGAGGGGTTGTCAATAGTGTCCCAGTGAGGCTGTGGAAACATAACGGTGCCAACAAAAACATTCTTATTGGTTGGGCTTGGTGCTCGGACGTTATGTCATACAACCCGACTGGTTATTGACAACAAATATTGTCACTGTGGGTTGGAATAAAGGCAGAATTTCCCTGGGAACTGTGAGTTTAGATCTATGGATCGGGACATTTTCATAGTCTGATAGAATTAAACTTTGTTTCAGTAGTACTTTTCAGCTGACAAATATGACACAAAAAGCACTTTTGGTAACATTATAAAACCGCATGGCCCACTATTGACACTCAAACTTGAGAAAAAGATTAGAAGAAACAATATAAGGATTACCATGAATGGCTTGACCCGAGTTCAGGAACTGGGTTAGTGCGGCTGGCTGAGGAGCTTGGTGCCTCCTTCAATCCAGTAGGATTGTTAAGAGATGTCCGCTCTACAGCCGCGAGATGCAGACCAGGCTTGGAATAGAGGGGGAAAGCCAAGATTGGGGAAAGTGGCTAAAGCCAGAACTAAAACAAGGGACTTCTTAACTTTGATGTGTAGATATTTACCAAAACTGTGGACCGCCGCAGAGACAGCTCATGTGTGTGATATTATATATGATATATATACTATATATATACTTACTCTCACATTTTTGCCAAAACATTTAATTAGGAATATAGCAACAACTTGTGACCTGGGGGTTGTGATCACAGAGTTATTCCTAACCCCTGAATATATGAAAGCCATCAAAAATATTACAAATTAATAGAAATGATGTTACAATGACGTCATTCTTTACAAGTGTGCACGAGAACGAAAGGCCTGACTGAATTGACCCAAAAGCTGGCAGCTTCTATTGAATTGACTATGTGACCTACAGTTGCCTGAACTACAACATGGTCCTGACAAAACTGGGACTTGGACAGTTCTACTAAAACTATGTGGATGTGTGACTCTAACTACCTTTCGTTTAATGAAAATGAGTGACCACCGCAACATAGACTAAGAGTTCAAAAAAGAATAAAACATGTTTTTATTGCTTTGCCCTGCATCTCATACTGAAAGGCACAGAGCCAAAATACACAATTTCTTATCAAAGGTCACAGAGAGAAGGAAAAAACTCCTCAGTGGTACTGTCCTGTTTCTAATGGGATAAACAGACCTGAACTGGCTTATTTAAAGTTGAAAAAACAATCTCATTCTCTTTAAATAAGCAGAGCAGACTACACGGACAAACTTTTCCCAAAGAAAGAAAAAACACATTTTAAACTCATAGTACTATAATGTCTAAATACTGAAAATCTATTTGAACTTATTTCCTGTTCCTTGTTTGCAACTGGTTGTGTGTGAGCATAAACTACAGAGATACAGAAACACTAGTTTGTTAATAATATGTAAATAAAGACAATCGTTACAAATGTGTAAAAAAACCCAAACCAAAATCTCAAGGATAATAATATGTGGGATGTAGTAATTTAAAAAACACAACCAGAGATTAAAAGTTTCAAACAAATATATTTCAGAAAAATAAATCTGAGTAGATTTGAATTTTAATTTATTAAAGGATTGCCCCTTGAGATGCAGCATCTCATTTTTGAGGGGGTCCAAAAACTCAGAACATGGAAACATTACAATAATAAACATTACACACAATACAAAAATACACATAACACGATACAATACATCTCGCTCACCCTTCCCACTCCTGCCCCAGCCCCATCTCAGCACATACAAAATTACTAATTCATTTTAAAGTAAAATAAAACAAAAATCTGTACCAACAATGAAGAAATCAAGAGAGAAAAATTTAAAACATGAACAGGAAGTTTTCAAATAAATAAACATCGATGACCTGCAGCGACTAAATTAAGTTATGAATCTCAACCAAGAAGGTAACCTGTTCCAATCAGAGGGGGCTTTATAATAAAATGATCTACAACCGACTTCTTTATGAATTCTTGGGACTGTAAATGAAAGATACTGAGTATATCTAAGTTGGCTGAACAATAAAGGGGATTTTAAACAAGAGAAGATTCGTTTTATAATGTAGTCAATATGTGGTTTGAAGTTAAGTTCTGGATCGAGCGAAAGTCCAAGATATTTAACTGCTTCCACTTTATCCACGGGAGAGCCATCGTCAAAATAAATATGTAAACTAGAGGAATGGAGATGGTTGTGACGTGTACCAAAAAGCATACAGCATGATTTTTTCATATTAAGTAACAATTTATTGGCATGAAACCAGTCCTGAATTAGATCAAAGTCGGATTGTAGATTATTTTGTAACTTGGATAAGTCAGAATCAGAAGTATATACAACAGTATCATCTGTATATAAATGTACAGAACAGTGTGTTGTAATTTGTGGAAAGAAAATAGAGAACAATAGGGGACCTAAAGTGGATCCTTGTGGAACAACTTTTTCAACAATAAGTTCATTTGACTGAGCATCCTGAAAAACAACGTATTGATGCCTGTTTTAGTAAATAAATAATAATAAACCATTGCAGTGCATTTGAATTGAGACCTATTGCATAAAGTTTGTCCTGTAGTAAGTAGTGATCAACCAAATCAAAGGCTTTTGATGAGTCAAGAAATAATGCACCCATTAATTTATTCTGATCAAAGGAGGAGTACACATCATTTGTAAGTTTAAGTAAAGCTGTTGAAGTGGAAAAACCAGGTCAAAAGCCAGACTGTGGGAAGATAATAAATTGAATTTATTAATGTATTCAAATAACTGATGAGAAATATTTTTTCAAATATATAAAAGTATGGCCTATAGTTGTTTACATTTGTGGGATCGCCACCTTTGAAAAGAGGGGTGACTCTAGCTTTTTTCCAGACAGAAGAAATTACACTAGTATTAAAAGACAAATTAAACAAGTCAGCCAATGGTACCTATATTTAATACATGAGCTGCAAGTTTAAGAAATTTAATCTCTAGACTGTCAGGACCAGTACTGCTGTTAGTTTATATGGATTGTCCCACTAAGAGGATGGTACTGTTTTGTGTGCAACCCTCTCCAAATACTTTATCTCAGCAGAGCAGCAGGAACAGGTCACTTTCACTTCATTTCAGTATCACTTCACAGAGTTTTTCCTCGTTACATTGGGCAAAACAACTTATTGCCCTTAATGCTTAATCATGTATATACACAATTTCGAATCAGATATTATAAGATATATAAGATATAATATATCCAGTTGTCCTTCACTATAACGCGGATCACCTTTCGCAGCCTCGCTGTTTCGCAGATTTTTTTTTAGTGCAATTTTGCATCCTTTTTTTTTTTTTACAGCATATGAACACGCATTGTGTTCTGCGTCCTGATTGGGTAAGGGACTGTAGACCAATCTCCTCCGTGCTGTGTCTCCTGTACAGTACAGAATGCGTTTGGCTTGCCAAATTTACATAAAGGTTCGATCACTAGCAGTGTGACTCTGAAGTGCTGTATGTTTGCAAGTTTTCTCCCCGACAAAACCCAACCAAAAATGTCAACGAAACGTTCTGCACCAACAAAGGCACCTGCGGTCGCACCCAAAAGGCAGAGAAAGATGCTAAGGTTTGAACTTTCAGAGTGTTTAAACAAGAGAGAAATGTGAGAAAATGTTAATGCCTGTCTGAGAAAAGTGTATAAAGTGTGTGGTGAAGGGTTTTACAGCCTTAAAACATATATAATAATTAATAAAATAAAGCTGACTACTTCACGGATTTCCTATTGTGGGTTATTTTTAGAACGTAACCACCACGATAAACAAGGGACCACTGTACTTTGAAATGCAATTGAAAAATGAAATTGATGCTGTGCTCGTTCAAATGTGAAAACAAGCACGTTTAAACAAAGTAAATAAATGAGCAATAAATTAAAAAAGAAGCAAATAACAACAGAACATTGAAATGGCATCAGACTGTGGCATCTTAGGGTCCTGGATGCTAAAGAGCTATGCACCAAAGAGACCTAATTTTAAGACTTTTCCCTTTATTTGTTTTATTTGTTTGCTGTGGTTGTGTTCAATTATTCAATTAGAAGTTTTATTACAGTGTTAAATAATAGTAACTGTGCTTTTTCTGACATTCATATAATCAAGTTTTTATTAAAACACTGAATAAGAAATTGCTTGTCAACGCAAAACCATTCACAATTGCTAAATTGGGATAAAATAAAAGGATCTGAGTGATGCAAAATTAAGAGCCATATGAGAGCCGTAAAAGCTGGCTCTTTCAGGGAGCCGAGCAAAAAAAAAGCTGAAACTTTGAGAAGAGCTGGATTTGATTCAACATAAAGCCTGGGAAAAGATCAAATCATGTTGTCTACAGTTTAATTTTAAGTGAAAAAAAACAACATTTTATCGCTCTGCCCCAATATAGTCCTACAAGTGTGAAAGGATATGCAAAAAGATGCACCAAAAGCTGAACTAAATAAATGGTTGACTAAAGGCGGTCAGTTAGACCCTCAAATTGGATTATATCTGTGACCTGAAGGAAAACTATCCTTCTTTCCACTTGTTTAGATATGCAGCAATATTGAACCATGGACTGTGTCATGTCTCAACAGGGGGATGGTAGCAATAATACACAAAGTATTCACAACATATTTCAAATAAATAAATTATAAATAAGACACAATCATGGGCCAATTTTCAAAACCAGAATACCCGCTTCAACATATACACATGAATTTTATTGCATTAAATGAATGTAAAAGAGAAGAAATACTGTTCAATAATACTAACTAAATTGACTGAAGTATTCCCTTGCTGTTATGTTAGATTTTTTTGTTTTATTTTATTTATTAGGATCCCCATCACCACTTTTTGTGGGGTCCTTATGATAAAAACACAATATATAATACATTTTTTTTAAACAGTATTTAATATTACATATCATAATATTTAAACAGGATTTGTTTAAAAACTTTAGTTCTTGTAATGTTCAAGATGTCTGAGGGCAGAGAATTGCAAGCTTTCATTGACCGAAAAGTAGGCTTTTATCTTGCTTTACTTATACATGTTAGTTGAGTAAAATAACCATTAACTGTGTGTCTTGTATTTAATCTGTGTAGTGAGAAGCTAAAAGAAAGTTTTTTCGTATGCAACCTCAGGTATATTTCACAAAACAATATTTCTGAAAATATTGTCCCCATCTAGATGCACAAACAGTTGTTAAAGCAGTAGTTAAAGATAAAATTCCAAGACACAGCATTCCTGAGAAAATATGTGTGAATATGTGAAAGCAATCAGAAGAGATGAGAGCGCCACATTTAAAAATTCGAGGGAGCACATACGTTGTGGGCTTCATTTTAAGGAGGATGATATTTATTTAACTTCAGACGTCTGAAAAGACGCTGTCCCAAATTTGCTTGAAATGATTTGGGAAGAAAGCTAAGCCGACAGTCAACATATAAGCGAGCGGCAAAAGAATGGGCGTTACTGTGAGATCAGGTGAGCGACACGGGTTTTAAATGACGAGAGTGTAAAAACGTTGTATTCTGTCTTTGGATATGTTTCTACTCGGTCATTTATTATATTTTTACAAATATTTTATGTATAATCGCTGATGCGTTATCTGATGTCCATAAAACACAAAAATACTACCAAAATATTTGTAAAAATTTAAATCTGTTTGATGAGCTCGGCTTTTTTTCCGGGAAAGTCGTGAAAGCTTAAACATTAATGGTTCTGCTTGTTTGATGAGCAAAATGGAACACTACAGTAACATTTCCAGGTCGATTGAGCCATTTTTCCTGATCAATATATTGGAAAATAATGGGACCGGAAGTCAATTTACACGCCGTTTTGCTACTTCCGGTTTCGTTACGCACAGCATGAAAAGGGTCTATTACTTTTCTTTTTTTTTTTTATGCACTTGACTGCAGCAGCCTATGCTACATTAGCATGAAGTTGGGTGTATTAAATTATGTACTTAATCATCAAGATTAAAAGAAGTTAAACCAATGCATTCCTTGCTCTTTTTGGTGATCTTCTAATAATTTGTACAATACTCATTCAAGACCACATAGGCTAAGGATAACTCTGGCAAAGTTATTATTCAGCTATAAAACTGCACAGCGCTAAATGGCAGCAATGTTAAGCAGAGTGTTCTTTGATTTTTATGAAGTAGGATAGGCACGGAAACATGCTTTGTGGGTAGAAATGTAGCTTTCTCAAGTGTTGAGAAAAGGAAATGGAATATTACACCCAGTGTAAAATGTTTATTTAGACAAAAGTAAGAGTACAAAAAGTATTACACAATCAAATAGTGTACTCTTTTTTCTTTTTACTGTTCTACAGATGCCTTTTGACTCAATTGTTCAACAAATATGACAGCAAATAAAATTAGTAAAATCTGTAATTATTAAATATAGAGATATTTCAAAAGAAGAAATAGAAGAAATAAGAAATATCTCCGTGCAACTACTGTTGGACCTATACAGTATTTTCTATGGACTCAAACCATGGATTTTTTGGCTATCTGCGCTGTAAAGTATAGAATTCAATAATTCCATAATAAGGAAAAGGACTCAACTGAGGGCGCACAAGGCATGTCCTTGGAAACCCAGCATGACCCCATCGACCACAGACATTACACATATTAAAATTTGCCTAGTTCAAGTCCATGTGCTTCTATGTGCCCCCTGCTGTACTTACAAACATTTCTGTGTGAATGGAAAACCTACTTTACAAATATGTGACAAGCTTTTTGTACTGAAAATATTGTTTTGTACTTGTAAGATGGACTTTGCAAGTAAAACAATTGCATGTTTATTTGTGAGTATGATTTGAATTTGTAAAACACAACAAATTTATTTGTTAATATAGTTTTGTATGTGAAAACTTTGTTATGTTTGAGTCTCATTTGCCATTTGTAAAACAGTTTATTTGTTTGCAGGGTTTTGGCCCTGATGTACCTCCATACAGTTGCATCTAGAAGATCATTCTATGTATCGGAGTATGATGTTTGCAACATAACTGTCCTGGACACATCTATTGACAGACATGTCCTGGGAGTGGATCCCTCCTTCTGTGGTTCTCCCTGAGGTTTCTCTTTTTCCCCAGCTGGGTTTTTTGAGTATTTCCATACCCTGATGCAGGCTCTAAGGACAGGGGATGTTTTCTTGTTCTGCCTGTTTGCATTTTACTGTCTGTTTTGTGAAGCCCTTTGAGGCAATTGTTGTTGTGATACTGGGTTATACAAATAAAATTGAATTGAAAATTGAATTGAATAACTGATGATGTGTCCAGGTTGCATCACAAGTTGATGTTTTGTTACAAGCCCAGTGGGACTCTAAGCTACATGGAATATTAATAAAATGATCTAAATAATTAAAGTCAAACAATTCAATATTAAGCAACACAATGCAGCGACGAAATACGTGTGGGCACACTACATGCTTGTGTTTGGTGTGCATCTCCTTGGGGAAACCTGTCAGAACATCCACTTTTCCCAAGTTAACAGGTTCATTTCTGACTTTTGAACCTAAAAAAGCACCTGCTGTGGGAACTTGTCACTTCTCGATCTTGCTGTAGCAGCCTTGATCCAACCCAAGTCTGTCCTGGGCATGGCAGACAACCCCCAATAGAAACTGAAGTGATGGATTGACTAAAATGAACTGAGCCATTGCAGTCTTCTCACTATAGCAGAGGAAGCTGATAGAGAACTGATAGAGGGCTGCAGTCCTCAGGTGGGATTGAGGAGCTGATGAGGTGCCATTTATGGCTGTCTCAATCCAGGCTTCAGCAGGAAGATAGCCATGTTACAAGCAGAGGAGGTCTGTCTGTATTTTGCTTCTGTCTCTCCCCCTCCTCTGTCTGTGCTCAGGTGCTGCGGGTGGGACTTGGGAGTTTGAAGGATTAGCCAATGATTGCAGGGGCCAAAAACTTTAAAAGGGGAGACAAGAAGCATCACTGTCTCTCGCTCTTTGTGTTTGATGCTCTCTTTGTACATGTTTGTGGTTGGGAGGTTGGCAGGTGAGTGGGCTCTATACACTTACAACACAGTTACTTTCTGTTTAAGTCACAGTAGATTAATTGGTTGTTGCTACACTTGTATTTTTTAAGTAAAAGTCACTTTTTAGATAAGTAAGAACAAGCCTTTTATTTCCTGTTTTTTTGTTGTTGTTGGCCCTGTCCCAATAGCTGCACTTATGCCCTCATGTTTCTCATTTGCGCATTGGGTGCGAGTGCATGCAAGTGGACTTCGCTGAAGTATATTAACCACAATTCTTCTATTTTTGTTTCAACCATAAAGGCAGAAAACTAGCACGTTAGCAATCAATTGTAGCAAAATGGAGAAAAAATGTCTAAGTATAAAAAAAATAACCACACTTTTAGAATTATGCAGAAAAATACATTCAGAAAGAAGTACATTCAGAAAGAAGTACACATTACATTTGGCTCTTCCAGAGTGATGTCACTGCTGCCTCACGTGCCTCTTGTGTCCCACCTCTTGTCTTGACGTCATATGCGGCAGCGCGACACGGCATACGGAGCCTCGCACTCATCAGCCCACGCTGCACCGGAACAGAGCTGCCTCCGCCACCGCAGGTAATCATCTCTGGTTTTCATATTTCATATTTTGTTTTCCGTGTCCAAGCGCGTGGCACTCTTCTGTGGGCAATAAACGCGGCCATAGGCTATTGTCAGTCTCTGTTTTTGTGGGCTGTGTTCATCTCAGTCGGCAATGTAGCGCAGTCGTACACAGGCAGGAAGAAACTCCCGCTTAAGGTTCAAAGCGCTGATTTTTTTTTCTCAGCCCTGGTTTAACCCTGGTTAAAAAGAGAAATTCAAGTCGTAACCCAGGTACATTGGACAAATAATTGAAGTAATATGGCAGTTATGGGTTTATAAGTTTGGGGGCTGGGGTCAGGGGGAGACCTGTATCCAGTTGAAATATCCAGGAACAGAGATGAAAGTGCTGTTTCTCTTGTTTTGTGGTTGGTAATACTTTTTCAGGCTTTGAATTGAACAATCTTGGATTCTCTTTAATTTTTATGTTATTTGCCCTAAAGTCATCCATTTTTGCTTATTTTTTTCTCTTAATGCATGGCTGAGTAAGCGTATGCGTGGCTGTAAATGTGTAGCCTACAGGAGCTCCACAAGTGACAGTTTTTGCTCCATTCATCTTCACTTTCACTCTCACAAACCACAGAGCATCCTCTGCACACTAGAGCAACAAATATCAATACAGCTTTTCATCATATTGAGAACTGTGAATTTTGCTTAGAGACCTGTCTTTCAGATTTGAGTTGAATGTTAAAATTGAATGTAATTTAGTGGTTGGTGTTAAGTTCACAACCTGTATGACCTCAGTATTTCTCAAAGCGAATCATGGGACCAATGGGAGCACTGTAGAAACGCACAAAGCACACGAGTGGGTTGTTTGTGTTTTTAGATGAGGTTGGTGCTGGAGTTAGCCTCCCCAGACTGAGAGCACCATGCTGGACATCCCGGGTCACAGCAGGCCCCAGCTGGAGCGCTTCATGGAGCTTGAGGACCAGGCCTGCTTCACATCTGCAGTGTGACTCCAGCCGGACAATGGTAAGTCTTGCCTGTGTTCCATTACTGCACATCCTCGCTAGAAGCAACATAAACACAATTTCAAATGCATGTCCATACTAGTATTATTCATAGCAGATTATAAGGTAACAGTTCTGTGGTTGAAAGTCATCAAACCTTTTAGTTAACCTTTAGTGCGTCCCAGTACTATTCCTGTTTCATGTGTGCAGTGCATTGTTCGTCTTCTGTTGGAGCAGGCTTTAGAGGTCCAAGCGTGAAAGAGCAGCAAGGGAGCAGAGATATTTCTCAGGTATAATGCTCCATTTTACTCTTGAGACACTGTTGTGACCTGTAGGAGATTTACAGATCTGTTTTAGTATCTGTGGAAGTTATCAGAGAAAAACTAATGAAGTGTTCCGTGTAAATATGTGATGGCACAAAATGATTATATTTGTTGCCTTGTAAACATTTTTACCAAAATATGATGGGTGCTGTTTGTGGTCAGACAATGACTGACATCGACAGAGACAAGTTAAAGATTTAGTGGTTTAGTTGGCATATAAATAAAGATAAATCATGAATTTATCAAAATCATTAATTTCAAACATAAAAGTCAAACATAATTTTCTAAAGCTTCACCTATAAATAATATGTCATCACAGATGTTTACACTCAACACTTGCTCATTACTTTTTCTCTGATAACATCCACAAAGACTCAAATTGAACTACCTCAGTTCGTGACATTGTCTTAAGAGTTCACTCTGTTTAAGTCACAAATGAAGAGTACTAAAATATAGAGTGAATCTCACACACTATTTAACTCTGGAACAGAGTATATAGTATATAAGCCCAATTTTTAACACCCAGACTTAATTTTATGTTTGCCTTTAGATTATCAGGGAGTTAAATATGGACATAAACCTTAATATAATGTGCCACATGTTAAATGACAGTTTAAATGTAAAATTACGCTTAAATATAAAATGAATAGGATTTACTTTAAAATTAGAGAGTAAAACTTTTAATAATTAGTATGAACATAAACCTTTATATAATGTGTAGCATATTTAATTAGTGTTAATTATTTTATTTTTACAGACATTTTTGTGTAATTTAAGAAAACTGACAAGATCACTTAATGCATCACATAATAATTACAGTAAATGTTCTGTTAAAAATGAGAAAAAAAAAAACTTAGAATAAAATGCTGGTTGTAATTTACAATCAATGTAAGATACATTTAGAATTTTGTATACTATATTTAAAAAAAAGAAAAGAAAGTAATTTAAAATTTTTGACTTGAACATTTGTTTTTGTTTTGTTTGTTTTTTTCTTTTTTACAGTGATTGGCTATTGATTGGCTCTGTCTGCCACTAAGCGCCGTGTTAGTGAAAACTGAGATTTGCGAGGAGGTACTCACTGCTAAACAGGCCTGGAGCACCAACAGCCTGACCTCCTTCTGCTCACTGCTGCTCTAATGTGCCCTTATGTTGCAATATAACAGGAAATCTCGTGGCTGAGCTCAGTGGAGGGCGCGGAGTGGGGGTGGGTGCTGGGGTTTGGTGGGGGGTGGGGGTGACAGTGTGGAGAGATGGTTAGGTTTTATGTCTTTTATTTCCCCTTTCAGTTTGCTCTGAGGCTGCACAATATCAGAAAAAATCCTTATATTTCTGTGGAATATTGACAATATCACTTTAAATATTTTAACTGAGCCAGACTTTCTAAATTGAACTGAAACTTTTCTTTCCTTGGCTGCTCCATAATTAAGGCGTGCACCTATCATATCATTTTGACATCCAAATTGTCTTCACATTCCTGATGTTGAAGCAGTCCTGGCCCTGACCCCAGCTCCTCTCACTTAGGTGGATGAACTGTTCCTTCTGACAGTCATGTATATTTATGTGTATATAAAATGGACTATATGTCAATGTACATCTTGGACACATCTCTGTCCCTCTGTCTGTCCTGAAAGTTTTTTTGTTTTTCCTTGCCCTAATGGAGGGCTTAGGACAGGCATGTTAAAGGACCAGGTCAGGATGTAATTCTTGTCTTGGGGCCGGTTTGAGTAGAGGGTCCTCAGAGTGAAGTGGACTGTAGAGCTCTCATATTCTCTCATCTAAAGGGATATGCAGAGGATATAATCAGTCATGCTGTGTGTAATAGGTGGAAGTTCAGCAGCGCGTGATGAGCGTGAATGTCCTGGAGAGAGAAGGATGAAGAGGAGAAAGACATGACAGCGTCTTTGAGTTACAAGGCTCCCAACACAACTGTTAGCTGAGTTGACGCTGTCACAAAAACGGGCCGAATTAGCTGTTGATTGGTGCCTCCATAGGACTCTTCCATTTGAATTATGCAGAGCTGCGAGGGTTCGGGGAATGGAGGGCAGACCTAGCCCTGTCCATGACGGGTTATGAGTCACTGAGCTGCCTCCACGGCTCAGCCCTGACAACCACTTAGTTCGCAAACGGTATCTATTTAGGTCATTCACACTGGAGCACTTCCTCAAAGAACTATAGACACGTTAAAGATCAAAAGAATGCTGCTGATGTTTTACTGCCCCAATAACTACTAACACTATGAAATGAACCAGCCTTTAGCTAGTTAGGGCACAAGGTACAGTGCCATGAGAAACTATTAGACAAAGATAACTCAAGTAAACACAAAATGCAGTTTTTAAATGATTATTTGATTTATTGAGGGAAAAAACTATCCAAACCTCCCTTGCCCTATGAAAAAATAGTTGCTCCCTAAACCTAATAACTGGTTGTGCAACCCACAGCTGCAACTACTGCAATCAAGGTTATGATGTGATGATGTGATAATAGGCAATGAGTCTTTCACATCACTGTAGAGAAATTTTTGCACTCTCTTTGCAGAATTGTTTTAATTTAGCCAGGTGGATGGAGGATTTTTGAGCATGAGTCACCTTTTTAAGGTCATGCCATAGCATCTCAAACGGATTCAAGTCCGGACTTTGACTATGCCAATCCAAAACCTTCATTTTGTTTATTTTAAGCCATTCAGAGGTGGACTTGCTGGTGTGTTTTGGTTCATATATCTGCTGCTTTTGTTAGAGAGCAGAATTCATGGTTCCATCTAACACAGCAAGTCATCCATGTCCTGAAGCACTAAAGCAGCCCCAGACCATCACACTACCGCCACACTATTTGACTGTAGGTTGATGTTCTTTATGTTCTTTTTCTGAAATGCTGTGTTACTTTTACGCTTGATGTAACATGATACAGACCTTCCAAAAACTTAAACTTGTGTCTTGTCAGTCCACAGAATATTTTCCCAAAAGTCTTGGGGATCATCAAAAGGAGTTTTTGCCTTGGAACTCTTCCATGGATGCCATTTTTGCCCCATCCCTCTCTTATGGTTGAGTCATGAACACTGATCTTAACTGAAGCAAGTGAGGTCTGCAGTTGTTTAGTTGTTGTTGTGGGGTTTTTTGTGACCTCTTGGATGAGTCGTTGCTGCACTGTTAGGGTAATTTTGTGGATAATGGCTCTCACCATGGTTTGCTGGAGTCTTTAGAAATTGCTCTGTAACCCTTTCCAGGCTGATAAATGTCAGTTATCATCTGTTCCTGAATTTTTTTGAAACTCAGCATGATGTCTTGCTTTTTGAGATAATTTGGCCTACCTCACTTTGTCTGACATGTTCTATTTAAGTGATTTCTAGATTCAAAAGGTCAGGCAGTTTTCAGGCCTGGGTGTGGCTAGTGAAATAGAACTTAGCTTTCCAAAAAAAATGAGGACAACTACTACTTAACAAGGAGGACAACTACGTTTTCACTTGGGGCCATACAATGTTATGTTGAGCGAGGTCTTAAGGCGGTGGAGGAGGATGAGGTGGCTGATAATGTCAAGTGCATCCAGTAAGGCAAGGAAGATGAGGACACTGAGATGGCCGGACTCGGAGGAGAGGAGATTATTGTTTACTTTGAGGAGAGCTGTTTCTGTGCTGTGTTGTTGACAGAAACCAGACTGGAATGGTTCAAACTGACTGTTGGAGTTGAGGTGGGTTTGAAGTAGTGCAACTAAGATGCATTTAAGGATTTTGGACAGGAAGGGAAGGTTGGATATGGGCTGGAAATTTGCAAGATTTTCAGGGTCAGACCAGGTTTTTTGAGGATAGGGGTGATTGCTGCCAACTTGAGAGACTGGGGGACAGAACCAAGGTGCAGTGTGAGTAAAGATGACTGTCTTGGGAACTGGAAGAGGGATGTTAATGTCAGAATTGATGGCCAGTTTGTCTGACATATGAAGATTTTGGCTGGAGAGGTTGTGTATTGAGAGACCAGTGGAGCAAACCAGTTCAGGGATGTGACTGTGGCTGTGAGTGGGGAAGTAGATATGTTGAGTAATGTTGAAACAGTTGATTAAGTCCAGGAATTCAGTGGCGGGTTTCCAGTCAATATTATCCATGTGGAAATTGAAGTCCCCAATGAGAATGATGGATGATGAGATGACACCTAACTGGGTCAAAAAGTCAGTGAAATCGGAGAGTAAAAAGGGGTTGGGTTTGGGAGGGCGATAAATTACAACAGTGACCAAGGGGGAGGGACCAGATGGTTTGAAGCAATGTGTTCAAACGAATAAATATTAGGGGGGGAGACGGGAGTGATTATAATGTCCTTTTTATATATAACTCCTGTACCACCAACCCGGTCCTCAGAATGAAGAAGTTAATCCGGGAGGTGTGGTCTGATTTAGGGAGAAATAGTCCAAGGGGTTGTGCCATGTTTTGGTGAGACAGAGAAAATCCGCGGCTGCCCAGTCAGCGGAGGGCTGAGGTGGGGTAGTGAAGTGGCATGCTCTGAAGGACTAGTGCTAGCAGGAGGCTAGCATTAGCTACGGACTAGTCCAGTAAGAAGACATGCTGTCTGCACCAGGGAGTTGGGATCACTGTAGCACTAGCATCCAAGCTAGTGGGGGGCACAATTAAGTTCTGTAGGACTGAGCACACCGGGACTGATATATCTAATTGGACAACCCTAACACATATGCCTTTATTGTGACAGAGACTAAGGTGAACATGTCTGCTATCAAAAGAACATTTTGCTGAATGTTTTGATCTCACAATATCAGAAACACACTTTGCAACAGTGGGGTGTTACATGTCCGCCAGTTGTAACCACACAGCAAATGGGTGTGTTTCTCCTGTTCAAAGCTGAGTGATGGACTGCAGAATTAGTGCAGACTTTCTAAAACTCCATCATGACAGTGCTCTCGGCTGGACAGTGTGCATTGACCAGTGCTTGCTCTAAAATGATCTCTTCTTGTTCTGTTTTGGAATTGGAAAGTTTGTGTACATACTTCTACTGTTAAAATGTATTATTGACAGTTTGCCCTCTGTATTAATAGTATTTGTATACATTTCTTGTGGGTAATAATTACTGTAATGTTTATAGAGGGAAAATTTTTTTGTCTGGGTCTATCTCAGTTTCTAGTTCTTATGTATTGTGCTCCGTATGTTCAAAAGTTTCCATTTCCATTTTTTAAGGTTAAGAATTCTCTGCAGCAGGTTTGTGTCATTATTGTTTCTTGGTACAGGTATATTTGGTGTATTGTTCATGATGGAAATGTGTAGAGTTAAATAATAAGTTAAACTTATTGTTTTTGTTGCATTGATATCAGTTGTATTTATTGAGTTCCTTTATATTTCTCACCACCAAAACTTTAGGTTCTTCTGGAGTCCCATTTAGTTTGATAAAAATCTTAGTTTGTTACCCAGGTGTGTTGGATCTTAAAGAGTAACTCAACCCTTTAACTCCACCCACAGACGAAATTTGAAAAGTCTTGGAAAAGTGGGCAGAGCCGGAGGGGACGAGCTGAGGGTGAAGCTAAGTGGGGGGCGTGTACCTGAGACCCACAGTGACTGATTGATTGACAGATGTCAGATTGGCACAAGTATCTTTTTGACGGAGCGGTCCCTCTTTATTCTCTTCTTTCACCTGAGCTGGAGGACCTTGGTTTCTCTGTGGACATCAGGCCTGAGCCAGAACAATTCAGACCCCAGTCTCAGCCTGAAGCATGGACTGACGAGGCATTTTTAGAGAAAATGGGGGCATTGGTAGAGTAACTTTGGCATTTAGGCTCATTTAGGCTAATGTAGAAAGCATAGACTGATGAACTGTTAAATAATAATTGAACACATCATAAACTACGGTAGACTGAGCTTGTTCTCCTAAACTTTTTACGACATGACCAGACCAAAATAACAAACAGGAGCCAGCGGCAGCGAGACCCAAAATATGTGTCTCTGATGATCTAAAAATGAGTGAGTCTATCTCTAAACACTGATCATGTTTTTTCTTTTTTTTCATCCGTGCGTGTGATGCTCTGTGTGACGTGTTCAGTCTCTGCAGTGACCTAGTTCTGATAGAGACCACCTCTGGAGGGCGTGAGCTTGTACTGAGGGCTGTACCGCAGGTGTGGTTACCTGCTACAAAGGTGTGGTTAACGTACATCATGACGTCATCATGATCAGGAAGTACAGTCAGCAGCATTTCACCTGAGGAGGGCAGCACTCATGCAGTTTTACATGTGTTTTACACCATATTTATGGAATTAGATGAGTTTTTCAAATTTTGACAAAAATAGGACTATAAACTATAAACTGTATTACTAAAGCCCCATTTGTACACATCATCAGCTAAAAAAAGTTGTTTTAGGGTTTAGTTACTCTTTAAGTAAAGTGATCATTTATGAAAACGTTAGTTCCTTTCAAGCTATGTTGTCCGGGGCTACATGCCCCTGGTAGGGTCTCCCAAGGCAAACAGGTCCTAGGTGACAGGTCAGACTAAGTGCGGTTCAGAAGGCCCTTTATGATGAGTAGAACAACAAGGACAGTTACGTCGCCCGGTATGGCGCAGCCGGGGCCCCACCCTGGAGCCAGGCCCGGGGTTGGGGCTCGAAAGCGAGCGCCTGGTGGCCGGGCCTCCCCCCACGGGGCCCGGCCGGGCTCAGCCCGAAGGAGTGACGTGGGTCCGACCTCCCGTGGGCTCACCACCTGCAGGAGGAACCGTAAGGGGCCGGTACAATGTGTATCGGGCAGTGGTCGAAGGCAGGCGCCTCGACGACCCGATCTCTGGATACAGAAGCTAGCTCTAGGGACATGGAATGTCACCTCGCTGGGGGGGAAGGAGCCTGAGCTTGTGCGGGAGGTTGAGAGGTACCGACTAGAGATAGTCGGGCTCACCTCCACGCACAGCTTGGGTTCTGGAACCCAAAACCTCGAGAGGGGCTGGACTCTCCACTACTCTGGAGTTGCCCGCGGTGAGAGGCGGCGAGCTGGTGTGGGCTTGCTCATAGCCCCCCAGCTCAGCCGCTGTGTGTTGGAATTTATCCCGGTGAACGAGAGGGTCGCCTCCCTGCGCCTTCGGGTCGGGGAGAGGTCTCTCACTGTCGTTTGTGCTTACGGGCCGAACGGCAGTGCAGAGTACCAGGCCTTCTTGGAGTCCCTGGGAGGGGTGCTGGAAGGCGCTTCAACTGGGGACTCCATTGTTCTACTGGGGGACTTCAACGCCCACGTGGGCAATGACAGTGACACCTGGAGAGGGGTGATTGGGAGGAACGGCCCCCCCGATCTGAACCCGAGTGGTGTTCTGTTATTGGACTTCTGTGCAAGTCACAGTTTGTCCATAACGAACACCATGTTCAAGCATAAGGGTGTCCATCAGTGCACGTGGCACCAGGACACTCTAGGCCGGAGGTCGATGATCGACTTTGTAGTCGTTTCATCTGACCTTCGGCCATATGTCTTGGACACTCGGGTGAAGAGAGGGGCGGAGCTGTCAACTGATCACCACCTGGTGGTGAGTTGGATCCGATGGCGGGGGAGGAAGTCGGAAAGACTTGGCAGGCCCAAACGTACTGTGAGGGTCTGCTGGGAACGTCTGGCTGAGTCCCCTGTCAGAGAGGTCTTCAACTCCCACCTCCGGCAGAACTTCGACCAGATCCCGGGGGAGGTTGGAGACA
Source organism: Rhyacichthys aspro (assembly GCA_036850595.1). Lineage (NCBI taxonomy): Eukaryota > Metazoa > Chordata > Actinopteri > Gobiiformes > Rhyacichthyidae > Rhyacichthys > Rhyacichthys aspro. The sequence goes on along the minus strand of CM072166.1, from coordinate 19,358,086 downwards.
TTGAGTCCGAGTGGACCATGTTCTCCACCTCCATTGTCGACGCGGCTGCTCGGAGCTGTGGACGTAAGGTCTCCGGTGCCTGTCGTGGCGGCAATCCCCGAACCCGGTGGTGGACACCGGAAGTAAGGGATGCCGTCAAGCTGAAGAAGGAGTCCTATCGGGCCTGGTTGGCTCGCGGGACTCCTGAGGCAGCCGATGGGTACCGGCAGGCCAAGCGGACTACGGCTCGGGCAGTCGTGCAGGCAAAAACTCGGGTCTGGGAGGAGTTTGGTGAGGCCATGGAGAAAGACTATCGGTCGGCCTCGAAGAGATTCTGGCAAACCGTTCGGCGCCTCAGAAGGGGGAAACACTGCTCCAGTAACACTGTTTACAGTGGAGGTGGGCAGTTGTTGACCTCGACTGGGGACATCGTCATACGGTGGAAGGAATACTTTGAGGATCTCCTCAACCCCACCGACACGTCTTCCTCTGAGGAAGCAGAGGCTGAGGGCTCAGAGGTGGACTCGTCCATCACCCAAGCTGAAGTCACCGAGGTAGTTAAAAAGCTTCTCGGTGGCAGGGCGCCGGGGGTGGATGAGATCCGCCCTGAGTTCCTCAAGTCTCTGGATGTTGTAGGGCTGTCTTGGCTGACACGCCTCTGCAACATCGCGTGGAGGTCGGGGGCAGTACCCCTGGACTGGCAGACCGGGGTGGTGGTCCCTCTTTTTAAGAAGGGGGACCGGAGGGTGTGTTCCAACTACAGGGGGATCACACTCCTCAGCCTCCCCGGGAAAGTCTATGCCAGGGTACTGGAGAGGAGAATCCGGCCGATAGTTGAACCTCGGATTCAGGAGGAACAATGCGGTTTTCGTCCTGGTCGTGGAACACTGGACCAGCTCTATACCCTCTCCAGGGTGCTGGAGGGTTCATGGGAGTTTGCCCAACCAGTCCACATGTGTTTTGTGGATCTGGAGAAGGCATTCGACCGTGTCCCTCGCGGCATCCTGTGGGGGGTGCTCTGGGAGTATGGGGTCCGGGTCCCTGTACGACCGGAGCAGGAGCTTGGTTCGCATTGCCGGCAGTAAGTCAGACCTGTTCCCGGTGCATGTTGGACTCCGCCAGGGCTGCCCTATGTCACCGGTCCTGTTCATAATTTTTATGGACAGGATTTCTAGGCGCAGTCAGGGGCTGGAGGGGGTCCGGTTTGGGGACCACGGGATCTCATCTCTGCTTTTTGCGGATGATGTGGTCCTGTTGGCTCCATCAGACCAGGACCTTCAGCATGCACTGGGACGGTTTGCAGCCGAGTGTGAAGCGGCCGGGATGAGAATCAGCACCTCCAAGTCCGAGGCCATGGTTCTCAGCCGGAAAAGGGTGGCTTGTCCCCTTCAGGTCAGTGGAGAGGTCCTGCCTCAAGTGGAGGAGTTCAAGTATCTTGGGGTCTTGTTCACGAGTGAGGGAAGGATGGAACGAGAGATTGACAGACGGATCGGTGCAGCTTCTGCAGTCATGCGGTCGTTGTACCGGTCTGTCGTGGTAAAGAAGGAGCTGAGCTGCAAGGCAAAGCTCTCGATTTACCGGTCAATCTACGTTCCTACTCTCACCTATGGTCATGAGCTCTGGGTCATGACCGAAAGGACAAGATCCCGGATACAAGCGGCCGAAATGAGTTTCCTCCGCAGGGTGGCTGGACGCTCCCTTAGAGATAGGGTGAGGAGTTCAGTCACTCGGGAGGAGCTCAGAGTAGAGCCGCTGCTCCTCCACGTCGAGAGGAGCCAGCTGAGGTGGCTCGGGCATCTGTTCCGGATGCCTCCTGGACGCCTTCCTGGGGAGGTGTTCCGGGCATGTCCCAATGGGAGGAGGCCCCGGGGCAGACCTAGGACACGCTGGAGGGACTATGTCTCTCGGCTGGCCTGGGAACGCCTCGGTATTGCCCCAGAGGAGCTGGAAGAAGTGTCTGGGGAGAGGGAAGTCTGGGCGTCTCTGCTTAGACTGCTGCCCCCGTGACCCGGCCCCAGATAAGCGGAGGAAGATGGATGGATGGATAGTTCCTTTCAGTTTGCATCTTTGTTTTAAAAGTGCCATCTTGTTTTTCCTGTTGACAAAACATCATTATGACAACTGGTCTTATGCTGTTTTTCATGGGCAGCCAGTGACACGCATTGATGTGCTCCAGGTCCAGCTCTATCCCGCTCAGACAAGAAGTCAAGTGACTTTTTTATGTCCTCGGCCTCCTCTGTCGCTGGGATTCTTTTTGGTGGCATATCAGTGTTGACACCGATGCCGTTAGTAGCTACAGTCAGCTTGTCCAGGTTGACTCTAGAAGGATATAGAACAAGAGGAAGAGAACACTGCTACAGACAAAATACTTCATCCAGATCGAGAGACAATATAGAGTCCACAGACTAAACACTGAAAAAGTGTCATGATACAGGAAGTTTTTCTTTTTTTGGTTTATTATATTTTTATGTCATGTTTCACATAATCATGTCAGGTTTAGCTGATTGGAACTGGATTGTCTCATTTGAATGTCCACAATACAGTCATACAGAGTCATATATAGTGAGGGTAGTGTAAAAACTCCAGAGCAGTTCCTCTCAGTGCAGCTGCGAACACAGACAGTGGAGCAGCAATCCTTTACATCCTCAGGCCGGAGACTGAGGTCTCTGTGAAGAGTTTCTTTCAGTGATGCAGCTGTAAGTCTCTGTCTCATGTAGTAGGACTAGCTGTACATTTTACAGACACTGGTTGTAGGCTGTGATTGGAAGTCGTCCTGTTTTACCTTCTCTTCTCTTCCTGAATGAACAGAAAAAAATTGAGAATATAGACTTTATACATCAGTAAAATAACCACAGTGTGCAACAACCTTTATATGCGTTACTATATGTTACAGTTTTATTGTCTATTTACACTTTTGAGACCCTTACTGTGATCATTTCTGTAAATGTCTCCACTGTTGATCTTATTCTAATAAAGCATCTTGTCCTGTGTTCACAAACCTGAGCACAGCACTGACAGAAACTAAAGTCAAATGTTTTGGACCAAGCATTACTTGTTGCAGCTCAGTTTATGTTCCTCTGATGGTTCACGTTCTGTCCAGTGGAGGGTAAAGGTCAGCATCGACAGCAGCTGTACATGGATATAAACCATAGAATGTATAAATAATGGAAGCAATGTCTGTATTTGGTCTAATTTGTCCAAATGACCGCCAATGAACAGCGCTTCCATCTTGAATATTTTGACTCCTTCTATGGAGGATATTACTAAAATGGGCGGAGAGGGCAGCGTCTCAACTGCTCGTGGGTGGGCTTTTCAAATACGCGGTTCAGAAACACGCCCCACATCTCAGAGCTCTCTTACGTCACTTACTTCACCCCACTGAAGTAAATGTTGCTGTTGTTTCTGTCAAGCTTTATAGCTCTGCAAACGAGTGTCTCTTTTGTCAGAGCACTACATGTTTTGTAATAATGTATTTGAGAAGTTGCTAGTTGTTCATTAGCTATGTGAGTGCTATCAGTATGTTTTTCTGCATTAGCTCGGTTTATATCAAGCCGATCAGACATGCCCTCATAAAGAGTCCTCATGGAAGGACGCCACCATACAGCGATATACCTCCATCCACCAGAGTGCAGGCTCCAAAAGAAGAATAGACCCTTTTCACGCTGTGCGTCACACAACTGGAAGTAGCAAAATGCTAATCAAACAAGCAGGGCCATCCATGTTTTACGCTTTCACGATTTTCCCTCAGATAAGCAGCTACGATCTTGCTGGGTGAATGCAATCAGAAGAGATGAGAGCGCCACATTTAAAATTCTTCGAGGAAGCACATACGTTTGTGGGCTTCATTTTAAGGAGGAATATATTTATTTAACTTAAGACGTCTGAAAAGACGCTGTCCCATACAAATTTGCTTGAAATGACTTGGGAAGAAAGCCGAGCTGAGGTGAGCGACGGGATTTAAATGACGAGCTACTTCCGGTTTCGTCACGCACAGCGTGAAAGGGGTCTATTATATTGTAAAATCCAAATGTAAAAAAACCCTTTTAAAGCCTGGTACAAAATATGGTTCTGGTCTCTAGAACTGACTTCTTGTTACATGACAACTTTGGGGGGAGTGAATTTCTTTTATTATTAAATAAATAAATAACCATAATTAGGGATAAAATAAATGAAATCCATATCACTAAAAAGGTTTTTCTGGAATCTGGACCTAAGTTTAACCCCCAGGTTCCACTGCATACGCCGCTCCACTGCGGAACGCACACCCGCGCCCACTGGATGCATTTCAGATCCGCTGCAGAGCCGAGCCACGAGCAGCTCGAAAGAGCATGGGCGAGAAATATGAGAATCACTTTCACTTTACGGAGATTTTCTTCATTAAATTGGGCACAAAAAAAAAGTTCAAAGTGAGTTCAAATCCCGGCCGACCCAAAACATCCTTGGCTGGTTCTGGCCAATTCAAACATCCTTGGCTGATTGTGTCTGACTCAAACATCGTCGGCTAACTCTGGTCTGTGAGGAGTCTGCATGTCCTCCCCGTGTCACTGTGGGTTCTCTCAGGGTACTCCGGCTTCCTCCCACCGCCCAAGACATGCATGTATAGGTTAATTGGCAACTCTAAAGTATCCCTAGTGAATGAATGTGAGAGTGAATGGTTGTCATTGGTCTGTCAATGTTTGTCTATAAGTGTCAGCCTTTCGACGAACTGGCCACTGTCCAGGGTGTACCCTGCCTAAGGCCCAAAGCTGCTGGGATAGGCTCCAGCCACCCACAACCCCAAAACGGGACTAAGTGGTAGAAAATGAATGAATAAATGAATGAATAATTATTAAAAAGTGTTAAATGGATACTAGGTTCTACTGAGCTGTGACTCTTCATCAGCCTGGCTACAGTGCTGAACAGAAACCTAGGATTTTTCTTATTTTCTTCTGTCATTGTAGAATAATACCAAGTTTGAGCCTTACGCAGGGCTTGCATATAAACAAAGACTATTTTTCCAGAGAGACTCCTCAAAGTGATGGCATTGCCTTTTTAATTTCTGTATTACACTATAGTGATACTCTACTATTTCTAATGACCTGTTGTAGCAGAGCTACCCTGTCAAAAGCTGTTTGCGTTGACTGCATGGTGGTATCAACAAACTGATCGGTTATGCTGGGACTAAGGCTGTTGTTGCTATTTTCAGTATTAACTGGAGAAATAGAGCTCAATAATGTATGAATTACTTTTTTTTTAACCTGTCATAAAGACTTGGACCGAGGTTGTGGGGGAGCTTTGCTCTACTTTTGGATTTTACGGGCTGGGATATGTTAACTCTGTTAGCAATGCACCTAATAAACATCCCCTCTAGTTAATTGAAGTAGAACTACTGTACTTTGTTACAGTGTGACCCCTAGAGTGCAGACAGAGGGGTCAGCAGTGTGAGGTCAGTGTGAAGCTTTGTTAAATAACTGTTAACCATTAAATAATGTTTCAGCCAGAAAGTTGTTTTTTTTTAATTTAAAAAAAAAAAAAAAAAAAAAGGTGTTGAAATCAATTCCTCAAATAATGTTCACTAAATACTGGGTGATACAGATAAATGTAAGAAGATGACGTAAAGGAAGCAGGCCCAGATGAGAGTTTACATGCTGAAAGAGCAGGCAGTATATGGCTTCAGGTAGTACATGGCACAGTGACTTCATCCATCAGTTTGCAAGCTTAATGGTTTCACTCTGTAGTTGTCACTGTCTTTGTGAATTCTGCATCAATATTTGATGACAGGGGACTGTTTGCATGTTTGCGGCTGCAGGCGAGTGGGCATAACTATTGCACATCATGACGTCATGTTACACACAGGCTCAGAGCTTTTCATCACTGACCAGCTAATACACTGGTGTTAAAGAAATGCTTAAAGATGAGTGGATATTTTTTTCACTTAAACTAGGGCACCCAATAATTAGAAGACAGACATAATAGTATCTTATTCAGTTAATATTGATACTGATAGTAAGACTTGTTTCCTTTTCCCTTCCCCCTTTTTAAATTTCTCTGCAGGGATCAGTAGTTGTGGACAGGCAAGTGTAAATTTGTCTGTCTTTAGTTTTATGGTGGGAGTTATTTGTAGCAGGAGCACAGTGCTCCTTTCTGGATATTAATAGTGCACCATGTACAGGTATCAAAAGACTCTAGTGATAAACTAATAAACCTGGCACAAAAGCTCTCGGTAAAAGACAACAAAATTGTTGTTAATTGAAAGCACATTTAAACACTAAGCTTTTTTGTTTTTGTCCATTCACTGACACCTCATAGAACCAAACCATCAGCAAAACCAGTAGTTAACAGTAGTTTGTGGCTTCTGTCAAATTCTGCTTTTGAGATTCTACTAATGTACTACCAATTCATCTCATTAATTATACATCTGTGTGAACCCAGCACTAGTGCAATTCATTATTATCAAAGGTTGCTTGAATGTTTTTGGTTTGGCTCATAAATGATGTGCATAATGATATTTGTGCATTCAGTCTGTTACACTTGATGTCACATACTGTATGTTTTGAACAATCCATGTCTCACAGAGTGTGACACTGTGCTGTAACACTGTGGTCTTTTACATAATGCTACTGACTTATTTTCATTCAAAATGACATTTGCAAAGGCTAAAGCTATACAAGATGGGTAAATTCAATTGAAAACTGAATGTTACTACGTACATCTTAAAAGGCCTGAGCAGACTAGAATGGGGATAAATTTCCCTGTAATGCCTGGTTTTCTACTCACATTGCTGTTTTTGCTGCAAATCTCCTGTGGAAGGATGAGTTGCTAATTATCTACAAACATGACATAGGTCATCGTGTAAGCTAGTAGCCTTTTGGCAGTCCTTTAAATGTCATAGACATAGACGTAGTGTTGTGTCCCGCGCACCCTGAATTACTGTGGGCTGTGGCCTTGCTGTCTGTCTTGCTTTACCAGCAGGCATTGCTGGTATATCTCCAGCTTGATGCTGAAGGGGGCAGGACAGCGCCATAGAGGGCATGAGCAGGCTAGTGCAGGGAAGATGTTCAGATGCTAGTTACTTTTGGTAAATATTTTTCACAGTACCATAGTTGCCAGTTATAAAAGGTCAATACACAGTGCATACGCGCTACAATAGTGCTACATCTGGCTACCACTGCAGAGGAGAAGACAGGTTGTACCAGGTATGTTCCCTTCACTTTGTACCGCAGCTTTTCTTGTTGGAAGAGTGTTTGTTAATGTGCTACCACTCAAGTGTATGTCACTTGAGCTGAGTGTTTTCTCTACCAGAACCTTGCATCCCTCATGTGAGTGAGCTGCTATTTGTGTACACGCTGCTTGCTATGCTATGTCAACGCCTGAGTGCAGGCTGCAGCTTTGCTGTTTATTGCTCCCATTTCTCTCCAGCTCAGTGGTGGAGGGCGCAGGAAGGTGTCTTGAGAGGCCTGAGCAGGCTATAATGGGAATACCTACTGTATGCATTGCAGTTCTCCTCACATACCAGTTTACACTGTAAATCTCTGGTGGAAGGGTGAGTTGCTAATTATGCACTTTCATTCATTCATTTTCTACCGCTTAGTCCCATTGGGGGTCGCGGGTAACCTAACCCAGCAACTTAGGGCCTTAGGCGGGGTACACCCTGGACAATGGCCAGTTAGTTGCAGGGCTTAATTATGCATTTTGTATTTGCTCATGCTATACGGCACAGGTCGTCTTGATTGCTAGGAATGGCATCTCCCATGCAGTCTGGGTGAGCATGGACCACAGCTTTACTGTCTTCGTCCGCTCGTATACCTCCAACCAACTCGGTGCTGGAGGAGACAGGACAGCATTTTAAGAGGCCTTAGCAGGCTAGAATGGGGATGATATCCACAGTAGCTGAATTCCTTAGTGTCCCTGGTTTTGCCATTGGCATCTGCATTTGCCCGTGTGAATGACTCGGGTAGGTGACAGGCAACTCTGGCTGGGCATGTTCACCAACAAGCAAGCAGCGCATTTTCATATGTTGCTTCACTGTCTGCTGTCATATTGGACGCCATATTGAAGGATCAACCTCTGTGCCCTCTTCAGCATTGGTGCTTCATTTTGCAGTCTGCACAGGATCCTGGCTCCCCCTCGGTTTGCTGTTCTCTGTAAGTCCCTCCAATTCCATACAGCTGCAATCGGCAGCAGAACACCAGTCATGGGGCATCTGCCGTCTGCTGTCAAAACCAGGTGTGTGAAGCGAACATGGCCATTGGAAACACTCTTTCTGATGCTATATATGGATGGATTAGCTGGTTTTTCATTCGGTTTATGTGTGTGGCACCCACACACTGGTTGTTTCTGGTGCTAGCACAGGTGTGCTCCACTGCACCAACCCTGTGCAGTGTCCAGCTGCAGACATGTCCCTTTTTTGAAGGTGCAAGACATTTTCCTGCATATTCACTGCCAAAGTGCACCTTTCTCTTTCTAGAGCCTGCTTCTGGTCATCTCCTCTCCTCTTTGAGTTGTTGCCTGAGCATGACACTGTGTTTGTTTCTTCACTCTTAGAAAGTTGTCCATCTTGAATTTAAAATTTTAAAAACATGACTGAGCAGTTTTCTTACTTCGCATTTTGACACTCCTAGGGTTTTTAATGGACAGAGCTAAAAATCGCTCAAGATAATCTAGAGAAGTGGGGCATTAAAAGTTATCCAAATTCTTTGCAAAAACTTTTCGAGTGACTGTGTGTCAAACTTAAAGGTGGAATAGAAGATGTTTGCGAACATCCAGACAGCAGCGATTGTTAGCCAGTTTTTGAAAAATGCGCATGCGCAAGACCAGCCGACTTGTTTCACAGTTCTTTCTGAGGTCCTGCCTCCAAAACAACATACACACGTCCATTGATAGTTAGAAAATTGAAATAGAGTAGCCCTGCCTGTAACGTTTTACAATAATAAGAAATAACTTCTAACTTCTGCCCACCAAAAAGAATAGCGATCAAACAGTGTCTAACAAAATACAGTGACAAAACACCAGATAATACTCCCAACTAGCAGTTTTTAATATGACAACAAAACATTGAGCCTAAAACTTACCCGTCGAGCATAAATTTGGCGACCAATGCGTCCGTTAGTATTCCTCGCTGTGCCTTCAGCGCTCGCCATCGCTCAAACGATGCACCAAGAACAACTGTGGTTTTGTTTCTTTCATCTGCCATCTTTTTCCTTTTCGCAGCCACCTCAAACATAGTCTTTCTTTTACAGTTACCTTCATCAGTGTTCTTCGCAGCCATTGTGTAAAACCTTGCTAAAGACAAAAAATATTAACTAGATATAAATGTAGCCTGAAGCTAACGAGGAGTAGCTAGATGAACAAACTAAAGCTAACGGATGGAGCTAACGCTAGTTAAGCAGACTGTTCCCCCTATCTACACAAATAAATAAAGAGAAAAAGTAAAAACAGGGAAATAAATGACTATGTGGTCCTGACAATGGAGCTGCACGAAGGAGCAGTCTGTGCCTGACAGTGAAGCTGCACAGTGAGGCTGTTTAACGGTAGCAACGCAAAAGCAGCTTTAAACAGAATACGGGAACGCGCACACTTCCGGCCTCATGTAGCAGGAGTGATTGACAGGATGATTGACCAATGGAACACACGATGAGAGCGTTTTTGATTGGTTAATGTTTTTAAGGCACCACCACCTCCACAATTGACATCTAATAAATTTTATTTTTGGAGACCTCTTATTTTCCGATGTCTTATATGCAAGTAAAAACTAATTTATAAAATATAACAAAAAATGTTTACAAAAACATTTTCTATTCCACCTTTAATGTAAAATTTTTACCTCGCTAACAATCCTTAAATTGTTATAATTCACAAATGCCAAACTGCAATTTGGCTCAAATTTATACCAGTTATTTCATACTCCTTCAGAAGTTTTTGTTAGAGAACAGAATTCATGGTTCTATCAGTCACAGCAAGTCATCCAGGTCCTGAAGCATCAAAGCAGCCCCACACCATCTCACTACCACCACAATATTTGACACTAGGTATGGTGTTCTTTTCTTTTTTCTTTTTTTCTGTAACTTTTATGCCAGATGAAATAGGACGTACCTTCCAAAAAGTTTTTTTTTTTTTTCTTGTCAGTCCTCAGAATCTTTTCCCAAAAGTCTTGGGGAGCATTAAAGGGCCATTGTGTAACTTTCATAAATTTCTACCAGTTACTGACACCTGTGGCCGTTAGAGGAACTGCAGTCAGTGTCGTGCTCGCTCTCACGCGCGCGTTCGTACGAGCACGACTGCGGAACCGGAGTATTAACGTCAACACAGACTCTTTTACAGACTCATCACAGACTCTGAGATTTACTGGAGTCATGTTTACGGAGGAGGTAAGAGAAGTTACACTTCTGAAAGTTTGACAAACTTTATTTGAGACTAAACTATACTTGACTCTCGAGACTGACGCAGAGAGTGAACTCTTGAGACAGAGGCAAGAGAACGACTAATGTTTGACAATAGCATGTTTGTATTTTGTTTGTATTGTATGTTTGTGTCTAACTACTGTATTGTGTTTTTCAACACAATACAGTAGTTAGAGCAAACTCTGTGTGATATATTATCAACTGTATGTAACGTTTGTCAAAAAAGCGTTGACAAATGTTAGCTTTGCTATAGCTAGCTTTAGCACTAGCTCACGTAGTTTCCATCGAGACCCTGCAGTGTTTACACAGGAGTCTCAGCAGAATAACGGCAAAAGTTAGGGAACTTATCTCTATCAGACGGGATACGATACATAATGTGTTACTATTACTGTTATTTTGCCAAGACATTAGAGCATTTCATTTTTATTTGATCAGCTAATGTCTAAACAGCTGCACTGTTCCTAAACCTTGTGTAACATCAGTGATAAGCACCAAAACAACACTCACTGACCTCTTATTTATTCTGGAGAAAAGCAAAATACATATTACTAAGTACAGGAGTTTTGCTTGTTTCTAGGTACCACTACTGTACTAAATTGGTCTGGCATTAGGTTGAGACAACATAAATGTAACCCCACTGTACCATTTCAGTTTATCCTTGTTTATTTTACTCTTGGTTCATTCAGAATACCTCTAACATGAAATTTGGCTCAATGAATGAACAAATAAGTCATATATTTTTATTGTTCTCTTCTCAGGACTCCAGCTCTGGAGTTTGAAGCTCCTGTGCAGGAGATCAGTGACTGCAGCATCTGTCTCCGGAGAAGGATGAAGTGCTCCAGATGATTGGAACTTGTCTGTGAGGGGTTTTTTTCTGGATGTGCCGGAGAGAGTCACACCAGGACCAGCCGAACCCAACAGGGGTCAGCCAGCTCGATGCACCTGCCTGAACTGCCCAGTCATGACAACAGATCTAGAAAACAAATGCTGCGGGACGATCCAACAGGGCGTCTCAGAACACCACATGGTGTGGTGGTTGGTATTTTGTGGGCTTTTGTTTTGTTGTCACTGTTTCCTGGTTTGTGTTTATGTGGGTAACTTTTTGTTCTCCCTGAGGCACCCTTCCCCCGCGGCGTTGAGGAGTGATTGAGAACACCTGTCTCTGCTTGATGACACCTGTCTCTGATGTACAATCAAGCCTCCCTACTTAAGGCCAGCAGAGACACTCCTCGACGCCAGAGTATACCGTTCACCTCCGTGGTATCAGCTTGGCCCTTTCTCAGCGTTGGTAATATTCCTCGTGACTTGTGACATTGTGTTTTACCTGTTCCTCTCTTGTGTTTTTTCCAGTGCCTCCCGTTGCCCTCACAGCCCAGCACTCTCCAGCGTCTCACCTTGGTTTTTGCATTCGTGGATTTTGTTTTTGGACCCCCTGCACCTGTTAATAAATCATTTTCACTGTAACCGTTTCCGCTCTTGGGTCCTCTTTGCTCCACACACGCTACACATGGAGCTGTTTTTATTTATTTTATTTTATTTTTTTCAGAAAACTAGATTTAAAAAAATGTATTAATTGAAAGTTTTATATGGTGTTTATATACAGGCAGAAATAAATATACATTTTTATAGATTCTTTCCTGCACATATTTATTGTAAAGGAATTGCTGTATTTGAGCACTGTCTCTTTTTATTGCTGCCCTTTGTTTTTGAGGCTGAAGTCATGTTCTAAAGAAAGAGAGAGAGAATAATAAGCATTGGTGTCATTTTTACAGTCATGACATAAATTTATTTACTTTATTATAACATAGAATACATAGATAATACAGATAAAGTTTGACAGGTAACAAACATGTCCACAGTATTGTAGATATGTGCATCTTGATATTATGATGTAAATAACAAAACAGGCTAGTCTTCTCCACTGGTGCATGATACCTGAACATAACGATTCCTTCTGAGAGACAGGTAAGGACTATGGACATGTGGCTGACATACCTGTCCTCAGCAGAGTAGTGTCTGGGCCAGTTCAGCTGTAGGTGGGGACACAACCCCAGGGAGGAGACCAGGGGCCCGAGGGTCATCTGGCCCATGACCTCTTTGTCCCACATCCAGAGGTGCATGCTGGATCTGCTGAGGGCCCACTCGTGCTCACCGCTGACGTGGTGCAGTACGCCTCAGCACAGATATAATATATTGAATTTAAAGTCTAAGTTACAAGGAATGATCACATCTGAGTTCATTTTTTATCTGAAATACTAACTGAAAACAAACTTACCTGTCAGATCCTGCAGTTATTGATTCAGGATGGTGTGGCAATCCAGTCTATTTTCTTGGTGTTTTCCACTGTTGTTTTCTCATAACTGTAAACAATTCACCTATTGTTAGAATACAGGGAAATACAATATTTACAACAGCATTACTATTGACAGTGCCATTGTATTTTCAACAAAAAAACAAAATATAACTACATTTTCATTGATCGATTACCTCCATGTTACTAACCAGCTTACCATTTGATTATTAGTTACCTAACATACAAATAAATGCACAAGCACAGCTAATCCCACCACATATGTTTACTTTATTTGTATATACGCTCTATTGTGTGCCGTGCTGTGTATCACAACCGAGACAAGCGGATGTGATTTTCATTACAATAAACAGTCCGACTTGTAAATAATCATGACATGAATATAACGAGGTAACCAGTAAAAGACGTGTGGTAGAGTTACCTTTAGCTCGTCTGTGATGACAAGTACATTCGGTCTAACAGACAGTTGTAACGTTAGTGTAATGGCTCGCGTTTTCTGGTGTTTATTTAGCAAACGAGCCAATGTTAGTGTAACTCAAAAATGCCACACAGAGTTGGCATTAGCTGCTGTGTGAAGACAGCCGATAAGTAAGAAAAGCTAGGACTGCACATTATTCAGATTCATAAGCCTCTGGAGTCAGGATCATAACGAAGTTACGGTCTGAAGGTATTTAATCCATTCAAAACACAAACTTATTTAGAGACGTTGCTGTTAGCTAGTTAGCATCCCCGTTTCGGAAGCATGCTATTGTTATTTAGCATTAGACAACTGATAACAAAGCATCACAAGATATTTTACATGGTCAGTGATGATGTCTTACCTTCTGAATGAAAAGAAAGCCGATTCTGGGTCTGTTTTATCCCCAGAGCAGTTCTTCGCTCTCGCGGCCGACTCTGGCTCGTCTTCCTCTGGCGCCGGTCACACTCCAGTTTGGGTCTGCGGGCCTCGCTCGATAAAACGTTCTTTGTTTTTTTAATGTTTGCGGGAAGTTTGTGTCGGTGTCCGGGTTGTGCTGTGTTGCTGTGTTGCTGTGCTGGAGGCCGTTCGGGGTTTTTTGTGTCTGCAGAGTCCATCTCAAAACTAACACGAACTAATGCCGCTGACTGTCATGGCCGCCGCGCAGGAAAGTCCAAGACCAAGGAGACGAGAACGTGCACGACGTCACATCCGCCTCGTTTTCGTGGGAAATCCGACCCGAATACTACTCAATGAAATGAGGCTACAGGCTTATAGAGGCAACCAAGTTGGATACTTAAAATGTCATCCCTCTCATCACAGCATTGATAGGCTGACTTCTGGGCAAATAAAAGCCTTATTTATTCTTAAAATCCTACACATAGCCCCTTTAAGAGTTTTTTTTTTTTTTTTTTTTTTTAGCAAAAGAGAGATGAGCCTTTATGTTCTTTTTGGTCAGTTGTGGTTTCCTTGGAACTCTGCTATGGATAGGGGTGGGAATCGCAAGCTGCTTCCACTCGAGAACTGGTTCAAAATTTTATGATCCACCGGAATCATATCACCTCAATGCTAACGATTCCTCTTATCAAAGCTCCTGCTCCAAGTTTCAGCTGTATAAACAGTCCGAGAACTCACAGCTGTCCCTTTTTTTCATTATTGACCAATTTGAGCACAGCAGTGAATAATGGAGAGGAATAAAAGATCTAAAGCTTGGTTTTATGTCACTAAACGAGACGAAAATTATGCCATTTGTTATTTTGTCTGTTATTTTGTGAAAGGTGCAAATATTGAATTTAATTCAATTTTATTTGTACAGCCCAGTATCACAACAACATCCCCTGTGCTTAGACCCTCCATCAGGGTAAGGAAAAACTCAAAAAAAAAAAAAAAAAAAAAACAGCAGAGGAAAAAGAGAAACCCCAGGGAGAACCACAGAAGGAGGGATCCACTCCCAGGACGGACAGGCCGTTCAATAGATGTGTCCAGGACAGTTACTAATAGTCCATCATATGTACAGGTGAACGAGAATGTATATGAATATAGTCCATGATAATGTCAGGAACAGTTCATCTGAGTGAGAGGAACTGGGGTCAGGAGGGGTCTATGGGTTGGGACAGGATCACAGATGGGCCACAGCTAAGGTCCAGTCATCACTGGGACGTTTAACAGCAGCCGGACATCTGCAGCAGTATCCATTCCCCCAGAGGAGAGTGGGACAGAGGGACAACTTGTAAATAGCAAAGAACTAAGCAGAGATGTAAACCATAATGTAATAATAGTGAGTACGGAGCAAGAGGATAGAAGCAAAAAGTGTCATACTTCCCCAAGCGTCTGGGCCTAGAGTAGCTTATCTCATCTACTGTATGTCGTGACCATAAGCCCTTTCAAAAAGGAAAGTCTTAAGTACAACCATAAATGTAGAGATTGTGTCTGCCTCTTTAACGAGAGCTGGGAGCTAAAACAGGAGCTTGGTAACCGAAGGCTCTACCTCCAATTGTACTTTTGGAAATTCTAGGAATGACTAGTAAGCCTCTGTTGCTCTGTTAGGATGGTGCGGCACTATGAGGTCTCTGAGATACGATGGAGCCTTCCCACTGAGGGCCTAATAAGTAAGGAGAAGAATTTTGAACTTCATTCGGCTAGCCTCCCTCCACTGGCTTCCAATTAAATTCAGAATTCTCCTTACTTATAAGGCTAACACTGGGGAAATGTGCTCTCGTCTGTTTGTTCCTGTTAGTATTCTAGCTGCTGCATTTTGGACGAGCTGAAAATTTTTCAAGGGGTTATTTGGGCAGCAGAGAACCTCGATGTAACAAATGCCAGATTCGTTTTTCAGCATCACTTTTAGATAAGATATTCCTAATTTTGGCTATGTTGCGCAGATGAAAAAATGCAGTTTTACAAGTTTGGTTAATGTGTGTTTTAAATGATAAATCTTGGTCAAATATTATTCCAAGATTCCTGACAGTTAAACTTAAAGCTACACTAACACTATCTAAATTTACTATTTGGTTTGATAGTGTGTCTCTTAGATTCCTGGTGCCTAGTATGATCACCTCGGTTTTTTCTGGGTTTAGGAGAAGATAGTTTAACGTCATCAAGGTCCTTATGTCTTTCACACACACTTCCAATTTGTCTATAGGATTGTTTTTAGCAGGTTTAATCGATAGATACAACTGGGTGTCATCAGCATAGCAGTGGAAGTTAATTCCATGTTTTCTGATTATATTGTGTAAGGGGAGCATGTATAATGTAAAAAGTTTAGGACCTAATACAGAGCCCTGTGGTATTCCAAGGCTAACTACTGTGCACGCTAATGATTGCTTGTTGACTCTAACAAACTGAATTGAAATAAAAGGAAGACTGGATAGAGGCCTATAATTTTCTAGAGTGCCTGGATCGAGTGTTGTTTTTTTCAACAGTGGTTTAATCACTGCTGATTTGAAAGACTGTGGGACATAGCCTGTTTGCAAAGTGTTTATTATATTTAAAATAGTTTCATTAATTAAGGGGAAGCCCTCTTTAAAGAGTTTGGAAGGGATTGGGTCTAAGATACAGGTGGATGTTTTAGAGGACATGATGACTGAAGTTAATTCATTTGGATCTACAGTGGTGAAGCAGTCTAACATTATAAATGGTTTGACTCAGATGTTAGGGCTGTTCTGAGCTATTAGAGGGGTGGATTTGATTTATTTTCTTTCTAATTGTGGTTATTTTATTATTAAAAAACTGGAGGAAGTCACTGCAGCTAAGAGTTCTACTGGGCTGTGACAGCGCTGAACAAAAATCTAGGATTATTTTTGTTTTCTTCTGTTAGCGTCGAATAATACCTAGTTTTAGCCTTACACAGGGTTTGCCTATATATTAAAAGACTGTTTTTCCAGGCCTTGAGTGTCTCCTCAGAGTTGGAATGATGCCATTGCCTTTCAAATTTACGCATTGATTTGTTTGAGGAGACGAGTTTCAGATTACGGCCCGGTACTTCCCGGTAACTTGCGGTGTAATTACAGCAGAAGTTCTCTAGGACATACTGGTCACAAATTGTAATTAAGGGGTATAGCCTGTAGTTAAGGGGTACATAGTATAATAAGGGGGTATAGTGTGTAATTAAGGGGTACAGAGTGTAATTAAGGGGTATAGTGTGTAATTAAGGAGTACAGAATGTAAAGAGGGGGTACAGAGTGTAATTAAGGGGTACAGTGTAATTAAGGAGTACAGAATGTAATGAGGGGGTACAGAGTGTAATTAAGGGGTATTGTGTAAAATTAAGGGGTACGGAGTGTAAATAAAGGCTGCAGAGTACACTGATAGACACTTAGGTGTAATTACGACCTAATCTCCTTAATTAGGGGGTTATTAACCGGGCACGCAGGCCATATTCTAAAGCGGGATGTACATTGTACCGGTACTTTCAGGGAGACTTCCAGTACAAATTCAAATCAGTATTACACAACTGGAGCCCATTTGAGGCCCCATACCATTGAGCCGCAGTAATGTGCAGTAGGCAATGCTACAGGGCTATGAGGCTATGAATCAAAAGGATGACAAAATTATTTTGGATTGTGAACAGGATCTTTGTCACTTAAGTCAAATATGCAGCTTTAAGGGTGTGACCAGGAAATATTTGTTTTTTTAAGCTGCTGACATCAAATTTTTATTGTAAAAACAGCGACTAAAACGACAAAATCTTGAGTACACTACCTCCATATTTACATGTAAGGGTTTTGCTCTATATGAAAGACTGCAGTTTACATAAGATTTCAGTTTTAAGTTTTCAACGCAACTTCACATACAATGAACAGTTACGTCTTAAGAAATCTAAAGATTTGATAAGGATCTTCATCCTTTGCTTCATCTTCTCCTTCTGTGCTTTGGACCACTGTGTGGCAAGATTGTGCTGCACAAAGGTAAGAAGAGAAAAAAATTGTGTGTAGTTAGAAGCATCTATTTTGGGTTTATTAACATGTCACCAATTATGCCTACCGTATTTTCCGGACTATAAGCCGCTACTTTTTTCCCACGCTTTGAACCATGCGGCTTATACAGAGATGCGGCTTTTCTATGAATTTTTCTTCAGCCCTCAGGGGGGCGCTCTAGCAGGAAATGCAAAAACGAGACAGGCAGCGGTAGTCAGTACAAACAAGAAAGCGCCAGTTTTTATTCTTAGCATATGCAACCCAAGACGCACAACAGCAAAATACAGTAATATTTTTACACCCTCACCCCCTCAAAATGGAAAACAAATGAAGTGACAGTGGTTTGGTGTTCAGTAGTTTCAGTGCTCAGGAGGAAGATGAATAGTGACTTGTGGTTTCAGTGCACGGGAGAATGAAGCGACTTTAATAGTTGCGCAGTTGTGCTTTAACAGTGCGCAGGAAGAAAAAGTGACAGTGGTTTGGTGTTCAGTGGTTTCAGTACACAGGAGGAAGAAAAATAAAGCAACTTGGTTTTAGTGCACAGGAGGAAGATGAATAAAACCATCAATGACTTTTCTGTTTTGTTTGATCAGCACTTTTACTGCCGTGTTACAGGCACTGTTCGGAAACAATCAGTTCAGGTATATGAATAAACACTTATGGTACAAAATCCATGTAAATATCTTATTTATCAGCCTGGATATCGGCGGCTTATATGTGACAAAATGTACATTTCTTTTAAATTTTAGTGGGTGCGGCTTATATTTAGGTGCGCTCTATAGTCCGGAAAATACGGTACTTACCTTCATATTTTAAGAAGTACTGCAATTGCCCTCTTTGTGCTGTATCCAGGTGGGTTCAAGACAGGGTGATTTCAAGCCTAACATGTAAGTGAAATTACATAGTCAAAAAGAATGCCAAGATTTAATAACACCACTACTACTGCTGGAGACAACAAATCTTTGTCATAGTTTTCATCAACAATGTATTTTTGCATCCAGAAGCAAACACAAACAGTTGTTAGAGCTGCAAGAAGATGACAGCCGACTGAAATATTGTTGTTGTCAGTTGTGGAAATGTTAAAGGTGAATATACAAGTGATGATTGATGTTGTTAAACCTATTATACAGGTAATTTTACAGTATTTAGTTTGTTAAAACATGTTAATTATTCAGGGAAAGCAGACATATCCTACTCGTTTTATTATTATCGAAATGCTCTTCCTCTTGTAAGCATTGGGCACTAATTACTAATTATGATGCCAACAGTTAAAAAGACTCCATAATGGACCCTTTTCACACTGTGTGTCACACAACCGGAAGTAGCAAAACGCCAGGTAAGTTAACTTCCGGTCCCATTATTTTCTGATATATTGATCAGGAAAAATGGCTCAATCGACCTGGAAATATAGTTGGCCTTTTGCTACTTCCGGTTGTGTGACGCACAGCGTGAAAAGGGTCCATAGTGCATTCACCAGTTTAAATCAACAGAGCCATCATCCTTGAGCCACTCAAGCAGTATTTTAGTAAACAGGAAGTGTACGCGAGTGACCAGTGTCCTGGCTATTATACATGGTATGATTTAGACTTGAAAAGTTGTAACCGTAAATCACTTGTGTACATTTCCTGTTTACCAAAATACTGCGTGAGTGGCTCAAGGATCGCCTATAGCTCTTAGTCCTTAGCTTAAAACAGCCTGTAAATTGTTTAAATGCGTTTGTTAATGAGTCTAAGCACATGTGTATGACTTTATATTTCTGTTGGTTTCAACTGGTGAATGCGCTAATTTGGAGTCCTTTTGACTGTTAGCATCATAATTAGCGATTAGCGCACTAACATTAGCATGATAACTGATTTTGTAATGTGCTCTAAATCAATAGTTGACCACGTGTAGGTTTTAAGAATTACTGTTGAGCATGTATTCACTTGTTTACAGGTCTGTGCCGCCGCCATTTTGTAGTTGCAGTAGAACAGTGTTAATTTTGACAGCAAATTTTAAAGAGTTTTGGTCTTAATCTTTTGATAAAAATGCAATTTAGTTTTAGTCATAATTTAGTCATCTAACCCTTATTAATTTTAGTCTAAATATCATAAAAATGTAGATACTAAAGTAGACTAAACTAAATTTAGTCACTAAAATATAAAGGGTAATGAATGATTTTTCAGTGTTTTTTATTTTATTTTTCTGAAGTAATTATTTCTATTTGAATGAAATGAAACTACTCCTAACCTGTTACAGCTGGTTATGAGGTCTAAGTGTGCAACACACACAGATTTCACTCTAGTTAT
Organism: Rhyacichthys aspro; assembly: GCA_036850595.1. Lineage (NCBI taxonomy): Eukaryota > Metazoa > Chordata > Actinopteri > Gobiiformes > Rhyacichthyidae > Rhyacichthys > Rhyacichthys aspro. Next base: position 19,338,257 of record CM072166.1, on the reverse strand, counting down.
TCCAAACACAAATATATCTTTATTTAAAAAGAGCATCTCGATAATAATAAAACAAGTAGGAGAGGTCTGCTTTCCCTGACAGTTGAAATCTGTGTCCATATGCCCGCCTTCTTTTACTCCCAAGCGTAAACATAGTTTGATATTTAAGAGCCGCTCTCTTTTCGTCGCCTATCATCTTCCTGTCCTCTAACAAATGTTTGTGTTTGCGCCTGGCCACAAAAATGCGTCGACGAAAACTATGATGAAAATTATTCGTCAACAGCAGCATTATTAAATCTTGGCATTCTCAATGTAATTTCACTTATATCTTCAGCTTGAAATCACTCTGTCTGGAACCCACCTGGAGACAACTCGAAGAGGGCAACGGCAGTACTTCTTAAAATATGAAGGTGAGTAGGCCTAATTGGTGACATGTATTTCATTAATTCATTCATTGTCTACTGCTTAGTCCCGTTTTGGGGTCGTGGGTGGCTGGAGCCTATCCCAGCAACTTTGGGCCTTAGGAGGGGTACACCCTGGACAGTCGCCATTTCGTCACAGGGCTAACACTTATAGACGAACATTGACAGACAACCATTCACTCTCACATTCATTGACTAGGGATACTTTAGAGTTGCCAATTGACCTATACATGCATGTCTTTGGGCGGTGGGAGGAAGCCGGAGTACCCGGAGAGAACCCATGGTGACACAGGGAGGACATGCAGACTCCTCACAGAAAGGTGACATGTTAATAAACCCAAACTATATGCTTATAACTACACACAATTTTTTCTCTTCTTACCTTTGTGAGGCACAATCTTGCCACACAGTGGTCCAAAGCACAGAAGAAGAAGATGAAGCCATAGATGAAGATCCTTATCAAATCTCTAGATTTCCTAAGACGTAACTGTTCATTGTATGTGAAATTGCGTTATGAAAACTACATTATGCAAACTGCAGTCTTTCATAGAGCAAAACCCTTACATGTAAATACGGAGGTAGTGTACTCAAGATTTAGTCTTTTTAGTCACTGTTTTTACAATAACAATTTGATTTGTCAGCAGCTTAAAAAACAAATATTTCCTGGTCACACCCTTAAAGCTGCATATTTGACTTAAGTGACAAAGAGTCTGTTCACAATCCAAAATGATTTTGTCATCCTTTTGAGTCGTAGCCTCAAACCTGATCACAATTGATGATACCTGGCAATATTTTTTTCCAGGCGAGAGGCCAAAACCTTTGTCAGAATCTTACAATCAACTCCCAAAAGGCTTACTGGTCGATAATTTGCTAGGTCTGATATATCCCTATCTTTTGTAGGAATTCTGGAGATCAATGCATCATTAAATGTGCACGGTAAAGAGCCCCTTTGGGACAAGAAGAAGCCAAGAGTTAATATAAAGACAATGTGGGCCTCTAGAGACATGGGGGAATGGCTCTTCCAAATGTAAGACTATATAATTTACCATTCGAAATGTCAAGACTGGTTAAACATTGGACAGGCATGGACTCTGGACTGAGTTGGATCAAGATTGAACAGGAACTAGCGAGCCCATTCACACCTTTGGATGTTCTCTCACAGGGTTCGACTAATAATGGAAAGGACTATTATGATAACCCAGTGCTCATGTATTCCAAAGCTGTCTGGGCAGAGGTACATAAGAGGAGTGTTTATGTCCTTTGCTGAAATCAACCAAAACTATGGTTTGGAGATGAAGAATAACTTTTCGAAGTACTTACAAATAAGGGACTGTATTACTAAGGGCAAATTTACTCAAAGTACAAATGCACTGGTGGAATTTTTAGAACTGTCTGGTGTAGCGCATAGAGCAGCTGTTTTCTACAAGATGTTTAACAACTTAAAAAAAGATGTACCGTATTTCCCGGACTATAGAGCACACCTAAATATAAGCCGCACCCACTAAAATTTAAAAGAAATATATATTTTGTCACATATAAGCCGCACCGGACTATAAGCCGCCGATATCCAGGCTGAGAAATAAGATATTTACACAGAAAGATTTTGTACCATAAGTGTTTATTCATATACCTGAACTGATTGTTTCCGAACAGTGCCTGTAACACGGCAGTAAAAGTGCTGATCAAACAAAACAGAAAAGTCACTGATTATGAGGGGGTGAGGGTGTAAAAATATTACCGTATTTTGCTGTTGCACGTCTTGGGTTGCATGTGCTAAGAATAAAAACTGGCCTACCGCTGCCTGTCTTGTTTTTGCACTTCCTGCTAGAGCGCCCCCCTGAGGGCTGAAGAAAAATTCATAGAAAAGCCGCATCTCTGTATAAGCCGCATGGTTCAAAGCGTGGGAAAAAAGTAGCGGCTTATAGTCCGGAAAATACGGTATGTGAAAACTTGAGGACTTCACGTCACTTCCTGCTAGAGCGCCCCCCTGAGGGCTGAAGAAAAATTCATAGAAAAGCCGCATCTCCGTATAAGCCGCATGGTTCAAAGCGTGGGAAAAAAGTAGCGGCTTATAGTCCGGAAAATACGGTATGTGAAAACTTGAGGAGTATCTGGCAGAGATCTGAGTTGTGTGATAAGCAAAGAAGATTGGTGTAAGATACTGTCACATTCCAATAATAATATTAGAGAAGCCAAGGGAAAATTTACTCAGTACAAATTAATAGATAGGTAGTATTTCACCCCCTCTAAACTTCACAGAATGGGACTTATGCCTAATAATATATGTTGGAAATGCCGCTGCCGGAAGACCCGGGGACATTTATACATGCTATATGGGAATGTGGGACTGTTTACCTCTTTTGGCAAACAGTACTGGACAGTATTGGGAAGTGGATTGGATTGACATTACCCATGTCACCAAGATTATGGTTGTTAGGTGATCAGTCTGTATTGCCTGGGGTTTCAAAATATGATTTTGTGGTTATAAAGGTGGGGGTGATTACAGCTGCCTGAGTGATACTTAGTGTGTGGAAAGATTCATCTCCTCCAGAGGTTAACAGGTGGAAAGAAAATATGCAGAAACTTGTATCATATAAAAATTTCTTTGCCAGAATGAATGATGATATGGAGAATTTTGACAATCCATGGGGACGGGTTTTTGGCTGAGATTTGAGGTATGGATAATGGTGATTCTCCTTATTTTTGAGTTGATGCATTTCTATGTATAGGCAATTTATAACCTCATTTTATTATTTAATTTCTTTGTCTGATTTTCATTTGTCACTGATAAAGGGCCCAAATATGATAAAAATATGTGAAGCTGTCTGGTTTTTGTATTTGTTTTTGTTTTATATGTTAAAAGTTGTAAAAATAAATAAAGACTACTACTCATTGCTTCTTGCAAGACAGGTGTCCTTAACTGAGGACTGTATTACTTTGATTAAAAAAAAGGGTAAAGACCTAACCATTTGTGTTTCTTACAGACCTGTCTCTTTCTTAAATACAGATGCTAACATATTAGCTAAGGTCCTGGCCCGTAGGTTTAATAGTATTAATATCCAAAGATCAGACTCAATTCATCAAAGGAAGACAATCCGACTTTACAATCCGGCTAGATTGTGTGGTCTCCATTGACACGGAAAAAGCATTCAATTGGGTCAAATGACCTTACTTATTTGCAGTGCTGGAGCCAAATTTGGTTTTGGGCCCACCTTTATTTCATGGATCAAAATAATCCTTCCAACCCACTGCAAAGATCTGTTCTAATTCTCAACTCAAATTTTCAAATTATATCATGGCACCTGACAGATTTTCCCACTGAGCCCCATGCTCTTTGATCTGGCAATAGAGCCCTTGGCAATAGTGCTGCACATTTGTAGGAACATTATGTTGCTAACCAAAGCATGCACACACGCACATACATACACACTCACCACTTACCTGTTTGTTCATTTCCCCTGTCTACCGGCCGTTTGCTCCATTCCCCAGTCATTTTACGGTCTGTCATCCATCGCAGTAGTCATGGGTGCACACTTGGCCACCTTTAAACCGCTTTCATTCCGTAGTTTATCAGTTAGCGAAATTGCGTCATGCGTGGGATGTGCGCCTGGGACGTCATGGTGACGTCACCACAAAAGTGCCATTTTTGCACTGATTTATTTTATTATTTGTTCTAGCCATTTTGGGGGCATAAAAGTACAAGTATTTTGGTGCTTGTATTTTTAAGTATTTTTCATAATTATTTAAAGTAAGAATGTTGTTATTGTGTAGATATGGCCAATTTTCCGTGTTAATTACCTGAGGGGAGGGGCCTCAGTGTTTAAAAGAAGGCCTTTCTCTTTCATGGGGGTAGTGTGTGCCAGGGCTTGTTACAGCAAAGGTGACACAGAGCCTCTGATGAACTAAACTGAATTGGTGAGTATTTTTGTTATTGCTGAAATTGTAAATATTGTAAATTTTGTAAATACTATTTTTTCCCGCTATTTTGTTGCTGAGCTCTATTTTGTTAGCCTGGCCAGCCAGACCGACTTTCTCATTGTATTACATACAGAGAAAGTTAGTCTGGGATCGCTGGATTTAAACAGGATTTCAAGGCAGGACCATGGGTAGAACTAACGCTCGCTGAGTAAACCAATCAGAGAAGCCACGGATGTGACGTAAGGAAAGCGAAACTTATTCTAGTTGTCAACAAACCACAGCGTACAGCAGCATGGCTCGAGAGAGAAGATGCTTAGGTGACGGTGAATGACTTCTGTTGTTTTTGTCAGAAAAATCTGAGAATCTGAAAGAAAGCGCCGGAGCAGAAATCAGGGGCAGATTGGGCGATCCCAGACTAACTTTCTCTGTATGTAATACAATGAGAAAGTCGGTCTGGCTGGCCAGGCTACTATTTTGTACCTTGGGAGGGACAATAAATAACTGAAGATTGTTTTTTCAACTACGCTATTTTGTTGTGTTGGATTAAGAACCCCGTCACTGTGGAATACAGTGTCTCTACGTAAAAAACCTCTGACCTATATCTCTAATCCAAATGAATCACTTCCATGTGCCCTGTAGCTACATATTAATTTCATTGCTACAAAGTGAACAGCTACAAACTGAACATAGACAAGAGTTAATTCTTTCCAATAAATGACAAAGCATGAGTCTTAAACCTCAGAAAATGAATATTTTGCCACGCTTTTAAATCAGATAAAACAGACACTAACACAGTGGTCTCCCGTAAAGATGTCCTTGGTGGGACGAGTAAACTAAAATGGTTATCCTGCAAAAATAAACCAGGATTAAAAATCCAATCCATTAGATTTATTATATAGCATTTTTCAAGGCACTCACAGCACTTTACAACTGAGTCTGATTATTCTTTCACTTCACAGTCACACACTGGTGGTGGTACACTATCTCTGTAGCCACAGCTGCCCTGGGGAAGTCATGTTTGGCCTCTCTGACCACCACCAAACACACCAACTACAAAGCCCGACCATTAATTGCCATAGGTTTGGTGAAATAAATATTTCAATATGCTTTTAAAAGCCTCAACAGAGTATACCATGTGATGAGGTCAAATAGATAGGAGGGGAAAATAGTCACAAAGAATCTTCAGCTCTTACAAAAGCTTTTTTTTTTTTTTTACAGAGAATAACGCATTGCCTCTTCTGTAAAGCCCTGCTCTTAAAGGGGCAGATGCTGAGGCTCTTGACATTTATTATGGCTCTGGGAAGTACCAGACCCTTCCCAGGTCTCACCCGGATACCACTGGAGGACCTATGGCCCCTCCTGGCATGTCCAAAATCTGAGTTGGACTGGACCATGCCCACTTCAGGAGTTCTTGCGGCTGCCATTCAGCAGGCTGTTGTGTTGTTTCACAGCCTCTATGTGGAAACGTTTATCAAGGGGTATGCCCCCATGTTGCTTCTGAATGCCACCCAGAGGCCGCCTATTGTTTTTGGATAGCCTCCTCGGCCTCTTTTCTTGCATTAGGAGGTCATTTCTCTTGTGCGGTGCACGCAACCAGCCTTCTTCTGGCAGATTGAAAGTTAAGGGGTTTATCCAGTAAATGGCTCCTAGGCAGTGGTGGGCCGTCAAGGCCAGCAAGGCCTTCTCTGCTGGCCTTAACATGCTCAGAAAAATAAATTTATTTTATTTTATTTTCATAAATATGTAAACAAAATTATTCTCTATTCTCTGTTATCTTTATGTCATATTATATCCACTTAGTTGAGTGTCTTCCAATGTTGTTTATTATGGTAGAGTTTTTATCCAATTATATTTCAGCTAGCTTGTGTTGTCAGGCTAATGAAAGACCTTCAGAATAAACAGAGCAGGTCCCTGTGCACTGTAAGTGAACGGACACAGTCAGTTACAATAGCCAATCAGATCTCGATTTGACAGACCAAGGCCAGCTAGAAGGTTTTACGTTAAACTGGACGTGTATGCATCCTGTGATTGGATAAGCACTTGCTCCAGCCTGAAAGGTGGCAATTTGCAGAATATTGAACTAAACCCGGAGATCCAACAGCTATCGCTGTATTTTTAACCCATAATGGTCGAAGGAGGAGAAGAGATTGATCTGGTTGCAGATATACTTTCCACGCCATTTTCAAGACAGGCCTTCCACGAAAAGCTGGATATAGTGAGAAGAGGTCTGTGCTGTGCTTGCTAGCCTGTCCCAGCAAGGAAAAGGGTTTGTCCGTCATTTACAGACGAGCAACTATGAGTGGGACGTCACTGAAGGCCTAAGCGTGAAATGCACGGCCCGCCACTGCTCCTAGGTTACACAGTAGCTTTGTTTGTCTGGGTTCATGATGCAGACAGCACTTAAAGTCCTGTGTGCTTTACATGTTTAATGATGTTCACTGAGATATTTTAAGACCGTGATGTAAGTGCAACACATATTGAGAACAAGTTTGCACTAGACCAGGATAATTTTTTTCTTGAATTTAGTCCATATGCAAACCTTAAAGGTGCCTTAGGAAAAATAAAAATTATAATATATTTCTATATAAATAAGACTGAGGGTGCCCCAGTCGAGATTTTTGAGGTTGATCACGATCACTGAAAAAATTATTGGCCGATCACCCACCAATCACAAAAATGTGTTTATTTTACCCTGCTAAATGTCCCTGCTGTGCCCCTCTCTACTCTGTCACCACTCTCTGCAGAGACCACAGCAGAGCTGTGCACACTCACAGACGCACACACTCAGGACCTCACAGAGCAGCGAGCACACATTAGGTGATGTTGAGCTCTTTGCCTTTTTTTACTGTTGTTCAGAAAGTAGCTTGTTGTCAACAGAGAGCTAAAGTGTAGTTTGCAGTGTAGCCAATATGAGCCTGTGTGTAGCACAGTATGATGCACTAACAAGTCACTTGCTTTAAACCTTTCTGTTTTTGTTCCTTACTGTCCGATGGTCTGTGACACAGAGATCAGCCTGAGGCCCTATCCCAATTCTTCCCCTTACTTTTACCTTTACTTTTCATTTTATTTAAGGAAAATGAACATGAAAATGTTTTTATTGGTTGCAAAAATGATTTGTTAAACAAACATAACCCTCTTCTAAAATTTGTTTTGCGACTTTCTTAAATATGTCACTATTCTACTGCTCTGTCTTGCATTGATGTACGTCATTGTGTCCAAATGTTGACTTGTTGACCCCACTGTTTCGCCAAGCCGCTGATAGCTGTTTTGAAAAAAAGCTGTAGTGTGATTAATCTGTTCACAGATACAATAATGCAACTAAGAGCAGCTCCATGTGTCTTAATTTGTCTGTATCTTACTCTGAACCAGCCCTTCAGTTGTTTGTAGAATATTTTGTTGCTGTACATGAATGTTTTGTTGTATTTCCCTGCTGCTCTACAGTAATTGTGCAGAGCTTTAGAAGCAGCCCACTACGAGCCTCGAGCAGCACGTCTCTAGGCCTTACGAGGCTGCTGTGACCAATGTAATGAATGTGGATGGCTCCACTGGTAACACTGTTGGCAGTAGCATTTAGGGCAAACATGTTTGGCTCACAACATTAAGGGAGCATTTTGTTTTGTTAACAAATCACACAGACACTATAAGGTTACCTGAAAAACATGTACACAATTATACACAAGGTCCTGGATCAGATGTGGGGATGGTCTGGTGTTGCTCCGTGCCACTACATGATGGTTAAATTAATTTCCCTATAGGTATGAATAAAGCATACCAATGCTCTGTGATTTGTGCTAACTCAATAAATGAAAAGCCTCTCCAATGTATTCAAAATAGTCCAAACCTAAGCTACAGTACAAGTGTTGACAGAGGAACAGAGGACCATCTGGACACTAAACTTTTGCTCACAGTCTTTTCATTTCAGTGTTGTGTGCTTTAGAAATGTGATAAAATGTTTGGTGTGCGTCCCTAAACATTTACAGTTACCCTTTATTGTGGACAGGATCTGAAGAAGGTGCTGTCATTCCCGCCATACCCCGGGGACTACCTGCACCCAGTGGTGTATGCCTGCACTGCTGTCATGCTGCTGTGTCTGCTGGTCTCCATCGTCACCTACATTTTGCACCACAGGTAAGGCCCCTGAGCTCTGCAGCCTGTCTCTGAGGATGGATGTTTGTGACCCTCTGCTCTGTCCTGTCTGCAGTGTGATCCGCATCAACAGAAACGGCTGGCACACGCTGCTCAACTTCCTGTTCCACACTGGACTCACATTTGGAGTCTTCGCAGGGGGCATCAATCAGATCAACCTGCCCTTTGTGTGCCAAATAGTAAGTTGTTTTTCTGACGCAGCTGGGATCTAGGATTATATTCTCAAATCTGTAAGCAATTTCAGAACTTGTGTGAGTCTGCTAGGTCCTGCAAGTTGTTCTCGAGTCCTCTCTCATCGCTTTGCAAACTTAGACGCTGTAGTCAACTCATTAGTCACTTGTGGAGCTTAGCCATCAGAGTAGCCACATAACCCATCATGTTGGCCTTTGATCTGAGCTGTGCTCTCACTGTTTTTTAATTTGCTTAATGCTTCTGTTGTGCCCTAGCTCTTCTGTCTAAGCTGTTTGTTCTATTCAATTAAATTTTATTTATATAGCACAGTATCACAATAAAAATTGCCACAAAACAGAAGGCAGCAAGTGCGCTAATGGTTCACAGGAGCCTAACGACTCCCCCACCAGCTCCCACACTGCTCATTCAACTCTTAACGACTATAATACCAGTCTTGTCCAATCACAGTAGTCTCAGGCTAAATCCCTCCCTCTGAGGGATAAATATCTCAGCTCTGTTCCAGTTGAACTCAGAATTGACCCTTGGATGAGGGATGAAACGTCTTCACCTAAAACTTATGTCCAGATGCCTTGCCAGAAAAACCTTTTCTTGAAATGTCCTGGATGACCTAGAACCTCCACAAACACGTTTAATCAATAAATACAACAGAGTGTGATTGGGATAACAATGGAAATTAATACTGTGCTTTCTGATTATATTGCCCAAGGGGAGCATGTATAATGTAAAGAGTATGGGACCAAGTACCTAGCCTTGAGGTACTCCAGGCTAATTACTGTACATGCTGATGATTTTTTGTAATAACAAATTAGTGTCTGTTTGTTAAATAATACTTAATCAAGAAGAGAGATGGTCCTCTAATACCAATGTCGGAAGCTACTAACAGATCATTGGTGAGTTTTATACAAGTGGTTTCTGTGCTGTGGTGCAGTCTAAACCCTGCCTGAAAATCTTTAAATAAGTTATTATTCTGCAGGTTAACTACAACTTTTTGAATATTTTTAAAATAAAAGGGAGATTACATAAGTTTTCTAAGGTGCCTGGATTGAGGGTGTTTTTTTTTTTGTTTTTTTTTTCTCAAAAGAGGCTTATAATCAATGCAGATTTAAAGAACTGGGGAGCATAACTTGTTTCCAAAGAAATGTTTATTATATTACAAAATAGTTTCATTAATTGAGGGGAATATCTCTTTAAAGAGTTTGGAAGGGATTGGGTCTAAGATACTGATTGATGTTTTAGAGGGCATAATGATTGAGCTAAGTGTACAAGGGTGAAGCAGTCTAACATAATTGGGGCTTCTACTGATAGGGCACTAACCTTCATTCATTCATTCATTCATCTTCTACCGCTTATCCCACTTGTGGGGTCGCGGGTGGCTGGAGCCTATCCCAGCTGCTTTGGGCCTTAGGCGGGGTACAGTCACAGGGCTGACACTTAGACATACATTGACAGACAACCATTCACTCTCACATTCATCCACTAGGGGCACTTTAGAGTCACCAATTCACCTATACATGCATGTCTTTGGACGGTGATCCCGGAGAGAACCCACGGTGACACGGGGAGGACAGACTCCTCACAGAAAGACCAGAGTTAGCCAATGATGTTTTGGGTTGGCTACAATCAGCCAACGATGTTTTTGGGTCGGCCCGGGATTTGAACTCACGACCTTCTTGCACGACCTTCTTGCAGTGACTAACCACTCTGCTACTGTGCACCCCGGCACTAACCTTCTCTGGGCTAATAGTGGAGAGGATTTGATTTTTTTTTTTTTTATCCCTTATTGTAGTTATTTTGTTTTTTTAAATAACTGAAGAAAATCATTGCAGCTAAGAGTTAAAGGCTAGCTACAGTGCTGAACAGAAAAATTATTCTACTAGCAGTGTAGAATAATACTTGGTTCAAGCCTTATGCAGGGCTTGCTTAAAAGGTAAAAGACTGTTTTTCCATAACCTGACTCTGCCAGATAGAACTGCTCCACAGATCATAGTCTATTTCGCAGTACCATCTGGGAAGGCTCCCGTTGAAAGTGTTTTCAAAAGGGAGGCGCCTTCTGTCAAAAACTTGGTGTTGATTGGATAAAGTACCGAGTAGTATCCGCCTCCATGAGGTTTCTTTAACCAATCACAGCAACGATATGACGTGCCACTCTTTGCTCTTATTTCAAAGAAGAAATACTCTCTATTTCTGATAAAACTGATTCAATAGCAGCATCAACGCTAATGGCTTTCAGCGTAGCCATGTTGATAACAAAGAGGAGAAGAGAGCGCTTGTTGCTTTCTTCAAATTAAAAACCCGCCTCTACCAGTTAGTGCTGCAACATCATTGGTCAAAAGAGTCCGGTGAGTCTGACTCAAGTAGTTTGCTTGGAGCAATACAAGATGGATTTACAAGAGTTTGGGAAACTCCCAAATCTCGCGAGAATCCAGCTGCAGCGCAAGGTTAGTTTTTCCAGGCCCTCACAGACTCATCAGAGCTGGAGTGACAGCATTGCTTTTCTAATTTACATGTGGCTTAACAGAGAGTGTAACAGAGAAGTGTGTAAGACTGTGATTCTGTGTCCTGGTCCCAACTCTGGGTTGTCACTCTAAATTATTAAAACAAGTCGATGGCACAAAGTAATTCATAATGTTCATCCTGAAGCTGTGAGGGCTCTTAAACTCTTTGCCATCATCAGCAGTCTTGTTTTCAATCTGGGTATCTTTTTAGATTTTCTTTTATTTACTGATTTTTTTATTTAGTCACTGAAGGTATTATACATATACATGTATTTGTTTGTATTACCTTGTATTAACTATTGAATCTATAATCTGCATTGTCACTACTACATGCTACTACTTCTAACAGTCAAAAATAGCTCTCTTCCATGGCGCTGGTTACTATACCTCCATGTCTGAATTATCATTAAGTCATATTAAAGTTCCCATTATCTTTTGATAAATACCAGGCAGGGGGGTGTGCAGACTGTTACAGGAATAGTAACAGTAAAATACGCCATAGATGACTGCTCCAAACAGCTCCACAGTCCAGTGGACTTATGTGTGGACCATGGTCCGGTTCACTTCATGCCTGTGCTCATTTAGAAGCTCATTAGGTGCTCTTCCAGTTGGACAGTCCAGTGAGCCAGCAATGTAAAGCACAATAAAGCATGATATCTGCCCTGTCAATACCTTCTTGTTATGAACTAATGCACATTTATATTCATAGGAATACTCTGCTCTGTCTTTGTCAGGTTGGCATTGTTCTGCACTATGCCTCTCTGTCCACTTTGTTGTGGCTGATGTTTACAGCTAGAAACATTTATAAAGATGTGTCCAAAGACCCTCTGAAGGATCCAGACCGGACTCGCATGGCCCAGACCCGCTCTAAACCCACCATTCTTAGGTAAGAATGAATTTAATAAACAGAACTGTGAATAAGTATGGCCTCTTCACTGCAAATAATATCTTAAAAACATTAGTTCATCTTTTGGAGAGAAAATTAAGAAGAGCTTAAAATTATTTTCATCAGTGCTCAAATACAGTGAGTGGTCTATTTTAGAGTTGGTTTACTTAATGAAAAGAATTCCATTAAAAAAAAAAAAGAAAGAAACAGAAGAGGTGTGGTATGGATTGCAGATTCTACATTGTGAGTGATGGAGTCCCCCTGATCATTGTGGGAGTGACAGCAGGGTTTGGAATGGAGAACTACGGCAGCAGAGACGGTGCTCTATAGTAAGTGACTGTTTGGATGGATCTGTCACTTCACTGTTACATCGCACTGCATTATTATTATTATTATTACACGTTATTAACAGCCTTTTATAGCTTTTATGAACAGACAAGTGGCAAGTGAAATAAATGTCTGTGTTTTCTCAGTTGCTGGATGGCATGGGAGCCCAGTCTTGGGGCCTTCTACGCCCCTCTGACCCTGGTGGTATTGGTCATGTGCATGTACCTATTGTGCTCATACATCCAGCTTAAGCGCCACCCTGAGAGGAAGTACGAGCTGCATGTGCTGAGTGAGGAGCATCAGCAGCAGTTGTCCAGCTACCATGACTGTCCCAAAGAGTCTGGGGGGACTGAGGGAGACCCTCTGTCGTTTGTTCCAAGCGTTTCAGTGCTGGCCAACGAGCACTCCTTTAAATCCCAGCTGAGGGCCACAAGCTTCACTCTTCTCCTTTTCCTGTGCACATGGGCTCTGGGGGCACTGGCCGTGACGCTGGGTCACTTCCTGGATATGGTCTTCAGCTGCCTGTATGGGGCCTTCTGCGTCACCCTAGGCCTCTTCCTGCTCATCCAGCACTGTGCCAAACGAGACGACGTATGGCATCGCTGGTGGGCCTGCTGCCCTTCCATGTCCAAGGCTGAGGATGGGACCATCCCAAGCCACAGGCCAGAGGTCCATCAGCCGCACTGCCAGCTCAGCTCCTGCTTGGCCCCCATCATGCAGACCACCTACCACAAAGCTAGCCCTCTTCCCCCGAGCCCCACGCCCAATCACACATCTCAGTGCTGCGTGGCCGTCCTGACTCCGGATGCCCCGCCACCCCCTCATACACACGCGCTCCCAGATGAGCCCCTGCAGACCTCCGTGCCCATGCACAGCTGCCTTACAGACCGCACCAAGTCCCGCTCCTTTAACCGTCCACGGCCCTGTCTGCAGGATTACCGCTGTCACTTTAACTCCACCAGCATGGACAGCCCGCTGATGCCCCCTTCTCTCCTGGATCTGCAGCTGCCCGGCCCCAGCCAGCTGGTGCAGAGACAAGACTCCGTCACATCCTGCCACAGCTACTCCCACAACATGGCTGACAGCATCACGTCCTGTAAAAGCCTCCTGCTGCCCTCGAATGGGCCAAACTCCTGCCAGTGGCACAAGTTCGGCTCTGCTGACACATGCTGTGAGAAACCAGAGCCCTACACTGCACCGTCCTGCTCAGACCCCTACAGCTGCTCGCTGCAGACCACTGAGAAGCAGAACCACCTCTGTGTAGAAGTGGAGCAAAAAGGCTTTCCCAGAAACACTCTTCCACGGCAACACGCCACCATGACCCGCCGAGCAGCCATCGGCCGGAACCAGAGTTTGCAAGAAGACGGACTGTTTGGTTCAGACTCCACAGGAAACATACGGACTGGCCCCTGGAAGAACGAGACTACTGTATAGTTTTGCTACTATTGAAGTTGCTGAGTCTTTCCTTGGGCCTTGAATCACAGTGTCCTGCACTTATTGGTGTCTTTGCCTACTGCTTTGCCCTTAAGCCATTTAACCCGTTACCACCAGTGGGACGGCTGGGACCACTTTGACCAAGCACACCTTAAAATGGCAAAATCTGCTGTGGCTTGTCTTCCACTGTGAAATTGTCTCAAGGAGAGCCTCTTTCCACAGCATGTGGCCGTTTAAAAGAGACTTATTCATTCTGCAGGAGAAAGATGTTCGCCATGTCTCAAAAGTACTTCTTTGTTGTTCATCTTTTTTGTTCTTCACACTCACCGTACTCTTGAAGCCAGCACTGGTGAGACCAGTAACACTGGCTGCAGGGCTGTGATAAACATCCACCGGTGTGGACCATGGCTCAGATAACCTCAGATGCTACTGTCCTGCCTAGAACCACACCTTACCAAGTCATGCCAAAGACTAGAACGTGTGGAGACCAAGAGACGACTTCGAGAGTCCAGTTTATCCTTTTAGCAAGTCCAGGCTCATTGTGTTATCCAGAGTTTGGTGAAGGAGAGGCAAAATCCAGACACCTGTGTTGAAGACCAAGACTTAACCTTTATAAAGAGGCCGGGGTCCTGTGCTACTGTAGGTCATTACTGTAACCTCTACTCTCTGAGGTGACCAACATTGAGAGTACAAGAGCTCATGTCTGACTGGGCAGTTTTATTTCCTTATTGTTTACTTCCTTAGCTGAATTTCCCATCTCAGGGATCCACGCTGTGACTGATTCAACCTTTTAGTTAACACTGCACTGTTTGGCCCCAGCAGAAACTGTTTGGTTATTCTGGTTCTAATCATAATTTTTTCTCAACAGAAACCTTTAAAGGGAACCCCGACTTGGAGGAATTGACCTTGTGTAATATATATGTGCTTCAGCTATAAAAACGTGATCTTAAAAATACTGTACACTGTTTAGTTTTTATAAATTTTGAAAAATTAATTTCTGTAGCCGCCATTGTTGTTTACGTTGCAGTACACTCTGGGTAATGACATGTAAAGGCTGCCGTGGTCTCATTCCCCTATAGCAGTCCTCTAGCAGTAGGCTACAAATAAACAATAACTTTAGTTCAGTTGTTCCAATTTGAACCTGAATGCACTGACAGACAGAACAATAATGTAGAGGTCACTCAAAGTAAACCTGAAAATGATAACATGGATTAGGAAGACAGAGTGGGACAAAATAACTGGTGTTTGTGCTGCAGTTCGTGCTAATGCCAACTTGGAGAGAAAGCGTTTGCTGCCAGGAGCTGCCCTTTCTGTCAGCCGCTGTTAATGGTAAACATCAGGATCAAATGTATTTTAATATAGATAAGATTATTGTGTATCTCACTCAATCTAGACTCAAGATTATAAATCACACAAATATGCTAACGTTTGATTGTTTTCTTAGATTACATCCCAGTAGAAGAGCATCTACTCTCTCTTACGTTTTTTCTCGCGGTTTACGCTTGTCAGTCTGAGCCGTTAAGGTGCCTTGTGCTGGAAAATTGTTGGTATGGTATTTGATTTCAGCCCATGTTTATAACCGCCAGCACACGTTAGCTCCTTTTGCAGTTGTGGTTGAAAAAAATTACTCAAAAGCATCAGGGGAGAAGTGTCGAGAACACAAACGTGGGTCTTTATGAAGTTGTGTTCATCCAGAGGCTTTCTCCCATTCAGCTCTTCTCTCTGAAGCGCTAAAGACATACGTTGCTGTTTTTGTCACTTTTTGGCTGGAAATTGAAACCAAAAGCAGCACAGTGGGGCACTGTTTACATTTTTTAAGAGAAAACGTAGCCCAAAACACATAAACTTTCCTTAAAGTTCTTCTCAGGTGGAACCAAATTACATCATCATCCCAGAATGCATTGCGTAAGTAAAATAATGGCGACTTTCGTAGGTGAAAAAAGGTAGTAAACGTATACAATTTTTAAAGTAGTTAGGAGATTTCATGTACCACTCACAATGAATTGTAGTAGAACAGGACAGTAACAACATATTAAGGCCAACAAGTAATAGTCAGGGTTCCTTTTAACGCACTACTTGGTGGAAACAAGGCTTAAGACAGAATAACCTCATGTGGCCAGTGATTGTACTGGTCCAGTCTGTTGCTGTGAACTGCACTTTTATATTTTTAATGGAACTTTCATAACTGTATTTGCATTACCACTCAATTTTGTGCCATAATGTGTACATACCACCCACATAGATGTGGATCTGACACACTGAGGACTAAAAAGACAATCCTTTAGTGCCCTACTATTTCTTTTTTGTAAATGACATAATGGATTAACAACAAATAATGCAGGCAGTTTAAAGATGCAGTCAGTGATGCTTTGGCAGTGACACATACATGTATTACATTTTTAGTTTTCTACACAGTTTTCTGTATTTGTAAGCTGTGCAAAACTCCAAAACTTAGCCTACTTAGTCTCTGGTGGACTGTTTACTATATCTTTGCTCTTTTTATATCATAGTGGCAGAACTATCCATTATTGAAATGTGTTTAAGTACACAGATCTAAACCAGCTTTTCTCTACACCGCACTGCTGCACTTAGATGAACTACCGTATTTTCCGGACTATAAGCCGCTTCTTTTTTCCTGTGCACTAAAACCATCAATGACTTTTCTGTTTTGTTTGATCAGCACTTTTACTGCCGTGTTACAGGCACTGTTTGGAAACAATCAGTTCAGGTATATGAATAAACACTTATGGTACAAAATCTTTCTATGTAAATATCTTATTTCTCAGCCTGGATATCGGCGGTTTATAGTCCGGTGCGGCTTATATGTGACAAAATTTTTTTTTAAATTTTAGTGGGTGCGGCTTATATTTAGGTGCGCTCTATAGTCCGGAAAATACGGTAAAATTGACCCACTGTTTGTACTGCTAAAAATAGTCCCTATGTTAAACTGCCAAAAAGGCTCTGAGCACCTTACTGATCAATTAGACTTTACTTGAAATTTGTTGTAAATATTTACTCTAAGCAAGAGAGCAAATGCAGATTCTTTGGAAAGGGAACTGCACTGGCTTTAACTGAGTGGCCTTCAGTGAACAGAGCCATGACATTAGGCCACAAAATCTACACTACAGACTACAGTTTTAATCAAAGAGCAGTATGGTAGCACTGACTGCATCTATAAAAATGTGATAGGCCTATTATAAATGCCATATACAGAGAGCAACATCTTTGCATATTTATATGAAAAGTACATAAGACCAGTTTTATTTTGAATTTGTTCACTTTTTATTCAGTCTACGCATGCATGTTTATGTGCCAAAATGCAGAGTAGATGCAAACTGATGTGCTGCGTATGGTTGCTCCATGTACAAATATCTATGAAGATTTATTTATCAAGATTATACGTGTTTTTAAATGACACTTTCCGTATGCTTCCCTCAGACTCTAGTCTGACAATATTACGCTACTGTGTTTATACAAAGCCTCACCAGGTGAGATAAGTGTGCAATGTGCTCCCAAACACAAACTGTTTTGTGCCAAAGTGATGTGCCAGTTTCCACTGTGAGTTTTACAAGATCACACGGTTTGTAGCAATGTACAATCTTTAAACTCAGGTTTGAAAAACATCAGCACTTGATTCTGAAGCTGTAAATACATGATCATTTCCAGCATGGGGTGAGTCAAGTCCAGAAGTAAAACTACTGTAAGTCCAGGTCCAGGTTCTCTTGGAGGAACCTACAAGCACAAACTATTATGTGTTTTATGGAGACATTTGTTTGGACACTATAAAATGTGGAATGAATAGTTCATTCTGTTGCTGTATGTGTTGGCCCTTAGTCCTTCTGCTTTTCACTTTCTCCTTTTGATCCTGTTTTTAGAAGTTGCCTAACTTTCTGTTATTAATCTTCTGGGAAACCATGGCAAATGTAACCCCCTAAACATTAACAAAAATGGTTATTATTGGCCCATTACTCATTTTTATAATTCTATATTTGTATTGCACAAGAAAAAAAATGCAACATGGCTTAGTAGCGACCCCTGAAAAACCACGTGTGTGGCTGTGCAAAATAACTCCAGTAACTGAGTGTTTGTGGACATTCAAGACCTTAGCACAACATATCAATAAAACCACCCTCTTTAAAAATAGAGCTCCAGTTACCCCTGAAAAATTATAATGGGACCCTGAAATTTAGTTTGTTATAGATATACAAAATTTGGTACACACATCCAGCATGGGAAGGTAAGCAAGTCTATCGTCTATGTCTACAACCAACAGGAAGAACTGAATTGAATCTGTGACTTGTATTTTTTTTTAAATATCTGCTTCTAGAGTTTTATCCAAGGGACTTAAACTCAGTCAACACTCTTTTTTTGTTGTGTTTGCAAGGCTTGCAGCTATATTAATTTATGCCTTATGACTGATCACACTATATTATCTACAGCTTCTAGTTCTAGAGCTAAAACCTAAAAAAAGGTTTTTAGTATTTATTACTAAGCAAAATTATTAAAATGCCATGCAGTTGTTTTTGCTCCCATTTAAACAGTCTAAGTGGTAGATAGTCTCTCAAAATACTATCTGGGACAATATGCATATTAAAAAAGGTTTAAGGTCACTGAGAGGATCAATGGGGGGTACCAGGATGTGTTGGCCGCTCCTGGACTCAGTGTGATATTTCTCATTTGCCTCTGTGGACCCCACCAACAGAGAATACAATATGAACACTGTATGTTGTCTGCACTAAAATAAAACTTCACTGTGAGCACATCAACTGATGTTCTCCTTGTTTTTATTTATTTATTTTACCAAACTGCACCCGTCATCAGTAATACCAAATCAAATAATAATGTTATTCAGACTCAAAACAGAAAGCCGCTTGTCTCCGGAATCCTACTGGTTTCAGCAAATTGAGTTAATGAAAACTTAGTAATTTAATCTTGCCCCACAACGGTCACAGAGTCTAGCTACTGTAAAAAACAAAGTGTTTTACACTTGCCGTGTGTGATTTGGTAAGGAGCAGCGCAGGTCCCTGTTTGCATCAGCATTAAATAGAAACAACAAAAAGATCAGTTCTTTCTTGAGGTTGAACATTGCTGATGATGCTAATGCGTCATGTCTCCCACCCCCACCACACACACACACATACACACATACACACACACACACCAAGCCCCCACCACATATACACACAAGCACACTCACCAAGCTCCATCACACACACGTGCACACTCACCAAGTGCTCGTCCACTGCCACGGGCCTGCTAGCCTGAACCACTCCAGCAGCAGAGCAGTCAGAAAAATCAGGCCCATGTCCCTGATGTCAACATGACCTACTTTAGTCTCACACAGGCCTGGCTTCCCTCTTACTACTGTATCTGCACCTGCTCCAGGACCAGGACAAGACCCAGACCAGGGCCACTCTGTTGGACCACACACCCTTGGCGTGACACATCTCTCTGAGAGGTTTCCTTTAAACACATCCTCTATTTAGTTTTTTTCTGTTTGTGACTATTACCATGGCGCTCAGTGTGTGGGCTGCTTTATCAACAGTAAGATGCTTTATATTTATGTTTACTCAAAATAACCAGGCGCTGGTCTGAACCAGGGTCCTGCAGATGTTTCCAGGGCACAGAGGGTGTGATTGACAGGTGAGCTGGCAAGGTTGACACAAGTAATGTCGCTCTGTTAAGTCATTACACTGATGCTGCTGTGGACAAAGCAGATGTGGCTGACATTTTGAATTTGTTACCGAGAATAATGTAAATATCCTAAACAGTAAATTATAAAGCACACGTGTGGTCATAATTATAGTCAGTAATTACTCTTGCCCATTTATTTATTCATAAAGACAGTTTTAATTTTACATAGGTTATAATTCAGTTTTGAAAAAATGTTTTTGTAATATTTTAAAAAGTATAATTGATGTGGCGTGTATATTGATATTATGGTAATTGATGAGTCATGTGTAGGTCAATTGGTGACTTTAAAGTGCCCCTAGTGGATGAATGTGAGAGTGAATAGTTGTCAGTCAATGTCTGTGTCTAAGTGTCAGCCCTGCGACCAACTGGCCATTGTCCAGAGTGTACCCTGCCTCAGGCCCAAAGCTACTGGGATAGGCTCCAGCCACCTGAGATTGGTTATGTTCAAAAAGAAGACCTGAGACCTTTACAGCTTATAGATTTAACTTGGTTGTAAAATAAGTAGCACCCATCAGCTGGTGGAATAAGATTCAAGTGATCTGTGGTCTCGATCTGCCCTCTTGTGGCTGTACATCCTCAGCCTAACCCCCAATTTCCACTGCAAACTGTGGGTATGTCAGCTTAATACGCTTGCTTCTTTGTCATTTTCTAGTGAATTATAATATATCCTCCTCTAGACCTACTATATTCCACCAATGTGATAATACAAGCATCTGTTCTTATGGGAACATTACAAGTTGTTGGTTGATGGAAGAATACAAATTTCTTTTTTCATGTATGCCATGTATTTGTGTGTATCTATACTCATTAAAAGCTGTGAGCAACTTTGTTCTGGGAGGCCTTGTTACATATAAATAATAATAATAATCCCCACAAACATAATAAAACCACAAACATAATAACAGTATATGTAATTATCCACAAATGTAATAGTGATTTCCCACTGCAAACGTATTAACTACAAACAAACCCACAAACATAATAGCTATTACATTTGCTGGAGTTTATTACATTTAAGGGTACAATCATGATATATTGCAAATGTAATAACTTCCCACAAATGTAATAGGACAATTGTTAGTCTACTGGTGCAATGGTCCCCAAATGTTTTTCAGCTGAGCTTCAGTAGTGTGGTCAGACATTTTTCACTGGGGTGGTCCAGCCGAGGCACTTATTTAGTTTTGCAAGGGTGGAACCAGGGCCCCGTCAACAGCGTTTTAACAGTGTGTGAATAGCCTATGGGATTGAGGGGTCTGGGGGTCCTCCCCAAAAAAATTTTTTTTTGATAAAATAGCTAATATTCTGTATTCCTGTATTTTAGTGCATTTTACCAGGTTTTCTAGCTGACTCAAGTGTGAGTAAAATTATGGCTTCTGGTATTATGGTAAGTAAATTTTAATTACTATACTGAACTAAACCTCAGGTCCACAAAATAGTCTCTCCACCAGAGCTGAGCTGGTTTGCACAACTAATAATATACTAAATTCGTAGTGTAACACGACTCTTTTCATATGGCCTTGGTTTGTGTGGGATTCTGCATGCTGTAAGAACAAGATCACACTCAAAATTCATCTCTCTCAGGCTTTACTGAAGTTACATGCAGAGAAGGTGTGTCTGTTTTTGTTCCTGTCTCTCCCCCTCCTCTGTCTGTTCTCAGGTGCTGTGGGCAGGACCTAGGAGTCTGACCCACTGCTGCAGGTCGAGGATTAGCCAATGAAGGCCTGAGCCAAAAACTTTAAAAGAGGAGACAAAAAGCGTAACTCTCGTCACGACTACATCGGCGCATGCTCTCCAAGCGGCGAGGGAGAATTCAGGAGCTTTGAGGGAGAATTCCCACCTCAGCCGATCACTCTATCTAAATCCCCTGCTCCGAAGAAAATGGCGAACGAAGCAATGGTGAGCATGAAGAGTTCGGAAATGTTTGCACAGGTTGCTGAACTTAATGCTTTGATCAACTTCAGATGTGATTCAATCGATTGTAAAATCATCGCACTGGAAGAAAAGTTCGAATGTACCTGTGCGGATTTGGAAGCTGTGTCAACTAAAGTTACTTACTTGGAACAGAGAGACGCCATCGCAGAGCAGCAGGTACAGCGGCTACAGAGAAGCATTGACGAATTGGAGGAGGCGGCTGCCAGGAGGGACAGGATGGACGGCTACATCGACGTCGCCCACCGACTGGGCATCAGAAGGCGGGCCACGGAGGGCTCCCACCCCAGAGGCATCATTATGCGGTTCACTCACCGTTTCTATCGAGACGCGGTGTGGAGGGCCGCTAAGAATTCTCCCTACCTGAGGGAGCATGGTCTCCAGGGAGGATGAAACTGTGAGCGCGCGCCGAGAACAAGAAGGCTTACTACGTTGGAGCCCGAGCCTTCATCGAGGGAGAAGGTGAGATTAAATTTACCAAATGAAGTTCCTCTAATGTGCAGCTTTGAAACTAAGACTAATATCATTATTTAGTGCTGCATATTTTTGTTAAGTGCATTTTGTTTTTGAATTACTAACACTGGCTGGACCTACATAAGTTAACATTTTTAGGTGAAGTTGTTACTTTCCTTTGAAACAGATGAGCAGACATCTAAGCCAATGGTGGAGGCGTTTTAGACCTGTAGTTTTTTAGTTCTTTAGTTTTTTTTGCACTTTTCATAGGTGTTTGTTTTCCTTTTATTTTTATTTTTTTCTATTTTTTGTTTATATGTCCTTTTCTATTGTTTCATTAAATGCCAGGGGACTTAGAAATGAGGTTAAGCGTAAAGCTTTATTTTTGTTTACTAAACAGCTAAAAAATTGATTTAGCTTTTTTTTTTTTTTTTTTTTACAAGAGACTCGCTCTGTTACCAAAGATGCATATTTCTGGAAATCACAATGGGGCAATAACATATGGTTTTCACATGGATCCGAACACTCTTGAGGAGTATCTATTTTCAAATTTAACTTTAGGGGAGACATTCTACACTCTGTATCTGATAAGCTGGGTCATTTTGTCTGTTTGGTTTGTAACCTGAATGGCAAAACCTTCATACTGTCCAATATCTATGGCTACAATATCAGGTCAGATAATGACAATCTCCTTGAAACTTTAGATTCTAAATGAACTCTGCTAACACTAAAATATCGTAATGCATACCTAAGTTGGAGGAGATTGTAACATTGTTTTGAATCTCATGATAGATGGCCACCTGGTAGACCTTCCCTGGCAAATTCCTTCTTAAAAATGTTAATAAGTAAATATGATCTTATTGATGCGTGGAGAGACAAAAATCCTAATGATAGAGCATACACCTGGAGTAACAAAGATGGCTTCAGGCAGTCCAGATTAGACTAATATGGACAAGATGCTGTGTGATTCCCCAATCACCCAGCAGGAGGTGCAAGAAGCCATAAACCACCTTAAAAAAAACAGATCACCAGGGAATGATGGCATCACTGCTGAATTCTATGTGATTTCAGAGATGTTGTCTTATACAGGGTATTTACCGAAAGCATTGCAAGAGGGATAATCACAGGGTCACAGGGGATAATCAACCAAAGCCTAAAAAAGATCCACTTTATATTGATAATTGGAGGCCCGTAGCTTTATTGAACCATGATTATAAACTGTTTGCTTTAATTTTAGAAAAGCGATTTAAAAGGGTTTTGGACAATTATTGACGAAAATCAATCAGGATTTATGAGTAAAAGACATATTTTCAACAATATAAGACTTGTGTTAGATCTCATTGATTATTCTGATTTGATTGAAGAAGACAGCTTTATTTTGTTCCTTAATTTTTATAAAGCCTTCGACACAGTAGAACACCCATTTGTCTTTTATTGCCTCAAACAATTTGGATTTGGGAACTACTATTGCAATGCAATGAAAACTCTTTATGCAAACGGTAACAGCTAAACTAAGCGACGGCGTCACACAAAGGTTTTACCAACAAAGAGGAATAAGGCAGGGATACCCCATCTCAGTTTATCGTTTCCTAGTGGTGGCGCAGATTTTCTGTATGTATAGAAAATTGGGTGAATTGGAGGGCATCTCTACTGCTGGCAGACAAATAATTTTTAGTCAAATAGCAGATGATACTTTTTTTTCAAAAATGTCTTACAAGTAAAACCCGCCATACACACAATTTCAACTTTCTCTAAAGCATCAGGTTTACACTTAAATTTAGGTAAGTGTGAATTATTTGCTTTAAAAACTAGTGACATAACATCAATAGATGATATATGTGTTAAGAAAAAAGCAAATTATTTGGGTATTACAATATCAAAAGACCAGCAGGAGAGATGCTCTCTGAATCTTGACCCCAGGATAAAGAAAGCAGAGAATAGATTTAGCCAATGGTTACAGAGAGATCTGTCATTGAGGGGCCGTGTGCTTCTGTCCAAAGCTGAGGGAATCTCAAGGCTTATTTACGCTGCCTCCTCCTTGGCTCTGGACAGTTACACAGTCAAGAAAATTGACCAAATGCTATTTAATTTCTTATGGAAGAACAGACCCCACTATATTAGAAAAAAGATGTTGTTGTTGTTATGAATGCTTGTAAGAAGACTTTTCTTCTTTAAACAATGTATTTAAAATTAATTGGTTGAAATATTTCTTAAGAAACAACTC
This sequence comes from Rhyacichthys aspro, assembly GCA_036850595.1. Lineage (NCBI taxonomy): Eukaryota > Metazoa > Chordata > Actinopteri > Gobiiformes > Rhyacichthyidae > Rhyacichthys > Rhyacichthys aspro. The sequence continues at coordinate 19,314,158 of CM072166.1, read as the reverse complement.
TTCTTTATGGAATTTCATTCCAAAATTTGTATTTAATCAAATTGGTGGTCTCCCTTTTTTGTTGGTTTGTAATTATCAGATTAATAAGATGCCTCTAAAACTTTCAGATTTTCACAAACAGGCCTTACTTGCTTGGAAAATGTTCTACAAACATAACTTCTCACCTCAGAGATATTACATGTGGAATAACGGGGACATATTACATAACAGAGTTTTGTTTTTTTTTGAGAAATTGGATGGATCAAAATATATATTTAGCTGCACAACTATTTACTGCAGAAGGCTCATTAATGAGCCATGAAGAATTTATACATGCATTTCATTTCTCTGTTCCATATAGAGAATTTTCTCAGGTGATGAAAGCCATCCTTACAGGTGTTGCAAGGCTATAGTTATAATGATTTTCAGTCTCCCCTGTGCCTGTGGTAAAACTACAAGACACATAGAAACAATAACAGAGCCATTCGAGAATTATTTCAAAGTGAAATTGTAACTAAACCATACATTACAACGTACTGGTCACAATTCAAAATGATATTCCATGGATGAAGGTCTGCTATTGCCACACAAATATTTATTCACCAATAAATTCAGGGAAGTATATTTTAAAATTTTACATAAAATTTACCCAGTGAAACATTTCATGAAAAAATTTAAGAATGCTATAGACACCACCTGCTCTTTTTGTTCTATGTGTCCCAAAACAGTCCCCAATCTGTTTTGGCACTGTTCATTCACAAAAAAAATATGGAAAGAATTTTTAAACTTTATCTCTGTTAGACTACAATACAACCTTAAACTTAATCTTAAACTTAATAATCTTTGGGCTTTTCTCAAAAGATGATAAAGAATTCATCATAAATCTATTATTACTACCTAAGCTCTATATTCATAAATCCAAATTTTCCAGTTCCAGGCCTGTTTTCTGTTTTTGTTTTTTATGTTTAAGTCACACTAGGTTTTATTGGTTGTTGCCACCCTTGTATTTTTTGAGTAAAAGTAACTTTTTAGAAAGGCAGACCAGGCCTTTAATTTCCTGTTGTTTTGGTTATCAGACTAGTTTTGCAGTTAGGCCCTGATTTGTTTTATTTGGTTCTTTCATTTGGCACAACTTTTGAGTCCTCCTCCCTCCACTTGATTTGTCACTTTTGTGTTTTGGCTCGAAAATAAAAGCCATACACTACCACTGCAAACTTTCAGTGTTTCATTTTAATTCTCTTTCACAAAAATGTCTTTTATTTGACAAGAGACAGAACAACTGAATTAAAAGTCCAACAATCCAACCCAAATCCCCTTGTAACTGGTCTATATAGTGACATACAGTATGAATAATATGATTCACTTACCGTTTTTTTCATATCTGACATCCATATCCCAAGTGTCTACCATGCATTGTGTATTGGTTAATGTCCTCCAGCTTCACCTTGTTTATTCTTCGTTTGTCCCAAGATTGTCCTTTATTGTCCTGTCCTATTTTCTCTCTTTTCTTTGATATGTGCCACTGGGAAGAGGTCAGTTTGTAATTTGTTGTCATCCTTTTATTACTTATGTCCACATGTTTATTTTTATTTTCTCTGTATAAGTGATTAACATTAATGCACTCATACATATAGTTCTTGATATTTAGCCCTTCACCAGAGCTACATTCTGCTCATACAGTGATGCTGCTGTTTTGTCTTCGCTCAACTTTGCTTTGTCTTTACCACTGGCTGTGTTCCTGGCATGACTAACTGTTTTCTCTAGGGCAGCTAACTGTTTAGCCTAACTGGCTTTTCTGCCTGACTAACTGTTTTGCTTCAACCACTGGGCTACTGTGTGGCTGTACTGGAGAAACCATTTTTGTTATGTTGGGGATTTTGGCTGCTTTGGCAAGCCCTTAATTGCATGGTATTAATCTGCTTCTGCTCCACTAATCAACTCATGTTTGTTGGAACTGACTAAGACTGTGCTGCTCTCTGCATGACTGTGTGATGTCTGAATGAGTATATTGTGTAATAATTGCATTCTATTGCACAGAAATAATTGAATTGTATTATGACCTTGAATGTATTTGTGCATTAATCAATTGTGCACTCTTTGTTACCTTTTGTGTGTGTTTTGTGTATATTGGGTGCTCCTTTTTTTTTTTTTTTACGTATTCTGCCCTATTCTCGCATCTGCACACCCAGGGATAAACCTCAGCTCCCGGAGTGTTACTAGGGTGAGTGCGTGTGTGAATCTGCGTGTGTGTGGGTCAGAGGTTTTTAATCTTGTTGAGTATTATAGATTATATTTGAAATAAAAGTAATTGGATTGTTAATAAACTTGTGTGTGATGATTGGAATTCTGTCTCCTGCCTCATCAGTACAACTTGCCCGCTTTAGGTCTACTTTCGGATTCTCCAGGTGAAATTCCTGGGGTGGTGTTGTTGGATTTTTGCTAGTTGTTGATGAAAAGTGCTGAAATTATAAGTTTAACCTATTCAGTAATTAAATTTATTAAATCAAATTAAATAAATTAAACAGGGTAAGATATGATGATAAAAACTATCTCTCTTGCACATACACAATCCACACTCCCTCGCCCATCACAAATGTCTACAGCTAAAAACAAGGTCTTGCTTTTTATAGCTAATCAAGTTTACCATAACTTGGATCACTAAAGACGTACATCAACATTTTCATAAAAACATGCTTAAAATTAGGAACCTAAGAGATCAGGGCCACAGCATTCAATAAACTTTGTGTTCTTTCTATACAGTAAGTGTATTATCTGTAGTAAACAAGTGTCTCTTTGGAGACTGAGAACTCTTTGATAGTAAGTGTCTGTAGATAGATTGATCCCTGATAAAGTGTCTATTTGTTGCCGCCACTCACCTGCGTGCATCACAACATAGTCAGAATATGCTTTTAACATATAAAGGGGGAATAGTCCATTCGCTTTAGGGCATGGGTGTCCAAACCCAGTCCTCGAGGGCCTGTGTCCTGCAGGGTTTATCTTCAACTCACCTCAAAACACCTGCCAGCAATTATCTAGTATGCCTAGTTAGATCATAATTTGATGGCACAGGTGTGTTTGATTGGGGCTTGAGCTAAACTATTCAGGACACCGGCCCTCCAGGACTGAGTCTGGGCATGCCTGCTTTAGGGTATGCAGACACTTTATTCAGAGTATTACCCCGAATAAGGACCTTAATCTCAATACGATGTTCCATGTAAACGTACTCAATGTCTTTCCTTGGCCTTCCTCGAGAGTAGGTAGTGTCAATTTAACTCAGCTTTGCTTTCCGATGTCGAATTGACAAAGTTTATAAAGAAATAAAGTAAAAAAAAGTATGTATCCACTGTAGATTTCTAACTTTTATTTTGCACATTTTTCACACTTAAATGTTTCAGATCAGAACAAATTTAAATATTAGACAAAGATGACTCAAGTAAACACAAAATGTAGTCTTTGTGATTTTATTTACTTAAATATATATAAAATGACGTAAATGCAATGACAACTCTTCCTAGAGGTCACACAGGAACCCACAACAACATCTAAAGACCTCACTTGTCTCAGTTAAGGTCAGTGTTCACGGTTCAACCAAAAGAAAGAGACTGGGCAAAAATGGCATCCATGACAGAGTTTCAAGGCAAAAAACACTACTGACCAAAAAGAACATAAGAGCTCATGTCACTTCATGATTCCCAAGAATTTTCTGGGGTTGCTTTGATGCTTCAGGACCTGGACAACTTGTGTAACACCCCTTTTAGGCTTCTGACAAACCAGCATCGTGTGGACAAATATGCAGCAGACAGATTCAGGTATAAAAATAGAGGATTTATTACAATGATTAAAAGGTTAAAACGAGGAGAATTCTCTAAAGTACGTGTGTTCAAGAGCTGGAGCAGCTTGGGGAGAGTCTTTAGCTCGGAGTAGAGGTCTCGTCACCAGTCTCTGTGGTAAGGCAGAGCGATAGGCCAAGCAAGGCTTATATCGAGCCTTTAGTGGCAGTTGACTGAATTCACTTTGTGTTAACCAGACCATCTGGTTTTCTCCTTGGAGGTCAGCACACACTCTCCCCTCCAGCACACCTTAGCAGAGGTTGTCCAGACACAAACAGACTGAATGGAGCTAGAAGCTTAAATGGAGGTTCCCCAGCTGTACTGCATTCACCTTGAGTGAAACCACACCCACACAGCAAGACACCCAAAGATCAAGAAACTACCAAGATGATACAGGTTTCCACACTCACACAGCTAGACACCCACAAAGCATCCTGAAGGAGAATGTTCCACCATCAGTTCGTGACCTCAAACTAAAGGGCACTTGGGTTCTGAACCAAAACACACCAGCATGTCCACAAATTCCTCCACAGCCAGTTATCTCAAATGCTTGATTGCAGTTATTGCTGCTGAGGGTGGCACAAATAGTTATTAGGTTAAAGGGCCTATGTGTAACTTTCATAAATATCTAACAGTTACGGACACCAATGGCCGTTAGGTGAACTGCAGTATCTGCGGTATCATGCACGCTCGTGCGAGCACAGCTGAGAACCTGGAGCATCAGCCACACCACAGGACTTACTGGAACCGTGTTTACAGAGAAGGTAAGAAAAGTTACACTTCTGAAAGTTTATTAATCGATAAACTTTCAGAAGTGTAACTTTTCTTCTGCGCGCATGATACCATCTGCAGTTCACCTAATGGCCATTGGTGTCCGTAACTGTTAAATATTTGTGGCTGATTATTTGTGACTAAAACTATATTTGACTCTCAAGTGAACTCTTGAGAAATATATGAGAATGCATGATATACTGTATTATCGACTTTATGTAAGCTTTGTCAAAAAAGGTATTGTTAGCTAACCATTTATATCAACCTCCAACATGAAATTTAGCATAAAAAGTCCAGATATGTAATAATAATAAACATAAATAATAAATATTTTATTATATTCATATTTTTAATAATTTTATTGTTTTCTTCACAGGAGAGCATTGACAGTGACTCAAAGAGGGGTAGAGGCAGAAGAAGAGATCTGTCTGTTATGAGGACAGACTTAGGGTGGCTCAGCTGACTGCTGCCACGACAGCAGAGATGCAGGTTGGTCATATATCTACAAATTATCACAGACCCAAATCAACTTATATAATCTACATAGTCTTGATTCATTTTCAGGCACAGTTACAAGCTGTCCCAGGAGGAGAAGGATGAAGTGCTCGAGATGGATGTAACTCGTCTCCAAGGGTTTTTTCTGAATGTGATGGAGCACCGACGAGCCACACCAGGACCAACTGAACCAAACCTGCCTGAACTGCCGAGTCAGGCCAACAGATCTAGAAAACAAATGCTGCGCAACATCCCACAGGGTGTCTCAATTATATGGAGGCTGTATGATCACCTTTTGATCAGTTTTAGCACGGAAAACAAGCTGTTTTTCCTCATGGTTTGGTGCGAAGAATATACGTACAGACAGAGCAGACACATGTCGTCCCTGTCAGAACTTTGTCCAGGCCCAGAGATAAGGGATGTGAATGATAGAGTTGCACCAATGAGTTTGATTCTGTTTTCTTGGAGAATCTTGACCTAGTAGGAGAGGACTCAGTGATGCTCAACAGTTTAGTCCCTGGTAATTTTATCTGTATTCTTCTTCTTATGCACCACTCACTCCTGGTGTAAGCTGCCTATTTACTCCTCTGTGTCGATCATAACATGTATATTTTTATTTAAGAATGATTTTAATTTATTAAAAAAGCCAAATCCGAATATCATTTATTTGTCACCACTGAAAACCTAAATAATCCACAGAAATGTAATTTAAAATTAAGTCTCTCTGAGCAAGGAAAAGCTCTCTACCTACCTATGTTTGAAAGGATTTAAAGAAGCCTTCATTGCATTACAGCTGCAATGAAGGTGGTAAATTATATTTTTGCTGCACTTGACAAAAAACAATATTGTGCATCACTTTTTATTGATTGGTCAAAAGCGTTTGACACCGTCAACCATGATGTTTTAAAACGTACACTTCTTTGGAACACACAGTCACTTGGTTCACAAATTATCTCAGAATAGGACCCGGTGTCTTAAATATAATGGTCTGTGTTGTTGTTGATAAACCCTTGATCAGGCCATTGAATCCCTGCAGAAAGCCTTTATTGCTGTCCAGCACTCATTTAATTGAAACTAGTTCTCAATGCTGATTAGACTAAGCTAATGTTGTTTTCCAATTCTAAGAAGATCATGCATCAGAGGATTTCATCAGTGTACACTCTTGAGGGAAATATACCATTAATCATGCTTCTCTGAGGTTTATAACTAATTGTAAAGTGATGACTCCACTGTCAGTTTTGTTCTTGGGTGGGATGGCCTTTCATATATATGGCAATATTTGGACACTGCCTACCTGCATTTGTACTTTAAATGCACACAGAAAGCTGTTTGAGAGAGATAGGGAACGTTGGCAGATCACAAAACAAACACAAAATTCACGGTGGCGCTGTGGGATACTGTAACTCCCAATTTCCACTGAATGCATCTCTGCTGCGGAGCATAGCACTAGCGACCGACGTCAATGTCAAATATGTCTCCAAAGCAGGTAATTATTTTGTAACCAAAACTGGGGGGCGTGTCTTGGCCACACCTGTAAACTTATTGAAAAATGAATGGATAACATTTGTAGACCCGATCCCCTCCAAACTTTTAAAGAGGTCTTCCCCTGAATTAATTAATCAATTTGGAATATATTAAAAATTTCTTTGGAAACAGTTATGTCTGAGTTTCTATCCTCTGGCCTATGTCCTCACTCTCATCAAAATAGTTAGCTCTTATGGGGGAGTGAATATTGTTGCAGATGTCCAGACGTCCCAGTGATGATTGGACCTTAGCTGTGCCCCATCTGTGATCCTGTTCCAACCTATGGACCCCTCCTGACCCCAGTTCCTCTCAGATGGATGAACTTTTCCTGCTGATATCATAATGGACTATATTCATATAAAATCTTCATTCATTTGTACATTTATTGAACTATCAGTGACTGTCCTGGACACATCTATTGCACAGCCCATCCTGGGAGAGGATCTCATTTTCTGTGGTTCTCCCTGAGGATTCTCTTTTCCCCCGGCTTTTTTTTTTTTTTGATGGAGGGTCCAAAGGGATGCTGTCTAGTTCATCCTGTTTGCATATTTACTGTCTTTTGTTTCTATTCAACCCTTTGTGGCAATGGTTGTTGTAAAACTGGGCCATGTAATTAAAATTGAAATTAATTGAAAATTAATCCTCACACAATGGAAAATCTTTTTATTACTGTATCCCTCTCTAACAATCTGGGGGGAAAGAGCATCTTTACCTCATCTCATCAACTCTTCAACCACATTTGACCATTGATCAAAAGACAGTAACACTATATCCAGGCCTTCATGCACCACTCTAGGAAAAATAACTCAAAAGCTGATAACACACAACAAACACCAGCCACAGTACGTGATAGGACTGTACATTTATTGAAAAAAAGATGAGCACAAGGTCATACAGGATACAGTACACATCATCAACCAGTCAAAGGGACATCTGAGGCACTTAGCAAAAGGACAGAGGTACGCAAACTGTACAGGGCCAGCGAACATGTCAGGTCAGCAGAGAACAAGATACTTGGATGAAATTAAACAATTTCACTGTATACACTTGCAATTCAAATGTACACACACAAATAAAACCTGACATGCAGTTGGAGGTTTCCTCACCAATAAGCACTCTTCTCAATCTGAAAATAAAAATGAAATCAATCACTCTTTGGTCTGAGAGAAGAGGCAAATGCGAAATGCTGTCTTTATGTTGTAACCTATAATTCATAATGGACATAATGCTGCATTAATATGGTGTCAAAACCTTGAGAAACAATGGCTTTTTCCAAGTTGCACATTTAGTTAGACCAGAAATATATCAATACATTTTGATATTTTAATCTTGTTTTTTTTCTCCCTTTTGGCATAAGAACATATTCATATTGCTTGATAATTGAAGAGTGATTTATACTGTTTATGAAAGTGGTTTATTAATGAAATAATAAATTTGCTAAGTCTAAGGCTAGTCTTGATTGAAAAACAACTTACACCTGCCATGTTATGAACTGAGTAGTACCTATGGGACCAACAGTCTGTGAGCACTCCCACTTCCAGGAATGAAAGAAACAATTTCCAACTGGAACCGTCCCAGGACCACACAGACACAGTATCACACCTGTGATCATTAAACAGTGCGCAAGGAACCATAGTTACTTAATGGCTTTAGAACAGATATAACCTGACTTTACAGAAAAACTGTAAAACACTATTAAATAGTAATAATTATTTTTATGTTTGCTAATTAAAATTCTTCCAAATTTGGTTCACAAATGCTTGAAAAATGTTCCTTGAACCGGTTACAATAAAAAGACACTGGTGTGGAGTTCATATGAAATGTTCTTTTACAACAGTTAATAATAAAATAAAAGCAAACTATCTGATATTAAAATAGAAGGATGAGTGTATTTTATGATGAAAACCAGGTACAATACCTGTAGACTCTTCTAGTGTTGAGTCAGTAACATTTCTGTCCCATTCGCTCTAAATAGAATAGTTTCTAGTATTCTGTCCTCTTTTATCCAATTATCAGAGAAAACACCTTAAAAAGTCTGTGTTCATAGGGTTCAATGGAGTATGTTAGCTCAATAGGTAAGCTTTGTTCTTAGTAAACATGATGCATTATGCCAGTCAGTCTATATCAGTCTACTTCTTAAATAATTGTGGTAGCTAACTCATCTTTGAAAAAAAGAATAGTTATTTATAGAGGGCAAACTTACACACAATTATAAAAAGAGCACAAAAACAAATGTATTTATCCAAAAACAGCTGCACTGAGGGGTGGTCCAAAACTTGCCCATAGTTGCATTGTTCACACGGTTTTGCATTTAAAGGGAGTCAGACATTCATTTTCACAGCACCATTACAGTGTACAATCATGAACCTATAAGGAAAGTCTGCATCCTTTTGCCATCAGAAAACACTAGATAATTAATGTCACATCAAGAATACATATTTACAGCCTACCAGCTTCAGTATATGACTTTTAGTACAAAGTAAAACAAACTATAACAAATTTGTGGTGTGTAAGGAGGGCTGTTTTAACTTTTTTTGGGTGTTTTTTTTTTTTTTTTTTTTTAATTTCAAAGGACACGTGGTAGAAAATAAACGAATAAACAGATTTTGAAGCACAGGCCAGTAGAACAGTTTCAACAAATTTGAACAATCACAGAACACACTGTAAAGCTACTCAAAAACCTTATTGGTCAACAATATTATGTAACACTGAGCAGTCTCACATCAGCCTTACTTCGTCCCTTCTGTGAGACAGAGAGAGAACTTCTCAGCCCGCACAGCCATATAGTGCCTTGAAGGTGAATGTGGGAGGAGTCACTGCCTGAGTTCACGTGATGGGCTTCTGTGTGGGGTTGGGGAATTTGTTGAAAATTTGAGGTGCTTATGAGAGGAAGTGAGATTGACCATATACCCTAATTTAGTGTGCACAGGAAAAATATGCAACAGGCACCAAGAGAACTGTGAATAAATCCTGAAAATGTGTGTTAAAAATGTCTTTCTAATGCAAGTGCTATGTACAAGCAACAGTTATGTACAAATTTGCCCTGTCCTTATATTGAGGATTAAAGATATATAAGATATGTTAGTTTTTCATATTCTGAAGAAAAACATACAAAAACCACACACAGTTTTCTAGGAAATATTCCTGAGTAGTGTAATCCAACAGTGTGGATGATGTCCCTCTTCTTTAACATAGTGCTCCTAATACAGTGTACCATTTTCACAGTTCAATTTGACCTGTGCATGCATGACAATAAATCCACATCTGCATCATAATTAACTGGAATACGCACTTATGAAAAGATAAACTATGATTAAGAATTAGTATTTACACCAAAAGATATTAAACAATCTCAGAGCAGAAGGTCCTTTAAAAAATAGTCATCAAATTTTTGTCCTTCAAATGGACAGAATGTCACCCCCAATAGAGTTCACATGAGTTTATTCCAGTCTCTAGTAGCCTCCAGGAGATGCCGCTGCCCATGTCCGATCCAGTCCTCTTGGCTGTAAAATGATCGGCCACAGAACCAGCAGTTGAATACCACAGAGTATCCCTGTTCCGATACAGTTCTCACAACCTTGTACTTCTTTTTGCTTTTTTTCCTCAACTTGAGTTTTAGAAGATATCTTTCGCGGACCAAACTCTGTAATGATCGAGGACTAGGAGAGTGACTTTGAGATAATGCATCTTTGGTTGTGGAATTGTTGCCTGAAAGAGCACCAAGAGCCTGGATAGTATTTTGTGAGAGGGACACTTTAGTGACAGCCCCTCTGTGCCTCTGAACCACCTTCATAATGTTGGCCACTTCAGGAATGTCAGCGTCGGGATGATTGAGCACCACAACAGGCTGGTATCTGCGAGGGCATTTGATCTGCTGGGCTGAACTGAATGGGGCAAGTCTAAGTGACCTTTCTACCTCTTTGGCTGCAGGGGTCCACAAAACAGAGTCTTTCTCTGGCAGAACTTTGTTGTTGAATTTGTTTGAGAGCCTTCTTAATTTATGCCCAGTTGCTGGAAGCTCATCAAATAGTTGTTTCCTGCGCCGTTTTCTTTGGCTTGGTGGACGAATGGGCCTAGGGGCAAGGATGGGTTTCTCTGCTTCACTAGGATGGACCTTTACAATCATCTGGGAATGTAAAAGGCTAGACTCCTTAATAGTTTTCTGTGCAGAATTTTGTATTTTAATAAATTTCTTTACTCCACCAGAAAGGTTTGCTTTGTTTGGAGAGAACAGAAAACACTGTGTTTGAGGTCTGGTTGTCAAAAACACAGGCTGACTGTTTGACATTGGTGCAGCATTGGAAAGAAGACTATTGGAAGGAGTTACTATTTTATAGATGACTTTGTTTCCTGTACTTTCATTTGGTTGGTTACACAGCCCAGCAGTTTTTGCCACCACCTTTGCTTCTTGGCTTTTCAGAAGCAAGCTTGATTTGGATGGAGAAACATATCGAAGCAAGAATGTCTGATGACCACTCTGCAAAATGGGAGGTTTTTCTGCAGAACTCACTGGCACAGCCAAAAGTGGCCGTGAGTTCAGTGGGAGTTGTGTACCAAGTCCAGGAGTAGTGGGACTCTGGACAACAGGAAGGGACCTCTGTAACACGTAGCAAGCTGATTGAGTCTTTGCGGTTCTGTTGGAAGCTGGTTTGCTAGAAAAGAGTACAGGACCCTTCAGCTCTGATCTATTAATAAAGTAATGGTTTGAAGAACTGCCAACACTTTGTTTAGCAGCAGAAAGAAGTGTAGCACCTTTTTCAGCTGGAAAGCCTATCATGCAATTTGGACTGAGCACGACACTAGGGTTAGCCGTTGAAGCTGCTGGCTTCATGTACGAGACATTTATCTGGGGATTTGTCGAATTAGTGATGAGTTTAAAACCTGGAGGAGCTTTGACCTGCACTGGCATGGCAAATCGACTTTCAGCAGCCCGCATAAGGACCGGTTTGCTCTCTGGTAACTGAAGGATTCTTACTGTTGTTTTGTTTTGTCTCGCAGAGTCGTTATTTGAACAACCTGCACATGCAGTTCTTTCTTTATTGAGTTGAAAATTTGGTTCTTCCCCAAAGCCCTCTGAAGATGAAGTGTTAATCTCTGGCTGTGGTTTGGGTATAGGAATGCTGTCTTCCTCTATTTTGATAATATTGAAGTCTTGCAGCACTGACTCAGGGTTTTCATCTACTTCTACACCAACAATGCATTCATCAACTTCCATATCACTAGTGGAAACTGTCTCCCCTAGCCCACAGTAACTCATATTTACATGTGATTTCTCTCTAGTTTCATGTCCTGTGATTGGTTCAGGAGACTCAGCCAAAGTCAAATTAAATTGTGGTGACTCACTTTCCCTTTCTACTGACTCAGACATATTGTCAAGGTTGTGGCCAATGATAGGTGATGTGCTAAGGGTATCCTTTGAATAGTTATGAAAAGTAAAGACTTCTTGGTTTGGTAAACTCTGCATGCAGTTCTCCGAGACTGTGCTACAGATAGAAGTGGCTGATATCACATTCGTCAATATGGTTTGTGAGTTATGCTGTCCATTTTGGTAAAATATTTCTGTAGCAGTTGTCTCCACTGCTACTGTATGTGACAAGCCCTCATCTGCAGCCCCACAATTGTCATGATAAGCAGTGCTTGATAGTGCAGCGAATGTTGACAATTTAGAAGACATGATGGAATTTTTACCACTACTCGATGGAGTTGTAATATTGTGGCTTGTGGGACAAATCGAGTCAGGCTTTCTTCTTTCAGAGCAGGCTGTTTGGTGACACTGACTGTTCCCATTCTCAAAGTTGTTTGTCATGGGAACTGTCTCTGGAATGGCCAACGAAATACTGGATAAAGGATTACTTTGTTCACCAACAACTATTTCATGAGGGCTTGAATTTAAATTGGAAACAAAGGTTTCCTCCTCTTCAACTTTTACCTTTACAGCCATAATATCATCTGCCTGTAAGCAATCCAATGTTGAATTTCTACCATTAGAACACTCTCCATTCTCAACAGGATGTTGTCTATGATCGAGCTGATTAGGTGATGAGGAACCAACATCTTGCTTTGCTGTTTGTATTACTTTAAGGACTAAATGTTTCTTGCCATCCACCATCTTGAATCCTATTACTTTGGTTGTACAGTTAGGAGGAATAGACAGTTTGTTTTTGACCCTCAGAACAGTCAGACCATTAGGACTAGTGTGACTTATAAAGTCGGAGCTTGGGGACTGGTCAGCATGCTGCAACATCACAGGTGCAGACTGTTCTCCATTATGACAGGTATTGTTACAATTTTTATTGTCCCTTTTTGCCACTGTGCCTTCAGGTAACTGGTGGACCTCATCAGGTACAAACCTGCCATTTTGGTTTGCTAAACTCCCGGAAAGAAAGTTCAGTTTTGAAATTCCTTGAGCTTCTTCTGACTCTTCAGAAACAGGGGGACTCTTTTTAAGCAGAAGTTTGAGGCTTGTAGATGATTTCAAAGGTGTAACATTGTCTTCTATAGCTGCCCATAAAGTCTTTTTCTCTGATTTGTGAACAGAAGCCATGTGTTTTTTAAGGTACTCATTTCTTGCTGATCCATAGCCACAGATTTGACAAGTGAAGGGGAATGTACCAGAGTGAGCATTCAAATGTTTTTGGTGATCCTCTTCATTCAAGCTAATATGACTGCATTTCATGCACTTCCAAGAAGTCTCTTTGTGGTGATGGATGTGCTGCACAAATGTACCTGCGTCAACAGTTGTGAAGTCGCACCAGTCACAGGTGAACTGTCCGTTTACACTGTGACACATGATGTAGTGTCTGGTCAGAAGAAGCAAAGAGTATTGAACTCCGTCATGACAAAGCTCACATGTCACAAGGGTGTTCCTGTGCTCGATCCGATGGCGCTGAAGTGCTGGAAACTCATTTGTGACAAATCCACACAAATCACAAGGGTATGTGGGAAGTGTTCCATGGTGGGCTGCTCTGAAGTGTTTGAGTAGGTCATTGGGGCTATACGTGTAATTGTCTTTACACTCAGAACAGCCAAAACTCAGAATCTTCCCAGAGAAAACTGCCCCTTGTTGAACTTTAAAATGGGCCTTATTGTGTGCTGGTTTGTCCTTCTTGGTATTTCCATGTTCTATCAAGAGTGAGCCATCTGTCACCTCTCTGAAATGCCTATAGACAAAGTCTTTTACCTTTTCTCGCTCATCCTCTTTTATTAAAATGTTTTGATTTTTGGCAGAATCTTGAGGTATTGTGTGATCTTCCATAGTGTTAGGCCCGTAAATATCTGTAAGAGGATAAACCAAATATTACCAAAGATGTTTTTTTTTACATAAAAATTATAGCATAGCAAACTGCTCATCATTTCATTTCAGAATATACAGCTTCTAGAATTAGTGAATCTAAATTACTTCAAGTGAATGACTGTTGAACACTTGTCAGTGTGACTTCAGACTTTTAGCTTCTCTGCATTTACAGATCAGATTTACAGATCATTCTACAGACCAATTTACACACGCACACACACAAACACAAACACACACAAAATGCGAAAGCCACAAGGTGTGTGATTGGGAACCACTGCACTGAGTGTGCTAAGAAAAGTGCCCCGCCACACATATGGAGATGCAGCTGTCTCAAACTGTAATAATCTCACAGGTTTTGACCTTTGGAAAATAAATTAAGCATCAACAAAACTTGCATAATATTTGAATCAAGTCAAAATGGCTCCCACAGTTGAAACCTAAGTTGCATTGTTTTCTTCTTATTTTGTTTTTATTTTATATTGTTTTGATCAACCACTCTTACATAGTTTTATTAGTTTAATATTATAGATTAAAAAATTATTAATAACACCCCACCAGTCATATAGAAATTCTATATCAGTATTATGATTATAAATCAAATTTTTCAGGGAGTTGTTAATACTTTTTACTGTTGTACTGCCATTAAGATTTAGATATATAGAAAAATTAAAATACAAAAACCTACACAGTTTGTTTGCAAGTGACATTATTATACTGTCCTAGGTTGGGCAAACTTTTTGGCTCAAGGGCCACACTGTGTTTTAAACTCTGACAGACGGGCCAGACCAGTAAACTGTAAACTAATATAAATTACATGAGAAAACCTGTAAATTGACATTTCTTGCACAGACTGATTAGTATAATGTTTGATGGAAAAGTGGTGGCTGATATTATGTTCTTTGAAAACTGTAAGAATTTCTTGGCAAATAAGACATATGGCTACTGACTGTACTTCAAAAAAATAGCTCTATCCATATTAAAAACTTGAAGTGTGAATAGATATTTTCTGTCCGTAGAAATGATGATACCTTTGGCAAAAGTACAAGGTATTGAAGAAAAATGGCCAAATATATGCTGTCTTAAATTGTAAATAATTTGTAAATGCTTGGCGGGCCGCATTACACAGCTCAACAAAGAAGAAATGACATGCCAGAACAATAAGATCTATAATAATATAAGGTCTATAAAATGTAATAAAATAATTTATAATCTATATATCTATATGTATCTACATAGCTATTTTAGGTATTTAAGTTTTACTGTTTATTATCAATGGATTTCAACCAAAAAACAGACGTTGTTGTTATACATTAATATCAGATGAGCAGTTAAAAAGTTCTACAATCACAACTGCTGTGGATTACTTGAGTAACAGTGAGGAACAGACAAGTACTTACAGTTATGTTCATAATAATTGCAGTGATATGTTAAAAAAGTGAGTAAAGCTCAAAATCCTAATAATAATTTTGTCATACACGCAAAAGCACTGGCTCCAGTTAACAGCCACATACCACTGGAATATGTTTTTAAATTTGATGGCAGCAACACATCTCAAAGTTGGAACAAGCAGTACAAAAAAAAATGCTGAGGGAGCATTTAGCAACAAATGAAGTTGAAGACTGGGAAGTCAAAATGGGCAGACAGCAAGACAACAATTTGCAAAAAATTGGCTAAAAGTTGTGTTTTTTAGAAAAATGTGAAATTGCACTTTAAATATGCCAACATCTACAGAACATAATTTAATCAAAAGTTAAAGAGAATTTGGGGAAACCTTTGTGAAAGGGACAAGTAGCAAGCACTGCATTAAAACCAGGTCTGATTGTGATGTTCTGGAAATCACTGCATGGATCAGGAAGACTTCCTGAAGTCACTGTCTATAAGAAGTCACTCTCTACTGAAGTCACTGTCTGTAAGAGTTATCCAGAAATGCCGCTGTCTTCTCTGGACAAAACTCATTTAAAATGGACTGAGGTAAAATGAAAAACTGTTCTATGGTCAGATGAATCAAAATGTGAAATTCCTTTTTTGAAAGTATGGACGCTGTGTCCCATGGACAAAAGAGGACAAGGATCATGAGCTTCATATCAGCCACAGTACAAAAGCCTAATCTCTAACAGTATGGAAAAGGTACTATCAGCTCTAAAGTTCCGGTTATTCTGCGACTCCTCCAAGACAGATTACGCGACCTGACAGGTCAGGAATATGATGTAGAAAAACAACAGCAACATATGCTCCCATCCAGACAACGGCTCTTTAAGGGAAGACCTTGCATATTTCAGCACGTTAAAGTAAAACCACATACTGCATCCAGCCCAACAGCATAACTTCGCAATAGAAGAGTCCAGGTGCCCGCACTGGCCTGCCTCAGTCCAGAGTTCTCACTGATAAGAAACATTTGGTGCAACACAAAACCAAAAATCTGGCTTTTGCGTCACAAGGTGTCAGTCTTTTGCCACCAGTGGTTAAAAGTTGTAAGAAGCAAGTTTAGTAGGTTTAATAGAGTAGCCATATTGAGTCAGACAGCCTGGAAATCAAGACAAGCACAAGTCTCATTGGTATTAGGCTTTTGCCTTGGACAGATCTAAATCATTAACTTTGCTAATAGACAGTTGAATGTTATATGTTGATTACAATAGAGATTTGTTAGTGATACATTGTACTTTGTAGTTGTACCATGCGTGTTAACTGTAGAATTGTGTAATATCTATTTTTGTTTATTCGAAGTGCACTTGTTTTTCTTATGAAAGACAACAGTGACTTTTCTGTCCCTCTCTGTGACAGAAAGCCAATCACCACTAGTACTGCCTAGTACTACAGGGAGGCAAACTGTCAATGCCACATCATTGGTTGCTTTGACTGGAAAAATATATGATGGAGTTTCTTGAGTCTGTGAAATCACAAATCTCCTAAGAATCCAGCTGCTGCTCAAGGTATGAGTCTTTTAGTAGAACTTTACCAAAGTACCAAAATAGCAGCGTGTGTAATAAAGTGAGTAAAGCTCAAAATCCTTGTAATAGCTTTAATTTCCATGCTCATAAGCGCATACAAAACAATTCTATTCTAAATCAAAACCTGAACAAAAAATATCAATATTGTTATTGATTTACAGAAAGTGAAGAAAAAGGGAATATAAGTTGTTCAAAATAATACCTGTGTCTGTATTTTTTAAAACATTTACTGTATAAAATGAAAAATGCTTAAAGATTAGGCTTTCCTGTGAATTACTAACTAATATTTAGTTGAATAACCACTGCTTTTGAGAACTGCTTCACATCTGTGTTGCATGGAGTCTTGCCAACTTTTGGCATCTGGACACAGCACAGGACAATTGGACTACATTCCACAATTACTCTGCATTTCTTGGTTTTGCCCCAGAAATCACCCCACAAGTTTTTTTGATATCACCCCACAAGTTTTTTATTGGATTGAGGTCTGGGGGGTTGTGCGGCCCACTCCATAACATCAGTCTTGTTGGTCTGTAATAGTATTTTGGTACATGTATTTGTGTATTTGGGGTGGTTACTGCCTCCCAAAATTTGAGATTGATCCATTCAGGGACTGCTGAGAAATCTTGTGTGCAGCAAGTAATGATAGCCATCTAGCCAGGAAAGATTTACTTTACTGACTACATTTGGTGTAGTGGGCATGGGGTTGTTTATTTATGAGGCATTTAGAAATGTTCACATTAGGACTGCTCAGACACTTTTAATAATAATAATCTACATAATGGCTTGTATTTTCTTTTACTTTTAGCTTAGCTCATCTCTAGCTAGTTTGCAACTCGAGCTACTTTGTTAATTGCTTAGCCCCATAAGGTGATATGAGAGGTTTGTGATAACTACAGTTTATTAAGGTACTTTGAAAAGCTAATTAGTCATTAAACCGGCTGCATTATTAAATAAATGTATTGTTTTTCATATGCAATTTTAGCCTCTGCTTTAGATTTTAGCAGGCTGCGTTTCAGACTGTTAAATGTTGGCAAAGGGTAATCCCTTTAGCATTCCTTGTTTTAGTCTAAATAAACATATTTTGGCTGTAGCCTTTTAGGTTAGACTGTATGAATATAGTTAGTGCTGACTAATTATTTAGGTCTCTGAATAAATGTTTTTTAAAGGTTATCAGTGTCCATGCCATGGTTACATTACATGCAAATGCATGGTTTTATTGCACACTTGTACGAGCCGAACTTTGGCAAAGCCTGATTTAGTTTATCTAATGTCCAGAGAACACATGCTGTTATATATAAGCAGCCAAACAGTGTCTAGTTTACCTGCAACACACCAGAAACTTACCTTACCTGTATATCTTTGTGTCCATATCTGTATTCAGTGTACTATTTATGTTTGTTTGCATTAGAATTTTTTTTACTGATAAAAAGAGAGGACATTACAGAACAGCAGTGGACAGTTGCTTTCCTCCGTTCAGTTGGTAAAGAGTATAACAAAAGCTTTTATTTTTCTTCCATAAAGATCTGGTCATCTACTTGAAAAACACATCAAAGTCAGTGAGAGCTGTGAATCAACCTGCTTTTATTCCACATATCTCTCATGTTACTTTCTAACAACAAGTCAGCAATTAATAAATCATATTGTAATATAGCTACAATATAATAATTACTTCATTATAAAATAATTACATTAACAGTGAGAAGTTGGAAGTGACAATTAGTACCCTAGAAGATATTTTGTCTTTTATTTCAGATTTTGAGTTTGCTCCTCCAGACTGGAGAGAGACCAGAGGAGAGATACCAGAGGAGAGTGACAGCCAAAGCAGCGCTGAACCCCACACATCTGCCTCCAGCTTCACACGGGCACATCAGTCCTCCAGCTCAAGTGTCTGCAGAAGAGAAACACAATTTGCAGGAGATTTGATCAACAACCAACAGTGCATTCCATGTTTATCTATAAACGTTAGATGAGAATAACACAGATTTATTAAACATGTTTCACACATACAGACATAAAAGAATAACTTAATCAGACTAATGCTGTCACATTAAGACTGCCCTGAGGGCTGGTAATAACATTAATCATTAAATTATTTACAAGACAGTTGACCACTCTATTCTTAGTGCAAATGAAAAAAACATCTCAGTGTGCACCCTTGAGCGTCTGCTTCAATGTCTTAACAGTGCTTTAATACACAAGGCTATAGAGCTTTACTTAAATGGTATAAACTCTCTTAAGTCACGTGCTATGCTCTAGGTGATCTTATCAGACTTTATTGCTAAAGATGAAAATTCAATTTGAAATAAACAAACCTTTGTGAAAAGTCACATCTTCGCTTCTTCTTCAGAGCAACTTTTTGCTCAGCGTCAAACCTCGTCATCAGAAACAATTTAATTTGCACTGAAAGTTATTTTCCGCAATAAATAACTTAGATAACAAAACAAACGCGCCAGTAATAGGGAACTAATATCGTGACTGAGTAGAAATAGACATGCTGGGACTCGGAAAGAGGGGTAGAAAAGAGGCCAGAGGGGCTTAATCCATGAGGTTTTCAGACTCAAGTATATCTCATACCTTTCATTTAGACCACAAGGAAGTGTTTTAAATGTAAATAAAATGGCATAATTTATCTCCTTTAACCAATAGTTAAACGCCTTAATAATCAATAATCGGTTAACCATTAACGACATGCATAACATCACCTGATGTTTACATTTCATTAGAATTAATGCAAAAAAATGTTTATTAGGAGTCAAATATAAATAATTAACAACAAATAAGTAGCTTTTTTCAAACTAAAGCCTTTATTATTCATCATTAGGCTGTTATTTAAGCTCTTAATTCATTTTTAATTTAAGCCCTTAACTCTGCCCTTGTTCAAGAAGATATGACAGCCTTCTTTTTACGCATCACCTGCTGCTACAAAGGCAGTTTTACTACACTTTATCAGCATTTTGTTGTTTGCTTTTAGGGCATTTCTTTAAGTTTAATTCTCAGCGTGACAGATGAAGGTGAGAACAGACTAAACTCTAATAGATCTGAACTCACCTGCCCTCCAAACTCTCTAAAAATCCTCAACAGAACAGGTTCTTTAGTCTCTTGCACGCTCCCTTTGGCGGCTAACATCAGCCCACACACACAGCAGTTAAAGTGCCCCAAATAAACGCACACTAATTAATTAAGAATGCGCACCAATTAAGGGCAAGAACTGTTTTTCCATCAACTGTGCATTTAAAAAAAACCTGTGCAGATACTTTACTTATGTGCAGAGCTACTCTGTCATAACAGTAGACTCAGAACCTGTACTGTATCAATAAAGAGTATGAACTACACAGCATAGTGATTAATCGGTAAATGAAATTATAATCGGTCAAGTTCTTAATGACAATCGATTACCGGTTAACCATGAACACCCCTAGTCTGTAACCAAGATGCTGCTCTCTTGTGTATTTGGGGTCATTGTCTTTTTGAAACACCCATTTCAAGGGCATTTCCTCTTTGGCATAATAGCAACATGACCTCTTCAAGTATTTTGATGTATTTAAACTGATGATCCCTGTTATGTGATAAATAGGCCCGACACCACAGTATGAGAAACATCCCCATACCGTGATGCTTGCACCACCGTGCTTCACTGTCTGTGGCTTGAATTCAGTGTTTGGGGGTCGTCTGTCTGCGTCCCCTAGACCCTTGCTTTCATCAGTCCACACAGTGTTGCACCATTTCTCTTAGGCCCAGTTAATGTGCCTATTTTTCAACCATCAATCAATGTAAATAAATCAAAATGCTTCAAGAGTTAATTTTGCCTTATGCCAAAGAGAAAATGCCCTCGAAATAGGTCTTTTAACAAGACAATGATCCCAAACACCCCAGTAAGCAAGCAGCGTCTTGCTTCCAGACCAACAAGATTAATATTATGTAGTGACCAGCACAACTAAAATAAAAATGAGACAGACCCAAGAAATGCAGATCAATGCTGTTCACAGGTGCCAAATGTTGGTCTACTCCATGCAACACAGATGTGAAGCAGTTCTCTAAAGCAGTGGTTATACAACTATTAGTTACTATTAGATACACAGGAATTCTACATTTTCAAGCATGTTTTTAAGAAAAACGCAGACACTTTTTTTAAACAACTTAATATTCTCCTTTTGTCACTGCGTGTAAAGGAATAACAAATTTGTAGGGATGCATGATAGTTATTATATATATATATTATCTGTGGATAATGGAAAAAAAAACGTTTTTAATTGGTCCAATAATTACATTATCCGATAGGTAGTTCTGATATTACAGGGCTGTAGACTGTGACAAAAATGGTCGCATCTGTGAGTGAAAAAAAGTGGTTACATTTGTTTTTTTGACCTACAGAAAGCTTCATCTAATCATTTTCAGGTGTATTTTGAGTCACTTCTTTCATATTGTTCTCTCTGTCAATGCACTTGGGTTCAAATTGGAACAGCTAAACGGAAGATATTGTTTATTTGGAGCCCACTGCAAGAAGAATGCTATAGGGGTATGAGCCTTTTAACGTCATTACCCAGAATGCACTGCAACAAAAACGGCATACAACAGAAATACGTTTTTGGAAATTGTACAGTATATTTAAGATCATGTTTTTGTAGCTAAAGCAAATGTTTATTACACAAGGTCAATTATTCCTACAAGTCGGGGTTCCCTTTACAACAAGCGATTAAAAAAAACATATTCTAGACTACAAGTTATATTCTAGAAGTAGAAGTAATTTAGATATACATTTCTAACCTAATCTAATTTAAAATGTACAGTTATTATTATTATCAGCCATGAAAAGCACTTCTTTATCAGTTATTGGTTGAAATTTTTCATATTGGTACATTGCTACAAATTGTATTTTTTATTTGAATAGAATTTGCAGTGTTTGCAACGTAGTCGTATGTATGGAAATAAAAGCTATTGTAAGAGTTTTGAGATTATTTACACACACTATTATTCTGAACACAACCTTATTACCTGCTGTTAGTCCTTTGTCAGTCTTTAAAAGTGTCCCCTTTCTTGCCTCATATAGTCTGTGAAGCAATTATCCAATCAAAATGAAATCAAAACTAATGCACATATAGGTTTACACTCCATATGAACTGTATCCAACATCCTGTGGCACAGACTCAGAGAAAAACAGTTTAACCTTGCGGTGCTATAAAGACTGGTCTGTTTTCTTGTTATGTCCCCCTCCAGACTCTACAAAAACTGTAAAGGATCCCTGGGTCCAAGCGCTGTCTGCCTTTGACCAAAACTTGGAAGCCTGCATTAGCACATACTAATTATGTAATTAATCAATCAATCAATTTTAGTCTTCAAAATGGAAACATCATCATCATTTGTAGTCCACGTAATTTTGTTCACATTAAAAGCGAAAACAATCCTTTCTAATTTGGTCCGTCGGCAAAAAGCCCTAATCCACTCAGCATTCACAGCTGGCATTTTAAACCACCAAACAAC
This sequence comes from Rhyacichthys aspro, assembly GCA_036850595.1. Lineage (NCBI taxonomy): Eukaryota > Metazoa > Chordata > Actinopteri > Gobiiformes > Rhyacichthyidae > Rhyacichthys > Rhyacichthys aspro. The sequence continues at coordinate 19,291,839 of CM072166.1, read as the reverse complement.
AAAAACGTGCCTTTTATAAGAAACACACTAGATGGTGCTGTTAGACTATGTGCATGAATTAGCCATGATGGCACTGCCCGAGTAGCCTGGCCAGCCAGACGGCTTTCTCATTGTATTACATACAGAGAAAGTCAGTCTGGGATCGCCCAATCTGCCTCCGATTTCTGCTCCGGCTCTTTCTTTCCGACCAATCGTAGCGAGGGAGGCGGGATTTTGTTTCACGTCATGTTGAGCGCGAGAAAACAGTAGCAGGTTTCGGTAGCTTACTACGATCGAAATAAGCACTGAACTCGATATTACACCCCGTGTCCTCAGATTTTTCTGACAAAAACAACAGAAGTCATTCACCGTCACCGAAGCATCTCTCTCGAGCCACGCTGGTGTATGGTGTGGTTTGTTGACAACTAGAATAAGTTTCGCTTTCCTTACGTCACATCCGTGGTTTCTCTGATTGGTTCACTCAGCGAGCGTTAGTTCTGCCCATGGTCCTGCCTTGAAATCCTGTTTAAATCCAGCGATCCCAGACTGACTTTCTCTGTATGTAATACAATGAGAAAGCCGTCTGGCTGGCCAGGCTACTGCCCGAGCAGCAGCAAGTTACAGACATTCTGCCCTCTCTTTTTTTCTCTTTAGTGATTTATATTATTTCATGCCGTGTTGCATTGTTTGCTTTTATGTAGTCAATTCTTGTTGCGATTGTGCAGATAGGGAGACTTTTGTGTTTTGTTTATTATTGTTTTTGGAACTTTTTGGGAGTTTGTCGGGAGACCCACTCAGCTTCAGTCAAGGCTCACTGTTTACACAAGGGATCAGCTTTTAGCGCTGAGTGGCACTGCTCGTCTCTACGCAGAAAAACCAACATCCCTGCACAGATGGAGATGAAGACGGAGGAGAGGCTGCAGAACAGGGAGAAAACTCAAGGAGAGGAAACGGAGGTATAAACCATATCTACCCTCAGTGATTTTGGGCAATGTTCACTCACTCTCCAACAAGATGGACATGCTCACGGCACTAACCCAGCCACAGTGGGAGAATCCAGAGTGCAGCCTTATGTGTTTTACAGAGAGGTGGCAGAATGAACACACACTGGACTACGTGGTTTTCGTGGGGGGATTTAAACTTGTGCCGATAGACGGGAGAGTGTAAGTAAGAGGGAAAGCAGGGGACTGGCTGTGTTTATCAATGAGCCGATGGAGCAGCTGCGTGTGAGCTGTTACACAGCACTGTAACTCTGATGCAGTCGTGGCACCCAGAGTCCCTCCTTCTCATCAGCGGGGACTGAAATCATGCCTCCCTCTCTTACTGTATTCTAATGTGAAGGAAGCATACAACTTCAGCCCCCTATCCCTGCTTGGACATTCTGATCACAACCTGGTTCATCTGCTCCCTGAATCCACATCCAGGATGAGAAATGAGCCTGCACAGAAGAAGTCAGTGAAAATATGGAGAACACTATGCCATCCCCGAGGGTGTGGTGTTTTTCCAACAACAAGCCCTGAGTGACCTCTGAACTTAAAGCCCTGCTGAACAATAAGAAGAGGGCTTTTTTATTAGAGGACAGAAAGCAAGGTGGTAGTCTGCAGTGCTTGGGCCCCTTAGGGAACGCTGCTCTCACTGTTCCTTTTCACTTTATACACATCAGACTTTACATACAACACCAGCAGTGGTCATCTCCAGAGGTTCTCCAATAACTCAGCCATTGATGAAAATGTGTCTGAGAGGAATGACCCGGAGTACAGGTCAGTCATCACAAACTTTGTTGACTGGTGTGAGTGCAACCACCTGCAGCTTAACACCAGCAAGACCAAGGAGATGGTGATTGACTTCAGGAAAAGGACAGCTGGGTGTTTACCTGAATAATAAATTGGACTCGTCACACAACACCAACACCCTGTACAAGAAGACCCAGATTGCTTTCACTTTCTGAGGAGACTGAGGTCCTTTGGAGTGTATAGGTTTTTGTTAAGGACTTTTTATGACTCTGGTAGCCTTGACTATCCACTATACTGTGGTTTGCTAGGGGGAAGGCTGCACGGACCGGGACAGGAAGAACTCAACAAGCTGGTCAGGACAGCTAGCTCTGTCCTGGGCTGCCTGCAGGACTTGATCAATAAGCTGGGTGAGAAAGGGGCATCAGGGACAATACCTCTAACCCCCTGCATAAGTCTGTGGAGCCTCTGAGCACAACCTTCAGTGGCAGATGCCAGAAGACGCAGAAGGAGCACTAGCGCATCATTCTTACACACTGCAGTCAGACTCTACAACTCACATGTGCAATAACACATTAATAATATTCTGTGCACTATGCATATTTTACTCGTATTACTTGAATAAATATGTATGAAGATTGCTTATTGTATTGTTAACAACAGTTGCTCTGACTTCTACCTGTTGCTTGTTATTATACTTTAAACTTTTCTCTATTGCATGCAGACCTTTCCTTACACTTTTGAACTTGTCTTGTCTTAAATGCTGATAATGCATGTAAACAGAAGCAACCACACTACACGTTTGATGTGTTTCTTGAAGAATAATGATAAATACAGAAGTTCTTTAATAAATGTGGCATTTCTATTTGTGTCTTATCAGCTCATATTACATCAATACAAGTATTGAGTGTTTTTCAATGATGACCATTATTCAACTCCTTCACGGGATACGTTGGTAGATAGGCACTGCACCTGAATAACTGTCAATAACTGATAGCGCAATTATAAACTAGCAGCACAATAGCATCTAGCTTTACTCAATAAATTCAGAGGATGGGCTGATGTGTAGCCACATTTCAATATTTAGCCACAGGGTTCAAGTGCACCTGGAGCATCAACTGGATGAGCATTGTATAATTTTTATGCAATTTCTTTCTTACCTCACGTTTTGGTGTTGTCCACGCTTAAAAATAATACACAGTTTTGAGAGGATCGTCATTGTCCGCTGGGGTTCATCTCAGCCCCAAACTCTGCAGCTGCAGTGCGTAAAAACACTCTCATCATGGTGCAGCCACAATAATCTGTCTGTGGTCTCCACAGTGCTCCACACCGGGACACAGCGGGCAATCTTCTCATAATACGTGTATACACGTACAGTATAATCGCTGAAAACAGCCTGAGGCACATGGCTGGACACACGCAGGCAGTGTGAGAGGAGATGACCGACCCAAGAGCATCTGCGCTGGCCTGGACTTTGGCACGTTAGGGTAAAAAAAAAACATATCAAAGCTCCACTTCCCAAAGCGGCGAGCTTGCTGATATTCCCAAAGTACCCTATAATAACAGACTAGTGATAAAATCCAAACTCTGTCCTCATTTTGTAAAAATTATGGGTCAGTGAGCGTTATCAACGTAATGTAGCATTCAAGTGCACTGTAAAACTTAGTGCTACAGTGCTATAAGCTTTTGTATACATTTATTTTACGATTTTTATTCAGTATTTTTGTTACAAAGGCCAAGAAGTGTCTAGTGCTCTGTGAATCACTGATTAAAACATCAAAGTGTAGCCTTTATGGTCCTATCAACATTTGATCAGACAGTATAAATTTTTCTCCGATCATTTTGAAGGTGATTATTTATTATGCCTGTGATTATACATCAGTCAGCAATCCTTAATCATCAATAGATAATAATATATAAAAAGACCAGGTTTGGTGTGCAAAATGTAAAGCTCTGAAACTGATCTATTTCTTGTGGCTGCCAAAAAAATGTAAATTTTATGTTTTTGGTGAGAAGAAGATGATGCTGTTAGCCCAATTCAAACTGCATCAGAGGGCACTTGGAAGTCCTCCGAGACCTCCGTTTTGAAGGGGTCTTGGGCACACGTGGTTCTGAGGTTCTTATGTAGCATTCACATTTATCCAAGTGAACCACGCTAACGGACCAACCACACCAGAGTCCGTTTAAATTGCACCAAACAAGGCAGGTGTGAACGCACAAGGCTTGTTGCGATAGACGGCAGAGATACCGGTGTTAAGTCACATAACGTCACTTGCCCACCATGGCACCATCTCCCACCGTCGCACCACCGTATTTAATATTAATTAAAATAAAACATTTAGTTTAGAAGAGAAGAGACACTACAATTAAAAAACTAGGAGCAGCTGCGCAATGCAGCATGGCGAGCCATAGTCACAGCAGGAGTCAGATTTATCACGTGTTGTTTCTTCAAGCGTTGACGCTGAATTGACATTTGGCACTAAATCGAAAGTGAAAGTAAAATGCGCACGGCCATTTATAGGCTATTTAAAAGCGAAGGAAGGCATGGAAAAGAGGGCGTGTGTAGGAATAATATATATTTTTTAATGCATATGATGAGAAAACTGTTTAATCACCCAACAACATATTGTTATTGAAATGATCTGTGAAATATAGTTAAATAAAATAGAGGTCGACCAATAAGTTAGCAACACTGGTGCAAGTATTGTGCAGCCATGGCCCTCTACAGTCAAACGGTAGGTCAGCCGGGGTCCTTCAGTCATGTGATCAGTATTCGTTCAAAAAACTGCCTGACTGAAAATAGGCCTGTATGAAAATATTTTGAGCGTATGGCCGATCTCTAAAGATATATCAGTCGAAAATAAAATGTATTAACAGAATGTTTAAAGAGACTGCAGAGAAGTGCTGGATCACATGTTTATTTGGACTAAAAGCTTAAGATCAATTCTAAACTTTGGTGTGATTTAATGTATCAGTTTTTTGTGGTGGGTTGGTCCAGTTTTACCTTATTAAAATAAAAGCACTTCTTTTCAAGTCAAGCTGAATAAGTAATAGATTAGCTATATCTCTCATAAATGTATTATTATTGTTGTGACTGTAATTATTATTATTAAACGAGCAAAACGAGGACATGTGAACCTGACCTTAATATTGTGGTCACACCAAGAAAAATAATAATGTTAAATCATTATAAATATGTTTAACTTACAACAATGATCCTATTGAACTGAAAATGACAGACCAGTAAAGTATTGTGTTATAAATTAAAGACAAAGGCTGCTCAGGTTTATGTATTAAATATTAGAAAACACATAGGGGCCTTAGTATATCCAATGGGGTCACAACACTAATAGTCAAAACACTCAAAGCCTCTCCTCTCCACTGTACAAATGAAATAAGAGTAGGTTATGGGATTGTCCCACACTGGTTGCACTGTTGTGAGCCTGACACATGTTAAAAACTGGCATTGGATTGATCACAGTCTGAAGATCTCCATTTCAGATTATAATATTAAATTTCACATTTTCACCACTGATCAATATCATATATCATATCATATAGATATAATATAGTTGGAGGATGCCTCTTTATGGCCTTGGTGCACTTTTTTGTTAGGGGTGTATAATGTAGTTACCTGGATTTTGAGACAAAGAATCTCAAAGCATTTGTCAAAGTGGGGACCTGAGCACCTGTAAAGACAAAGAGAACCACATTAAAACCTTTACACACTAATTGAACATCATACACAATGAGCAACTACAGTACATAACAAATACGCAACGATTTGGATTTGAACTTCCCTGATGAGTTGACTATTCCAGTCCACCAAATTAACACTCAGTCAGGGGCATTCCCTCCCATCTGTACGAGGCAAAATATGGCATCATGGCCAACAATTAATAAAGCTTCTTTTTGAAAACTTAACTGAAAGTACTTCATTATGCTTTTAGGACTAGGGAAGGCTCAAATACCATAAATATTCAATCTAAATAATTTACAGCAGGATCCACCTTAGCTCATTTTGTCACTGTGCTGCTTTCAATTAACATGTGTTTTGACGTTTTGTCTGAATTAAGGGTACAGCAGTCTATTCTGTAGTCTTTTCTAGCATCAACCTTTTTTTTACTGGTCTTCAAGGCATCATCTAAAAATATATATCTAAGTCATCAACAGGGGCAAATATGTATAAAAAATACACATAAAACAGCATAAAAAATTCTCAGTGTTAAATTAAATATTGCAATATTGTTTCAGTTATTTTGGCCAATAGAGGGCTGCGCCATATTCACAAACGTTGTTTGTTTCTGCAAGGAAACTATACAAACCGGTAGGCTTGGAGGAAAAAAAAAACATTATTTCTGAGACAGTGGGTCATTTTAGTGTATTTTGTACAAATACGACTCTGCTAGGGTTTATTGGCCTATTTCTGCTCTCTCAAATAGAGGAAGCAGAAATAGGCCAATACAATGAATACAATCTGCGTATCCCAGCGACAGGAATTATTTATCATTTACATTGGAGGTTTCTGTCTGTTAGTGAGTTGGGAATGATGCTACTGATCACATGTCTAAGAACTATTAAATGACTAGGGGAATCTATATTTTGTAGTTAAAAGTTACACTGCGCTATAAGCTAAAAGTTACGCAGCGTGGCTTTAACAAAACTGTTACTGCGCTGTTAATGTCATCTTCAGTTTTTTTTACTCTTTAAATTTTCTTATTTTTTCTTTGTTTCTGTTTTTAAATAAAAAGCTTACAATAATATTGCATAAAATATAATATTTACATGTTGCTTTCTAACCATTTTACTTCTTTGCTACAAGTTGCCCTTGTGCATAAGGTAGACTTAACTGATCCACAAGGAAAATTGCATTGTCACAGTAGCTCAGTAGCAAACAAACACTCAGAACACAAATAAATACACAACAAAAAACAAAATAAATAAATATAAATAATATAATAATACAAAGCCAAAGCAAAATGGAATAATAAAAACTATACAAAAAAAGAAGTGAATGAATAATAAAGAGCATTAAACAAGAGGTGCTAAGTGTGTATTAGGAACTATCTGTTGCACAAAGGTGAGTTATTGTAAAAGTGAATTGCAAACAGTATGGTGTCTTATACAGACTGTGGTGGTGGAGCTGAATTAATGGGTGGGATGAATTGTCCATGATGGAGAGATTTGTTCAGTGTTCTCTTGTCACTGACTCAAAAGTCTCCATACTGCAGCCAGCATAACATTTATATGAAATATGTATTTACGATTTGGAATCTAAATTTTTTTTTCATACCCCATGTATGAACCATAGCCCTATTTGACTTCATCTTTGCTGAATATATTTACTATATTGATGTGTAACTGTAAATTGATGTGTAGCTCTCACACAACTTACTACTGAGTTTTTATGATGTGAGGTCAGAGCTGGGCCTTAACAGACTTGTTGGGGACGGGCTGGGGTCTGAACGACAAGTGCTTATATAGTACCCTACATTAGGAAACAGTTCAGATCTGCAGCTTTAAAGGACTCCGTCAGCTGTCAGCAGTGAGGATCCCAGCAGCCATGTTGGATGGAAAAATGGCTGCCATGATTTGAGGTCTCAACCACTCCAAAGACTAGTCTCCCAAACTGCAATTAGACTCTTTAATGTGAGTGTCTAATTCATAGACCCACTTACTACATAAAAATCATCTTTAAAGATTAGCATTCTGTATAAAAAGAATACCACTGTCAAATTCATTAGATAGAAACAATAATAACATAGACACAGACTGGCTCAAATGAATGTGCTGGGCTTGACTGGACAGGACCCCTGACTACACACAGGTAGCCTGTGCTGGGACACAGCTCAGATGGGACAGACCTGAGGCTTGACGATGAGAGTACAAGTTTCACTGCCCCCCATGGTAACTTCAGTAGCTTTATGAACTTCACCTTAGGACGAAGTGTCTCAATGATGTGAACAAACCATAAAGCCCACAACGCTTCCACATATTGCCTTCATTCAATTTGTTAGTACTTTCCAATACTGCTTGCTTTAGAGTCGCCCAAGTTGAATACACGTAAAAGACACTGCATCAACCACACAGCAACAAAACAAGGAGCCGAACGAGGAAGCGCGGGTGTCTTTTTCCACGGAAATGTCTCCCGGTGTTAGAGTTAGAGTTAACGTGTCAGGACTTTATTATTTTACACCAAAACACAGCCCCCGCCCACGCCAACACATTTAAAGTTATAGAAAATGAGTCATCTCTTACTATGAACACGACGAAAGTTCAGGCGGCGTTACGTTCATGTCCGACACTCTAAAAACAATGTTCCGCTTGGAAAAAAGCCCCAGCTGAAACATTAGCCTTCCTTCTCTCCTCTCTGTAGAGCCACAGCGACGGCGGCCATGACACTTCATCCGGGAACTACCGTGTTCTGGACGTTGAGGCACAGGCGGAGGAATATGTATTGATTCTCAAAAACCAAACTAGTGCCAAGCCGAACAACAATCTATTGGAACAACTACTTTAAGTTAAGTTCAGGCTTGCTCTGTGTAACGAGCCAATATTTTACATAGAATATCCGTGCTTACGCAGCCCTTGACGTCACAGCAAAGCCTGTCTGTGAGAACTAGGTGGAGGAAGAAGCATGAGTGGCCATGGCGGATGTACGCTACTTCCTATTGACCGCAGTGTAACAAGCTGAGTAGATAAAATGCTTCTGTTGTCCCAAATACGTTGTTATAACCCATATCTCACCCTTTTTGGTGAATACAGTGAACCGAAGTGTGCATACATCTGTTCCATTTCTTTAATCACACAAACTGTAGTCTCCTCTGTCTCACACATACCCAGTCAGACACGCAGTAGCCTAATGGAGGGTGTGATGCTTATAAGAACAGGCTGGTCTTACTCACATCCGTATGTGTTATTGTACAAACACACAGGCAACATTTCATGATTTACCTATCTTCTATAAGACTGCTGACTTAATAAACAAATGCTGCTTATGACATTGTTACAGTTTAACCATTTGTTATTGTGTTGTAACATTCCCACATATTTGGACAGGGACTGAATTTTTCCACAAATCCTCAGCAGGTGATAATAGATTAGAGTTATATTACAGCTCAGACAACAATTACTTTAGTAAAATCAAACTTACTTACTTGCTTTGACTTTACTGCCAAAACAGAAAAAAATTGCTGAAACAAACTAATAACGTAGTTGAAGTTTTTGAAGATCTACTTATGAAATAGCCCAAATTGTTCCATTTCTTTAAGATAAATCTAAAATATAATGATGATGACCCCTGAAATAAAGGGTTAGGAATCTACTAGGGCTCCCACAAAGCATCTTGCATTGGGCCCCTTGCTAGACAAATAGACAAAGCCCTGAAACATTAATGTGTGTGGCAGGAAGTTTCATCTTTAATGCATATACTTCAGTAAAACTAGGAACAGGCTCAAATCATGGCTGTATTATTAGAACAGGATACTGAATAAGTCCAAAAAAAAACAGGGCTACCCATTATTTTCAATGGATGTTGCTCATTGGAGCATTTCTGCGTTATGCGGCCCATAGAGCAGACTCACTACTGGTCCGTGCTTGCGGTCTTGTGTTTTACCCATTGGGTTCCACGTGATCAGTTCTGACCAATGGGCTAAAGGCGGTTATTAGTTACTTAAGTTATTTTTAGTGAATTTAAGGATTTTTAAAAGAGAAAAAGTCCAGTATATGAATATAGACAATAAACACAATGAAATCCAATCATTTTGGTAGTTGTAGGTGTCCTGTCAGCTGAATACTGTTTTTACTTGAGCTGGTAAATTTGGCACATGAACTTTTTGCGTTGATTTTTCCGGTTCAGTGCATTAAAAAAAAGGCAATTATTAATTTGATGTAACTCCCCCTCCACACTCATTTGCAGCTGCACACTCGGTCTAGCGATGGAAAGACAAAAACGACAATTCTGCTTCAAGAGATTACCGGATGGTTCCCTGGAAAAGAGTAAAGGAATATGCGTGATTTGCAAAGCAGATTTAAATATTTTGTAAGGCTCTAAATTACACAAGTTCACACAAATTGACATTTCAAATAGTCAGAGTTCTGAACCATCACCACCACATTCTGAATGTATTGGTAATGCACCTTAAGTTACTGTATTTTATAAAGGTTTCTCATTTAAGTTATTTTTAAGTAATTTGTCAAATCATTTTTGTATTCCTAGACTGGGCTGTCATAGTGACTCTGTTTTGAAGTCTGAACAATCCAAAATTAATACTTTTCTATGTTAAAGCTTTTTACATGCTTTACAAAAGTATGGCACAGTTAAATGATTCAAAATAAAGTTCATTACCTTCTGTTACATTGAAGATTCAGTGTGTTTATTAAAAGTTGTGTAATTAATCATTATTAATCACAGCCAGATTTGCAATAAATTTGTTTTTTTTTTTTAATCGATCACACATCACTAGTTTTTACATTGGGGAAAATCTTTTTTGGGCCGCATAGGATTTTTTTTGTTGCAATACCTCGAGTGGCCACTCATCAAACTGGTGGCAGGGGAAAGGGGGTGGTGTGAGAGTTGAGAATGAAGTTGTTTATGCCGTGGGTGTTGTGTGTCTTTTTGGAAATAACGCAGCCAAAAAGGTTGAATATACAGCAATAATCCATCTCCAGACTCTACTTCTTTCTCTCTTCTGGTCACACAGCTCTTTCGAGTGCGTACAGCAACTAGTGCACCTAACCCCTGTGCTGCTATTTGTGTGTGCGTGTGTCAGACAGAGCTGTGAGAACAGCAAGGGCTGTGTGCGCTTTGTACTTTCCTTTTGGAGACAGAATAAATGTAACACAGTAAAGCAACAAAGTATTAGGCTAAATGCAACTGAAATTAAAACATATAAAGCTGAAATACACCCATGTTTGTCAGGTATTAATGTCAGGCACTAATGATAAGTGGATATAGTTGATCACAAAGATCACTCAACTCAATAATAATCCATAACACATGTTATAATAGTTTATATTTAGTTTTAATTACATGTATAGGTAAGGCAGTAAACAGTACAGACTAAAGTTAAAGGCCACATCACTTTGTAACTCTTCAGAAGGGCCCATTCATAATTCCCTTGTGATTAAAGGGTCGCTCCGTCCCTGGTGGGAGGATCCTCCTTTGAATTTAACCAGGTCATCATCTAATGCTTAAGGTCTGTTCCAGTTCACACCTTGTCATGATATGGGTCCACAAGCAGGGCTGGACTTGGAGTAAAAATCATCCCTGGAATTTTTGGTCTAAACTGGCCCACCACAACCAATCAATCAGCTTACACCCTTGCTCATGTGGTGACATAGAGAAAATGTAATCTGGAAAAACATAAGCAGTTGCTTATTGGTGAATTGGCAAACAAAAGCACTAAAGGGGGTAACTGTTGCATCAAGCAGAGCGATGGAATGTGATGATAAATTTTTTCTTGGAGCAATAACTGAGAAAGTGCCCGCATTAATCAAACAACCAAGTTCAGGTGAAGAGTGGTTGGTTAACTTACCTATAAATGGCAGCTTTATTGAGTTTAAAATTGACACAGGAACTGATATCATTGTTATGGATCAGAGTGAATTTAATAAACTGCAATATGAATAAGGGGGAAAAAAAAGTTCTGGTTAATGGTTATAACAGGCCCCTATGCTCACAACCTGTTAGGTGAGAGCATAGCTAAAAGAATGGGTTTAGTTAAAAGAGTTGATGACTTCAACACTGTCATTTTAGAGGATGTATTTGGGGACAATGGTTACCCAGTGAAAATTGAACTGAAAGCTAATGCTGAGCCTTACTCCTTGACATTCTTTTTCCCTTACTGCCAAAAGTCAAGGCAGAAATAAAGCAAATGCTGGTGTTAGGATAAGTGAGGAAGTTATTGGTTCCAGCTGAAAAGCGCAACAGAGACAAAGTGAGGGTGTGTGTTGATCTGAAGCACTTGAATAATGCAGTGAAATGAGAGTGGTACATTCTGCGCTAGAGGATCTGGCTCCAAAACTGCCACAAACTACAGTGCTTTCTACACTGGACACATTGTGTGGATTCTGGCAAGTACCATTAGAGGAAAGCAGTAGAAAACTTACAATTTTCCTCATGTCCGCTCCAGAGATCTTCCAAAAACAGCACTACTAAGAGGACATGATGGTGTAGTTACATATTTGTCGGTAACTCAGGAAGACCATGACAAATGTATCAGTGCAATCTTAAAGACGGTCAAAGACAATGGACTAAGGCTGCAAAAGGAAAAGTGCCACTTTTAAAAATTTGTAAATACAAATACTTGGCCACATAATAGGTGCAGAGGGCATTAAGCCTGACCCTGATACAGAAAGGGCTGTCAACCCAAATGTCAAGCCCAACAAAGGTGGAGGAGCTTTGTCCCAGGCTTTGGCCCTCATCAACAATGTTGGAAGATTCCTTCCTGACTTTTTAATCAAAGCTACATCCAATGCCCGAAATTCTCAGGAAAGCTGGTGGATATGGGGTCATGCACAAGAACAAGCCTTTAGTGAGGTAAAGGCTATGCTTTTTGCAAACAGATCAACGGTTGGTGCCCCTGATAAACACATATGACCTGGACAAATACTCTCCCTGGAGACTTGCCACTTTTGAGGTGGTGGCCGAGCATGTACCTGGAAAACAGCTGTCTGTGCTCTATCCAGAAATCTGCTGACCAACACAAGTGACAGCAGCACAGACCAGAAGGTATAAGCCTACGTGAAGTCTGTTGTATCAAATGCACCTGTTTCTTCACAAAAACTGAAAGAAATCCCTGCAGCCACATAGCTGGATGGAGAGCTACAGAAGGTCCTTAGCTTTTTACAGACTGCCTGGCCATCTAAATTGTCTCTGCATCCTTCTCTGGATGCTTCTTAGCGTGTGCACACCTCTCAGAGACCAATGGATTATTTTTGTATCAGGACAGACTATTTATTCTCACTGCACTCAGTTCCAATGTGTTGAAAGGGGGCCACGAAGGACTAACTGAGAGTTGTGCATGTTCCAGGATGTCAGTGTAGTGGCCTCACATTAACATAGAGCTATTCCGATTGGTCTCAACATGCAAATTTTGTATTGAAAACAGACCCACTCGGAGACCATGTGGCACGTCCAGTAGTCAATTCATCAGCAGACTCAAAAGTATGTTTATGAGGTGGGGAATACCACTGGAGCTAGTAAGTGAGCCAAACAGTTTACTTCTGCTGAATTTCAAGATTTCCGCCGTCCACACTTCCCCTAAGCCAATGTTGCCACCAAGCAAGCAGTCCAGACAGCAAAACACATTCTAAAGCAGACAAATCCACATCACTCTTATGTGTTACAAAGCTACTCCATGCACCGCAACTGGTGTCAACGCAGCTGTGCTCATGACTGGCAGGCACATTCGAACTACACTGCTAATGCTGGAAAAGAAAATCAATAGTGCACATGTGGGCAGACAACAAATTTTTGAAATGACACTCAAGCTAAGAGTCGCTAAAGGAGACTTAACGTTAAAACGTTCAGTGTCTTAAGTTTGTAAGTAATAACCTGCTTAACAATACATATTATTACAAATAGTAGTCTTATATTTTATCAAACATAACTATCGCTCCCCTCCTTTCCGTCACTGTCCGTCAATAAAGAGTTATTTTACTGATGGCTCGAAGTTAACTTTATTGTAGCTTGTACAATCTTGACATGACATTGTTACTTTAGGTTGCCACTTTGTGTCACCTTGCGACACCACCAATACCACCACCGTCGACCTAAAGGTGTACAAACAACACGAGTCACATTTTAGCAATAAAAGATGTAAAATAAAGACAAAAATATGACACCAAAATAAACATATCTCGCTGGCCGACCCTTGATCCTTCTGTGAGGAGTCTGCATGTGCGGGCTCTCCGTCTTCCAACCACCTCCCCAGTTTAATTGGTGACTCTAAATTGCCCCTAGTGGATGACTGTGAGATTGAATGATTGTCTGTCTGTGTCTAAATGTCAGCCCTACTGGCCATTGTCCAGGGTGTACCCTGCCTCAGGCCCAAAGCAGCTGGGATAGGCTCCAGCCACCCACAGGGGACCAAGCGGTAGAAGATAAATGAATGAATGACTTTGTAGAGTTAGCTATTATTAGTTATTTGCTTATATTGACATTATTTGCAAGCCCTTTCTACATGCTTAAGCAATACGACTCGATTAATCGTATGGGCGGAACAAAATGTTGAACAATAATTCCTACCTATGAATTTTCAAAATAAATGTACAAAACGACACATAATGTGCACAGCACAAAATAAAACAATAATAATAATAAACCAAAATTATGACAATAAAACCACCAAATCACAATCCTATATCTAACCTTTCAAAATGTATAGCATTAAACAACAAAAATCAAAACATGTTAAACTATATACTCTGCTTTAAAGGGGCTATGTGTAGGATTTTAAGATTAAATAAGGCTTTTATTTGCCCAGAAGTCAGCCTGTCAATGCTGTGATGAGAGGGATGACATTTTAAGTATCCAACTTGGTTGCCTCTATAAGCCTGTAGCCTCATTTCATTGAGTAGTATTCGGGTCGGATTTCCCGCGAAATCGAGGCGGATGTGATGTCGTGCGCGTTCTCGTCTCCTTGGTCTTGGACTTTCCTGCGCGGCGGCCATGACAGTCAGTGGCATTAGTTCGCGTTAGTTTTGAGATGGACTCTGCAGACACAAAAAACCCCGAACGGCCTCCAGCACAGCAACACAGCACAACCCGGACACCGACACAAACTAAACGCAAACATTAAAAAAACAAAGAACGTTTTATCGAGTGAGGCCCGCAGACCCAAACGGGAGTGTGACCGGTGCCGGAGGAAGACGAGCCAGAGTCGGCCGCGAGAGCGAAGAACTGCTCTGGGGATAAAACAGACCCAGAATCGGCTTTCTTTTCATTCAGAAGGTAAGACATCATCACTGACCATGTAAAATATCTTGTGATGCTTTGTTATCACTTGTCTAATGCTAAATAACAATAGCATGCTTCCGAAACGGGATGCTAACTAGCTAACAGCAACGTCTCTAAATAAGTTTGTGTTTTGAATGGATTAAATACCTTCAGACCGTAACTTCGTTATGATCCTGACTCCCGAGGCTTATGAATCTGACAAATGTGATGTCCTAGCTTTTCTTACTTATCGGCTGTCTTCACACAGCAGCTAATGCCAACTCTGTGTGGCATTTTTGAGTTACACTAACATTGGCTCGTTTGCTAAATAAACACCAGAAAACACGAGCCATTACACTAACGTTACAACTGTCTGTTAGACCGAATGTAACTGTCATCATACGACACGTCTTTCACTGGTTACCTCGTTATATTCATGTCATGATTATTTACAAGTCGGACTGTTTATTGTAATGAAAATCACATCCGCTTGTCTCGGTTGTGATACACAGTACGACACACAATAGAGCGTATATACAAATAAAGTAAACATATGTGGTGGGATTAGCTGTGCTTGTGCATTTATTTGTATGTTAGGTAACTAATAATCAAATGGTAAGCTGGTTAGTAACATGGAGGTAATCGATCAATGAAAATGTAGTTATATTTTGTTTTTTTGTTGAAAATACAGTGGCACTGTCAATAGTAATGCTGTTGTAAATATTGTATTTCCCTGTATTCTAACAATAGGTGAATTGTTTACAGCTATGAGAAAACAGCAGTGGAAAACACCAAGAAAATAGACAGGATTGCCACACCATCCTGAATCAATAACTGCAGGATCTGACAGCTAAGTTTGTTTTCAGTTAGTATTTCAGATAAAAAATGAACTCAGATGTGATCATTCCTTTTAACTTAGACTCTAAATTCAATATATTTAGGCTCTGTGCTGAGGTGTACTGCACCACGTCAGCGCTGAGCACGAGTGGGCCCTCAGCAGATCCAGCATGCACCTCTGGATGTGGGACCAAGAAGTCATGGGCCAGATGATCCTCGGCCCCTGGTCTCCTTCCTGGGGTTGTGTCCTCACCTACAGCTGAACTGGCTCAGACACTACTCTGCAGAGGACAGGTATGTCAGCCACATGCCCACAGTCCTTACCTGTCTCTCACAAGGAACCGTTATGTTCAGGTATCATGCACCAGTTGAGAAGTCTAGCCTGTTTTGTTATTTACATCATAATATCAATATGCACTTATCTACAATGCTGTGGACATGTTTGTTACCTGTCAAACTTTATCTGTATTATCTATGTATTGTATGTTATAATAAAGTAAATAAATTTATGTCATGACTGTAAAAATGACACCAATGCTTATTATTCTCTCTCTCTTTCTTTAGAACATGACTTCAGCCTCAAAAACAAAGGGCAGCAATAAAAAGAGACAGTGCTCAAATACAGCAATTCCTTTACAATAAATGTGTGCAGGAAAGAATCTATAAAAATGTATATTTATTTCTGCCTGTATATAAACACCATATAAAACTTTCAATTAATAAAACAAATAAAAGCATTTTTTTTTTTTTTTAATCTAGTTTTCTGAAAAAATAAAATAAAAACAGCCCCATGTGGTGTGCTGAGGCGCCCTGTTGGATACTCCTGCAGCATTTGTTTTCTAGATCTGTTTGCATGACTGGGCAGTTCAGGCAGGTGCACCGAGCTGGCTGACCCCTCTTTGGTTCGGCTGGTCCTGGTGTGGCTCTCTCCGGCACATCCAGGAAAAAAAACCCTCAGAGACGAGTTCCATTCATCTGGAGCACTTCATCCTTCTCCGGAGACAGATGCTGCAGTCACTGATCTCCTGCACAGGAGCTTCAAACTCCAGAGCTGGAGTCCTGAGAAGAGAACAATAAAAATATATGACTTATTTGTTCTTTTATTGAGCCAAATTTCATGTTAGAGGTATTCTGAATGAACCAAGAGTAAAATAAACAAGGATAAACTGAAATGATACAGTGGGGTTACATTTATGTTGTCTCAACCTAATGCAAGACCAATTTAGTACAGTAGTGGTACCTAGAAACAAGCAAAACTCCTGTACTTCGTAATATGTATTATTCTGCTGAGACGGAAACTACGTGAGCTAGCGCTAAAGCTAGCTATAGCTAAGCTAACGTTTGTCAACGCTTTTTTGACAAACGTTACATACAGTCGATAATATATCACACAGAGTTTGCTCTAACTACTGTATTGTGTTGAAAAACACTTTATAAAACATACTATTGTCAAACATTAGTCGTTCTCTTGCCTCTGTCTCAAGAGTTCACTCACTATGTCAGTCTCGAGAGTCAAGTATAGTTTAGTCTCAAATAAAGTTTGTCAAACTTTCAGAAGTGTAACTTCTCTTACCTCCTCCGTAAACATGACTCCAGTAAATCTCAGAGTCTGACTTGAGTTTGTAAAAGAGTGTGTTGAGGCTAATACTCCGGTTCTTCAGTCGTGCTCGTACGAACGCGCGCGTGAGAGCGAGCACAACACTGACTGCAGTTCCTCTAACGGCCACAGGTGTCAGTAACTGGTAGAAATTTATGAAAGTTACACAATGCCCCTTTAAGTAATAAAACAGTCTTATGTAATGGCCTATCAAAACACATTGGTTTGCCAGTCCGTTTTCCATCCTAATCCAAGGTCAAGTCACTGAGTGAGCAACAGCTTGACATTCCTGACTCTTCCATCAGTACTAGGATACACCTCTGTTACTCTTGCCAGCTTCCACTGGTTCATTGGAGGAAATTCCTCTTAAAGAATAACAATATCATGGACCTTTGTGCTCCTTTTATGCATTTGCCACTTTTGTCTTTGCTGAAGATTCAAAAGATATTCCTTCTTTCACCTTGTCCAGAACTCATTTGCTAAAAAGTGGACCTGGCGCCATCTCTTCCTGATATACAGGTCTTGCTTCACAAACTCACCAGGTGGAGGCACTATGATACTGGACTTCATCATAAGTATATGATTAGATGTAAGAGGATAAACTATACTCTAAACTAGTAGGATCATTCAGGTTCTCTACTGTCAATGGTCTGCTATTCACAGTAGCCATACCTTCATAAAGAAATGTTTTGAGGGAAGCACTGTCAAGTCTTTTAGAGATCAGATCTAGAATAGCTGTCAAAAACTCTTATAGTCCTAATTTGCCTCTCCCAAACGCCTCTCTTGTGGCTCAATTAAAGGGTGTTCAGAACGGGGAGAGTGGAGGAGAATGGGGGTGTCATTTCCATTCTATCCTCCGGTAGACCTGATATCCATTGATCTTGTGTTTTTCTCCTGTACTTTCTGCAGGTTGTGCACTTATTGATGTGTGAGGCGACTGGATTTGGGCATGATGGCGGGATGTTTGATGTGAGGGTGAGGCCTAACCTTGTTCAGTGTCTTCCCACTCTGAGTACTCCCTGTTCATCAACAAATGGACTCAGTTTGTACAACTTGTGTTTCTTGTCTTTGAGTTGAATGTCTTTTCCTTGAGTTAAATCTTTGATTTCTTTGTGAAATGTGTTTTCTTGTGTCAATTTGATTATGAACAGCTCAGCTTCTTGTCTGTCCTTTATGCTTGTGTTTTTCCCTTTTGTCTGCTTGACACCTTTTAGGTCTTTTACAAACTTCTTAAGATGAGCAATAGCCTTAACAGCTCTTCTCCAGTCTGAGAATTTTGTGAGGCGATCGAGTAGTGTCCTGTTTTCTTGTTGTGTATTGGTGTTGAGCACATTAATTGTTTTCAGCAACAGTAACACAAACTTTAGAATCGGTCCAAAAATGCTCTTGGAGATCACTTATTTCCAGTTAATTTCTGGCCATTACATTTGTTCTTGCTCCGACCACAGCAGCTGTTAACTCAAGTCTAGGGACAGTAGTGACTTAAGTGGGTGCCAGTTCTCAAATAACTAGACTGTCCATAGCCTTAGACACTAGCTTCCAAAAAGTGATGTAATTCACATTGTAGTATGTATTTGCAGCTAAAACACATTTCTGAATTCTCACCTTTGGCTAGTTTTGAAGGTTTTCAAGCCAGGATTCCCACTGTATGTATGAGTTGATCTGAGAGTGGTTCATCCCATCCAGCTTTCTCTTGTCATAACTGTTGTAGTAGTTGTTTTACTTTATTTAAGTATCCCGAGTAGTCTTTACCAAGACTATTCTTATTGGAGTCCAGAGTTTCACAGACAGTTTCATAAGTAAAAGCTCATGATCAACAATACCAAAGGCTGCACTGGGGAAATATACCAGGCAGGGGTATTACCTAGTTCTCGTACTTTCTCTGCATCACCACGTGCAATAATGACCTCCATAAAATTTACATAGTCTGTGTAGTACTTTTGGTCTCTCTTGAGTCGAGACTGTTTAAACGTTGCAGAGAACTTGACATAATACTGGAAAGGTTTGGTCTGTTGCCTTTTAAAGGCAGTAGCATTTCATAATGTCCATCCTGCGTGTGTTTGATTCCTTCCTGTAACTTTGTTAAGAAGGGGAAGTCCTCATTAATGAATAAAGACTTTTACTATTTGAACAAAAGACTTGATAAAGGTGATAAGCCTTATCTTTATTTACCCTGTTTATGTTGTCAATGTGAATACATGCACATACATTCTAAACAAATGTTTTAACTGTGAATACATATGTGCATTCTGAAGGACAACAATTATTGACCATAGAAACATTGTTTAATGTTTGAATGCATTGTGTTATCAGAACCATATGTAACCCTACGGTTGGAATTACTGCTCTAAAAATCTAAGGATAGGGTTATCTAGACAAGAGATAGGACTTAGGACATAGGTTCCAACCCAATCAACTCAGGACAACAAGTTGTAGTTTAAAATGATAAGTGCAGTTATTATTTAAAGGATTTCATTCAATACACCATCACTTAATACCAACATTATCAAATTTTCAGTGCAGTGTCCAAACAAATTGGCCAAAAACACATACCTTCGAGATCTCAGTTGAATAGAATAAATAAAATTCCAAAGTACATGAAAAGTAAAAAAATAATAACTGATCTATATTTTTCTAAAATATCTGTGTGCACTCAAAAAAGTGAAAATTGTCCTAAAGTCAATGTTTAAACCACTCTATAAAACCAGTCTACACATAATGTGCAGAGAATCAAACAGTGGTGGGCCGTCAGGGCCAGGAAGGCCTTCTCTGCTGGCCTAAACATGCTCAGAAAAGTAAATTTATTAGGCCCGAGCCAGCCAAAGTGGCAAGGGCCTATTGAAATCGCTAGAAGTGCGCGAAGCGCACTACACTAAGTGCGCGAAGCGCATTAAAACTAAGTCATCATTGACCATTGCCATGCATATGAATGGCCAGTGACGTGCACGTTCCATGCACGTCACTTTGAGGGTGAGAGGAAAAACGCCTAATTGGAATTGAAGGAATTATTATTATTATTATACGTTGTACACATTTAGCCTCAAATTCGGACCCCTAAACGTGAGCATAAGCTCACGAAATTTGGCACGGTCATCAGCCACCTGCCTGGCACCGCGCCGTGCTCAAACGTGTGTCACAGGCTATGACGCAAATCTTCGTTGACAGAAATGTTGAAATTTAATATTTATTACACATTTTCACAGCATTGGAAAACGTTTAAGAATGTTTGTGTCATGTTTGTCCTCCTACAGAAACCATATTAAAACAAAAAATATACCCCCCCCCATCTTTTTCCATTTTCATACATTTTTGAAAAAGCTCCAGGGAGCCACTAGGGGGGCACTAAAGAGCTGAATGCAGCTCTAGAGCCACAGGTTGCCGACCCCTGTTTTAGGCCAATAACATCTGTCACAAGCAAGAGTGAAAGGACGCTCTGGCCCTAGGTGACCAACTTAATTGTGAAAGCCTTTGAGAGCTTTCTCTCTAAATTTTTTAGGTAAGACAAGCTGATGGATTTTGATGCCCCTGTCAAAAAATTTTCTTCCCATGGTCAGAGAACAGGTCAGGTATGGAGGAGGCATCAACCAGAGATGTACACAAGTCTTTTTGTGCAAGTCCAAGTCAAGTCTCAAGTCTTTGACCACGAGTCCAAGTTCGAGTCTTTTGGTCACTAGTCCAAGTCAAGTCGCAAGTCTCTATGCATACATAGCTTAATGTGAGTACTTGAAGCTTGATATTGCTGTCTTATTAATAAACCTATTGTATATGAATGTATCATTTTGAAAAAGTAAGCTATAGAGTACAGTTAATTTCAAAATACAAGGAACAACAAAACATTTTTTAGTATTCTTAACTAGGGATGCATCAATCCAGCTTTTTTAGTACAGATCCTGATCCAGGTGGGGTGATCTGCAGGTATCAGATACTGACCCAATCCATCTGGTATTTGAATATAGATCATATGAATAAAGACCCTTGTATTTGTTACGAGACCCATTATGGAGATAGGGGTTGTTATTACATTTTATAGTAATGAGTAGATTTGTCCAAGTAAAAAGAAAGTAAAGACTAGCTTTTTCCCCATTGTATAGCCATACAATATCAACTTAGAAAAGAGTATTCATTCATTCATTCATGCATTCATTCATTCATTCATTCAGAATTCATTCTCAGGAGGAAGACAAGTTAATAAAGTAGCTGATGGATTTTAGGGATTGTAGCTTTACTGTTTTACACTAAAAATGAATAAAATGCGTCTTACAACTGTAGTGTTATGTCAGGAGTTGCCAGGTAATTTAAATTACTTTTAATGAGGTTGAATATAACACCAGCACTCACAACATGGCGGCATACGAACATGCTACAGCCAGCAAGTACCATAAAGCTGAAAACGTCTGCCGCAGAGCCACTTGTGTATCCTTACACATAAAATAGTGCCATCACATTACATCACCCTTTCTTTGAGTCTTAATAAGCAGATTAAGACCACTCTCACATTACTTTTGTGTTTTAAGTGCACATAACTTTACAAGAACCAAATCAATGGAGACATTTCTAATTATATCACATACCATATTACATACATCTGTGTCTCACAAGATCTTTTGTCTCAAATACAGCAACCATTTAACTTCAGACATTTAAACACATAATGGTTTACCAGTAGTTCATTTAACATAGTCTCTGTATCTATCAGGTGATTTAACGATTCTACCACTGAAAGTAGTACGAACTGGAGTCACCGGTGAGCTGACTAGGGGAGGATCAGGTGTATTAGGTGTTGGATCCGCAAATGAAGGAGATGGGTGTGGCTCTCCCTCACATTCGACATCCTAGAGTCCATCTCTAGCAGAGGTGACTGGAGCACTGGGAATAGGTCTCAGGTGTCAGTGGTTCCTTCTCAGCACTCCTCCCTCTGTTTGAACCAGGTATGATCTTGGTGAGATTGACAGTAGCTGGCTCGGTCCATCCTTTCTCACTGTCCAGCTTAACTGCAACACTGAGTCCTGGTTGAAGATCCGGTAGGGGTCTGGCACTGTACCTGTTGTTGTAGGAACGTCTATAGCTCTCTTTTGCCCTCTCATCAACCTGTCTCACAAGCTGAAGATCTGGTCACGCAGGTTGTAGCTTAGTTTCCAAGATTGGAATTGTGGTTCAAATCTGTCTACCTAGCATGAGCTGGGCTGCACTCACGCCAGTAGCCTGAATAAGAGTAGCTCTATAAGACATGAGAGCTAAGAAGGGATCAGTCTGTCTCAAAACCCGTTTGGCTGTCTGCACAGCTCTCTCTGCCTCACCATTGGCCTGCGGGTAGTGAGGACTGGTGGTGATGTGCTTGAAGTCGTAATCATGAGAAAACTGCTTGAAAGCTTTCCCAGAAAATTGGGGGCCATTGTCAGTAACCAGTTCATTTGGGCAGCCCCATCTTGCAAAGATGTTTTTCAACTTAGCTCTTGTGGTCTCTCTGGACATGTCTTTGAGATAGGCTATCTCTAAGTAGCGAGAAAAATAGTCTACAACTAATAATAGTAGTTCTGTTTGTTCAGTTCACAAATATCTGCTGCTACTCTTTCCCATGGATGACTAGGTAATGGAGTAGTTATTAGGGGTTCTCTTGTCTGACAGGGTTTAGACTCTTGACAATGTGTGCAAGTACTGACCATTTGTCTAATTTCACTGCTTAGGCCTGGCCACCATACGCTACATTTAGCTCTTTCTCTGCATTTCACAATCATAGTATGATTTTACCTTATCTGGTACTTTAGCTGCCTACTTGGGCCAACCTGCCAGTATGAAGTGTTGAACCATTTGAAGTTCTGCATTCTGGCTAGTCTGCTGTTTGATCAAATCCAGTTTAGTAGGAGAAATAGGCCAAGAACTTTGAATTGCATCTTCGTGCACTTCAATTTCACTTATTAGTTCAGCAACGTCCTGTGTTACAATTCCTTGGGGATGTCGCGAAAGCGTATCAGCAACTACAAGTTCTTTCCCTGGCACATAAACAGCTGTGGGATTGTACCGCATCATTCATGATAACAGTCTCTGGCATCTCACCGGCACTGAGTGAAGATCCTTGCTGTTTATCAGTGGAATCAAGGGTTTGTGGTCACTCTGCAGGATGTAGAAGTCTAGGCCATATAGGTATCTGCTGAATTTCTCACAGGCCCATACTGCTGCGAGACACTCCTTCTCGATTTGAGTGTAACGTTGCTCAGCATCTGTTAGCGTTCTTGAGCAAAAGCTTACAGACTTTAATTGTCCATTGTGGTCCCTGAGCAGGACTCCACCTAAACCGTAACTACTGGCATCTGCACTTACTATGGTCGGTTTGGTTACGTCATAGAATGCAAGTATGGGTGACTTTGTGCCAAGCTCTTTTACATTCCTAAAGGCTTCTTCCTGAGCAGCATCCCAAGTCCATGTTGTGTCATTTTTGAGCAGATCATTTAGGGGTTTGGTGATCTCTGAAAGGTTTGCTAAGTATCTGCCTAGGTAGTGGATCATGCCCAGGATCCGCCTCAGATCTGACACATTCGTGGGCGCTTTGAGCTCGGTGACAGCCTTGACTTTAGCTTTGTCTGGTCTGATGTCGTTTTCATCAATGCAGTGTCCCAAGTAGTTTAGTTGTCGCTGACGTAGGAGGCATTTCTCATGGTTTAACTTTAAACCCGCTTCCTTGAGTGTGTTCAGAATCTTTTGAAGTCTCACTTTGTGTTCCTCTGGTGTGTCTGAGTAGATTACGATATCATCCATATAAACTGCTATGCCTTCATGGCCTTTCAGTAGTTCAGTCATCTCGCGCTGAAAGATTTCTGGAGCGCTGGTGATTCCAAATGGTAGTCTATTGAAGTGGTACCCCAGAGGAAAAATTTGCTTCTCAAATCTGTCAGTTTTAAAGCTCAGGAGACAATAATGTGACTCTCATTTTAGTCTCAATCAAGTTTCACTTTTATCTGATCTGTTTCTCATGTGTTTCTCCTAAAATTCACTAGAAGTAAGTGAGACAAGAAATGGAGTTCTACATGAGACATTACTGAGAAATAACTTTAAAGTCTCATTTATGTCTACCTAGAAGCCCAAAACGAGCTTAATAAAAGCTATAATGGAGAAGTAACTCTCAATCTCAAAGAATCACACTTGTAAATTGTCAAAAATGCCTTTATTTAATCCAATGAAGACATACATTATAGAAAAATGACCACTGAACAGGGTATGCCACTTAACTTGTGGAACAACAGTGTTCATATACCTTATTATACGTACAAACATCAATAAAGATAACAAGTCAACAATTAGTGTGTTTGTCACTCACTCTACAGTCTTTGCAGCTCTCATGCGACATTTGTTTATGAGGGCTTTTTTGACTTTTGACTTTACAACTGCGGTCCAGCCAACCAGTGAACTGCAATGCATGATGTAAGCTGTAAAATAAAGACAAAGACAAATTTTAATCCACAAAACATGCCATTAATTTTTAAGCTATGGCAGACCAAAAAAACTGAAAATAGTGTGAACTTACTTAAAATCCCCTCCACTTTAGACTTGTCCAGGACATTTTTCCCTTCAGGAACTTTCCCGTGTTTTCCTAAGGCAACAGCATTTTTGCACTCTTCTGGCGAAAAGAATTAATCAAAAAGTAGATGAAAAAGGTGAAGACAGTCTTTCCTGGCCTCTGCATGTATAGCTGCCAGTCGAGTTGGTAATATGAGGAGACCACTTTCAGGGTAGAGCTCCTGCTTCCTGGAGTTGTGTTTTGTAGCCATCACATTGTTGCAAGCCAATATCTGATCCACCTTATTCAAAAAACTCTGCATTGTCTCAATTTGGTCACCACCTGCAACAAAGAATCAAAATAACAGCTTAGTTCAAAAAAAGTTCATTTCATGTTTAATGTCAAACACACTGTAAATTTTCAGAACAACACATGTACACTAAATAAACTTGTAATTCATATAATTATATACTTACTTATTGTTTGTAGTGCTTCCTCCAGTGTCCCATTCTTCTGCCTCAATTTTTCTACCTCCGCCTCACATTTTTTGCATGGTCTCCAAGCTTGATCTTCAGATGATTCTGAACTCTCACATGATTCACCATACTCTTGGTTTGGACTGCAATCTAAGATTAAAGTATCAGCACTTGAGCAAGAGGTAGATGCAGAAACAGATAAACTGTCCAGCAGAAGGAGGAGTGTACAGCATACTGAGAAAACTTTCCTTGGCTGTCTGGTTAACAGGAGTGGGTTGATTCCACCTTTGATTAAGAGAAACCAAAATAGGTGATGACTGATGAACTGGAGAGCTGTACCCTTGGTTGGAAGCAGGTAACTTATGGAGAGCAGGCTTGTGAAGAGCAGGAGCCTGGTTCAGAACAGAAGGGCGGTGGAAAACTGGGCTGTACACTCGCTGAGATGAGGGCGACATATGAAGGTCTATAGGCAGGATGGGCCGCTGAAGAGAAGATCTCTGGAGAACAGGAGGCTGCAGAGGAGATGGCTGATGACCAGGAGGCTTGTGAAAATTATGTTGAACAGGGCTGTAAACAGGCCGGCAGGGAGATGATGGCTGCTGGTGAGGTGGTGGTGACAGGGGTGTAGACAAAGAGTGCTGTAGAGGAGGCCTTTGCTCTGTCTGGAACTCGCAAGACGATGGGTTATTAAAGAATTTATTAGCTGCTGCATCTTTTTTTTGAGTGAATTCTTTTTTTGTTCCCTTCTTGACATCAGCATTTCCAACATATTCCACTGTGGCATTATAAAATTTATTGTCAGACCAACGTGCAAGAACTTCATCCCCAGGATTGAGTTCTTCAAAAGACTGAAGTGGCTTTTCATTTTTACTTTGAATGTCACATGCTTTAAAATTTTTTGCTGTGTATCCATCTTCAAATGTCAAAAATACAAACAAGCCTGAAAAGGAAGAAAGTAAAAAATATGCAATTTACATGTAATACATAATTGCATTTGTACTCATGTTTTAGTATAGCTATATGTTTTATTTTAAAGGACAATACTGCTGGATAATACTTACAGAATCCACAATGTAACCATACAAGGCAATAGAATATAACTTGCCATCCCGGTTTTCTTTAGGAGAGAGAGAGTGTGGTTATAAAAGCAGCTTTTCTTGGGTGGTAAGCGCTCTCTTTTAGGCAACTGCCTTTTGTCTCCTTTGCCTTCCATGCTGCAAAATAAATAAAATATTTAATAATCTGGGTGCATTTCTTTAGGCTGTGCAAGACAAAAGCCCCTAAAGGGCGAGGAGAAAAGCCATGGAAATACCAACAGAAATAAATTATTAACTGTATTATGACAGCTTACATAAGTGTAACTATATTATGATTTGCATTTAGAAATATTAAAATGAACACCTTAAAATTCATAGTGTTGGTACAAGATGTGTTTGCTTCGCTGCCATAATAATTTTAGACTGGATACATACCAGTGAATGTCTATTGTGCAGATAACAGCTGCAAACAGTCACCTGTTTCTCTTAATTATTGCTCTGTATTTGAGCTGTCCTGACAGACAGTGTAAGTGGCAAATAGACATGAGAAAGGGAGAAAAGCTATTTTTGACCGTGATTCTGAGGACTGAGATCCGTTTATGATGGGGAGGAAGGGGCAGAGACCAATGCCAGCTTGGACAGCAGAGGTAAGATTATTTTTTAATCTGTGCTACTACTATTACTACTTACAGTGTGACTACCTTTCTGCCATAAGAGGCTGTGAAAATGGCTAAATAAGACCACAGATAAATACAACCGTACTAACAAATTAAAAAATTAAGCATCAACCTGTACTAAATAATTGCAGCAAGTTAGCTAAGTTAGCAAAGTAAGCTAAACGTTTCTTGTAAGCTAACACAATGCTAGGCTCATAGCCACAGCTAATCTTCCGGTGAGTGTGAAACTAAACAAACATTTCAACATTAGAGTAAAAATGTGTTAAAATTAAATAACCTAGCCCAGTAAAATATGAACTTACCGTCTTTTGCGAGGTTGGAGGCAGTGACTCACCATCATTTGCGTGTAGTTTACCGTGCAGATCCGCGCTCACTGTGCACATGACCGCGCAACGTATGTTAGAAGAGCAACTTTGAAACCCAACCAATCACAATTCAGCATTCAAAAACAACCAGGCTGACCAATCACGTGTCTGCTAATCTTCGGCACAGATAGTTCAATATTCACATACTTTGCGCCACATTTAAGTCAACATTTGAGGTCTTTGAATTGTTTATATATATATATATATATATATATATTATTTGACCTTTATTTAACCAGGTTAAAAACTCATTGAGATTAAAAATCTCTTTTACAAGAGCGACCTGGCCAAGTGGCAGCAGCACAAACCTGGAACATTTAACACATCACAGACAGGTAACAGTTAACATGTACACATATCAATCAGTGTATCAAACAATTAGATAAAACATTTACAACCACCACGGCTTTTCTCTAAATCATTTAACATAGATTTAAAAATGTTCAGAGAGACCAGCTCTCGAACACACAGCTCACCCTGAAGCTGATTCCAGTCTGAGGGGCCAGAGAACTGAAAGGCCTTTTTTCCCAGTTCGGTTCTCACTCTGGGGACTGAGAGGAGGAACCGGTCCTGTGAGCGTAGACTATAGCTGTTGGTTGGTTTGTTTGTCATGTGTGACTGTAAATATGATGGAAGCAGACCTAGTAATGATTTGTAGATAAAAATGTGCCAGTGAATGAAACGGAGTGTAGAGAGAGGTGCCCATCCGACCTGGGAGTACAAGAGACAATGATGAGTGAGTGATTTAAGATTTGAAATTAATCTTAATGCTCCATGATAAACTGTGTCAAGTAGGTGTAGTGACTGTGCTGATCCGTACTTATAAATGATATCACCATAGTCCAGAACTGGTAGAAATGTAGAGGCCACAAGCTGTTTTTTGGCCTTGAAGGACAAACAAGACTTAATTCTAAAATAAAGACCAAGTCTAAGTTTTAGTTTCTTGACTAGACCCTGAATGTGAGGAGTGAAGGTGAGAGAGCTATCTAAAATAATACCGAGATATTTATACTGTAATACTTGCTCTATTATTGTACCGCTGTGAGTTGTTATAGTTGGCAGGTCTTGTGATTTTGGAACTTTTGAATTTGTAAATGTCATTAGTTTTGTTTTTGTGGCATTTAAATTTAAATTTAATTTCAGATCAGACAGATTATGTTGTAAAGTGGAGAAGGCCAACTGAAGTTCTGTGAGGGCTTGATGGAGTGAAGAAGCTGAGCAGTATAACACAGTATCATCTGCATAGAAATGATATGAAGCATTATGGATATTATGGCACAGATTATTTATGTATATTATGAATAATAAGGGTCCTATGACTGATCCCTGAGGCACGCCCTGTACTACAGTCAGTGAGGAGGATGATACACTATCCACCTGCACACACTGTGTTCGGTTTAAGAGGTAGTTGTTAAACCAGCCGACTGCCTGTGATGAAAGAACAATAGAAGGAGTTTTTGTTCCAGTACTGCGTGATCTACTGTATCGAAGGCCTTGGACAGGTCGATAAACAGTGCCGCACAGTGCTGTCTGTTGTCTATTATGTCATTTAGTAATTTTGTAGTTGCTGTAATGGTGCTGTGACTTTTTCTGAAACCGGACTGAAACTGATTTAGAATATTATTTGTGGCTAAAAAGTCTTTGAGTTGTTGACTGGCATGTGACTCCAGAATTTTTGCTATTATAGAAAGTTGGAAATGGGTCTGTAATTGTCTAGCGATGTAGGATCCCCACCTTTGAGTAGGGGGAGAACAAATGCTGATTTCCATATGTGGTGGATTTTATTTGTAGACAGTGAGAGATTGCAGATATAGGTTAGTGGTTGTGAGATAATGTCTGCTGCTACTTTCAAAAAGAATGATGTGATAATGATATATTATATAGTTCGCAATATTATTTAATAAAGAAATGCCTTAAAATAATATAATTGCACTTTAAAAACGTAAAATAAATTGTTTTGAATCACATTTTTCTTTGAGAATGTAGGTATGCTAATGCTATAAGGTAGGCTAGGTTAGTATAAATATGCAAAATGTGAATACACAAGCTGTTTTTGGCAACTGAACCAATCTCTATTCAGGTTTCATGTAATAAAAGTATTCTTAATGCAAAGCAGCATAGAATACATAAACAGCAAGTACACTTTGCATTTAGCAAATGTAGCATTGTGGCTAACTGTAAATAATTTCACAATTTTTAAATACTGAGTATAATAGAGACTAGTACTACAGTATTCAGTAGTAGTAACAAATAGTAGTTGATCGAAATTTTATTATAATAATTTCAGATAGTATTAGAAATATTACACAGATGAAATTAAAGGAAAAAAATGCATATTGTAGCATACAAATAATCTTTTATCTATTTGAAAAGATTTATTTAATGATTCAGTTTGCTACCTTATTAAAATAATGAATGAAAAAATAATTCATAATGATTGTTGACTGATGTAATGTATTTGTTCATTTATTGTAGGAACTGCATTTTAAAATGACACAAAAGCTGCCTGATTCACGATGGAGGAGAAGAATGAAAACACAACACCAGATTTCAAAAAGATACAGAAGAAAGGTAATAACATGTCACATTTTCTTAAACTCTGTGTTTCTCAATCAGTGGTCCCAACAGCTGTACTTGCGAGTCTTTTGCATTTTAAGTATTAATTGAGTTTCATTTAAAGTCTGGTTTCTACAAGGACCACTGCTTTTTCCTGGGGTTGGCGCAGTTTAGACCTAGTCCTGCATTAGACCTAGTATAGTCCCTGTTTTGTTTCTATTTAGTAAGACATTTTTCTGTGGTAATGTTTGTTTTACTTTTACTTATTTTATTACTAATTTGCTTCTGGTTTGTCTGACCCTGATAATTTCCAGTATGTATGTTTGTAATAGGAGTGAATAGTGCCTCCATAAAGAAAGAATTTATATTTTTTTCTCCTTTTTTTTAGCGGGGGCTCCAGCCACTGGACACCACAGGTACATGTTTATGTGCACATAATCAAATAGAAATTGTAATTTTTTGATTAATTTTCACATTTTAGTTATAAAGGAATGTGTAGAAATTTGATAATCAAATCACACCATTACATTTTTTTTCTCCATAGAATCAGCAAACCAAGATGATGCCATACAGCAAGAGCCCTCCTCTTCTGTTATTGAAGATGAAGAGGATGACATCCCTACTAATCCAGATGGCTCTCCAGTTAAGGAGTTGTCGGACCCTTTTTCTCCAGATGATGAACACCTAACGGAGTTCCATAGCACTGACATTTTATCAGAGACCAAGCACACTGGCACATCTGATCACCTGGCAGAATATTTAGAATATAATGAACTATTTTTTGATGATTTAATCTCATATGAGGACAATGAAGAATTTAGTCTGCAGGAGGATATGGAAGTTAGCACCTGCACAAACACTGACACTAAAAATGGTCCACTTTACAATAATGCACCAATTTCTGTTGCAGAAAGCCTTATTCTCATTATGACATTTGCAAACAGACACAAATTAACAGGAAAAGCACTAAACGACTTGATCACGCTTATAAGTTTGCACTGTTCACCTGATATCCAAACAGAATGTCTTCAAAATCTACAAAAATTTAAACTTTTTTTTGAACACTCCTCTTCTTCAACTGTACATTTGCACAAATTTTGCAGTGTGTGCTTCTTATCAATTGAACGCACTGATACAAAGTGTAAATCCTGTGCAGCTGATTTGTTGATGGAAGGCTCTACTTCTTATTTTATTGAGGTTTCTATTGAAGCGCAGCTTAAGTCGCTGTTTGCTAAGGAAGGGTTTGAGGAACACCTAATGTTTAGATTTAAAAGGCAGAAAAAAGGCCATAATAGTGTTGAGGAAATATATGATGGTGAGGTTTATCAAAATCTTACAAGATGCAATGGGCCTCTATATGATCCCAAGAATATTTCTTTAACTTGGAATACAGATGGAATACCAATCTTAAAATCCTCTAAGTTTTCTGTCTGGCCTTTTTATTGTGTTATAAACGAGTTAAGCTTTGTCCAGCGCACAAAACGAGAAAACATGACATTTGCAGGTCTTTGGTTTGGGGATTCAAAGCCTTCAGTGTTGACATTTCTTGAACCATTGATTGAAACTCTGAACAAAATTGAACAAAATGGCATTACAGTTTGATTTGCGAAGGTCCAAGTACCATTTACATGCAAAGTTTTGACTATTGCAGGAACATGTGATTTACTGGCATTAGTACTTAACACTGTTCAATATAATGGCAAGTTTGGATGTTTAAAATGTGAACAGCCTGGCCAAACAGTGAAAACAGGAGAGAAAGGCCATGTCCATTCATTTCTATTTCAGGCAGCAAGCCCAAAAGGCCCTGCACAAACCCATGAAGGCTTCATAGAACATGCGAAGGTAGCCTATGAGTCAGACAGTGTAGTACAAGGGGTAAAAGGCCCTACATACCTCAGCAGACAAGAGCTACGATTTGGTGCTGAGTACTGGTATAGACTACATGCATTGTGTATTATTAGGGGTCATGCGGACATTGATGTTTCTGTGGTTCTCCACTGAGTTTTCTCGATGTGCTTTTAGAATGGCCAGGTCTGTTGAAGAAGTGGACAAAAGAATGAAAGAAATCCGACTGCCATTTTTAACAAGATTCCCTCGGTCTGTGTCCTCTCATCGAATGTTTTTTAAAGCATCTGAGTATCAGTCCGTTTTGTTATTTTTTGGGCCAGTTGTCTTCCGGGGACTTTTTGCAGACCTATACTACAACCATTTCCTGCTGCTTAGTGATGCAGTCAGTCAATAATGCCTGCACAAATAGACCATGCTGAAAAACTAGTTGCCTTTATGGTGAACGATACATGACAGCCAATATGCATTTGCTTGTTCATTTAGCAGATAGTGTAAGAAATCTTGGACCTCTATGGACACACTCATGCTTTCACTTTGAAGACAAAAATGGTCACTTGCTTCGACTAATTCATGGAACTCAGAATATACCTGTCCAAATGGTGAATGCTGTAAAAATAATACAACATCTTCCTTGTATCACACAAACCTTTAAGATGAAGACTGTAGCTGCACATTTTTTGGCAAAAATGACAGGTGACCGTGTTATTCAAGTAAACAATGTTTCTAGTCATGTGTCAATGATTGGGGCATCCTTCAATGTGTGCCTAGATACTGATAACAAGCATCTACTGGAACAGTTTATGGGACAACAGGTACATTACAATGTTGTCCAGGCTTTTAACAGGTCTAAAATAGAAAAGAGTATTTACACTTCAAAAAAGTATGTTAAAGCCAAGCGAAGAAACAATTGTACAGTGCTGTTTTATGATGGGATGCAGATTAAATATGGGCAGATTGAAGCATTGTTTTTATACAAAGAAAACAGTGAATCCACAAATGAAATGCATCTTGCATTTGTGAATGAATTTGCTGTAACAGGGAGAAATCTATTGCAGGATAGTCACACTGGTGGGACATGTTTTCATATTGTAAGTGTATTGGAGGTGCCTGTAAAGAAAAAAGTTGTTGCACTTGATCACATTTTGGGCAAGTTAATATTTATTGATTTGTCGTCAATGCCCAGCATTGTCTTTGTAGCACAGGTACCATCGGAGCACACCACTCCGTTGGCTTTGATATTGGCTGAATTACGCCTGCATTCACCATACGATCTAGTTCCCTTTTCACCTTTGGTAGCATGGGGACAGATATACACCTTGCAGTGGACACGCTGTAGGGGACCGCATCTCAGGGTAATTTTAACCGGCTTGATTTTTAGTTTCCCAACTTCAGTAGGGCAACAGTCGACATTTTGTGCAGTAGCTTTTATTTCCTCTATGCTTTTGATTAAGCCCATGGCAACAGCAACATTGCGGCTCAAAAGGTGACTGCTTTGTGGACCTTTGACCACGTTAACCTTAAATCTGAACATTTTCTCTTTCCTGGTTGTGGTGGCTATTGAAGGGATATATACATTAGAATGAAGGGACATATACATTAATACTATGTTTTATAACAGCTTATTTTATTACAAGTTTTACATTAATACATTGTGCTAAAAACTGTGTAGGCGTCCACTAGTAGTGGCGTGATATTGTACAACATGCTTTGTTCCTCTGTTCAGGGAGTGTATCAGACCACAATGCTCAAGGCCACACCAACGGCCTTCTGGAAAGATACTATTGGAAGAGAAATGACCACTGGAAAAGTACCACACTGGAAAAATACTGACCACTGGGCCAATCACGAAAAGACACGCTTGTTTAATGCTAAAACAATAACAGCCCATCTCTAAGGTGGAGCTTAGATAAGGTGTACCATAAAAATCTGTATTCCATGATTTTCTTTTGTTCTTCCTTGTGCCTTTTGTTTGTACTGGTTGAACCCTGCAGCTGTAGAATATTGTAAAAGGGCAATACAATTTTTGGACGCAAATCTCTTGATTCCTGGTCTTCTTTTCCGATCTCAACTGAACACGTGCTCTGGGCACTGAAAGCAGGTGCCTAACAGTTTAAATGGTGACCCCGACGTGATTTCTAACGAGTTTTGCAGAGTTTTAACGCGAGGAAATTGACGACTCCGGACGGCAGGGACCGCGACAAGGGTTCTGCGATCGTGTTCGTGAAAATCTGAATCAATAGACGGCGTTCTACTCTCGACTCCACTTCAGGCCTGAAACTAACAAAGGTGAGCAGAACCCCTGTTTGTAATACACAAAATTTCTGCTATTGAATACTGTAACATTTTGAGTGGAGTAGATTGTTGAATAAAGTCCTAAAACTGTTAAAAGTAGTCACGAATAGTGCGTGGTTGGACCACGGTGCGTTTGGAACGCAGTTAAGGCCAGTTGGACTGTGCCCAAAAGCGGTCGGACCGCTAGTTAAAAGTTACAGTGCGTTTGGAACGCAGTTAAGGCCAGTTGGACTGTGCCCAAAAGCGGTCGGACCGCTAGTTAAAAGTTACAGTGCGTTCGGAACGCAGTTAAGGCCAGTTGGACTGAGCCCAAAAGCGGTTGGACCGCTAGTTAAAAGTTACGGTGCGTTTGGAACGCAGTTAAGGCCAGTTGGACTGAGCCAAGCGGTTGGACCGCTGATTAAAGCGATTGGATCGCTGTTCGCACGATGGTCGTGTGTATTTGAGTGTGTATAATATTTTATGTATTTTGAGTGTAATATTTCATGTATTTTGAGTGTAATTTTGTGTAAAGTACGCGGTCGGACCGTGTTACAAAGTTCGGAGGAAGCTCGGGAGCGCGCTCACGGAAGTCATGAGAGTCCGGTAGATTTTATTGAAAACGTCTAAAAATTATTAGAATTAAAGCCAGTTGAGAGAAAAAGACCAAGGTTAAATTCTAATCTGATTAATTTGAACCATACACCAAATTTGATTGATAAATCTGCCTTCTTCTATTTTGGGTGTGGCACTTCCTGGTCTACGAGGATCGGAACCAGACTTATCTGTTTCCGGGTTTTGGGTCTCTATATTGTCTGATTGTGTTGAGATTCATCCGCCGCGGTGAATCTCCAAGGGTTTTTGAGTTCGTTTTAAGAGGTTTTGGGGTTTTATTGTGCGAAACTGTGTGAAAGGTTAAAAAGACTGTGGAAATGGATGATGAGTTTCAGCGTGAGTGTGAGGAGTATGGGTGTGAACCGCACTGGAACCAGATGTTTGCTGGAGTGGCGCGCCAGATTCTCGCCTGTTTAGCGCCCACCATGTGTGAAAAAGCTAAAACACGGTTGCAGAGTATGTGGTTGAATCTGAATAAGAAACGTATTGTGGGTGAGAGAGGAGATCACAGTTATAGTGATCTGGCTGAGAGATTACAAGTGTTGGAAAAGCAGTTAGCGAAAGCGCTGTATGAGAGAGAGAAAACAATGGAAAGCCTTGGTATGTTGCAGAGAAGGAAAGAGAAGCGTGAATGTGAGAATCAGAGAAAGGATTATACTGTGGTACATCAAATGGTGATGGCGGCGACGGCCCTGGCGGCCGTAGACGCGGGATCTTGCCCTAAAAAGTCCAAAAACCCGTTTGTGGACGAAACTCCGTACAATGGCTCCTCGCCCTACGCTGTGTCCAGCAGCACTGGCATGGGAACAGGAAGGACGGCGCGCTCGAGTCAGGGGGCGGAGTTGTGTTCTGATTCTCCTCCCGCTTACTCAGCGGAGTCCGACACTGCCCCCATGTATCCGGTGTTGAGCGTAGCAGGCAGAGTCATGCTTGACTGTGAAAAGGGAGACAAAGCTGGTTCATTTCCGGATAATCTTACGGATGCATTGGCGCAGTTCCTCAATAAGACTGTGATTGAGAGAGCAGTTAAAAAACATCAAGAGGAATTACAGAAACAGGTGACGGAGAGTCACGACCAACTTCATGAACGAATGAGGAAGTTAATGAAGGATCAGGCGGCGGAAATGGCAGATAAAGAACACCAAATTCATCACTTAAGAACCCAACTGGCCGCTGGTGAGACTGACTCCAACGACCCAGACTATAGACCCCCACCGGCACAGACAGAAATAGCAGAAAAGTGGTTAAAAGCAACAGACACTGTATTTGATACACCAGCCCAAATTCAGTATGACAAAAAGGAGGAAGCGGCTAAATCAAAACCCGAATTTATGGGAGCCGAACCCAAAACATATATTGACACAAAGGAGGAAGCGGTTAAATCAAAACCCGAATTTGTGAGAATTCAACCCAAAACACATATGTATAGAGAAGACGCAGACCCCTGTTGGGGTCAAACCACTTCCTCACTGCTGTATCCCGACAACTCACAATTGTTCACACTGGACCAATGGTTTCCCTCAACACTACAAGACACACAACATTCAAGCTCACAACACTATGGGTGGGAACAGATTGCATATGAACAACGTCCAGTGGGAGGCAGAGAAACGGGTCGTCCTGGGGGCTTCCATCAGATGCCTCTGGTGGGGGCTCCGGGACGCAAACATTACAAACCATTTTCACTGACAGACATGCAACATGTGAAGGACAGTTTGCCCCCTCTGGCGGAGGGAGGTGCAAAGTGGATCTTCAAAATGACTGCATTGTTTAATGGACTGGACTTGACTGTAGCTGACGCCTGCAGAGTTATAGCCGCTTGTTGTACACATGCCGATTGTGCTGGTGTGCTGGCTAGGGCCAACATACAACGTTATGCACGTGAAGCCCCCCTGGCTTGTGCAGCTGAGGCGCTGTTTGGCGCCGTAAGACAACAGTTCCCCACACCATTGACTGCAATGCCCACTGTGTTTCCTTTCACTGACGGGACGGACCCACTGACATATTATGCTGACGCAGTACAGTCCTGGATCACACACACTGGTAACAACCCTGCACACATGGACACTGCATTCATGACTAAAGCTTTTAGAAATGCAATTGTGACTGGACTTCCTTCTTCTGTCGCCACAGCTTTAGAAGACGACCCAGACACTTTTGTTTGTGACGAAACACGATTCAAACACCTCCTGCAACACAGACTCACAAGACATAACAAACAAGTTAAAGCACATGACTTAGACGTGACAACAATGCAAAACCAACTGGTTAAACTCCAACTCTCTGAAGCCAGAGAAAAAGTAAATGACAAAAAGAAAGAAGAGAAAAATCAAAACACAGGGTCTCAAAATCAACCCCAAAATCAGGGGATTTATTGGCAGAGTGGATCAAATGGAAGAGGTAGAGGAAATTGGGGTGGTAACAATAGTTACAGGGAAATAACAGACAGAGGCACCAGGAGGGACCTCCCAGGGGTGGGGCATGCTTTCTGTGCGGGGACTCAGGCCATTGGGCAAAACAATGCCCCCTAAATCGTCAGAACCAGGAAAACTACGGACCACAAGGTGGACACAGGGGTGGTCCGGCCCAGAGAGGGTTCAACAATGGCCCTC
Source organism: Rhyacichthys aspro (assembly GCA_036850595.1). Taxonomy (NCBI): domain Eukaryota; kingdom Metazoa; phylum Chordata; class Actinopteri; order Gobiiformes; family Rhyacichthyidae; genus Rhyacichthys; species Rhyacichthys aspro. The sequence continues at coordinate 19,254,807 of CM072166.1, read as the reverse complement.
GAGGTGGAGGCAGAGCTCGACCCTGGCAGATGGGGGTTAATGGTGGACAATATCCTGCTAGACAGTGGGACCAAGACTTTGAATAGGGGTGCCCAGAGGGACCAGGTGATGGCTCGGCAGAACCATTACTTCCAGCAAAAGTCGCTGACAGGAGACTGCTGATGTTGGCGGACTCGGGAGCCACTTTCTCATCCGTCTGCATTCCTCTGCCGCCGTCAGCTCTCTCCCAACGCTCCATGCGGCTGACTGGTTTCTCGGGTCAACTCCAACATCTGCCATTCACCATACCCCTACACACTGAACTGGCCGGCTATAAGTTCCTCCACCAGTTCATACACTCCCCGGACACTCCTGTAAATCTCCTCGGACGTGACATTCTTCTGAAAACTGGTGCGACAATCCTGTTTGATAACAATGGAATAACAGTGACATTTCCGAACAAAGTCCGATATGCCTGTAATATCACCCTTAGTGGAGACGAGGGACAGTGGTTGGTGCGGTCTGAGGTTCCCCCAGAGACTGCTGATATATACTGGTGTGCCCTGTCCCCTGAGAGTCCTTCCTCACACGGTGTTTTCTCGGTCTATTTAATCTGGAAAAATTTCATCCAAACTTTGGGTGACTATAATCCTCCAATTGATCCATTACATTGTACATTGTTTTACGACAGAAATCAGACTGTTGTTTATGCTGAGATGTTTAGGTCAATTGAGGGTGAAAACTGGGAACTAACCTCTTCTGTCATTTATGTTGGTCCAGAAGGTGTTGCAGCTGACTGTGAGTTGACTCCTGAACAGCTACCGTGGTACTGGATGGGAGACACCTCGGTTCCGCACATCTCTCTGGCCCTGGGACCTGGTCATGAGGCGAGAGAGCTCGGCCCCATGGTCAGACGGCTGAGTGGAGAGACAGACTGGACTAGCACGACTACACCTGACGTTATGTATAGTCCATCACAGAAATCACATCGTATCACTTTCACCCAACAAACACATGACCTGTCAGTTCTAGAACATCATGTAGTGTCTAGAGACCACGGACGTGAACTCACAGACCATGAACGGACTGCAGACATTTTGACAGAAATACCTGACTCACTATGGACTTCCTCTCCTTTTGATGTGGGTAACTGTTCAGCAATATCTCCAATTGTAATTGAACTAACCTCTTCTATTCCCATTTACAAGCCTCAGTATCCTTGGCCTGAGGCAGCAGACCAGGGCATGGAAGACACCATCTCGGGGTTATGGGACGCTGGAGTCTTGGAAGAATCAACTTCTCCATATAATACTCCGTTAAGACCTGTACCCAAAGCGGACGGTGAGACTTACAGAATGGCTCATGACTTGAGAGCCATCAATGACGTGACAAAGACTCCACTTCTGGCTGTACCTGACCCTCATAGATGTCTGACTACTTTAGGCCCTGACTTGAAGTGGTTTACTGTGATTGACTTGGCAAATGCATTTTTCTGTCTTCCACTGGCTCCTGAATCAAGACCATTTTTCGCATTTAGGTACAAGGGTTGCAAGTTGCAGTACACACGGCTACCACAAGGCTTTAAAAACAGCCCAGGTATTTTCAATCAGACACTGCACATGTTGTCGTCGTTTGATATTGTTCCAGGTTGCAAACTGGTGCAATATGTGGATGACCTCCTCATTGCTGCTCCTGACGCTGACTCCTGTCTCCAGGTAACAAAACACCTCCTCATACGTCTACATGAATTTGGGTTCAAGGTTTCCAGAAAGAAGCTTCAGTGCTGCAGAACCACTGTGACATTCCTGGGCAGACGTCTCTCTGCTCATGGTTTGTCTATGTCTCTGGAGCATCGATCTTCTATCCTGCATCACAAAAGACCGGAGACTGTAAGAGAAATGTTGTCATTTCTAGGTCTCTGTTGGTACAGCAGGAACTTCGTTCCTGACTTTTTGATAAAAACATCACTTTTGAGAAACCTCGCTAAAGAACAGGGTTTTAAAAATTTCTCTGCCCAACTGACTTGGACTTCTGACCATGACGCAATGTTCAGGACTCTTGTGCAAGACATGTCCGCAGCCTCTACACTGGCATCGCCTGATTACACTCAGGATTTCCACCTGGACATCTCCTGCAAGGATGGACTTGTGCACGGCTGTCTCTATCAGAAAGAACATGGACACAGACGAATCCTCATGTACGCGAGTGCATCACTGGACAACGTCGAACTGAGACAGCCTCCATGTACTCAACACGCGGCTGGTCTGGCTAGACTGGTCGACAGAACTGCACATCTTGTTATGGGGTACCCCTTGATCATACACACTGACCATAGTGTTTCATCCTTTATTTTGTCCTCAGCTTTCACTATGTCCGCTCTTAGACAAGAAAAACTTCTCCATCATTTCTTTCTTTACAGCTATCGGCATTGTGCTGCTTGTTCTCTTTCTGCTTGTTTGTTGCTGTATTCCATGTTTTAGAGTTCTCCTGTCTCGCATGATTACTTCCCTCATGCCTAAGGGCAACTATGCTGTTATTCTGACCCCGACACCTGAGGAAGGTGAGCCTCTGGACGGGTCTTACTTGACCACTCTGGCGTAAATGATGTTTTATGTTTTCTTTTGCCTTTTATATTTTATATTTTATATTTTATATCTACGTGTTGGTAATTTTATGTTTGAACTTAGAGGTTTAGTTGTTTGGTTTACTCTTGGTTTAGGTTTTGTTTTCGGGGATTTTGATATATTGTTTTACTTCTACTTACATTTTGGTTGTGTTCTAGTTTCACTAGAACAAGAGGGGGAATGAAGGGATATATACATTAGAATGAAGGGACATATACATTAATACTATGTTTTATAACAGCTTATTTTATTACAAGTTTTACATTAATACATTGTGCTAAAAACTGTGTAGGCGTCCACTAGTAGTGGCGTGATATTGTACAACATGCTTTGTTCCTCTGTTCAGGGAGTGTATCAGACCACAATGCTCAAGGCCACACCAACGGCCTTCTGGAAAGATACTATTGGAAGAGAAATGACCACTGGAAAAGTACCACACTGGAAAAATACTGACCACTGGGCCAATCACGAAGAGACACGCTTGTTTAATGCTAAAACAATAACAGCCCATCTCTAAGGTGGAGCTTAGATAAGGTGTACCATAAAAATCTGTATTCCATGATTTTCTTTTGTTCTTCCTTGTGCCTTTTGTTTGTACTGGTTGAACCCTGCAGCTGTAGAATATTGTAAAAGGGCAATACAATTTTTGGACGCAAATCTCTTGATTCCTGGTCTTCTTTTCCGATCTCAACTGAACACGCACAGCTGCTCTGGGCACTGAAAGCAGGTGCCTAACACTATGAATTGACCAATACAGTTCAGTTTACCACCAGGGCTGTCTAATTTGTTTGTTGTTTTCTTTAGTTTTGGCTTTTGGATAAGCTCATTAAATGTCTCTTCTGGTATTACGCTTGTGTCAGCTCTCTTAAAGGTTATTTGGGTACCTTGTATTGGTAATTTCATTGTCCAAGCCTTGGTTGAGTCTTCCACGTCTGTGATTTCTCCAATAAACTACATTTGGCTCCTTTCATTTTCTGGTTGAGGTGCAGTTACTTCATTCACCAACCGGGAGTGACAAACGACCGCGAAATGACCCAGCTTTTTACAGCTCCGGCATTCAGCATTTCGGGCTGGACACTTGTCATTCTTTGCATGCACACGACCACATCTGGAACATTTGTGCCCTTTACTCACGTTTTGAGGCTGTTTTAATTTAATCCCTGTGTTTTGTGCTTTGTCTACATGACTGTTGTTTTGCCTCTGTTTGTTTCTGGATGGCTAGCATTTGTATGTCACTACACTCAGCTGCGCATTGTTAGCATTAGCTCTGACTGTCTCATGAGCTCCACCGCTTTACTGGCCGTTAGGTCAGGCATCATTTGCAGTTTCTCAGACAGTTCTTCGTCCAGTATTCCTATGATTAACCGGATATTTTCGTCTTTAACATCACCAAAAGCACAGGTGTCTGCCAACTCGTGTAGTGTTCTTATATATTCCTCCGCTGTTTCTCCTGGTCTTTGAGTGCACTGGTGGAAACGAGCTCTCTCGTGAATTGTGTTCACTTTCGGCACAAAGTAATTGTCCAGTTTCTCTAGTACAATCTCATAATCATCTTCCTCTTGCCCTTCCTCGAAGGTGGAAGTCTTATAAACCTGTTCCACTTCTTTGCCAAGCGAATAGAGCAGTGTACAGACCTGGACCTCCCCGTTCTCTAAGTTGAGCTTTGTCGCCACTTGGTAACGCTGGAACCTCTGGCGCCACTCAGGCCAATGCTCCGGCTGCGAGAAGTCAAAACTTTCTGGAGGTGGGAACTTCGTCATCTTCGGACGTCTTCTGACACCATGTAGTGTTATGTAAAGTCAGAAGTTGCCGGGTAATTTAAATTACTTTTAATGAGGTTGAACATAACACCAGCACTCACAACATGGCGGCATAAGAACATGCTACAGCCAGCAAGTACCATAAAGCTTCTAGCGCAGAGCCGCTTGTGTATCCTTACACATAAAATAGTGCCATCACATTACAACAACAGCAGCTTTTTGTTCTGTGGGGCTCTGTGGTAACACTAGGAGGGAGGGGCTGTGAAACTGATAAAAGTGTAAGCTACAAACAGTTAGCTTTCTTTAGCTCGCTGCTAACAAGAAGCTACAATCTAAACAACAGTTAATAACAACTGTGGACAAAGCAGGTGGCTATATCACTCTCTTGTTCCCTCTCCCTGATTAAGCTAACCCTGCTCTGCTCATGAGCACGCAGCGTGCTGTTCCCTATGAGTGAGAACGCGCTCCCTGCGCTGCTGTTGTCTCTGAGCGACAGAGAACTTGCGTGAAGTTGGCACCCCATCAAGCGCATATCTGTAGGAAATCTATATGAATCGTTTGTGCTTCGTTTATGCTGGTTTGTGTCGTAAAAAATTAGTTTGTGCTGTTATGGTTTTTAAGATATTAACGTTGTTTTTTTTTTCATTCGATGACCGAGTCAAGTCGCAAGTCTCTATCTCTAGCGACAGTGCGACGCGAGTCTGAGTCACTGTAACAAGTCCCCATCTCTGGCGTCAACTACAAGGGATTCAGCAAGGACAGAAAAGTGTGACGTTACCGATTGGCGCTGACACATAGCTGAGACAGGACTGGATGGAATCTTCCCTTCTCGAATGTGTTTTGTCATTGTTTTAATTCTTTCCTTTTCCTGAAGGTAATCATAGTCCTCTTCAGGTCTCCTTGACAACCTATCTGCGTCACCATTAGTATGTCCAGCTCAATACTTAATGTTAAACCTGAAGGTCAGGTTGTTATCAGTTAGGACAGTAAATCTGTGTCAAGGGGGTAATCGCAGAACTTTTCACCAACTGCCCACTTTAATGCTAGAAACTCTTGCTTGTGACTTGGGTTTTCTTCGCTCTTGGATGAGCTTTTAAGGGCATAGGCTGTTACTCTTGGCTTACCATCTTGTGCTTAATAAAGAGCTGCTTCCAATCCCTCACAGCAAGTGCTGGTATGTAAGACATACGGGAGCTTAGAGTTCGCGAAAGCAAGAACGGGAGATGATGTTAGCTTATTGATCAGTGTTCTGAATGAGGACTCAGGTGACCAAAGGGTGTTCTGGGGCTTATACCAGGGTTGGGTCTTGGTGCTTTGTACACTTTACCCCTCTTTCTAAATGGGTAATATCCAGCGTTGAGGAGTCTGGCAATTTTTTAATACCCTTCTACAAATCTCCTGTAATACCCTACGAACCCAATGAAGCGTTTTAATTTTTCTCTATTTGCAGGGCAGGGACACTTTATCTGGGTCAGTGTGGACAGTTTGAGTAGCAATGACATGGCCTAAATATTTCATGAGGACTTAAAAAAACTGGCATTTCTCCAGGGCATAACCTTTCAGCACCTTTATGAGCCTTGCCTCATGCTCTTCGAGAGTCTGGGAGAACACAATGAGATCATCTAAAAACACCAGAAGCTCGCTCAAGGTGATTTTCAGTGATGGACTTAAAATCTGGTTATTACCAGGCAGAAATGGCAGAGCAAGATAAACCCAAAACTGCGTACATTTGTCCCTTAGTCTTTTTACCAATTAAATCGTCTGCCACAAGGTGTCACCAACGCACTTTTCCATAATGTGTTGGATTCTGGTGCGTTGGTGACACCTTGTGGCATCCACATTTAAAACAGAACCATGGCTGTTGTTTGAAGCATGAGCCACTAAGTTTTCACTTTGAAAAGGTGGTTCACTTTGGGTTTGACTGCTCTGCAATTCAACACATCTTTGCTGATTTTTGCTCAAGCTGAAGGCCGATAAGTGAGGGGTTGGGGGGTTGCATTTGTCCTGAGTGGCTTGACAATATTCCACTTACTTTCTTTGAATCATAGAGTGACATATCATAGAGAAGCAGATCTACTTGAGTATGCCAGGCATCGTAATCAACCTCTCCCACCCAGAAAAAGGATTCTGCTTTGACTTTAGACAAATAAAATGCTCAATGATAACTTTCTGGACATGAGGGGGGTTTACTGTGCCTTCATCAACAGCAGGAGTGCTTGTGGCAGCAGTGGATGGGATGCTGTGGGTGTTCATCAAGTTCCTCTTGACATATGTCACAAATGGTTCTGACATGCCAGGTAACAGCTGGATTATCAGGGCTGGGCTGGCTGCCTAGCTGTGTGGGATTAAGTCTAGATATTGTTCGTTCTGATGTGAATTCAATGAGAGCAAGGCCTTTGGGCTGGTCTGGGTCATTGGGAACCCTAATTATTTTCTTAAAGGTCCCATATTATGCTAAATTTACTTTTCTGAGCTTTTAACCATGTTGTAACGTTGTTTCTACCTCAAACACACACCCAAAGTTGTGTTTTGTTTCATTCGCACATGTTTGAGTAATTTATTTAGTTTGAGCAACAGTCCTTTCAACGAACTGTTTCACACAATGATGTCAATATGTGAAACAAACCACTCCTCTCCAAGAAGTGCTCTTCCACACTCCTCCAGCCCCTCTCTCCTGAACTGGTGCCGTGCTCTGCAGCTCAGACACACAAAGAAGCATCGCTGCTACTGTGTTAGCTTACTTACTGTCAGCAACATGCACTCAAGTATTACTGCATAGCTCTACATATTGCTAGGCTACTTTATTATAGTTCTTTCAATACACTGCACAACAGCTACCTTAGGAGTCTCAATGCAGCATACATTCTCAACTTCAGTAGGCATTGTAAGGCAATTTCCACATGTGCCTTTGAGGTCTTTGTGTTTGCTCATGTTCTTCGAACTCACGTCATGAAGTGGGCGGAGCCAACACTGGAGAGCTGAGCCTTAAAGTGACAGCGCCAAATCAGACCGTTCACTTTGGACTCATGATGAGAGCTCATCCAAACTGCTTGTATAAGATCATTATTGTGTGTTTCATGTTGCAAAACGTGATATGGTAACCTAAATGTATCCAAAATACACTGTATAATGTTCAAAATAGTATAATATAGGACCTTTAAGTCTATAAGAAGGAAGCTGGCCATTTTGCTGTCAGGTGCCACCCTGTGGGTGGGTGGCCAGGTGGTTGCTGGGCCCATGAGTCCCATTGTTTAGCTTATTGTGACCAAATCTGAGGTAAATGCTTTTTAATGTGATGTGATTGTTTAGTGGTGTGGCAGATTTTAATGACAGGGCACAAGGTTTTAATGAAGATTGTTCTTGGTGAAGTTGCTGTGAGTGGGCGTGGGGTTAATCGACTCCACTGGTGCGCAGGGTTTTAATTTCAATTTAGGAGTGTTTAAATGTTATATTACAATGTATTTTGTATGATAGGACTACATGGTTTTAATGAAGACAAATTTGAAGAAGTGCATTGACTGGGCATAGGAGACAGGTTTGCAGCGTACAGGTACGCTGTGTTTTAATTATTTTTAGTGATAATTAAAGTTGCATTTTTTGTGTGTTTTTGCTGCCTGCTATCCTTTTGTAACATGGAGGTAATCAATGAAAATGTAGTTATATTTTGTTTGTTGAAAATACAGTGGCACTGTTAATAGTAATGCTGTTGTAAATACAATCATATTGTATTTCCCTGTATTCTAGCAATAGTTGAATTGTTTACAGCTATGAGAAAACAACAATGGAAAGCACCAATAAAAGAGACAGGATTGCCACACCATCCTGAATCAATAACTGCAGGATCTGACAGCTAAGTTTGTTTTCAGTTAGTATTTCAGATAAAAAATGAACTCAGATGTGATTATTCCTTTTAACTTAGACTCTAAATTCAATATATTTTAGGCTCTGTGCTGAGGTGTACTGCACCACGTAAGCGGTGAGCACGGGTGGGCCCTCAGCAGATCCAGCATGCACCTCTGGATGTGGGATAAAGAGGTCAGGGGCCAGATGACCCTCAGGCACCTGGTCTTCTCCCTGGGGTTGTGTCCCCACCTACAGCTGAACTGACCCAGACACAATTCTGTAGAGGACAGGTATGTCAGCCACATGCCCACAGTCCTTACCTGTCTCTCACAAGGAACCGTTATGTTCAGGTATCATGCACCAGTAGAGAAGTCTAGCCTGTTTTGTTATTTACATCACAATATCAAGATGCACTTATCTACAATGCTGTGGACATGATTGTTACCTGTCAAGCTTTATCTGGATTATCTGTGTATTGTATGTTATAATAAAGTAAATAAATTAATGTCATGACTGTCAAAATGACACCAATGCTTATTATTCTCTCTCTCTTTCTCTCTTTTTCTCTCTCAAGACTCGGAAAAATAACAGTAACATATTATGTATCGTATCCCGTCTGTTCACTAACTTTTGCCGTGATCCTGCTGAGATTCCTATGTAAACACTGCAGGGCCTTGATGAAAACTACGTGAGCTGGTGATAAAACTAGCTATAGCTAAGCTAGCTAAATTTGTCAACGCTTTTTTGACAAACGTTACATACAGTCGATAATATATCAGTTTAGAGTTTGCTTTAACTACTGTATTGTGTTGAAAAACGCTTTATAAAACATACATTGTCAAACGTTAGTCGTTCTCTTGCCTCTGTCTCAAGAGTTCACTCTGTGTCAGTCTAGAGAGTTAAATATAGTTTAGTCTCAAATAGTTTGTCAAACTTTCAGAAGTGTAACTTTTCTTACCTCCTCTGTAATCATAAAAAAACAGTAAATCTCAGAGTCTGTGATAAGTCTGTGAAAGAGTATGATGAGCCTGATGCTCTGGTTCCTCACTGACTGCAGTTCCTCTAACGGCCATGGGTGTCAGTAACTGGTAGAAATTTATGAAAGTTACACAATGTACCTTTAAAGGATTTCATTCAATATACATCACTTAATACCAACTTTATCAAATTTTATTGATACATCTAGGTATAAATGAGCGTTTAATTGTTCCACAATATTTGAAGGTGGTAATATGAAGCCTTAGCATGAAATCATCTTCAACCCCCTCCTAGTTGGGCTAATGCTGTGTTCACATCAAAAGCGAATTGCGCGAATAAATTGCGCTATTCGCGTGTAGTTGGACGCTTGAACATTTTGAGTTTACTCGCTTCATTCGCGCGTGAAATTTGCTTCATTCGCTCGTGAAATTCGCTTCATTCGCGTCTGTTCTAGATGCGAATTCACGCCATGGGAGGGGCTTCTGCCGAGCAGGTTTTCTTCAACTCTGGTTGAAAAATGTCCGAACTTGATTTTGTTGAGAGAGTAGCTGTGCTGTATGTTCTCTGGAGGGCTGAAAAACGGCATAGACCCGTTCGGAGTCGTGTGTGGGTCCATCAGATCCTACAGAGGCACACCCAGCTTGGTGAGTTTCACCAACTCCTCCAGGAGTCTGGATGACGGTCAATTTCATTTTTTTTTTGGATTTCCCTCCAGGACACCAACTACAGGCGCTCTACTCAACCTGCAGAGCGCCTGTCCATCTGTCTCCGGTCAGTAAATCATTAAATATTCGGTGTGGTTTCAAGTAATTAATTAAATGTTGTCAGATATAGTCTTCTAAACACACAATTATTAATACAACAATTTAATAAAATAATCATCTATGACAGTCAACATGGGTTTGGACGGGTAACTGCTACATTATGACATTGACTAATAATGTTACAACATTGAATAATAATAAATGTCAAAAAACAATTAATATTCAATTGAGTTATAAATTACTTTATTATTAATAAATAGCTTTCGCTAGTGGTTTTAGTAGTCTATACAACCTAAATCCTACTATCTTGGGTTTTGCAATAATTGCTAGTGCAGCAAGCACATCTGAGCTAATGCTAGATAAAGGTTAGGGGAATTTTATCAAGTTATATTAAGTATAAGTAATATTGTGGTTGTTTAACAGTAAAAAAAATTGAAGATGTACCCAGACAATATGCATTTATAATAATATTTTTTTTTGTTTCTTCTCTCTCTTTCAGATATCTTGCCACTGGAGGTTCATTCCGGACCATCGCCAGCAGCCTCCGGGTTGGTGTCTCCACTGTCTGCAAGGTGGTCCCAGAGGTGGTGACTGCAATCTGGGACTGCTTGGTGGAGGAGTTTATGGCTGTGCCCTCCACCGAAGAATGGAAGTCCATAGCAGAGGGTTTCGAGGAGAGGTGGAACTTCCCGCTCTGCTGTGGAGCACTGGACAGCAAGCATGTCGTCCTGAAAGCACCCCCACACTCAGGATCCCAGTTCCACAACTACAAGGGAACTTTTTCTTTAGTGCTCCTTGCTGTTGTAGATGCAAAGTATTGCTTCAGTGTGATTGATGTGGGGGGATATGGACGGACGAGTGACGGTGGCACTCTGGCCAACTCAGCCTTTGGTCAGGCACTTCGTGGTGGCCAACTCCATCTCCCGCCTGACCGTCCATTTCCAAGAGCAGACCACAGAGGAGGATTTGCTCTCATAGTTATAAGTAAAAAAAAACTCGACATAAAATGTATATTAAGGCTAGAGATATGATGTTACTGAGTTAAAATGCCCTCTAGACTGTTTCCATTGTTGCTAATTGTGTGAAATATGTTTTCAAATGTGAATACAGCACTTACTAAGATGCTAGTGTAGCAGTGGAACTTGGGCTAGCATACATGGTCTCTCATGTGTTTGTGGTGCTTTCTCTCCTGCCTTTTTTTAGGCATGTGTGGAAGTGAGAGACCTGAGGTGGCTGTACTGATATATTTCTGTTTTCACACAGGTATGTGGGCATGTATTATGTTCAAAAACGTTTTATTATTTGTTTTATATTATTATTTTTTTCTTGCTCTGGGTGTACTGTTGTGCACAAGTCCATTTTATGTGTTATTGTTTAATTGTTTAAAACCATAAGAATTGCCATCTGTGGAGGGGAGATAAGCTAAAAATGTAAACTATACGATCACACTGTAACTATTATTGTTTGAATGTGGTGTTGTAATGCACATGCAGTGCTATGAGGAACGCTGAGGGGAGGCATGTGTGGAAGTGAGAGACCTGAGGTGGCTGTACTGATATATTTGTGTTTTCACACAGTAAACTCACTCATTTTGGATGGTAGACTCCCGTGTGAGACTCATTCTTCCAATAAGACACAACGCAGACATTTAGCCTTTAACTGACTTAAAGGTTGCTCATTAATGAATAAAGACTTTTACCTTGTTGAACTAAAGGCGTATCCACAACATCCGGAAAGCCACTCAAGCTGCTCTACGGTGCACAGTTGCACGGAACCAGGAGATGGCAGATAGGCATTGTAAACCGGCCCCTGTGTACCAGCCCGGCCAAAGGGTTTGGCAATCATCCAGAGATCTCCCTCTTCAGGTGGACTCATGTAAGCTGGCATCAAAATTCGTGGGACCTTTTGTCATTGAAAGGGTAATTACTCCCTCCATGGCCTGCCTGAAGTTGCCGCCCTCCCTTAACGTTCCCCCTGCCTTCCTTTGTCTGGTTTGTCTCTTTGTTTGTCTGGTTTGTCTCTTTGTTTGGGACCCCCTCGAAAACGAGATGATTCATCTCAAGGAGCTATCCCATTAATAAACAATTTGCAACTTCCATGTGTCCCTCCTGAAGCCGGTCTCTTGAAGTCCCTGGGCCTGCCTGTCAACCAGTCATCCAGCCAGCTCCAGCTTCTTCTACTGCACACAATAAATACTTACCTTTGCCACAGTCTTGAGTCTCTTTTTGGGTCCAGTAAACTGAGTTGTAACAAGGAACAGTTCATCTGCGTGAGAGAAACTGAGGTCAGGAGGGGTCCATGTGTCAGGAAAAGATCACAGATGGGACGTCTACAGCAGACGGACATCTGCAACAGCAATATACCTCCATCCACCAGAGGACAGGCTCCAAAAGAAGAATTATATTGTAAAATCCAATTGTGACTTTACAGATGTAAAAAAAACAAAAACAGCCTGGCACAAAAGATGGTTCTGGTCTCTAGAGCTGACTTCTTGTTATGTGACAACTCTGGGGGGAGTGAATTTTGTTTAAATTCTTTGGTTTGCCCTCAGTTTAACTTTACATGATTATGCATAATTAAGGAGTGGCTACTTTGATTGACAGGGTTGCTAGCCTGTACGATGCTAACGCTAGCTGCTAGTTGTTAGCTGTGTCATTTTTTGCTCTTCAGAGAAGTTTTGCATTAAACTGCTGAGTTATTTTTCTGTAGTATTATGTGCTTTATTAGCAATTTATTTTAGCTGATATACTAACAGCCCTTAAGGCTATTACCAGAGTTATCAAAGCAGTTAAAACCAGTCTCAAAATGAGATGAAAAACTCCTTTATATTTTGAATTTTAAGGAATATTTCTATGTTTATGTTAGCTCTGGTGAAGTGCAGTCTCATATAAAAAGATGTGGTGTCATTATTTTAATCGTATATTAGGAACTGTGGTATTGTATGATGAAGTCCGGAGTGGCAGAGAAGTATGTATGTATATGTATGAGAACATTAGTACAGTGGTAAGGTGTGCCATAGGTGTGACAGAGGAGTTCATAGTAAAGGTGGGATTGCATCAAGGATCAGCTCTGAGCCCCTTCTTGATTGCTGTGGTAATCTCTCTGAACTATGCTGTTTGCGGTTTACATTGTTGACTGTCCTAGACACATCTATTGCACCGCCTGTCCGTCGTGGGAGTGGATCCCTCCTTCTCTGGTTCTCCCTGAGGTTTCTCTTTTTCCCCGTCTTGGTTTTTTGAGTTTTTCCTTACCCTAAAGGAGGTCTAAGGACAGGGGATGTTGACCTGCTCAACCTGTTTGCGTATTTACAGTCTGTTTTGTGAAGCCCTTTGAGGCGATTGTTATTGGGGTACTGGGCTATACAAATAAAATTGAATTGTGGTCTGTAGTGAGAAAAGGGAGCAGTTGGAGGAAAGTCTAGAAAGGTGGAGGTTTGCTCTGGGGAGAAGAGGAATGAAGGTTAGTCACAGCCTGAAAGACTACATGCAAGTGAATGAGACACATCTAAGTGGAACAGTCAGGTTACAGGGAGAAAAGATAAAGCATGTGCAGGATTTTAAGTACCTATGGTCATCAGTCCAGAACTATGGAGAGTGTGAAAAAGAGGTGAAGAAGTGTGTGTAGGCTGGTTGGAATGGGTGGAGAAAAGAGTCAGGTGTGTTGTGTGATAAAAGAGCACCAGCAGTAATGAAAGGAAAGGTCTACAGGACAGTGGTGACACCAGAGTTGTTGTATGGTTTTGAGAAAGTGGCTCTGAGGAAAAGACACAACTATGACTTAGAAGTAGAAGAGCTGAAGATGTGTGTTGTTGACATGTGTTGCTGATATGTTCAGTGGAAGGAGAGTGAATATGATGGTCAAAGGATGCTGAGGTTACAGCTGCCAGGCAGGAGGTTGAGAAGAAGACCAAAGAAGAGTTAGGGATAGGGCTAGATGGAGGCAGATGATTCACTGTGGCAACCCCTGAAGGGGACAGCCAAAAGGAAAAGAAGGTTAAACAACTAGTATACTGCCAAATATGCACTCTTTAAAGTAGATAAAAGCATGGGCCCCATTCTCTTACTGCACTTCAAAGAGGTCACTGTGGAGAAAACAAAAACAACAGTTAGTGACTTTGAGATCATTGAAATTATTGCCAACATGACAAACCTAAATGGAAGACGTGTTTTGCACAGATTTGATCTCAAGAGTGAACAATAAACAAATTCAAAACCAGACAGCAGGTGGCAGTAAAGCAAACAATATTAATCAGACATGTCCATGGTTTAATAAAAAAACAAAACAAAACTGTCATACAAAACACCAGGACACTGTCTGTATATTAGTTTGTTTCGTGCCGGAACAAGACAAGTGTCACCCAAGCTGGCGCAGGCATTTTCTCTTCATGAAGTCCTGACAGGCTTTGGATTCTTGTTGATGTATTTCCCCATATGGAAAAGTTTTATAAAAAATGCATATGAATTTTATCTGACATAACTGAATTATATATTGGTCTTATATGGTGAAAAAACTACATATATAAATTCCATCAAATTTGTGTATTTAAAAATGATGTGTGTCATATTTGTTCAACATAAACTACAAGTCTTATATATTTTTATGATGAAAAACAGAATGAAATTATACTACCACTATTATATGACATTTCATGTGTGCCTATAAAGCATGAACCCTATATGGAGCAGCGACTATATAGGCTGCCAGGCTATATTTGAAACCATATATTTGAAAACATTATTTATGTGTATTATTGGTATAATTGTTGGTATTTAGAAAGTCTTACATCAAATGTTTACTTTTGTGTATTATGCTATGCTAGTACTACTACTACAACTACTACTACTAATATTAATTAATATGCCTACTTTAAATGAGATCAAAAACACAATTTAAAATTTTTAACACACTTTTATTACAACATAATCAGTGTTGCATATTTGACATATTGCCTTTAGTACATTTTTTTTGTAGTTACTTAACAGTGATATGTTTTGATTGGTTCACAAACAACAGGACCGGACTCACAATTAATGTAAACACATGGTCTCACTATTTCATTGCTTAATTATGTAGCAGAGTGGTTAGCACTCCTGCTTCACAGCAAGAAGGAGTTCAAATCCCGGCTGACTCAAACATCCTTGGCTGATAAAGTGGTTGACTCAAACATCATCGGCTAACTCTGGTCTTTCTGTGAGGAGTCTGCATGTCCTCCCCATGTCACTGTGGGTTCTCTCCGGGTCTGGCTTCCTCCCACCTCCCATATATGGCACTAATATGACTTTTATATGATTTGGTATAAGAACTCTATATAGTTTATATAGGATATTTATATGTTTATTAACATTTCATATACAAGCACTTATATTGTTTGTATTTAAAACACACATAAAACGTATACTTTTAACATATAACTTATAAAAGTCCCCTATATTATTTATGTATGAAATTTGTATGAAAGTGGCCATAATCATACAGATTTTTTATATGACATATAAAGGTCTTAAATGAAACTTAGAAGTCAACTAATAAGAAAAATTACTCAATTCAAGTAAGGAAGCAGTATACAAACCATATAGTTTTTTTTCATATGGGTCAGTGCTTCTTCAACAGAGTTAATACGCTTTCTGGCTCCTGGGCAGCGAAGCCTAGCATGGTAGTCGAGTCTCTGTCTTTGCGTAGCTTTGTTAATGAGAAGCTCCTTCATCTGGTAGTGGTGCCAGCGGAGAATGACTGGCATTGCATTTAGAAATGAGCTCAGATATTGGGTGAGATAAGTTGGATGAGAATATATGGCCAAAATTGGCATCAAACTGGATGGTACCTGTGTGTTGAAATGTTCCATGACCAATCTGTTTTCAAAAATATCTGAAAAATCCATGGTACATGAGCATCACACCTTCATTATCGCTTGTGATGGTAAAACAATGTATATAACATTTCCATGCTTATTGTATTGAAGATAAAAGTAAAGGACATTCTTTGATCAACATAGAAAAACTGTGTTAATTAGTAACTCTTCCAAAAACTTCATTTCATTCACTATTTTGAGTGTTCACATAAAGAACACACATAAAAAAATGTTAAAAAAAAGAACTCGGAGGGAGTTCATTTGAGCCTGCTAAATTTGCTTTGTGTTCTGAGCAGCGTCTGCCCTCACCCCCTGGATCACAGCAATCACATGTGATCCATAGATAAGAAGACAGTGCCTCACAATAACCTTTATACATATTGTTTTTTATTTTACAATGATGAGCACATCTATGTACAGAACATATGCTTCACACAGCACTGCCCTCCACATCATCCATTTCTGACATGGCGTATTGATGGCTGTAAACACAGCTGTCCGCACACCATTAGTCACCAAGAAGAAAGCAAAGAAAGTCCATCAGAGTTCTGTATTACAACACTGGTATTGAACAGGTCCAGTGGACGCCACTCAACCATAGAATGTGAAAACAAATCAAAGGTTTTATGGCTATACATTGATCAGAGATGATGCGTCAGTGTTTTAGTATTCCCAGTTTGCTCCAGTGTAAGACCTTCAGACTGGCACATCTCTGCATTGCTTTGACAGCCAATTAGAAGAGAGGGGCACACATTTGTGTCCGTCCACACTACAGTGACATTGTTTTCAGACTACATAAAAATGCAGCAACAGTTTAAAAATGAATGTATTAGGGTGGATGTAGCCTTCTTATATGGAGGGCCACTTTTTGTGTGTTTTAGGGGTTTCAGTTTGTACATACTTTTGGACATTGATGCAGAAGTGGACTTCTACTAAAACATTCTAAATAATATAAAAAATATCAGATTTATTGGATGTTTAGCTTTTTTAGATTAAATAAAGGAAAATTGGCAAATTTGGCAAGAACCATCACCATACAGTTCATCTAACACTTTCTGTGCATTCTTTGATAGTGTTTTTTTTTTTTTTTTGAAAGGCCCTACACTGCACCAGTCAGTTTGTGTCGCTGATTTCTGTGTTTGAGACAATGTTGACTTAAAGATTATTTATTGGAGGTGAATACTTGCTGTCATTATTAAACAAGTTTACTTAATCTGGCTGGCCGGGGATCAAACCCACAAGTTTTTTAGCTGTGAGGCATTGATTTATTAATGAGTTTTGTAATGAATGACAAAAATTATGCACCATGATTGAGTAGATAAATGGACTGTTAGAGGACTGTGCCTGTACACATTCAAATGACTTTGAGGAGAAAAATGTTACACAATTTGACATAAAACATGATGCTGTCCAACCAGGGCCAGTTGAGCTGTGCTGTTCTAAAGCACCATAATACCCCATCCCCCACATAACTTCTCTTATTTGTTGCTTACACACGTCTTCTGTGGCCAGCACAGAGCAGAGCCAAACGGCAGCATGACACTTTAGGACTTAAGACTCAGTCATACTTGGCCAGTTTTTAGGAAGTATTGTAGCCTGTTTTACAGTTAAAGAGTGCATTATTGTGTGTGTGTGTGTGTGTGTGTGTGTGTGTGTGTGTGTGTGTGTGTGTGTGTGTGTGTGTGTGTGTGTGTGTGTGTGTGTGTGTGTGTGTGTGTGTGAACTGCATCTGATATGACATTTTAGTAAAAGTAAAAACCACAAAAAAGCTTTTATAATTGATGAATAACAGAATAACCCGGAAGGCCACAAACCAAAGCAGCAAAGAAATAAATATCTATGTGCAGAGTGCAGCTAAGTTTGCACTGTCCTTTTATCCTTCCTTCAATGAGTTTACGCTTTCTTTGGATCAGTGCTGGTGCCAGACATCAAGGAGGTCCAGGTCAGATTTTCATGCCAATTTTAGCTTTCTGTGAAAAGAATCAGAAAAGACCAGGTTAAACAGCTGTACAAAAAATATCCAGTAGTTATACTTTAGTCCAGTTGGCCTGATCTAATATGTTTAGGTAAATAACACAGGGACTCGGTCTATAAATTAGCGTTAAGCTCTAAGATCTAAAAACACACCATTGGTTGTACAGTTTTAGAATGTAAAAATGCCTTGTGTTTTGCCCCTGTCAAATAAATAAATAAATAAATAAATAAATATATAAGATATAAACAAAGCTCTAAAATAAAGTTAAAATTTAAACCCAAATCTATGGCATATATATATATATATATATATATATATATATATATATACATATACACACACACACACACACACACACACACACACACACACACACACACATATATATATATATATATATATATATATATATATATATATATATATATATATATATATATATATATATATATATATATATATGTATATATAAAACCTGCCATAGATTTGGGGTTTTTTTTTTAATTTTAACTTTATTTTAGAGCTTTGTTTCAGAAATGTGAACGTACGATGCCAGATGCATGTTTAGGTTTAACACTATAGGAGGCCTTTTCCTTGGCCTGTCGGAAACTCTCCTCTGCAGCTTTCAGCCTAAAACACACCACACAGGGTCAGTAGCATTAATGGTTGTTTATGTATTCAGTTTAATTGACTGTGTGTGGAAATGATGGCACCTCTCTTTGACAATAGCCTTGTTCTCCTTTTTCCACTGGTCCTTGAGGTCGGATGAGAACTCATGCCACACAGTGAAAAAGGTGTGGGGGGAGACTTCCTTCTCTCCTGCTTTGGCCTTCACTGAGAAGAACACCGTGAGCTCCAGAAAGCTGCACACAGTCACAGGTTAGAGACAAACCTGGGCGTACAAGCAAATCAATGTAACAGACTTCTTACATAGAGTGAGTGCTGCTGAGTTGAGATTCAAGGGTTTCAAGGTCGCTTTTAGCTGTAAAGAGATCAGAGAAACAGCTCTTGTATAGAAATGCATGTGCCATTATATTCTCAGAGCTAACAGTGGTTACCTTGTGACAGGAAGTCCTCCATCTTGTCTTTAAAAGGCTGTAGATGGTCCTCGTCCGAACCTTTGCACACCTTGTCTACTTCACACGTACATGCTGACACAGAACACAGGGTCACATTGAATAGCCTACATGCAGCATAAATCAGTACAGCACACCTGTTTGCATTTCCCATTTGGAAAGGGGCACAAAGGTTCCCAAAATAAGACCAACACCCCAACCCTCCTTTACCCCCCTCTGTTTGGGCCAACACAGTGGGTCGGTGACAAAAGGTTGCACTAAACACACTGCAGTCTCTTGAGTGGGCAACAGAGAAGTCTGTAGTAATCAGCCAAATGTGAAGCCTAACCCTCTTGATTTATCTTGTTTTGAGTTCAGAATATTGAGAAACAACCAGAAACCACAATGAGGTTGATCGTATTGTGGAAAGATGGCTAAAGACATTAGGAGTGGTACCTCTCAGATCTTTCCTAAGCCGGGTAAGGTCTTTATGAAAGTCTTCAAACTTCATCTGAGATGCCTGGAACAGGTCATGAGGCTCAGGCAGAGGGTATAAACATGTCTCCCTGCCTGCGTCCTGAAAACACTCACATTAATGAACTGTTTATGACAGCACACAAAACCGCAAAGAGGCAGGGAGGACGTACCTCATCAAAGTGTCGGAGATAGTACGAGACCAAGTAGGACAGCAGACTCTTGGTCCCGTCCTAGGACAGAAAGAAAAAGCACTTCATTATTAGAAAACACAAAACAAATCATCATTAAAAAAAATGTGTTGTTTGGTGTTATATCTTTTTTGTCAAAATCACTATTAGTTAATGATGTAATTGATAATCATATAATAGATTTAATTTCCAGAAACAGAAACATAACTATGTTACAGTCTAAACCAGTGATCATCATTTGGCGGCCCGGGGCCACATCCGGCCCCCCATAGCTTTCCATTCCGCCCCATAACACATTAACAAAATCAGAAAACATGAGGGGAAAATAGGTTGACTTGAAACCGAAATATAGCTAATGAAATGACTCCAAATGACAGAACTTGAGCTCATAAACCCAAATTAATCTGTTTTAGTTTTTCTTATTACAAATTATCTCCAAACATCCAACACAGATTTTCCACAATTTGTTTTATTTTTTTCAAATAACCTATGAAAGTTTTTTTTGTTAAAAAAAGAAAAAACAAGAAAAGATATTTAGCTGTGAAGAAATCAAATAAAATAATAAGAAAAAGCAGAGGTATGTATGTATATATTTATTTAATAATAATAATAATAATAATAATAATAATAATAATAATAATAATAATAATAATAAATATATATATATATATTTTAGTTGGAAAGTCTGTCCTCCTGCAGCACCTGTGAAGAAACAAGCAACAAGTGAAATAAACAAATCTACTCCACCTAGTAAACTATCATACACCTCAAAGCACAGCCTGAGCTGGAGTAATATCAAACTCCAGTTTATTAATGAGCCCTAGACCTAAACAGTGTTCTTTCGAAAGCCTTATGCTGTCCACCTCCCATCCCTATCCTAAACTTTTTTTTGTTATTATTTATCGTCTTCTTGTTTTGAAATGAATTTTCAGATTTTTTTTTATCTAGTACAGCACAAGACTCCGATAAAATTATTAAGTAGGGGACTTTAACACTCATGTTGATGACAGCAGAGAGAGTTTAGCCAGCGCGTTTATGGCATTATTAGAGTCTGCTGTTTTTGTGCAAAACATGAGTGAACCCACCAATAGGCATAACAACACCCTGGACCTTATATCAACCTGCTCCCACCCGAACCCATCAGATCATTTTTCAATTACCTTTCAGTTCCAGTTTGACCACTACACTGCTACACTGGGATTGGATGATCTGCTCTCTGCTGGTTCAAATCTTATTTAACAGACAAATACCAAGTTTTTAGAGTTAAGCAATCATAAGTTTGAACAATAGTTAGCCATGGAGCACCTCAGGGGTGAGATATTAAGAATTATTTTATTGACAATATTAACCATTTTAACTATGACTATGGGGACTATGAAGCAGGAGCTAGTGAGAGCGGCGTGGGTGCCAGTGACAAGAGCAGGAGGTATGACCTGGGCATTTTGTTCAAGTGAGCTGAGCAGCCCCTGTTATGATCACAATAAGTTTGCTTTAAAATACGCTGTTGGTGCGTGTTGCTGTTTATGGTTTGCCAGCTGTGTAGCGAATACAAATAAATTGAAGTGTGTGTGTGTGTGTGTGTGCGGCACAAATCAGCACAAACACAGCACAAACGAATGGTATAGTTTTCATGATATTTCATTTATATGGGGTGCCAACTTCACAGAGGTATAATACACTGAATAAATAAACAAAATATACTTTTGTTATATTTGTCTCTTATTTTTCAATGGTACACACTCCCAGAAACAGGGCCTCTCTGTACCTCTGTACCGTCTAATGAGAACAATCAGGGTCAGATGGTGAGGACTATTTGAACAGACAAAATCAAAATTGAATCTTGCATGTGCCACCTTCCACGCCAAAGATGAGATCTATAAAAGTCAAAATAGACGTGTGCGTGTTGCCTTAACCTTCCTACACCCCTTTAACTTTTGTAACATCAGTGTCCCTAGAGCACAAAAAAATGCTCCAATAAAGAGTGCCATAGAAATATTATCTAATAATTTATAATTGCAATTTTTTTTCAATAGATACTGTTATTAGCTTCAGTCCTCACCATACATAGCAAATATTTATTGTGTTTCTAAAATTTTACCCCTTTAATGCCTGTTTTTGTGAATAAAACCTGATTTTTGAAATAGGACAAAAACACAAAAAGTGAATAATTTTCCATACAATAAATGCAAATTAAAATTTTTTTGTGAAGAATTATTAGGGCCCGGGATTGTCAAAAATTGACATCAAGTTTGATTTTTTTTTTTTTTTTTTTTTTTTGTGTAGTGTCAGATTACCTAATAAATGCTACATCAGTGTCCCTAGAGCACAAAAAAATGCTCCAATAAAGACTGCTATAGAAATATTATCTAATAATGCATAATTCAATTTTTTTTTAATGGATACTATTATTAGCTTCAGTCCTCACCATACATAGCAAATATTTATTGTGTTTCTAAAATTTAACCCCTTAAATGCCAGTTTTTGTGAATAAAACCTGATTTTAAAATTAGACAAAAAACATAAAAAGTGAATAATTTTCCATACAATAAATGCAAATTAAATTTTTTTTGTGGCGAATTATCAGGACCCGGGATTGTCAAAAACTGACATCAAGTTTGATTTTTTTTTATTTCTATTTTTTGTGTAGTGTCAGATTACATAATAAATGCTACATCGGTGTCCCTAGAGCACAAAAAAATGCTCCAATAAAGACTGCTATAGAAATATTATCTAATAATGCATAATTCAATTTTTTTTTAATGGATACTATTATTAGCTTCAGTCCTCACCATACATAGCAAATATTTATTGTGTTTCTAAAATTTAACCCCTTAAATGCCAGTTTTTGTGAATACAACCTGATTTTAAAATTAGACAAAAAACATAAAAAGTGAATAATTTTCCATACAATAAATGCAAATTAAAAATTTTTTGTGGCGAATTATCAGGGCCCGGGATTGTCAAAAATTGACATCGAGTTTGATTTTTTTTTTTTTTTTTTTTTTGTGTAGTGTCAGATTACATAATAAATGCTACATCAGTGTCCCTAGAGCACAAAAAAATGCTCCAATAAAGACTGCTATAGAAATATTATCTAATAATGCATAATTCAATTTTTTTTTTAATGGATACTATTATTAGCTTCAGTCCTCACCATACATAGCAAATATTTATTGTGTTTTTAAAATTAACCCCTTAAATGCCCGTTTTTGTGAATAAAACCTGATTTTTGAAATAGGACAAAAACACAAAAAGTGAATAATTTTCCATACAATGAATGCAAATTATAGAATTTTTGTGGCGAATTATCAGGGCCCGGGACTGTCAAAAATTGACATCAAGTTTGATTTTTTTTTATTTTTATTTTTTGTGTAGTGTCAGATTACCTAATAAATGCTACATCAGTGTCCCTAGAGCACAAAAAAATGCTCCAATAAAGACTGCTATAGAAATATTATCTAATAATGCATAATTCAATTTTTTTTTTAATGGATACTATTATTAGCTTCAGTCCTCACCATACATAGCAAATAT
This sequence comes from Rhyacichthys aspro, assembly GCA_036850595.1. Classification (NCBI taxonomy): domain Eukaryota; kingdom Metazoa; phylum Chordata; class Actinopteri; order Gobiiformes; family Rhyacichthyidae; genus Rhyacichthys; species Rhyacichthys aspro. The sequence goes on along the minus strand of CM072166.1, from coordinate 19,231,782 downwards.
TAATTGTGTTTTTAAAATTAACCTCTTAAATGCCCGTTTTTGTGAGTAGAACTTGATTTCAAAATAGGAGGAAATAACACAAAAAGTGAATAATTTTCAATACAATAAATGCAAATTAAATTTTTTTTGTGGGGGATTATCAGAGCCCGGGATTGTCAAAAATTGCCATCAAGTTTGATTTTGCTTCATTTTTATTTTTTGTGTAGTGTCAGATTATATGATAAATGCTACATCAGTGTCCCTAGAGCACAAAAAAATGCTCCAGTAAAGACTGCTATAGAAATATTATCTAATAATGCATAATTCATTTTTTTTTAATGGATACTATTATTAGCTTCAGTCCTCACCATACATAGCAAATATTTATTGTGTTTCTAAGATTTAACCCCTTGAATGTCAGTTATTGTGATTAGAACTTGGTTTCAGTATAAGACAAAAAACACAAAAAGTGAATAATTTTCCATAAGATAAATTCATTAATTTTCTAACGCTTGGTCCCGTTGGAGGTCGCGAGTGGCTGGAGCCTATCCCAGCAGCTTTGGGCCTTGGGTGGGGTACAGTCTGGACAATGGCCAGTTAGTTAGGCTGACACTTAGAGACAGACACTGACAGACAACCATTCACTCTCACATTCATTCACTTGGGATACTTTAGAGTTGCCAAATGACCTATACATGCATGTCTTTGGGCGGTGGGAGGAAGCTGGAGGACATGCAGACTCCTCACAGAAAGACCAGAGTTAGCTGATGATGTTTTGAGTTGTCCACAATCAGCCAAGGATGTTTGAATTGGCCAGAACTAGCCAAGGATGTTTGAGTCGGCCAGGGTTTGAGCTAACGACCTTCTTGCTGTGAAGCAGGAGCGCTACCCACTCTGCTACCGTGCATCCCCCCCATAAGATTTTTTTTTTTTTTTTGTGGGGCATTATCAGAGCCCGGGAATGTCAGAAACTGGCATCAAGTTTGATTTTGCTTCATTTTTATTTTTTGTGTGACAATAATATCAATAATTTCATCTGTGATGAAAAAAGAAAAACTATCAAATATGTTGTGAATCTGGGAGGCAGCGTAGCTGGTGATCCTGGGACGAGGGATCCCAGCGGCCCGGTACCGAATGGTATTCTTCACAGTTGGGGACCAGGTAAGACCACTCCTCGATATCCAGGTGGGGCAGGGCTTGCCCTTTCACCCCCTCGCTCCTTCAATTCCATCTCTTCTTCCTCACTCTCTTCCTCTGAAGTGCCCTTGGCCCCGCCACATAATTTATATCTTCCACCTCTTCATCATCCTATGATGATGCATCATCAGATGAAGAAGGAGCATCCTTCTCGTCGAGCAAATCAAGGAGGTTCATAGCTTCGGCCAAATTATACTTTCTTGTGCATTCCATCTTGGCAGTTTGGGATGAAATGAACCCCGATCTAAGACCACGATCTAAGTGACACATACTGTTTTGCTTTGGGATAACACCTGTGTAAACAAAGCCAGACTAGCAATTTTTTTTTTTTTTTTAGATTACTTTGTCAGTGAGCCTTTGATGTTTTTTGCATGTGTGATGAGGTTTTGATGGGTGCAGAAGCTTTGAACTTTGTGCACTTTATCGATTTGAACTGAACAAAATTCAACTTTTTGGTGACAGTAATGCATTTCTCGGTAAGGCATTTTGGATGCGGACACACACATACACAAACAAACACACTAATTTCTCAACACACACATGCACACCACAGTATGACATCCCTAAAATACACCCAAATCATTTTAGTTCAGAATATTTGTTGAATGGGCCCTACAGGCATGTTAATTTATACAACCATCAATGGAGCCATTGCCCCATTTTGAACTCTCTCTCTCATATATGGAAAAAATGATGCCATATAGTGGAAAACAATATAAAGTAAAATTCTTGTCCCTCACTATCATGAATCCATGAAAAAAAAATACAAATATAAAATTTATACAGCAATGGCAGTGAATTCAAAAAACATGTTTTTAATGGAAGTCAATGGCACAAAAAAATGACGAAGGACCATGAGTGTTACTATTTTGATTTTACAGTCTATTAAAAAGTAAAAAAAACAAAAAACCCTAAAATCTTAAAAGTCATCCCAAAATACACACCGGAGGAAAAATTTATCCCATTTGCATAAACACAGCCAAAGTTATCCACAAAAAAAAGGCGTGAAACATCAAAAAATGCTCTAGGGGCGTAGGAAGGTTAAATCAGCTTTGACCCTCCCAAATGCACATTCTGGAGACTTAGCACAAAGGCGACTCACACAGTGAGGTGATGACCTGAAGTCAGTTTGAAAAATGACTATTTGATGTGTGTTTGACATTGTTTCATTTCAGTTTATTTCTCTCAGATAAAACATGATTTTAATTTGTGCATGATCATTCAGGAATAGTTCAGTTGCAGTGCAGTGCAGTTCATTGCCTGCACGAGCTCCAATGGCCCTGCACGTTCACCAGAGCAGTGGATGTTCACTGGAGTGCAGTGGCACCGGAATTGTGTCATGGTCCTGTTGTGGAGCCCAATTAATCAGTAGCAGGATTTATAAAAAATATTGGACATGATCTTGCCCAGCCTCTTCAAAAAGTACGTGCAGTGCTAGATCATTTTTAAGAAGCACTGTGTCGAATTGCGGCTAAATACAACTCTCCTCTCATTACACATGCCATTCTTTTTTAAATTATTTATCTTTTTCTAAAGTCATTAGCACACATAGATCATCCTTGTATGTGCATGTAGAATATGTGTAAAACATTAGGTTGCTACTCACACTGCTCTTGACATCTTTGAGTTTGGGCAGGATTTCCAAAGTGAAGCCGTCAGCTTGGCCTCTGGTTCGATTCCCACCATTCATGAAATTCCCAAAGGCCAGGACCAGAGCCAAGACCTGCTTCACAGTCTCACTGTCCTTTAAGGTCTGCAGCAGCAGAAACATGCATTAGTTGGTGGGAGAAACACTGGCAGTACATTCACATTTGGCTGTGAGGCTGTGACGCACCGTGCAGACCCTGTGCAGGGTGGCTAACTTCCTGAGTATGGACAACGTGCACTCTGAGAAGCTGGACTGGAAGAGGATGCAGAAGACTCGGCCAGAGAAGTTCGGGATGAGGGACAGCTGGTACAGGAACCTGTGGTGAAGAAGACACACTGTAGTCATGTTCTCTCAGTCTCTGTCAGGGCTCTTTTCCACTGGAGTGCAAATACTTGAGGCAATAAATATTAAAACTGCTGCAGTTCTCTTACAGTGTAAACTTACACTCTCACATTCATAAACTTACATTGTCACATACAACTTCAGCACCAGCACTGAAGTTGTTATGCTCCAGTGGACCATGAGCATGACAGCTTCCTTCAGGTGTGAATGTCTTTCTAGAGGTAAACTATTTTGATTTTGGTTTCAACACACTGTTGTAAACGGAAGAAAGGTTCAGCCTCAGACCACCTCCTCTGTTCGGAGGAACTTTTCTATTGTAACAAAGATGGCTTCCTTCACTACTCTTTCAAACCACCTGGCCTCCCTTGCCCAGATTCAGACATTGCTGTCCTCAAAGGAATGCCCTTTCTCTTTAAGATGGAGGTGGACTGCAGACTTAGGTCCACCAATCCTTCTGTGTTGATACATCCTCTTTTGCAGCAGTTGATGCGTTTTTCCCATTTACCAATAACTGCATTCTTCACTGCACTGAACAGCATAGATCACATTGCCCTGTTTGTGAGTAGAGATCTTGTCTTTAGGGTGGCCCAATTTCAGACTGAAAATATTGTCATGTTTAAAGTGAACAGGAATGTTGTATTTGTAAAAAAAATAAAATAAAATCCTTTTGAGCTTTGCAGATAAACCAGTCACATAATCAGAATCAGAATCAGAAAAGGTTTTATTGCCATTGTCAGTGAACAAAGTTCACAAACTAGGAACTTGCTTTGGCGGTAAGGTGCAACATAGAACACTATATAATAGAATAATATATAATAAAAATAGAACTATGATAAAATAAAATAAGGCATGCAAAAAATATATGTAGAATAAAATAGTCTTACTCTCAAAATATATACAGCAAAATCAGAACAGTGCAACTGGCAGGGCAAATAGATGAGTGATATGTTAAAGTGACAGGTATCATAAAGTGATCAATGATCATGAGTCCAGCTTATTAAAGTGACAGTGTTATAGAGTTATCAAGTGTTCATTTTATATGATGATTTTATTTATTAAGGGAAAAAATATACTAAAATCTACCTAGCCCAATGTAAATGATTAGTACCCTGCTAAACCTAATAACTGAAATCAAGTGTTTGCGATAACAGGCAATGAGTCTTTCACATCACTGTGGAGAAATTTGGGCCCACTATTCTTTGCAGAATTGTTTTAACTCAGCCAATTGGAGGGTTTTTGACAATGAACCACCTTTTAAAGGTCATGCCACAGCATCTCAATCGGATTCAAGTCCGGACTTTCTCTAGGCCACTTAAAAACTTTTATTTTGTTATTTTTTTAAGCCATTTTTTTAAGCTGGTGTGTTTTGGATCATTGTCCTGCAGCAGAACCCAAGGGCACTTCAGCTTGAGGTCATAAACTTATGGCCAGATATTCTCCTTCAGGTTTGATTGGTAGAGAGCAGAATTCATGGTTCCATCAATCACAGCAAATCGTCCAGTTTCTAAAGCAGCAAAGCAGCCCTAGAACATCAAACTACAACCATCATATTTGACTGTTGGTTCGATGTTCTTTTAATTGTGTGTTACTTTCACACCAGATGTAACAGGACACACACCTTCCAAAAAGTTCACCTTCTGTCTCGTCAGTCCACAGAATCTTTTCCTAAAAGTCTTCGGTATCATCAAGGTGTTTTTTGGCAAAAGTGAGATGAGCCTCTTTTTGGTCAGTAGTGGTTTTTGCCTTAACGAAGACAAGTGAGGCTTGCAGTTCTTTGGGTTCTTTTGTGATGTCTTAGATTAGTTGTCGCTGCGCTCTTGGGGTAATTTTGGTAGGCCAGCCAATCCTGGAAAGGTTCACAATTTTCTCCATTTGTGGAGAATTGATCTCACTGTGGTTGATGAAGTCCCAAGCTTTAGAAATGGCCCTGTATCCAGACGGATAGATGTCAATTCCTTTTTTTCCTCATCTGTTAATTCATGATTTAACAAGGGGAATAATTACCTCGTCACATGGTTGATTTGTATAGCTTATTTTCCTTAGTGAATAAAATCATGACTTCAATATGCATTTGTGTTATCTGTGTCTAATATCTAAATTTGTTTGATGACCTGAAACATTTAAGTGTGACAAATGTACAAAAGAATAAGGAATCAGGAAGGGAGCAATACTTTTTTCAAGGAGTTCAAGGCTTTGCTCTCCACTTCTTCAGTGTACAGGTATATATATATATATATATATATATATATATATATATATATATATATATATATATATATATATGTGTGTGTGTGTGTGTGTGTGTGTGTGTGTGTGTGTGTGTGTGTGTGTGTATATATATATATATATATATATATATATATATATAGAGAGAGAGAGAGAGAGAGAGATAATTTCACATTCTCATTCTTTGAATTTAATGATGAAAGCGGGTGTGGCAGCAACAAGCACAAGATATCAAATACACCACCGTCTTGATATCCGCCATGCTTGGGCTCTCCTCTCTAGATTCCACATCTTTCCCTACAACTGCGGAGTGCAATCACCAAGGGCTCTATTGCCAGGTCAAAGAGCATGGGGCTCAGGGGTAACCCTGGCCAGTGCCATGATGTAAGTTGAAATGTTTTGACATTTGTACAGATTATTGCAGTGGGCTTGGAGTAGAGTAATTTCATCCAAGGGATAAATATTAGTCCAAAACTGAATTTGTCCAGCACAGCAAATAAGTAAGGCCATTTGACCCAAATGATCACCATTTCCGCATCAATGAAAACCACACACTTCTATCCTCAGAGTCAGAGTAGACAATACTAAAGAGACAGAGAGAATGTTAAAGTAGGATGGGCAACCTTTAATAAATACAGTTTGATCTTTGGACATGATGGTTGGGAGAATGTTATCAACCTATTGGACAGGACCTTTGCTAATATCTTAGTGTCTGTGTTTAGGAGGTAGATAGGTCTGTACGAAGCACAACTGGTCAGGACTTTACCCTTTTTTTGTGATAAGAGTGATACAGGCCTTAGTAAAGGACATCAATTCTATTCAACTTTATTGTCATTGCATAAAAAGTACAATGAAAATTCTGTTGTGCAGTGCCTGAGTCTGTTATACCTTATACCTGTCATACTTATAGATATAATATAGGAGGAAATATATACACATGAACAGACCTATACACATACACAACTCTGTTTTCCTATATGTATACCTATATACATAAATTAAAACAAGCCAGGAAGTACAGTTGATCTAAAATATAAATATATCGTGTAATTAGGAGTGTTTGTTCAGTTCAGTTATTGCTCTGGGATAAAAACTGTCTCACATTCTTGAAGTACGAGCCTTCAGTGCTCTATAGCGCCTTCCTGAAGGCAGCAGAGCAAACAGGTGGTGACTAGTGAGTAAAATGGCCCTGTTTGGCAAAATAGACAAATTCAGGCATGAAAATGAGCCGTGGACGGCGTATATCGAGCAGCTAGATCCGTATCCGTTTTAATCGGTGCAACCAGAAAACAATCCAGACCGTTGCCCAATATGTCGCTGAATTAAAACAACAAGCAGCAAACTGTGAGTTTGGAACGACGCTGGATTCAGCACTGAGGGATCGGTTTGAGTGGAATTAAAAATTAAGCGTGCCAGAGGAGGCTACTTTCAGAAGATGGACTAACTTTTGCTAAAGCTTTCGAGATCGCACTTAATATGGAGACTGCCGATAGAGACACCCAACAGCTGAGAGGTGTGGAAGGTGAACTGGCCAGGACAGCGCCCATTAATAAGGTGAGGCCAGAGAAAATGAAGATGTGCTACAGATGCAAGGGAAAAAATCACAATGCAGCTGAATGCCATTTTAAAGAGACTAAATGTCGAGGAAACTGTGGAAAGATTGCACACCTTAAAAAGGCATGCCGTGCTAAGACACAAAAAGGCCATTCAAATAGTGAACCAAGCAGAAGAAGTAAAGACACAAAGTACATGACAGCTGAAGAGGACCAAGAAGAGGGGTTCGCCATTTTGACTGTCAGTGCTGAGGATGATGAACTGTATAAGGCAACATTTTCAATTAACAACATTGATCTAGAGATGGAAATAGACTTTGGAGCAGCAAAGAGTGTCAGTTCACAAGCAACATATTGGAAAAAGTTTTCGCACCTGCCACTACAACCATCTAAACTCAAGCTTAGAGCTTACAATGGAGGACGCATTTGTGTTCTTGGGCAGTTTGTAGCACAAGTGGTATATGATACTGTTGGTTGTAAAGGGACGTGGCCCATCTCTGTGTGGCAGGAACTGGTTGAAAAAACTCTGGCAACAAAGTAAGTACATGAATGAGACAAGACGTCCATCACTCAATGAACTTTTGGATGCATACAGTGAAGTGTTCAAAGAAGATTTGGGTACTTTAAAAGACATTAAAGCTACCATCATTGTCAAACCTGTGGTGCCCCCTAAGTTTTGCAAACACAGGCCTCTCCCATTTGCAATGAAAGAAAACAAAGTTGTAGTTTAGTCCTTGGTTAGGCTTCATTTTGGGTTCAGTCCTGCTTTAGTTTTTTGTTTTTAGAATAATTCTGTAATCCTGCTTTCGTGCTTGGTTTTATTTCTGCTCTGGTTTGAGTGCTAGTTCATAAATTGGTGCAAATAAAAGGGCACGCAAATACCCTAAATAAACAACTCAAATCAACATATTGATTATGACATTATGAACACCCCTCAGAGTTGTCATAAGGGTGGTGTACGCTATCAGTTGAAATCTATTCAGAGTTAAAGGCTAAGTTTTGTCTTTTCCCTACATGTGTTGATCTTTTTTTGTGTGTCATTCTCTACTCTGTTATCTACATGACTTTAAGCGAAAGCAATACTGTATCATCTTAAACATGTTCAGATTTGTTTAAAATCTGTACCTGTGGAATAAGAATAAAATTAGAAGAGACTGTTGGCCCTAGTAAATTTTCCTCTCATCTAATGTGGCCCTCGTAAAATGTTTTGGACACCTCTGATCTACATGCAAGAAAAATTTGAAGTACTGCCTTAATCAAACAATAAGCTGTTTACTATTGCAAAATTAATTGTTCCAATGCAATCTGTTTGTGGTTCATTTTGAGTCTTTGGCGAGCTGCCACTCCAGTGTATGGTACATGGTGCGCAGTGAAATAATATCGGGTCTTTTTTTGCTGTGACCTTCAAATAATTAATTTGCTTATTTCAAGTCGAGAAGAGTGCATTAAAGTTTTGGTGAGTTTACACAAGGTTTTTCAATGGTTTTAAGTGATTCAGCCTTAAATTGCTGTAAAATCTGTTTGAAACTTAATTGGGTCCATTATGTTTTTGCCGGTTTTGTTTGGTCTGGATTAAAGTGCACCAGAACATGTTTGAATATTGAATTGTCTTTTTTTTCCTAGTGTTTTTTTACATTGTGAAGATGCATGTTTGTTTAGATGTGTTCAGTAAGGAAAAATAACAGATCTCAAGTTCAAGGGATGTATTGATTTTGCTTTAAAATGAGTTGACACAAAGTCTGTGATGTCTTTAAAGCTGCAGTGTTAGTGGATGAATACGTCCTTACGCACAAAACCGTTCTTTCAGACCGCTCATTTAGTACTAAACCTGTTGAGTCTTTAAGTAGTGACGGGAAAGAGGGAGTTAAAAGCTTTCTAATATCTACAGTCAGTGTTAAAGGAATGAGCTCAGAGCAAGATACAACTGAAAAGGGTGAATTGAGAGGGAAAAACAATATAATATATATGTTTCTAATGCAAAACGAGAGGACACGTTGTTGCGAGCTGCCCTGTGTTAAAAAAACAAAACTCCAAGCCCGTTGCTTTAATAAAGCAGGAAAAACATCTTGCCATACATGTTAATCCTTGTGAGAAGTCCAGTGATTTAACAGATTTTTCTCCATTTATTATGGATGGTGTTGTGTCATTGCCCAGCAATAATGTCTGTGTCCCAACAAAAATACTCCGTGATTCGGCTGCTTCACAGTCTTTCGTTTTGTCCCGTGTTTTGGCATTTAATGAAAAGTCTGCCATTGGTTCTGATGTACCAGTTTTGTGGTTTGCAGTGGAAGACATTGGTGTGCCATTACACAGACTGTATTGAATCTGATTTGGTATCAGGTTTAGTGAAAGTCGGAGTGAGGCCTGAGTTTCCAGTTAAAGGAATTCAGTTCATTATGGGGAACGACTTAGCTGGGGGTAACGTCCTGGCCACTCCTGAAGTTACACTTGTTCCAGTACAGAAGTCACCAGACGAGCTTGCTTTAAAGTTTCCAAAGGTTTTTCAACCTGTGCTGTTACTCGGTCCTTGTACAAAAAGCAGCAAGATGAGGTTGATTTGAGTGACATTTTCTGTATAAACCCACTGCTGGGTCCACGAATGTAGCTCCGTTAGCTCCTAATGGCAACATTAAGAGTGTGACACATATTCCTTATGTTGACAGCCTGCCTTTGTCCCGGCAGCAGTTAATTGCTGGCCAAGAAAATGATGAGTCCTTGTCCACCTTATTTGAGGTTGCCTGTAACTGGTGAAGACGCTGAGTCCATGTCCACTGGGTATTTTCGAAAAGATGAGTTACTGATGCGTAAATGGACGCCATTAAGTGCGTAGAAGAGTGGAGCATTGTTACACAAATTGTAGTTCCTACTCCATATCGAAACAAGATATTAAAGTTGGCTCATAATAATCCTCTGGCTGGTCACTTAGCAATAAAGAAAACTTATCATTGCATTCTGCTACATTTCTTTTGGCCATCACTGTAAATCCTGTCATTGGTGTCAAATCTCGGGAAAACCAAACAAGACAATTCCTCCAGCTCCTTTGTATCCAATCTCAGACATTGGTGAACCATTTGAACGGGTGCTGGTTGACTGTGTGGGACCACTGCCTCGAACGAAAACAGGAAATAAATTCCTAATTACAGTTATGTGTGTCTCCACTCACTTTCCAGTGGTCTTTCCTGTGCGTAAAATCACAACTCCAGTTGTAATTAAAGCCCTGACGAACTTCTTGTCACGTGCGCAGGTACCCAAGCAGCTCAACATCCAGCATTGTCACTCTAGTGCTTCTCATCCAGAGAGCCAGGGTGCGCTAGAGCGCTTTCACCAGACTCTTAAAACTATGCTCCATACAAATTGTTTGGAGTTTGAAAAAGACTGGGATGAAGGGGTTCACTTACAAATGTTTGCTATTTGCAAAGTGCAAGTGGAATACCTTGGTTTTAGTCCGTCTGAGCTGGTTTTTGCACACATGGTGCATGGTCCCTTAAAGCTCCTGAAAGACACATGGTTGAGTGAATGGACAGAGCTGAACCTGTTGGACTATGTTTGTAACTTTAGGTTCAGATGGCGCCGTGCATGTGAAATCTTGGTTTGACAGGAACGCTTAAAGCTCCAGTACCTGATTGTCTTTTTCAGAACCAAGACAGAGAGACAATTGAGTTTCAAACGGAAGTCCTGCCCTTAGCTCCTTACTCACTCTCACAAACCCCTCCCAAACTTTTCTCTCGTCTTGTGTGTGAATTCATGTGCGCATCTTATACAAAAAGTGCACAACTTTTTGTTGTCTTAAGGCCAAACAAACTAATTTAGTAGATAAATAACGACAAGAGGCCAAAAATTTATAATATGGTTTCACATTGTGATATCTTTGTTCTTAGATTTAGAACGCCCATCAGCTTTTAAAATAAAGAGGGACTGACATCTATGTAATGTATCTGGCATTATGAAAAACAGTCCGTACAAGTAGATATACAACCATAATGTAATTCAAGAATGAATAAATAATAAAAACAATAAAGTAGCAGATGCTACAAGCTATGCTATTACGCTGCAGGTAGAAAACCTGAACAATCATGCTTCATGCTCACTGTTTATGGACCGCTAATTCTGTCCTAACACAAATCATGACAGTACTAGGAAACTGGTGTTAGTAGGTGAGGACACCTAGCTTTGAGAAAGCTGAGCGTGTGGAGCACTGAAATTATAGGTTTCAAGAGCGAGACTACAGCGCTAGCAATATTAGCATTAGCAACATAAGGCTAAGCCCTAGCAACGTAAGGCTTACATCTGTTTGCTATTCATTTAAAATGTAACGAGACAAGAGAAACTGACCACAATGCTAATAAAAATATAGTGAATAGAAAGTTAGTTACCAGTCTAGAAGATAAGCAGCCAGCTCCAAGAGTCCAATTTTAGACCAATGCAGTCGCGTAGTTCTCTCCATCTTTGGAATGCGATTCCAATATTCATTCGCGTTTTATTTCTTTTATAGTCTCATTTGACTAAAACCTGTCCAAATCCATCTAAAACGTGTTCAAATTCAACTCCTGTTGAAATACATCTAGAATCTGTTAAAATCCTACTAAAACCTGCTCAAAAACGAACTAAAACCTGTTCACATTCATCTAAAACCTGTTCAAATTTAACAAAAAAATCTTTTGTGATAACTTTTGTAAGATTCAAATAAAGATTAAATCACACATTCAAAATTTAATAAAAGTTTCCAAATGTCACCATCTTCAGCCCCTAAAAGAATTCTTCGTGGCCCCTCGCCACTTTTAGTTTGACACCACTGACCTATGGTCTAAATGTAAAGTTGTCAGAGAGATTGATCAGCTCTGCCCCCTACGTCAAGGTTGAGCCAGTGCTGCCCTGTTAACTCGACTCCAAGCCTTACCCTAACGTGTTTCCTTGTTTGTGCTCTGTATTGACATATACTTTCTACAGAAGCATAGCTAGACTTGAATGGTCAGTGCTGTTACACTGCTTTGAGTGCTCTGTCTCTGGATTCTGTATTGATGGTCAATAAACATATCTTGCCTTAGACATCCAGAAAGTCTCCAGCCTGTATTTCTAATGTGACTCCTCTCAGCTTTATGGACAGCTTAGTATCCTAACAAAGCACAAATTCATTCCATTTAGGGTGTAGTCAAGACCAAGACTATTGACTGAAGTTTAAAGTGAGCATTAGTATAACTGAAGCAGCAGAAATATGTCTCAACAGACTAGGCAACATTTTGCAGTCATCTACTTACTTACATGTACCTGTTGTGGCAGTGAGTGCTGTGGCTCAGAGCTTCAAGCCTGGACATTTGAATTCAGAGCAGTGGCGGGCTTAGCAAATTTGGGGCCCTAGGCAAACTTTTGAGGGGGCCCTTCCCTGCCTTAATGTTCCAGAAGGCCTTGAGGTTGAGAGATTGTGTAGCCCCTCCACAATTGTCATACAGCAATACTTCACAATAACAAAAACACATATTCGGCTTCTTTTCTGGTTTGATCTCACTCAGATCAACTTCAGAATCAAGTTGGGGTTTTTTTTCTTAATACAGTTGTGAGTAAATTTACTAATACTATAATATTAACTTCAATATTTAACATTGTGGGAACATTATTGTTCTTTTCAGTTACTGTCAGTTCTGACACAAGCACAGTGTGGATCAACCACTCTGTTTTTAGGTGTTTTTTAACTGTAAAATAAATTGCAGGAACCTCTACATTAATCTAAAGGAGTAACGCTGGCTGAAGCAGCCAATTTAGACACTTGATTCCCATCAGAGAACCTGGAGACTGGAGATAGATTTAAGAATGTTTAATGGATCGAGAGTGTGTGTGTAAGTGTGTGTGGTCTGAAAGAAACATATACAAAAGGAACAATCAGTAATAGTATATGACAGAAGCACATCATATTCAAATAATAACCTGAACATCATAGATCCTGGGTTACATTTGTAACCTTAAGGTGCGCCGCTGTGGTGAGCTGAGTTAATAATAGTGCTAGCTTAAATTGCCGGCAGACCGGACCAGTAATACCCAAAATGTTGGGGCCCTTGCATGTTGGGGGCCCTAGGCATTTGCCTACCTTTGCCTAATGGTAAGCACGCCACTGATTCAGAGATTCTGTTTGTAAAATCTTTGGCTCAACTGGACATGATTGTTCATAAAATTGCTGCTTACTGTTGACTGGACAGTTGACTGTGTTGAACAGGTATCTGTTAGAGAGACCAGAGACCATAAAAGGAGTAAAGAAAAAAAAAGAAGTACTTACTGCTCAGGTTTGTCAAGAGGCTTGGTGCTCTCCTTGTCTTTGGACAACTTGATGTGCTTTTCAATCTTGTCCAGCTCATCCTGCTGTGCTCTCTGTCACAAAGTCACAAACCCCATTTTACTCACAGCAAACACAACTCTGTCACGAGAACTCTTAATGACCTGAATACCTCCTGAGCGACTGTTGCCCTTTCTTTACCCACAAGGCAGATTGGAAATCACACTCACTGTTTTCTTGAGGCATGCCAACTGGTCATTAAAGGGAAACTGCTGAACTTTTAGCCAGTAAGGGCACAGATCCCTCTACAGACTCTCTGTGTTGTCAAGACAGCGGCCATATTCATGGATGTCATTTGTTTCCAAGTGGAGACTATCCAAGCAGCAACTTTGAAAGAAATAAAATGTCTTTTGAAACAGAAGGGTCATTTTCGTATATTTTGTACAAATACGACTCTTCTGGCATTCAGTGTATTGGCCTAGACTCTCTGACTCTCTGTGTTGTCAAGACAGCGGTGCCATATTAATGGATGTAATTTGTTTCCAAGTGGAGACTATCCAAGCAGCAACTTTAAAAAAAATAAAATGTCCTTTGAAACAGAAGAGTAATTTTTCGCATATTTTGTGCAAATACGACTCTTCTGGCGTCCAGTGTAAGTGTGCATGATTCTCCTGATCTCATATCAAAGAAACATACAAATACAGAATTCATATTTTTTTGCTAAAAGTTACTCAGTTCCACTTTAATTGTAGAAAGTTTTTCAGAGCTGGTGGGGAACAGGCAGAACATGCAAACGCCACACAGAAAGATTTGGCCTGATTACCTCTCACGACAACATGTTCTTCTATTCCATTATCTTACCCGCTGACAGCTGCACTCAAAAGTGCTTCACAGTTTAGATCAAGTTGCCACTTCTGTTACAAACAAATTAAACAATGAATGTTGAGAATAAAGGTAGACTGCTTACATTCTCATAGAGTGCCTGCAGTGTCTCAAGGTCCACCACTGTGTATTCCAAGTTAAGGACAGCTGAGAACACAGAGCAACAAACACACAAGAGTCAAACACAAATTAGCCTAAAACCCAGAGACAGCCTCTGTTTGATTGTGAAAATAAGGTCAGAAAGGGACTATTGTGATGATTTTCCTCATATGCAGTCATATTCATATATGTACATTTATATGGCACAGAGTTGTTTGAACTTACCATGCTGGATGTCCTTCATGTCGAGGTGCAGCGAGGACATGAGGATCCCAACTGCCTGAGAACGCTTGTTATTAAGAAGCTTCATCACCTAAAAATACCAGAGATATGAATATTACATGATTAAAAAACAATATTTAGCACCGTCTTTATCCCCACAAAGATACAGACCTTAGATTCAATGATAAAGCCACCAGTGGCGGTGCAAAAAAAGGCTGCATACTACACAAATGTTCCAGTTGCAGATAATCTTCAATCATACATCTCTGCTTAGCCACATGAAACAGAGGCTATCTTATCCATCACAAACTGCGCAACATCAGTAAACAGATAGATGAATAATATTTTTTTAAAGGTTAATCAAAATAAAAGTGAAATTCTATTAGTCATCTAAAGAAAAGATATATATAAACCTAGCTTACTTATTCCTTGGGTAAAACCTCAAAAACAGGTCAGGGAATCATTCTTCAACATGATTTGAGCTTTGTTGCTCATGTTCATAAGACTGTTAGGAGTTCATTGTTCCATCTCAGAAACATAACACAAATCTGATTATTTTTAAACCAAAAGAAAATGCACAAAAGTTCATTCTCTTTTATCACCAGAAGAATTGATTACTGTAATGCTGTCCTCACTGGTCTTACCAAATTCAGTAGCACATCTTTTAACCCATACAAATGCAAGATCACATTACTTCTGTTTTAGCTTCTTTACATTGGCTCAATTTTAGGATATATTTAAAGTACTAAACAGCCAAGGCCCAGCGTACATCACCAACTTTTTAGTTAATTATGCACCCTCTAGAACATTGCAATCATCTGCCTGTTTGCCTCTAAGAGGCTCCGAAAAAACAGAGGGAAAAAAACTGATGATGCTGCTTTTGTAAATTACACACTGTGAAGTTAGTGTTAGCACTTTAAAAGGCAACATCTACCCGAAAGGTGCTATATAAAGTTTATCATTATTATTATTATTAAATGAGTGGTTGGTATTCATTTAATTGTAGAGACCAGCTTCAGACTGGGGTCAGAAACTGATTAGGCTCTTCATTAAATGAGCAAATGGGGCCTAGCCCCTCAATCTGTTCCTTTTAGAACTCACAACAAAGGGCTGGCCAGCAGGGAATGAGGGTTGAGGGCAACGCATATGTTCCTTGACAATATTTCCCATGTGCTGTGTCCTCTACAGGCTTTGCTAATCGTTAATACCTCCCTACCAGGGAGCTCCCCAATGAAGTCCAACTCACTCAGCACCAAGTGGGTAACCAAACCAGCAGCCATTGCAGATTCCTGTGTCCCATAAGCAATGCAATTGCACAGCCAATTGCTCCTACGTACGGATATCTAAAAATTATGACAGCTGCAAGGACTGGCACAGTGCTTAGACCTGACATGCACAAAGGCTCCCCTGACACTTGAGGTGGTGGAATAATGGGAGTCTGATTGCTCTGGACCCAATGAAGGAGGTTATGGCCTTAGGCCACAGCCATTCAAAATCCCCAACCTAATGGGCAACCGAGATGGGTGCACTGATAGAGCTCACCGGTCCTTGCTCTCTTGGCAGAGGATAGGGTCAAGCAAAGTCATACAAAATCAGACAAAACAAGACCCCGCAGGTACAGAAGGACAGTCTGGAAGGGGGAATGGGTCCAAGGAGGATGGAGGAGGAACACCACCGGGGAGGGGAGGTGAAGGAGGGGCAACATCGCCAGGGAGAAGAGGTGGATGAGTGCAAAAACCTCCTGGAACAGGACGTGATGGAGGGGGAGAAGCGATATGGTGGAGGAGGTGGTGTAAATCGGCTGAACCATTGTGTCCAACCCCCCAGTGGTGGTCCTTCTGCTGACCTGAACAAAAACACCAGCACAAAAGCCAGCCACTTGATGCCCAAACTGTATTCACATCAAAGACACCTTTGGGGCAATGCACAACCCACTGTAGAAAAAGGCCCCAGCAATTGTGTTGGGTACACCAGGAAGGTAGGTCAGGCAAAGCACTGTCCAGGTCCGGCTCTATTCATATCCTGCACACAGAGGATTGTCCAAGCAAAAGACAAGAGGGTGGGTAAGAACATCAATGTCTGTTTCAGACATCAAAAGATGCTCTAACTGTTAACCCTAACCCTGCTGGTAGGCTAGTGTATATGGTATTTGAGTCCTGATACAGCCCCAAGCACACCTTGTGCCAGCACGGCCACTGCATATTCACATCTGATGTAAGGTAAAACATGGTTGGGAGACATGGCAGACTGAGGGCCTTGGGTACCCCTGGAAAAAGCAGGGTAAGTGGGAAATCAGTCTCCACTGACATCATCCAACCACCAGGAAGAAGCGATTGCATCCCTCATACGGTAAGCATGGGAAAAAATTACATTGGGCTCGTGCCACCCAACTCCCCCAGAATAGACAGTAGGAGGATCAACCCCCACCCTCTTTCCAAGGAGCCACCTATACTTACCTATGGTGAAGCTGGTGAAGCTGAAAAGACATGACCACTGCAGCACGCACCTCTGAAAGCCGGTGGGCTGTGAGAAAAATTCTCATAGCAGTTCTGAGGCAGCATCCTGTATAGCTAAGCCAACAGAAGATCACCCAGATGCCCTTACAGCTGACAATGCACCCTGCCTCTGGAATAAAACTCACAACGTCAAAGACCTGCACCACATCCTTCCTCTACAATTGCACATAAGGACACTATCTTCTGTTGAGTATATATGCACTATACTGTGACCCTTTGCACTACCTCCTGCAACTTTATTTATTGTAGGTCTTTTAACAATGAGGTGAGGTAGAATTATTCTAATCCTCTGTATGTCTAACATAAAGTGAAGATGACAATAAAACTACTTGGTGTCAGTACTGAAGCTATGGGTTAGTGACCATATGTCAATATGTAGTGCCTTGGGTTTTGAACAGTTTCATGCACAGTGACCTGCTTGGCCTTGGACTTTGTGATTGTATCAGAGAGAGGCTGCTTCTTCTCCTTCACTGCCGTTTTGGAGAACAACTCCACAAACTCCCCAAAGTCCACAACAGGCTCCTCAATGGTTTCCCACACTGATGAAGAAGAGATGTCCCTGAAAAAAAAAGTTACAATGATGATTTTGTCTTTCTTTTGAATCTAAAAAAAGGCTTGTTGCTGCCACCTTTTTGCCTCTTTTGGATTATGGTGATGTTTTATATATGCAAGCTTCTTTTCAGAGCTTCCATGCTTTGGACACGGTTTATCATGGAGCTCTGAGGTTTATTACTAACCAAAAAGCCCTCACACATCATTGTCTGCTTTATGAACGGGTTGGTTGGTCCACCAAGGCCAAGGCCACCTTAGGTCTTCTCCTGCTCTATTTCTTGAACTATATTAAACAGAGGAGCTCTGGAGACTATGAACTAAGATCTCAGAGCCTTTTCTTGTTGTCCGTCTCAAGAGTCCGAACTGAGCAAGGAAAAAAGGCTTTCAGTTTCGCGGCACCTTTCACATGGAATCAACTGCAAACTTAATCAAACTTAATCAAACTTAATGAACTTGTTTCATTGGACATGTAGAAAAGACTTTTAAATAACCTGCAGGAAAGATCGTCTGGTTGCTTGACTGTCTAATTCCCTTCTTGGCTGGGGTTGTCTATTGCT
Source organism: Rhyacichthys aspro (assembly GCA_036850595.1). NCBI lineage: Eukaryota > Metazoa > Chordata > Actinopteri > Gobiiformes > Rhyacichthyidae > Rhyacichthys > Rhyacichthys aspro. The sequence goes on along the minus strand of CM072166.1, from coordinate 19,213,747 downwards.
GTTTTGCTTGTCTGAACGTCTTAGTGTTTTAGTGTATTGTACCAAGGGTTTGAATGTCTGTGATTGTATGTTGAAACTTTGAGCCACTGTCTTGGCCAAGACACTTTTGAAAAAGAGATTTTTAATCTCAATGAGGTTTTCCTGGTTAAATAAAGGCAAAAAAAAAAAAAAAAAAGGATCTGTTTCAGCAGCAAAAACAGAAAACAGCACTCTATAGGGGAGAGTAGATGTAGGCACTTTCTCAATCGCAAGAGAATCTGCAGAATCAACTGTGTATGCTATAAGATCTTGTTTCTCAAATGGGGATACGTGTAACGCGCAACCCCAGGGGGGTCTCAGACCAGACAGCCCCAAAGACAGCCAAGCCAGAGCCTCCAAATTTCGCCAGTACACAGAGGACTATATTTTGATGGGATTTACATCCACCACCTGCAACCCGCCGGGGCCTCTGCGCTTTTTCTAAGGCGAGACATTGGCTAACGGTGCCATAAAGCCAGCTCACCTCCAGCAGCATCTCAGTACAAAAAACGGGTGTTACGTTGGTAAGCCCGTCGGTTCATTTAATAATTTAATGATTTAATAAGTTATTTTTCTTTTCAATAAAAAGGGCTTAGTTAATAGTTAGTTAATATTTTGCACACAAAATATTATTATAGAGATGAGTTATTAGAGAAACAATTTTAAACATAAAACAAACATCTTTTGCACAGCAAGGATTTTCAGCTCTTTTTTTAATCAAAAATGTTGAACCTATTTCTAGGGCTACTTGGCTAAAAAAATATATTTTAGGGGATACTTAACTGAAAAAAGTTTAAGAACCACTGCTATGAGACAGTTTAGCTATTGTTGTCTGTTGAAAATCTGAATACTAAACAATAGACACTCATTTTACCGGAGCCTTTAGCAGAGTTTAGCTTTAAATAAAAACATCTAGTTGATGTAAAATATCTGGTGAATATGTGTCTGTGTGTTTGGTCACAAGCATATTTAACTTTGTGAGTGGATTCTTTGTCTTGTTGACTTTTAAGACAAAGCAATAACTCTGAGCATATTCTCTGTTGCCCTATTTATCTAAAAACTTGCATAATGCTATATAACTAATTTTGAAAGAAAAAAAACCTGGTGTGGATACTTTTTGGTGTGCAGCTGGATCCTGGTCCAGTACAGGGGCTTCATAGGTCTGGGTGGCTCCACTACAGTCTTCCTAGGTGGCTTCTCCTGGGTCAGACCCATAGTGTACAGTCCCAGAGGAAGAGGAGGAGGCAGAGAGCCCAGATTGCCTGGAAGAGGAGGGGGTATGCACAGGGCACCTGGAGAAGGAGGAACAATGCCAGGGAGCAGAGGTGGAGGAGGGGGACCGCCTCCTGGGAGAGGAGGTGGAGGAGGGGGACCACCTCCTGGGAGAGGAGGTGGAGGAGGGGGAATCCCTTGAGGGAGAGGAGGAACACCACCGGGAAGAGGAGGGGGAGGAGGAACACCACCGGGGAGAGGAGGTGGAGGAGGAACGCCACCGGGGAGAGGAGGTGGGGGAGGAACGCCACCGGGGAGTGGAGGTGGTGGAGGTGGAATACCACTGTGTAGAGGAGGGGGAGGAGGGGGAACACCTCCAGGAAGAGGTGGAGGAGAAACGCCATCGAGGAGATGAGGGAGAGGAGGGGGAGGAGGTGGTGGAGGTGGTGGAGGGGGAGGAGCAAGATCACCAGGGAGTGTTGGAGGAGGTGGTATAGATCCATCTGGTAAGGGAGGTAAAGGTGGGGGTTGCTGCTGGCAGGAGCACTGGAAGTCTCCCATCCTGTTGGGTATATGCAGGAGGACGCTGACCTCAGCTGTGTCAGCTGAAGGCACTTTGAACCTAAAGTTCTCATCAACTGGGGAGGTCTGCACTGATTTGACCTGGAGGCAGCAGGGAGTGGTCTGCAGGTGAGCATCACACAGCTGCCTGAGCATCTCTTCACTCTCCCCACACTCCTGGTCCATGGTCATGACTCTGGTGTCCAGCAAGGTGGGCTGTCTCTCCAGCTCAGCTATCTTGGTGCGGAGGTCCTCAATGGTCTGCTCCAGCTGCTGGATCACACTTACATGTTTCTGCTTCAGCTTTGTGGACTTCAGGACACATTCCTCCTGAAAGAAAAATAATTTAAAGTTAGACATGCTTAAATCCATCTAAAATAAATATTTACCGATCATCAAAACCCATCACATGGTCCAATTTAAACAACAGCTCCATCATTTTTAAGTCACATCAGAATCTCATGTGCTATTATCAAGACTAGAACTATCAACATTATTCAACTTGACTGCCATCTTTGCTGTTGGGCACAAACATTACTGCGCCAGCAGTTTCTGCAAAATACACTGCAACCTCTCTCCAAGTCTGAAACACCTTCGTAGAATCAACATGAGAATGGTAATAACCCATAATAATAGTTTGACTCTTCGATTAATCCAACAACGTAAAAGTGTGAGCAGCTGAAAGGAGCTTTTGTAGTTTCAAGCTTGAAACCATGCCAATATGCCTAACGTTACATGAACTTGGAAAACCAATAAACCGGATCCTTGGTGACTGTTAATGTTATATAAAAAAGTAAGTGACTGACCTGACATTCTTGGCTCTCCTGTTGTCGCAAACCTAACTGGTACTCTGTACAAACGTGTCAAAAAGTGAAGGCATTAGAAGTTTAAAAAACACACATTGAGATATAAAGACACTGTTTGACATAATGTCTCTGCTGCCTCTATGAGGTTTAGTCATTGTCCTACAGACCTACAGTGGTCACAAATAACTCACCTTGATTGTCCTCTGAGAAGCAGAGAACAAAGAAAAACACAAAGAATGGTAAAGTCAGTGTCTATGCTCATTGCAACGAATATAAAACTAAACTAACCTCACCAAAATGAAGTAATACTATATTTGTTCAATTGTTGAATGATACATTGTAATCATGCAAACATACCAGCCTCTGAGGATATGACTGTTGTCCTGCTGCCCACCCCTGGTCGGATGGGGATCCATGAGCCCTTGAGCTGACTTGCCATCTTCGTTTCAAGAATATCCAGAGAGTGTGGAGGCTGGTTAACTGCTGCCCAGGTATACAGCTGATCTTGCTGTGGACACAGAACAGAAGAAAAGATTTAGGAGGATACAAGCAATGTTTTATAAAGCAATCTGTAGTCTTAACCATTTTTTTACGTTGTTGACTGTCTGATCTGTAAGTTTCTTCAAGCTGTTACAGTGGTTGTCTGAAGCTGGAAAGAATGTTTTATGACAAGGAAATCTCCTTTTGCTGGATCAGGTCCTGCAAATGCATCTTACTTAAATCACTGCTACCTAAACCACAATAACTCTCTCTTTTCTCTCTTAACCTTTTCAGTCATGTATCACCTCCAGAGGCTTGAGCCAGTGGCTGGCTTATCATTTTATGAAATCCACGATAACAATTTGTTCACCTCTATGTCCACCACAAGTGTTGTCAGTTTAAATTTTCACTTCAGAGAATCATTAATTATTGCTAACTCAATCCAATTCAACATTATTAATCCCCAAGGGACTGTTCAATTCTTGGGTCTCTTCTAAAAAAAAAAAAAAAAATGAATTGAGTAAGACTTCAACCATTGGACAGTGGCTGCTCTCTGTTGTTCAAAAACCCAAAACAGAGGATGGTCCATAAAGTTCAATCAAGCATCTGCTCTGTTGTACGTCTGTTATTACACTTTTTCAACTCTTTGTCTCTAAAACTAATATCTACAGTTCCCAAGCCTAACATACTGTGGTCTGTATGTCAGGTAATCAGTGATCCAAGTGATAAAGAATGAGTCCACCCTCTTACTCTTACTTAGGTTTTCACTAAGAGTAGCTGGCAGATGGTGTTGAATGCACAACCCTAAAATAACCTGGTTCATTCAGGTGAGAGTAGACCTGCAGCTTTTCCAGTTCCATCATTGCAGGTGGTTCAGTCACTGACAGAGTTGGCTGGTTCCTGGGTGATTGGCAAATCCACTATCCACCGGCATGCTCTCTGTTAGTTTATTGAAAGCGAATAGCACTTTTTTTTTTTGGTTGGTGTGATTGATGTGTTTTATTTAAGATGTGCATGTTTCAAAAAGCTCTCTTAAGGAATGTTCAAAAATGAATAAATAACACATCTCTTGCTCTGGTAATGTCGAGTATTTGTGTAACTTTACTTTGTTTGTTCTGCAGTTTAAAACCCTGGGGGGCAGTTGCAACTCATAATACACACATACACACATAGTGACATCAAAAAGTACTTGAAAAAGCAGGAACATGTCTGTCCATCAGTTCGTGACATCAAGCTGAAGCACACTTTGGTTCTGCAGCTGGACATGATCTAAAACACACACAGCAAGTCCACCTCCGAATGGCTTAAAACAAACAAAATGAAGGTTTTGGACTTGAATACAATTGAAATGCTGTGAGATGATGTTAAAGAGGCAGTTCGAGTTGTCTTTGTCTAATATTTAGATTTATTTGATGATGTGAAACATTTAAGTGTGACAAATATGCCAAAAAATAAAAAATCAGGAGGGGGCAACTACTTTTTCATGACACTACATGTTTTTTAAATGGAGCTATCCAGTTAACTGCTATGAAATGATCAAATAACAAACAATATATGAGTTGAATGTCCTGAATTTTGTACACCCAGATATTTGTTGCAGCACGTCTCTGTTCTAAAACCCAGGAGATGTGTCACCTTTGATCTTTGATCTTATTCTACACTGACCTGAATAAGAATCTCCACAGACACAAACAATTGTAATTTTATACACAGACGTAACTAGTAACATTTACTTGTTAATGTTAAATTAAAATTAAAAATTAATGGAGAAATAACATGCATTATTTCACTGTTGATTACTAAGGTTTGGTGTAATGTGCTGAAGAAAACCTGTACTGATGTACTTCTACTTTGAGATCTTGTATCAACGGCCAACAGGGCTGCAAGATGAGAAGGTGTGTGACCTACATCAAACGTGGCTGTTGCAGTGGTGAGGTGTCCTGTGCTGTCTCCCAGTGATTCTCTGAAGCAGTCGGTGAATGGCAGCAGCAGACCCATGGCCAGGATCCGGGAGCACAGTCTTTCAGCCTCCTCTGGCTCCTCCGGCTGCTGCTGCAGGAACAGTTTCTCCAGGAGGGTCCGCCCTGGACAGCAGCACAGCACACCCCAGAGCACACACCAGTTAAATTCACTCAGCTCTAATGTAGAGTACTGTTAAGCAAAACCTACCAGACACTAACAGCACAGTAACTCAAATCAGAAAACCGCCTATGTGGTTCTATGTGAACATAGGTGAGTTACCATTAATAAAATATCTGTAGTCTCAGCTGTAGTGAGGTCACAGGCTGGAGGCAGTTCCACTTTTCTACATTGTAAGGAGTTACTATGTACTTACTTTAATGTCACATGTTCTACTTTTTCTAAATGCAACATAGAAAATAAGAACAAGACAAGCTTTGTTTGGAAAAATGTTGTGCATGCAAGAGTGATTTTCTGTTGGCCAGTCAACAGACTGCTGTGTTTAGCTCCACCTTCCCTGAGCAGCTCCACTGACTGTTCCCTGGTCCAAATGGGAGACTGTTCAGAATAGACATATTACAATATCGCTTTGTGAACACAGCTGGCTGATTGGGCTGGAAAAGTTCTTTTTTGGGCCACCTGGTCTCACCTGTGAAAACATCCTGATAAGCGCAGGTAGAAGACTGGCCACAAGAGGATCTTCTGGTGGAGCAGATGGGCTGGCTGCCCCCGGCTCTGTATCCTTCCAGAAACTCTCGAGAACTCCCGGATATGTCATCCTGGTCCCGGCTCCTCAGCTCCTCTGTCCAGTCAGCAGAGCGGCTCAGGGGCCCACATAGGCTCCTATGGCGCTGCTTGTGGTCTCTGTGCCCCTCAGCCAATGTCCTACCACAGGAATAAAGAAGTTATGGGGGTTTGTCTGGGGGTTGCACACAAAGAGGCACTAGACTATAAGTTCCATTTATGGTCCAAACATCAGCTGGATGCACAGTTACTTTATAACATCCATTGTTACACATACACACACATCATGGCTGTGAAGTCCACCACAATTACAGGTCACAAGCAATTAAAATGCATTATATTGTATTCATGAATTCCTGGAATCAGGCATCTTACATATCTACTTAATTGTCCATGAAAATGCAGATGGCTGCATTTTATTGTATGTTCCTATGGAGGGTTTTGAACTAACTGCTGTTAAACCAACATTGCAGTATTTTTCCAGTGCTGCAGAACAGGTTTGGCTGAATAGTTTATCATAAATTGTGGAGTTATTGTGTGCTAACACTGAGGCAAAAAAAGTTTATTTTTCACATTCTTTTAAATATCAAAAATCAAGACATAAAACATGTCTCAGTAAAATCATTTGGCCTGTCTGGAATGTGCAAACTGCATTTAGCTCAGGTTTAAGCGCTACAGACAAACTAATAATTTCACACTAATCAGAGATGTACACAAGTCTTTTTGTGCAAGTCCAAGTCAAGTCTTTGACCATGAGTACAAGTCAAGTCCGAGTCTTTTGGTCCCTAGCCCAAGTTAAGTCCAAGTCTTTTGGTCACAAGTCCAAGTCAAGTCACAAGTCTCTTTGCATACGCAGCTTAATGTGATTACTTGACGCTTGATACTGCTCTTATTAATAAACCTATTGTATATGAATGTATCATTTTGAAAAAAGTGAGCTACAGAGTATAGTTCATTTCAAAATAGAAAGAATGACAAAATATTTTTAGTATTCTTGGCTAGGGATGCATCAATCCAGCTTTTTTAGTACAGATCCTGATTCCGATCTAGATCCTGATACTGATCCAGGTGTTTTGAGTATCTGCAGGTATCAGATACTGACCCAATCCATCTGGTATTTGAATATAGATCATATTAATAAAGACCCTTGTATTTGTCACACAACCCATTATAGAGATGGGGTTATTATTACATTTTATCCTAATGAGTAGATTTGTCCAAAAAAAGGAAGTAAAGACCAGCTCTTTTCCCATTGTATAGCCATACAAAATCAACTTAGAAAAGAGTCATTCATTTTATTTATGATTCATTCTTTATGATTGTTGTGGTAGGCTACTCTAATCCAGGTCTGCATTGATCAAACCAAAAGGAATAGAAATCATCATCAGGAGGAAGACAAGTTAATAAACCAGCTGATGGATCTCAGGGATTGTAGCTTTACTGTTTTACACTCAAAATGAATAAAATGCGTCGTACAACAGCAGCTTTTTGTCAAACCTCACTCATGTAAATCATATTAGTGAATAAAGACAGCAGTTTGCTCCGTGGGGCTCTGTGGTAACACTCAGAGGGAGGGGCTGTGAAACTGTGATAAAAGTGTAAGCTACAAACAGTTAGCTATCCTTTAGCTCCCTGCTAACAAGAAGCTGCAATCTGAACAACAGTTAATAACAATTACGGACAAATCAGGTGGATATGTCACACTCTTGTTCCCTCTCCCTGATTCAGATGAACCCTGCTCTGTTCTCCGTGAGTGAGAGCGCGCTCCCTGCACTGCTGTTGTCTCTGAGCGACAGAGACGTGCGGCTGCAGGACGCACTGCGCGTTGTTCTCAATAACAACTGAATAGTTTATAACACAATCTAAAAAAAATAAAAAATCTGCACTCCGCTGATTTGAGAAATAGAACAAGAAATAAAAGGAGCGCCGAGCAGGTGGGAAAAGGTTCATTGTCAACAAGTCTCAAACTGCGAGTCCAAGTCAAGTCCCGGGACTTTGGACCGCGAGTCCGAGTCGACTTAACTGCGACTGGAGTCCGAGTCCCCATCTCTGACACTAATAAAAATTGGTCAAGCATAGAAATCACCATTTATATAACAGAGATTTACACATACATTTTTCTAGTGTTAATTATTATTAAGGATCAAAAATACATTAACCTACTCAATATGGGTGAGCTTATGAAGGAGAATATTGTGTGTGTATTTACAGTCAATCAGACCCACTGACTACTGGGAGACTAGTGAATGTGGAACGCCACCCACTGAGCCTAACTTTTACCCAAGCCCAACAACATCAGCACTATTGACTAGTTATAATAGATTATGCTTAATGGGGTGGGCTTTACATGATGACTCATAAAGAAGTGAAATTTGAAATGGAACAATGTTGATATGATTATGAGTATCTATAAAAGTGTACCTGTGCAACGTGTGGGGGTCCCGGCGAGGGGACAGGGGGCTGTGGGAGGGTGACAGGACGGGGGAGTGTCCAGGGGAGCTCAGCTGTCTGGTGGTGGTCTTGATGTACGAGGGGAAGATGGGGGGATAGGGTTTTACCATGGGACCTACGCAGGGCTGGCTGGACCTCAGGCGTTGTTTGGCCGTAGAGGGGCTTTCGTTTGGTGGCAGGGGGCTCCTCCTGTGATGCTGAATGGGGGGGTGGGCTCCGCAGCTGAGGATAAAATGGTTGTGTTCAGACCCAGTACTCAAACATTCCTCCAGGGACTCGGCGCTGGTGACTGATCCGAGCTGACCCTCCTTCCCTGAACTCAGCACTTCGGGGAGACCCTCAGTGGGCCCCTTGGGGAAAACCTTGGTGGGCCCCTCCCTGTTGGTACAGGGGTCCACAACATGAGGACTCAGGTCCAGCTGCTCATGTTGTCCCTCGTGTTCTTCCTGAACACCTGCCTTTTCCTCAGAGCTGTTAAATCTGAAGCCATTGGTCACCATGGCAACTGGGTGGCCTGCCCCCCACCCACTAGTCGCCGTGGTAACAACTGTGTGAAGGGGCTGCTCTTCTGTTGCTGAGGCAGCACAAAGAAGTGTTTCTGTGTGGCTCGGGCCAGGGTCTTCCTCAGTTCTCACCAGGTCCCACTTGGGTTCAGGAGGCTGTCGTGGGGGGCACTCCTTTCTCTCCTGGAGGGAGTGTGGAGGCTGGTCTGAGGGGTCTCCTGGGAGAGTGTAAGTGTCGAGGAAGGACAGTGCGTCAGAGGCCAGCTCCAGGTCTGGGGTCCGTTCCAGCACTTTGGGGGATGTTAGTTTGACCCCTCCATTGCTCTGCTTTCTGGTGCTCCCTCCACAGTCCAAATCTAGTGCTGGTTCTGTGGAGGTTTGTGCAGTGGCTTGGACCCCCCCATCCTGCTGCTGGTGCTGGAGCTGGATGGTGAGCTGGATGTCGGCCAGCAGATCCTCATGGTCTGCGGCTGAGTGGAAGCTGTAGATGTCAGTGTCGGACCCTGAGCTGCCCCCCTTGTGCCCCCCCTCCTCCTGCCTCTGATGGCCAACCTTCAGCTTTTCATAGTCCTGGTTGGGTTCTGTGAGGGCCTCATTGTCAGAGTGTCCCAGCTCATCTGCAGATAGGTCTGGGGTCTTGCTCCGGTCCTGGTCTGGGTCTTGTTGTGGACTTGCCAGCACATCCTCCTTGGAGCCACTGACTGAAGAACAGCCCTTACCTTTGAGCTGGCCTTTCCTCTTGCGGATGGAGAAGACGGACTTGGATTCGGACTTGTTTTTCTTCTTAGTGGGGACTGTACTGTGAGTCCCCCCTCCACCCTGCTTACCATGGACTCTCTTTCCTCCTTTCCTCCCCACTTCACCAGTTCCTTCCTTGCACCCCTCATCCAGTGAGGGGTAGCTGCCGTTGGCTCGCCGCTGCTTGGCCTCCTGGTTGCCCATGTTTATGGTGTGAAGCTTGGGCCTCAGGTCATGGCTGGGGCCCCCTTTGGGGGTGCCCGGTGCTGGATGTGGGTCTGGGGGTTCTGTGCAGTAGGAGGGGAAGCTGCTGCTGTGATGCTAGTTTTGTCTGTAGCTCGGGCTTGTGTGTTCCGGTAACGAGGCTGGCGTAGCTGTGATGCTGTCGCTGATGCAGTGGAAAGCTCTCTGTACCTTCCCCCCACTAGCATCCCCAACCCCCCCTGTCCATCTGCCAAGAAGAGCGGGACGGGGGTCCGCACAGTCCGTACCGCCGCTTCAGCTGCTGAAGGGCACAAAGGCTTCTGAAAGGAGCTGACAGGAATGAGAAGGCTGCTGTAGGATGGGACCCTGGTTTGGGTGGGGGAGGCTCACAGTCACACTGACAGTTCCTTACTACATTTCCCATCATACCCAGGCAAGAGAATACATTACCCACAGTGCTCTGGTTATAAAGGGAGCTTGCAAACAGTTCTACCGACAGCTTCTGTCTGAGACAATTATAATCTCAGCCCAAATCTTTTTAAAAGGATGCATTTTGTTCGTATAAGACAATTTCTTTTACCACACTTTTTTTCATTTTCTTCTTTTTTACTTCTACTCTGGATTATCTGTTTAAAACTCCGTTTGGGTAGCAGTTGTTTTTCCTGTTATAGCCTGTGCATTTGTATAACACAACACAATTTGTTTGTTTTTAATGTTTTTATTTTCTCTGACTTCCTGTTTTTTAAGTTATTTGTCATTTAAAAAAAGGTTAATGTATGAAAAATTCTCTGTGTGAGAGAGCTCAGTGTCGTGTGTATTTATGTACACAGATTTGTAAAATAATTTTTCAGATAGAATTCTTCCGTTTTTCATATTGTTCTTTTTTGAAAGGAATGTGAGATCATGATGAGATTGGTGATCATTATAACCATAATTTTTGACGGGGGCTCTGTTTCAAGAAGCAGGTTCATTGCATTTGGATAATTTGTTTCCTCATTAACAGGAAAACACTTCACTCACTTTTAATACATTTATAAGACCTAATCAATTAATTATTTTAATTGTATTGCTTTTATATATTTAAATATAAATTACAAATTCTCTCATATCAACTTTGATCAATTTGTGTGTGACAGATTTACCAGATTGACCAAGAAATTGCACAATTAAAGCAGTGTGCACTATCACACTGATACAAATGTAGGCTATTCAACTAAATAAATAGTGAGATTACTTAGTATGTTTTTATTTGTTTATTTATTTTAGGCCTAGTGTTTATCAATGAATTCACTTTTGTTGCTATTACTTTTCACTTTCAATTTAAACCTGAATATGTTATTGTCACAGTCTCTCCTCAAACATGGCAGTCTTTGTTGGATTACCATTGTCAAAGCAAATTTAATTCTTGGCTTCACTGATAATGACTTTGCTCCCTCTCCTAAACTCAGTGAACTGACTCACAGTTGACCGACCTGCTTCTAAACCTGTTTTCTGAAACAGGAAACTCTAAGTTGAGTCAATCTGCTTTACATTTTGGCTGTAACAAAGACACTGACAACAAACATAGTTTTTAAAAACTCTTTCGGGTGAATAATCAGCTATATTTGTGAATATGATGAAGAGTTCTGAAGAACCACTGAACAACGGCAATGAGAAAAATTGTAAAAGCAGCTTTCACTGGTGACAGCAATCTGTCATGATGTAAGGAGGACATCTAGTGGCTGACCAAGTGTTAAATTGAATTTGCACACTCACTCTGAAAGTAGACAGATTAAAAAATGACTATCATTAATATTACAACATTTTTACTGGTAATTAGGGGCAATTAAAAAACTGATTAATTGCCTGTAAAGTCCTCTATTCTGAACAAACAGTATGATTAGGTTTACATTCATAATGGCAACTTCAACTACAAATGACTAAGTGTGTATTTTAGCGGGTGAAAAACACCAAAGCTGATTATGCTGATAAAGCTGATAATTACACCACATTAAATGTTAGTCTCATACCAAAGAGCAGTTGGGTGCTTTTTAATGTTGAACAGGTCTAGTTTTTACTTGTTCCACACGTTGCTTCCTAAGCCCAGTAATAATTCTGTAGGAATTAATGAATCTTTACTACACCCAGACAGCTCACATTCTCACTGGAAAACTGTTGAAAGCTCACTGACTTAAACATTCTGCTCAGTTGGCCCTTCCACCAATCCCTCTCCACTGAGCTCTACAGTGGCCCTTTCCTGCGGAATGCCACTGCCTTCTTGTGGGCCTTTTTCTTTCGTTGATTCCACTGACACATAAGAATGTCTCTGAAGGTCGTTCTGAATGTCTTGTTGCACAGAGCATAGCACATGGGGTTAATGGTACTGTTGACATAGCACAACCAGTAGCCCAGCGCCCACAGTGTCTCGGGGATGCACTCCTGGCAGAAGGTGTTGACCAGGACCATGATGTTATAGGGCAGCCATGTTGTGACAAAGGCCAGCAGGATGGCACTGAGTGTCCGAGCCGCTTTCTTCTCATTGGCCTTCTTCTCGTTCTTGCGCTTATTGATGTCAGCCTTGGCCTTAGAGGCGAATCGCTTGGCCATGGCTGCATCTTTGATGCTGATAGATGTTGCGGGGGTCAGGTCTGGAGCCAAGGATGGACTGACGCTGGTCTGTGCTCTCTGTTCACTCTTGACGGATGAAGACGACTGATTGTCCTGGTTCTTTTCTTTTGCTGATTTGTTTCCATCTAAATAAATCAGACAAACCACATGAACATCCAGTGAATAGTTGAGCTGGCAGAATCCCAGAGGTGGATAGAAACTAGTTACATTCAGTACTTTTACATTTGTAAACTGTAGCCTTCAAGTAAATTTAGGAAAAAACTGTAAAACTAGTCTATTAATTGAGAATATTTTCAAAGAAACAGCAATTTTTACCCAGTTAATTGTCAGTTCAACTAAATGAATTTCTCTTCTCTTCAACTATCAAATATAGTTCATGGTGTTGGTGGAGCTAATACAGAGTGTAGGTGGACTGGAGCTGGACCATGTACAAAGTATTTTTGGATTTGTTAAGACTGTTCATATTTCTGTGTTGTGTGTAGTGAGTGGAGTGTTACTGGGACAAGGACAGTAACTCAGTTAAATGGCCTAGTTCAGCTTTAGTAAAAATGTTGTTACTGATACTGCAACATACAGCAATGGTAAAACACATAATGAATCTCATTTTAGCTCAGCATTTCAGCTGTGAAGTATTAGGCTTGCTACTACACTTCTTTTAAAGTGCTTTCCTCTGAGGATTCCTACTGGACTATTCTCTAACCTGTTGGGGTTGTGAAGGGGTCTTTCTCTGTCAGGGGCCTGTTCACAGACACTCCATTGTTGTTAACACTGTCTATGCTCTCTTGCTCCATTTGTCCTTCTGTTGTGGAGATGTTAACAGACGCAGATGACCAACGACAGGGCAGTGGTGATAAACAGCAGTGCACAAGTGCAGCACACTTTCCTGAGCCTTCCACTCCAGACTCGGATACCTTGGCCTGGTTTAGCTCAATGCTGCTGCAGCTTTGGGAGCTCATCTGGCGCAGCATAGAGGTCTTCTTAATGGCTGCCTCTGCATTCCCTCTGGCAGAGCCTGGATTCTGGCTTGGGCTGGTGCCACAACCAGAGCCCCTTAGACTTTGCACATCTTTTGCCCTCTTCTCTGTCTCTTGATAGATCCTCCAGAAGAGGACACTCATAATGGTGACTGGCAGGTAGAAGGCTGCGATGGCCGTGCAGAATGTAATGATAGGCTCTGTCAGGAACTGGATGTAGCACTCTGTGGGCTGGACAGTCCGCTCCCCCATAATATACTGCCAGAACAGGATGGCAGGTGCCCACAGCAAAAAGGAGATGGACCAGGCCAAGCCAATCATGGTCAAGGCCCGTTTCGTGGTCCTCTTGGCCATGTAGGTCAAAGGTCTAGTCACAGAGAAGTACCTGAACACACATAAAAACTGGTTAGACTGGTTTGCTCCGAAAACTTGAGCTGAAGCCCTGATCACCTGAATGTCACTGATCTGACTGCTGAAACATTTCAGTCCAACTATTGTCAAGATGAAGACACAAAGCAGTCAGTGTTAAAACACCATGCAACTTCTGTGCCATGTTTAATGATATCCTTCCATGAGTAAGTGTTTAGTCTTGTACAAGGATGCTGCTGTCTTGCCCTGGCATTAAAATACTTATTATCCAGACGGTGTGATCACTTTTGGTTATTACACCTGTGAAGGGCACAAGCTTGTTTGACTTGACTACACTTCACTAACTCACAGCTCCAAGTCCCACCAAAGCCAACACACTGAACCAAACTAAAAGGCTCTTATCTCTGGAAAGCTTCTTAAATCAAAGGGAAAAGTCCAATGATAAGACAGCAGAAGTCACCACATCCAACAAAAAGAAAGCTGCAGTTAGGAAAAAGAACCATGAGTCCTACTTAGATTACAGCTTCATCTGGTGATACTCACTGTCTGAACCCACCCTGTGTAATATGGGGTGAAAGCTATGAAGCTATCGAACTGCTTCAGCACACGGAAACCAAGCACCCTAAATAAACAGATAAGTCTTTGGACTTTGAAGAAAAAAACGTTGATGGATGTGATGGACAGAGGGTATTAAAGAAGGCTACAACATCATTAAATGACTCTGCACTGAGGTAAAGCTAAAAAGCCATTCACTATTGTTGGGGAGTTGATGCTACCTGCCACCAAGGACATTTGCTGTGAACTTTTAGGAGATCCTGCGGTTAGTACATTTGCGTACCTCTTTACCACCATAACCAGGCAAATTAACCAAATCGCAGAGGTCATTGAGGTACAATTATTTCAGAGGATTAATCAGTCACTGTGGTAGGCTATTCAGGTTGACGAATCCACCGATGTGGAGGACAGGGCAATAATGCTTGTTTTTGTGCGGTCAGTAGCCTATATTTTCAGGAAGAATTACTTGAGAATATACTAAGTGCAGTATTGTTACCTAATTAACTAACTAACACCACAGCTGCAGAGCTTTTTAAGTTTTTTAAAGGCCAAAATGTAAGGAAAACTAAAGTGGTCATTTTGTGTCAGTGTGTGCACGGATGTAACAGCAACAAAAACAGATTACAGAGTAGACTGGACATAAGGAATACACTTCAGGTGTTACTGTCTCCAATCAGCCCTCGAGGACCGTCTTGTCCTACTCGACATTTCGGTGAGTTTTATTAGATTTAAAGTAGTAATTGGATTATTAATTTCAATTATTATTATGAATGTTAATAACATTATTATTAATGTTGAAACAGACAATAATTTGGAAGTGGTATGTGTATCTAAAATGTGCCACAAGAGCTGCATACATGATTGTGTAGTAATTATTATAATCACATATAATATTACATTGTTATAATAGCAATGAACAGTCAAATAATTGTTAATAATACAAAATAATAATTGAAAAAATAAGCAAATTAATAGTACTTTGTGTGTGCTTTGGACATATGAAATGTTTAGCTGTTTTTGTTTAAGAGCTTGCTGCTGTACTGTTACCCTAAACCTACCCTCTGGGCATATATAGCTTTCTTACAAGAGACCCGTGTACGCAGCTCTGACTCTAATCAATTACTGTCACATTGGCCTGGACAATGCTTTTATTTGTCCTTTCTGGCTAAAGCTCAAGGGGTGGCCATTCTTGTTAATCAGAAGGTCTCCTTTGAGATACATAATGTGACCTCTGACAAATATGGATGATATGTGATTGTTTGCAAATTATACGAGTAATGGGGAAACAGCTGTAGTGGTGACAGGGTGGCGACTTCTTAATTTTACTCCGTACTTTTGAACACAAAAATCTGTACTTTCTAGACCTTACATTGTCAAATCAGCCTCATTACTTTGACAACATGACATTAAAGACGTAACAAGAGAGGGAAAGTAAAGTGTGAAAATAAGAGAAAGCAATTGTTGCATGTTGAAAAATATGTTATTCATGTAAACTCGTGCAACATCTAACACTGTTTGGTGAATGAAGAATTGAAATTGCATAACAAATTGCAATTGTAATACTGGTTCAGTCTTGCTTATTCTGTCTGAAACCTAACTTGAAACCTAAACTGAAACAGCAAACTAGCAACAACTTGCAGATTGTGAAAGAGATATTGTTGAGTTATCACAAATGTATGTGAATCATTGATGGCAAAATACATTTTTACTTTTTACTTAAAGGTCCCATATTATACTATTTTGAACTTTATACAGTGTATTTTGGATGCATTTAGGTTACCATATCACGTTCTGCAACATGAAACACTCAATAAGTATCTTATACAAGCGGTCTGAATGAGCTCTCATCATGAGTCCAAAGTGAACGGTCTGATTTGGGGCTGTCACTTTAAAGGTCCCATATTATGCTAAATCGACTTTTCTGAGCTTTTAACCATGTTCTAATGTTGTTTCTACCTCAAACACATACCCAAAGTTGTGTTTTGTTTCATTCGCGCATGTTTAAGTAATTTATTTAGTTTGAGCTACAGTCCCTAAAACGAGCTGTTTCACGCAATGACGTCAATAAGTGAAATAAACCACTCCTCTCCAGGAAGTGCTCCTCCACACTCCTCCTGCCCCTCTCTCCTGCACTGTCAACAAGTGCCGTGCTCCGCAGCTCAGACACAGAGAAGCATCGCTGCTACTGTGTTAGCTTACTTACCGTCAGCAACATTCGGCTGTGGGAGTTTTACTGCGTTGTTTTCTCTCCCAAAAAGAATTAACATGTAAGAAGTGGTTGGAGTTTATTATTCGAAACTCCCAGGGTAAAGTAGCCAAACAGGTTTTTGTCTGTAACCAACACTTCACTGAAGACTGCTTCGAAAACCTCAACATCGTCCAAACAGGACATGGCAAAAAGTTCATTTTAAAAAAGGGTGCTAATCCCACTATAAAAGACACTGAAGAGGAGCCCAGAGCAGTAAGTACTACTATATTGCTAATGATAATTTCGAGTAGGGTTTTGTATAGTTTCGAGTTTTGTATAGCTTACGTTTAAAGATAATATCTTTGTTTTCATTCTTTATAAAACGCAAAACTGCTGCTCATGTTGCTAAAGCACATTTTGATAATTAGCGGCTGTTACCTTTTCACGGCAAAAACAACAAGGTGTGAAAAGTGTCTGTAGGTTGTAGTCACATTGTCTAGTTGATTAGACCGTCGTCTTACTGTTGTTATGCTAACAGTGTGTGTGAATAGGGTTAGATGTGTTTGACCCTCGTTTCTTATCACGCTCTTAGGTTACACAATGACAACTGAGTATCTGTTGTATTTTCCAGAGCACTTCTCAAGAATCATCCAGCTCCACAGAACATACATTTCACCAACCAGAAGCAGCAGTAAATGTACAGACAACCTCTGCATTGGTGCTAACTTGATCTGTGGCTACACAGTTATCTGCAAGCAGTCTGAGGTTACACCACTTCAGAAGTAAAGGTAAACAATGCAACAAAAACCCAGATCATATGTATTATACAAAAAATGAACAACAACATAAGAGTACACACAAAAATGTAGGTCTTTGGTGTGTTTTTAGTCATCAGGCATCCATAGAGCATTAGAGCTACAAGTACTCAATACTTTATCAGATTAGAAGTATGTTATTTTACAACAGTTCAATGAAGAAAGAAATAGCACTGTCTGTTAGATCAGAACAGCTTGTACACAAGATGAATACATGTCCCCAGTACAAAGCCAGTTTCCCAGTACCTTTTTTAATTCATTTTGCATATAGTGTATGTACATTCTTTACAAATTACAACAAACATTCACTTCAGGAAATTACGGAGCCTGATATAACCTGATGTGCCTCTTCCAGACTTGGTGAAGAGCAGGAGACAGAAATGTTCAATGTTACATACTAATGTATGTTTTTCATGTTGATTTAGCTCACTTAATCATCTTTAAATGTGACACACTGCTGTTGTTCTATCACAGGTGTCCAGGCAGCTGTTGCCACTACAAATAGGAGCACACAGGAGGGAATGACCACTCTGATGCTTGCTCCGAGAAATCCCCAGCACCAGCTCACAAAACTCCTGCATGCAACAAACCTGAGTCGCCTGGAAGAAGAGACAAAGATGTTTGGCGATATGCTCCTTAGCAAAACCTAAATAATTTGTATTTATGTGGATTTTATAATAAAAAAATGTATGATTGGAATTACACCAGTCTTTTAAATTAGCAATTACTCTTCTTCTGTTCTTCTTTTAACTGGTCCATAGTCTGTACGATAAATGTTATTTATATTTTGAAAAGTATATATGTTTAAGCAGTTGGCCTCCAGGCCAGGATGTGCTGTAATACACGGAGGAGGAGCAAGAAGCTGAGGTATTTGCCTTAAAACCTAAAAATGAAAAATGATGATCAGTATTTACAGTAATGTAAAGCTGCATTTACATTTACAAAACTAATTACATGTAGTTTTCATTTTACTACAAGGTTGCAGGAATGCTATCATTCATAGCATTTTATTATAACATCAGCAGTCTTGTGCTGTAAGCCTGTAAGTATGGGTGTGCACCATAGTCTATTTGAAAGCAACATAACGTGGTAAGACAGGCATAATAGTTGAAACTTTATTACACAAATATTACTGCATAGCTCTACATATTGCTAGGCTACTTTATTATAGTTCTTTCAATACACTGCACAACAGCTCCTTAGGAGTCTCCAGGCAGCATACATTCTCAACTTCAGTAGGCATTGTACGGTCATTTCCACATGTGCACCGATAAACAGAAGCAGTTAACACACGCTATGCTACGAGCTACACATAGAAACATACACAATAAATAGTTTCTCATTTACCAAGCAGAAACGTCTTGTAGAAGCCTTGGAGGTCTTTGTGTTTGCTCATGTTCTTCGAACTCAGAGTCAGACTCTGGGTCGAAGATATACGGCTCAGTTACTCTCAAAGCCATTGCTGAAAAAGTTATTACTACGATGTACCGTGTTTACTTCAGTCTGTTTCCAGCGGCAGTTCGTAGAGGTACCGTGACGTCAGACAGGAAGTGGGCGGAGCCAACACGGAAGAGCTGAGCCTTAAAGTGACAGCGCCAAATCAGACTGTTCACTTTGGACTCATGATGAGAGCTCATTCAGACCGCTTGTATAAGATACTTATTGAGTGTTTCATGTTGCAGAACGTGATATGGTAACCTAAATGCATCCAAAATACACTGTATAAAGTTCAAAATAGTATAATATGGGACCTTTAAGGCTCAGCGCTTCCGTGTTGGCTCCGCCCACTTCCTGCCTGACGTCACGGTACCTCTACGAACTGCCGCTGGAAACAGACTGAAGTAAACACGGTACATCGTAGTAATAACTTTTTCAGCAATGGCTTTGAGAGTAACTGAGCCGTATATCTTCGACCCAGAGTCTGACTCTGAGTTCGAAGAACATGAGCAAACACAAAGACCTCCAAGGCTTCTACAAGACGTTTCTGCTTGGTAAATGAGAAACTATTTATTGTGTATGTTTCTATGTGTAGCTCGTAGCATAGCGTGTGTTAACTGCTTCTGTTTATCGGTGCACATGTGGAAATGACCGTACAATGCCTACTGAAGTTGAGAATGTATGCTGCCTGGAGACTCCTAAGGAGCTGTTGTGCAGTGTATTGAAAGAACTATAATAAAGTAGCCTAGCAATATGTAGAGCTATGCAGTAATATTTGTGTAATAAAGTTTCAACTATTATGCCTGTCTTACCACGTTATGTTGTTTTCAAATAGACTATGGTGCACACCCATACTTACAGGCTTACAGCACAAGACTGCTGATGTTATAATAAAATGCTATGAATGATAGCATTCCTGCAACCTTGTAGTAAAATGAAAACTACATGTAATTAGTTTTGTAAATGTAAATGCAGCTTTACATTACTGTAAATACTGATCATCATTTTTCATTTTTAGGTTTTAAGGCAAATAAATCAGCTTCTTGCTCCTCCTCCGTGTATTACAGCACATCCTGGCCTGGAGGCCAACTGCTTAAACATATATACTTTTCAAAATATAAATAACATTTATCGTACAGACTATGGACCAGTTAAAAGAAGAACAGAAGAAGAGTAATTGCTAATTTAAAAGACTGGTGTAATTCCAATCATACATTTTTTTATTATAAAATCCACATAAATACAAATTATTTAGGTTTTGCTAAGGAGCATATCGCCAAACATCTTTGTCTCTTCTTCCAGGCGACTCAGGTTTGTTGCATGCAGGAGTTTTGTGAGCTGGTGCTGGGGATTTCTCGGAGCAAGCATCAGAGTGGTCATTCCCTCCTGTGTGCTCCTATTTGTAGTGGCAACAGCTGCCTGGACACCTGTGATAGAACAACAGCAGTGTGTCACATTTAAAGATGATTAGGTGAGCTAAATCAACATGAAAAACATACATTAGTATGTAACATTGAACATTTCTGTCTCCTGCTCTTCACCAAGTCTGGAAGAGGCACATCAGGTTATATCAGGCTCCGTAATTTCCTGAAGTGAATGTTTGTTGTAATTTGTAAAGAATGTACATACACTATATGCAAAATGAATTTAAAAAGGTACTGGGATACTGGCTTCGTACTGGGGACATGTATTCATCTTGTGTACAAGCTGTTCTGATCTAACACACAGTGCTATTTCTTTCTTCATTGAATTGTTGTAAAATAACATACTTCTAATCTGATAAAGTATTGAGTACTTGTAGCTCTAATGCTCTATGGATGCCTGATGAAATGCATGACTAAAAACACACCAAAGACCTACATTTTTGTGTGTACTCTTATGTTGTTGTTCATTTTTTGTATAATTCATATGATCTGGGTTTTTGTTGCATTGTTTACCTTTACTTCTGAAGTGGTGTAACCTCAGACTGCTTGCAGATAACTGTGTAGCCACAGATCTAGTTAGCACCAATGCAGGGGTTGTCTGTACATTTACTGCTGCTTCTGGTTGGTGAAATGTATGTTCTGTGAAGCTGGATGATTCTTGAGAAGTGCTCTGGAAAATACAACAGATACTCAGTTGTCATTGTCTAACCTAAGAGCGTGATAAGAAACGAGGGTCAAACACATCTAACCCTATTCACACACACTGTTAGCATAACAACAGTAAGACGACGGTCTAATCAACTAGACAATGTGACTACAACCTACAGACACTTTTCACACCTCTTTGTTTTTGCCATGAAAAGGTAACAGCCGCTAATTATCAAAATGTGCTTTAGCAACATGAGCAGCAGTTTAGCGTTTTATGAATGAAAACAAAGATATTATCTTTAAACATAAGCTATACAAAACTCGAAACTATACAAAACTCTACTCGAAATTATCATTAGCAATATAGTAGTACTTACTGCTCTGGGCTCCTCTTCGGTGTCTTTTATAGTGGGATTAGCACCCTTTTTTAAACTTTTGCCATGTCCTGTTTGGACGATGTTGAGGTTTTCGAAGCAGTCTTCAGTGAAGTGTTGGTTACAGACAAAAACCTGTTTGGCTACTTTACCCTGGGAGTTTCGAATAATAAACTCCAACCACTTCTTACATGTTAATTCTTTTTTGGGAGAGAAAACAACGCAGTAAAACTCCTAAAACACAGCCGAATGTTGCTGACGGTAAGTAAGCTAACACATTAGCAGCGATGCTTCTCTGTGTCTGAGCTGCAGAGCACCACTTGTTGACAGTTCAGGAGAGAGGGGCAGGAGGAGTGTGGAGGAGCACTTCCTGAAGAGGAGTGGTTTATTTCACTTATTGACGTCATTGCGTGAAACAGCTCGTTTTAGGGACTGTAGCTGAACTAAATAAATTACTTAAACATGCGCGAATGAAACAAAACACAACTTTGGGGATGTGTTTGAGGTAGAAACAACGTTAGAACATGGTTAAAAGCTCAGAAAAGTCGATTTAGCATAATATGGGACCTTTAAGGACATTTCAGAGAATGTACTTTTTACTTTTACTTGAGTAAAGAAGTTTAATCAGTACTTCTACTTTTACCAGGGTCGTTTTTATCACAGGCACTGTATCTGTACTTCTACTTAAAGAGTAACTCAACCCCTTAACTCCACCCACAGACGAAATTTGAAAAGTCTTGGAAAAGTGGGCAGAGCCCAGCAGAGACAGAGGTACGAGCTGAGGGCGAGGCTAAGTGAGGGGCATGTACCTGAGACCCACAGTGACTTCTTGATTGACAGATGTCAGATTGGCACAAGTATCTTTGCGACGGAGCGGTCCCTCTTTATTCTCCTCTTTCAGTTGAACTGGAGGGACATGGTTTCTCTGTGAACACCAGGCCTGAGCCAGAACAATTCAAAGCCCAGTCTCAGCCCGAAACACGGACTGACGAGGCATTTTTACAGAAAACGGGTGCCGTGATGGTAGAGTAACTTTGGCATTTAGGCTAATGTACAAAGCATAGACTGATAATAATAATAATAATAATAATTTTCGATTTTCGATAAAATTCGATTTCTCTGCAACGACGCTGTGTGTGAGCACTTGAACACATCATAAACTACGGTAGACTGAGGTTGTTCTTCTAAACTTTTTACGACATGAACAGAGCAAAATAACAAACAGGAGCCAGTGGCAGCATGACCCAAAATATGTGTCTCTGTTGATCTAAAAATGAGTGAATCTATCTCTAAACACTACTTGTGTTTTTTCTTTTTTTCATCCGTGCGTGTGTCGTTCTGTGTGACTGTGTTCAGTCGCTGCAGTGACCGGTCGGCAGCGTTTAACCTGAGGAGGGCAGCACTCATGCGGTTTTACATGTGTTTTACACCATATTTATGGAATTAGACGGGTTTTTCAAATTTTGTCAAAAATAGGAATATAAACTATGAACTGTATTACTAAAGCCCAATTTATACACAACATCAGCTAAAAAAAGTTGTTTTAGGGTTGAGTTACTCTTTAAGTACAAAATGTGAATACTTTTGCCACCTCTGTCCACAATAAAGTGTCTATCGAGTGAACGGATAGGGTGTTTGAAAAAGAGTCCTGCCTCTGCTTTTTTTTGTCTCTCAATGTGTAGTTCAGGACATAGACAGGGAAAGGTGCACTAAATGTTTTGATAGTAGCTAAAGCAAACCAGCAGCCAGCCACACAAGACACTCACTTGTTACTGAGTTATTCTTGCGAAATAATCTTGCCTGTCAAAGCTGATGACGAGCAGGTTCATGACGGAAGCATTGCTAGCCACATAGTCTACAGCCAGCCACAGGTCGCAGACCAGGGGCCCCAGGGCCCACTGGTCCATGATGATGTAGGTGGTGTACAGGTTCATGGACAGGATGCCGATGGTCAAGTCGGCAAAGGCCAGGCTAAGCAGGTAGTAGTTGTTCACAGTCTTCAGAGCTTTGTTTATCTTGAATGAGACCATCACCAGGATGTTCCCCACAACAGTGACCAGTGACAGCGACCCGGTCAGGAACACTATTATGACCACCTGAAAGGAGATATATGTTTTGGACTATTACATTTTTTTTTCTTTTTGAATTTTATTGCTTTCATTATATAATATACGCAAAAATAAACACACACAAATGAAAACAAAAAATTTAACCCCCCCCCCACACACACACACACACAGACACACACAGACACCTTCAGGAAAATAAAGGAGTGTGTGTGTGTGTGTGGGGGCAGTCAAGATCTAAACTCCAAAAGCTACACATACAGCAGAAAATTGCACAAGTGACTTGCGGATATAGTCTAATTGTTTATCCCTGCCTTTTTCCGAGGCATTTAGTAGGCATGCTGCTTGTTCCATGTTTACTAGATAGGAAGTTTAACATTAAGAAACTGGGACAATAACAACATTGATTCTGACCAAAACGTTGTTACAGCAGGACATTCCCACAGCAAATGAAGTAAAGTGTCCTTCATACCACAAAAAGCGCTATGCGACATGCTAGATTGTGTTCCATTCAGACGTGTACAAAGATATATTACGATGATGCTCCCAGGCCAGCTGAGTAGCAGCATATGGGTTTGGAGCTGCATTACTGTTATATTATTAGGACTATTACATTAATTATTTGCATGTATCTAAGCCAAATGCCTGTAATGCAGTCCACAATATTCTACATTTCCAGAACGCAAGATGTTCTAAGAGGTTCTGTGACAAAGAAGCCTAAGACTGAGCTTACCACTCCATCTAGTGTTACAAATGGCTATAACAGGCCACACTTCTTCTATTAATTTATTTATTAGGAGAATGACATAAAAGCTCAAACCAATAAAATACATTATTATGTAACAGTATTTCTGTTTAACAATCTTGATGTTTTTGGCCTGCCACATAAATATTAATGCGATACAACTAGTATACCATTTTTTTTACAGTGACTGAATGATAAATGGTTTATAGTATAAATGAAGCACAAAGGACATTTAATGGTCAATAATCCATGAGAATAATTGAGCTGAGTGTTTGTCTAATGGTTACAATTCCTCGTGCCCAGCATTTATAACATATTTTAACATATTTAACCTTCTCCTAGTAGAGAAGGTTTTGCAGGATATTCCAGCAGTGGTCAAAAAGTGTGGCTGTCTGTCGGCCGTCTTGGATTCAGAGGAAGTTTACTTGTAGTTACAACAATTAACCACTGAATAAACCGAGAGTTACGAATGTAACAATGGTTCTATGAATCCCTGATGACCGCCAGAGGGCGGTGCTGAAAGCACTGAATGTTCCCGTGACAGATGCGCAATTCGAGTAGTAGTACCAACAGAGTCACACCTGTGACACACTGGATGACCTACCGGAGGTAATATATTCTGGGGTCATCCATGGCTCTGTTCCTGCAAAATTTTCTCGTGGAACACAAGGATTCGGAGTGACAGAGAATCTCTGGCGGTCAGCCGGGATTCATAGAACCGTAGTTAGGTTCGTAACTTTCGTTCTATTTCATCCCTACTGACTGCCAGAGGGCGGTGCTGAAAGCACTGAATGACTAATATTAGCAAGGTCATGAGGAATCCTGAGTACACACCTCATTGAGTAGACCCAGGGAACTCCGACAGAAGAACCATGCCGAGTGGATGAGGGGTGGTCACATTCACATTATAGAATCTGGCAAACGTGCTTGGTGAATCCTATGATGCAGCAGCGAATATGGTCTCCAGTGAAACCCCTCTGAGAGCTGCCCATGAAGTGGATATGCTCCTGGTGGAATGAGCCTTCACACCGGGGGGCAGGGAATGGCTTCCCGTGCGATAGGCGTGACTGATGACCTCCACAATCCAGTGGGAGAGACACTGTTTGGAAACAGCACAGCCCATTCTAGGCCTGCCATGACATAAAATAGCTGGTCCGATTTTTGCACACCCGCCGTAGCCACAACATATGCTCTCAGTGCCCTCACTGGGCACAACAGCTCCGGCCTCTCCCCGCCCTCTCCTGGCGGTGGCTCAAACTGCGCCAGTCTCAGTGGGTGGTTACAGTGCAAGCTCAAGACCTTTGGAATAAACGCTGTATTCAGCCACAGCGTGACACCAGATCCATCTGGACTCCATCTAAGGCATGAGGGACTGACAGAAAGGGCATGTAACTCACCCACCCACTCTGGAGAGATTATACCCAGCAGAAAAGCAGTCTTACAACACAGCCACTTGAGGTCAGCCTGTGCCAAAGGCACAAACGGAGGGCGGCACAGAGCCTCCAGGGCTTGTGGAAGTGTTGGTGGACACAAGCGGCGAGCCCCCTTTAGGAAGAGACCAGCTTATGGCTCCCCACTGTAGCATTGTCAATGTTTGCATGATGACATGATATTGCCGCCACATATATCTTAACAGTGGAAGGAGACCAACCCTTATCCAGGAGAGACTGCAAGAACTACAAAATAGTGGACACTGGGCAGAAAACCGGGTTCTCACTGCGGCCAGCACACCACTGTGAAAACAGCTTCCACCTATTGTCATATTGCAGACGAGTAGAAGTTGCTCTGGCATTCAAGATGGTGTGCCAAACAGGGGCCGAGAACCCAGTTAGCTGCAGCTTGGGCCCTCCAATGGCCAGACCCACAGTCGAAGTCGTTGAGAACTGGGGTGCCACACCCGTCCCCCTAACTGCAACAGCAGATCCTTCCTGTCCCGCAGGGAGCACAGATGTGGAGCCGCCCACATCAAGAGGTCCTAGGATACCTTTAGAAGCCTGCTGACCTGGTGCCCCCTTGGTGATTGATGTGGTAGACGGTCATTGTGTAGTCTGACTGTATAAGAACGTGTCTCCCCCTCATTCATTCATTCATCTTCTACCGCTTATCCCACTCGTGGGGTCGCGGGTGGCTGGAGCCTATCCCAGCAGCTTTGGGCCGTAGGCGGGGTACACCCTGGACAGTGGCCAGTTCGTCGCAGGGCTGACACTTAGACGTACATTGACAGACAA
The DNA here is from genome assembly GCA_036850595.1 of Rhyacichthys aspro. Lineage (NCBI taxonomy): Eukaryota > Metazoa > Chordata > Actinopteri > Gobiiformes > Rhyacichthyidae > Rhyacichthys > Rhyacichthys aspro. The sequence goes on along the minus strand of CM072166.1, from coordinate 19,187,641 downwards.
CCATTCACTCTCACATTCATCCACTAGGGGCACTTTTTAGAGTCACCAATTCACCTATACATGCATGTCTTTGAGCGGTGGGAGGAAGCCGGAGATCCCGGAGAGAACCCACGGTGACACGGGGTGGACATGCAGACTCCTCACAGAAAGACCAGAGTTAGCCAATGATGTTTTGAGTTGGCTACAATCAGCCAACGATGTTTTGGGTCGGCCGGGATTCGAACTCACGACCTTCTTGCTGTGAAGCAGGAGCGCAAACCACTCTGCTACCGTGCACCCCCGTCTCCCCCTCAGATATGGCAAAAATGTTGGAGGGCCAAATGCACAGCTCTTAGCTCCAATACATTTATATGGTCTGAGCAATCCTTTACAGACCAGCGCCCCTGAACTGGCCTGTATTGCCACACAGTGCCCCATCCTATGGAGCAAGCGTCTGTGGTGACCACCTCCCTCCCCCATGGGGACACCCCTGGTCAGATAACCCCTGTCCATCCACAGAGCCAGGGCCCTGAGGCACTGCCACATAACCCTGACCTTCCAATGCCTGTGGTGCATGGCATCCAGGTGAAAGCTGTTCAACCACCTCTGCAGGCGGCGCAGTGACAGCAATCCCAGGGGCACAACACGTGTGACGGAAGTCATCTTCCCTAGAAGTCGTAGTGTTGCACACATTTGGGACGGTGCGCATTATACAGCAATATTTTTACACCACGGGCCTGCAGTGGGGCAAGACCTGCCTTTATGCAACGGGTAAACACCCTTGGGGAGAGCGAAAGCCCGAATGGCAGCACTCTGAACTGCCAATGGCGGCCCCGATATGCAAACCTGAGGAAGTGCCGGTGTTGTAGCGCTATGGGTACATGAAAGTACGCATCTGTTAGATCTATCGATGTAAACCATTCTCCTTCTGCAACAGTTTGCAGAACCTCTACTGTGGTGAGCATTTGGAATGGCTGCACTTTCATGTAACGATTGAGGCCCCTGAGGTCTAAGATGGGATAAAATCCACCAGTCTTCTTGGGCACGAGGAAGTACGTGGAATAGTAGCCTCTGGGTTGCAGCAGAGGATCCACAGCCTCAATTGCACCTTTGGCCAGGAGGGCGGATAACTTCTAGTCCAATGCTAGAGCCTTTACCGGGTCGCTAATAATAGTCATCTTTACCCGGCTTGATATGTGTGGCCAGCGTCGGAACTGCAGCTTATAACCATGAGTCAAGGTGGCAACCATGCCTTGACTGAGCTGCTGATGGGAAAAATAACCGACAGCCGGTCTGATGGTCTCATTTCCTGGCCCCACGCCCCCTAGGGGGGCGACGGCCTGTATCCAACACCAGAGACTGCCAATCTGATTGTCGGGCAGCTTCACGAAAGTCTCTGCCAGGCCTCCATTGCTCAGGCCGAGGAAAACTGACATCAACAGGGTAGTTCCAAGTGGACGGCCACTGAAGCCAGCGGTCTGACCTCTTGACCTCCGGGGATGGGACATGGCCCTGTTGAGGCCAGAAAGCTGTTGTCTGGTCTGCCGTGCTTGGACTGTCCGTTCCAGTGCTTCCAGAGCAGCTGGACCAAACAATACCACCGGCTGCCCTACGGCACGGCTCAGTTAGAGCAGACTGAGCAAGCCAAACTTGGTGAGTCTGCACGAGGAAGGACATAACCCACCCAAGCTCCCTTGTCATTAAGGCAAAGGTCTGCAGTGCTGCATTACTGAAACCAGTGGCAGCAGCTGCACCACCATCATCCTGCAGGGAGGTTGAGAGAGCAAACAGAAGGTGGGCGAGAGAATTCCCAAGATGGCCAGCACGAGCACCAGCATTATACGCCCTAGTGAGAAGATCATCCGTAACGAGGCATTGGGGCCGCGGACACCGAACATTCTGACGCAAGTCTTCCTCAGGTGACACAATAAGGGAAGCGATTGCGGGTTCAACAGCCGATGCCATCCAAGCCAGCTCCAGCAGTGTTGTGCATAGCCGCCAGGACCCGGCCATCCCCAGAAAGTCATATAAAAGCACCAGAGTCTCTCCAGCAAGCATGCAATTCTCGTAAGTATTCATCTGAGGGGGGATCAACAAAGGGCCTGAAGAAGGCACTACCAGAGGACTCTCTAGCTGCAGGTGCTCCAAGGCCAAATGTATAATCATCTGCATGGAGCCCCAGTAACCGAGCTCCGGGTGGAGAAAAATAAGCCCGCTTCAGAAACTTGGGAGGACCGCCCCTCCTCCTCATCCTGGAAATGAGAGGCTGAGGCTGCTAGAGACAGGACATCGTCCTCTGGGGCCAGGACAGGCACGGGTGGAGTAGAACACCCTCCTGTCCCTGCAACAGGAGCATCTAACTGGTGCGCCTGAAAAAAAGATTTCATCTCAGAATGTGCAGACAGTCGCTCCACCCTTGAGGAGAGTCCATGATCAGACTTGGCCTTCTTCTTGGGAGGAGCCATCCCAACCGTGGAGACACCCAGACGCTTTGAACGCCTAGGTGGAGCCAGAGTCCGGAAGGTGGAAGATCGCTCTGACCCGCCGGGGGCAACTGCGCCAATCTGGCAACCCTCACTGCCTGTGGCATATAACTACAGTTCATGCACGGGTTGTCTGTCAGCGCCTCCTGCAAGTGATCAGGGCCAAGGCAGGAGGGGCACAAGTCATGGCCATCATCAGCCTGAAATGAGGCCCCACAAGCAACACAACTATGGGAGCCATCCATGTCGGCTAGCACCAATTCAAAAAGTAATAAATGAACAGGTAAAGCTGGGAGCGGGCGCAACACTGCCTTCACCAGCAGGGGCAAAGCACAAACTCAAAAAAGCTAACACTGTTAGCAATTGGCAGTATCCGAATCCAAATTGCCGGCCAAAGCTGGGAGCGGGGGCGCGAATGCTGCCTTCACCAACAGTGGCAAGTACAAAACAAAAGCAGCTAACACAGTTAGCTATAGAACAAACACACAAATACCTCCAAATAAGAGTATGCTGTTGCAGCCCTTGGAGGACGAACTCCGCTGCTCCAACCGACATGGTTACTGGGCTTCCAGCGGCAGTGAACCTGATCCTAAAGATTCCTCTGCATTGGCTTATGCCAAGTAGTGTGAACCACACGCGAGAAGAAAAAAGGAACAGAGCCATGGATGACCCCAGAATATATTACCTCCGGTAGGTCATCCAGTGTGTCACAGGTGTGACTCTGTTGGTACTACTACTCGAACTGCGCATGTGCGAAGGGAACATTCAGTGCTTTCAGCACCGCCCTCTGACGGTCAGAAGGGATGAAATAGAATTCAATGGAGGGAGTGGCATGGAGCATTTTAACCCCTGATTAGCAGTTCCACCATAGAAACCATTGCATTTAGGAGAAAATGGCTTTTAAACAGCTGCCCACTGTAGTGACCACGATGCGCCAGTTGAGTTTTTGCTCTTTGTTAACTAATTTGTCACCTGAAATAAAATATGCAAATCTGTTGGCAAAAAACAAAACAAAACAGTAACAGTAGTCCCTGAAATGAATAGAATAGATGACAAACCTAAATGGGTTCTGTTACCTGCCAGATGGTATGTCCCCCCAGTGGGTCGAATTCCTCTGCAGCCTGTGCTGAGGTCTCATTTGGACCTGATGTGGTATCTTCTCCTCGCTCAGAGACATTTTGATGCATCCATCCCCCAACATCAGAAAAGACAGCCAGCTCCACGGCACCTTAACACAAAAGAAAAGGAGTTACTGCTGGGGTTTTTATTGAGGGAGCATTGGTCTGATGCTGGTTCTTACCTCGGGGGCTGGTAGAGAGGATGTGGACGGGAATAGAGCTGCTGGTCATGTTCATGATAACCACAGGGCATCTGCAAAAAAAGACCAAAATGTCCAAAACACAATGACTAATGCAACATTCGATGGTTTTATCTCAAGTGAGGAGCTTGCAGTCACAAAGATTGAAACCTTGTCTGTTGTCTGTTATTATAATTATAATTATTATAATATAATTAGTATTACAATTATTATAACAACAACAATAAGAATAATAAGAATAATAAGAATAATTATTATTTATTTTGTAATTTGGAAGATTGATGGTGGCACTGATTGGGGATTGATAGGCAGCACAAGATGCACAAGATGCCTGTCCAGGACGTGGTCACAGGGGCAGCAGCCTGAGCAGAGACGCCAATACCATGGTGTTTCCAACCCAGAGACAGAGTCCACGTCCTTGGTCACGTCCTACTCGTGGGAACCCATCCTTAGATGATCCAAGAGGGATATAAACATTAGTCTCTGTCATTATGCTGTTGTAGTACAGCAACACACCTTTACTATAGGCCTCTTCTACACAGTCCACTGAGTGTTGTCCGCACAAACTTCAACTGTCGACTCGGTGACTGCCTGTGATGTGCTGATTCATGGCATAGATTAGCTCAGCCTGTAAAGAACTGCACACTTCACTCCTACAGGCTGTACTAATTAAAGCCAGAACCATCAGCTCTCATCTTCACAACACCCTCCATCCAATCACCACTGAGCCTTGGTCCAGACAGCACTGAGCCATGTCCTCGTCCAGAGAGCACTTAGCTGCGTCCTTGTCCAAAAAGTGTCATGTTACAACCTTGTAGTGAGTTGGCGCTATAAAATTAAGTTGAATTCAATCTTAATCTTAAGTGGTTTGCCCACAGAGACATATGACCAAACCATTTCATGTGCCTTGTGTATTTCTGTTCTGGAACAGAGCTGTTGTTAGTTCAAAAAATTGATTTAGCAGTGCACAATGAATTGATGTGCTGGCACTGCAGTTTTCTCTTTCCCTGAATCTCATGTTGAAATGCAAAACTTTTTTTTTCTGCAGGAATAAATGTCCGCCAGTGCCAGCGAGCAGCTGTCTATCAGTAAACTCTACGACTGAATATCCACACACAGACTTTAACACTGCACTCCCTGAAGTTACCAGTTGATTCTTGTTCACTGATTATTATGTATGTTGTGTTGATCTAGTCTAGGTGAGATTAACACGCATGTCAAAAAAAATCTATCCACCATAAAAGCCTTCCAGGATTTTACAACTGTGAACTGTCAACAAAACTGAAAAAACAAAAATTCAATTTAGTAACATTTCTCATCACATCACACGAGTCCTATTAGTGGGCAAAGAAATAATGCAGTACAGTATCATACAGGCACTATATCTGCTAAAGAAAAGTTTGATGACATGTGTGCTCTCCAGAATGAGGTGTACTTACCAGCTGTTGGGGTCTGCTCTGCTCTGCTCACTCACCCTCTTCTGCTCTGGGCTGGCTCCGAGCAGCTCCACCTCTGAAGCATGGGGGCGTGCACAGTATATCCCAGACAGACAGGCAGAGCAATGTCAGACTTTGGTTGATGCCTGATGCATCATTCAAATTAATACATCTACTGTACTTAAGGTTGCGGTGTCGGCAGTCGTCTATAACTCACAGGGTGACAGCACACCTTAGGATATACAAAAAAGAAGTCAGTTTTAGAAATGACAAAATCCCTTGTATGAGGGCAAAACATCTTCTGTTTCCAAACTATGTAAAGCTGCATTACTCTTTGGTGTATGAGCAGCTTCTCTCTTAATTCCCAGAAGGCTTGAAGGATTGACCTGGAATATATTTTTAGTAATATTTAGCAAATTTTGGGGCAGATGACTGTGTTCACTCACCTCTGGGCCGCTGCACAGTGTTGCAGAGGTCACCTGTCTGTGTGCCCTGTGGACATTGGCTCAGTGCCTGATTTCATTCCTCTCTACATTTTCCATTAATTAGTCAGTTTAAAGTAATGCTCTTTTTCTGACATTGAACATGGTCCAAACCAAAATGGCTCTGTAAAGTATGAGCTGCTCAACTCTAACTCTGCACAGTGCACATAGCAGAGTGTTAGGGGTTATTTTAGAAACAACAAACAGGACAGAACAAACAGGAGAAATTGAGTATTTACTATTTCAATACCGCCATTTTATTTAGCAGTACCTCCACTTAGCAGGAAAATGTACAAATTACTGGTCTTTATTCCGCTATGAATAATAGCTTTTAGCTTATGTTACCTTTTTCAAACTTTAAAACCCTTGTAATAAAATGAAAATACCATCAAGTAATGTAACTAACGTAATCATGTCATGATCCTTGTTTCAGTCTACAATGGTCCCTCGCTATAACGCGGTTCACCTTTCGCGGTCTCGCTGTTTCGTTTGTTTTTTTAGTGCAATTTTGCATGTTTTTTTGGGTTTTTTTTACAGCGTATGAACGTGCATTGTGTTCTGCGTCCTGCTTGGCTAAGGGAGAACTCGCGCATTGTGTTCTGCGTCCTGATTGGCTAAGGGACTGTAGACCATTATCAATCATTCTCCTCCATGCCGTGTCTCCTGTACAGTACAGAATGCATTCGGCTTGCCAAATTTACATAAATGTTCGATCGCTAGCAGTGTGACTCTGAAGTGCTGTATGTTTGCAAGTTTTCTCCCCGACAAAACCCACAATGTCAACGAAACGTTCTGCACCGACAAAGGCACCTGCGGTCGCACCCAAAAGGCAGAAGATGCTAAGGTTTGAACTTTGAGAGTGTTTAAACAAGAGAGAAATGTGAAAAAATGTTAATGCCTGTCTGAAAAAAGTGTATGAAGTCAGTGGTCAAGGGTTTTACAGCCTTAAAACATATATAATAATTGTAAAAACTACTTTGGGGATTTCGCCTATTGCGGGTTATTTTTGGAACGTAACCCCCGCGATAATCGAGGGACCACTGTATTCCTTTTTTTCCCTCCCCCTTGTGTTCTGTGTGCACGTTTGCATGTGCGTCGACCTGCTGGGGGTGTAGCCTCCTAGTTAACTGTCTTTTGATTACCTCTCACCTGTGTTCCATCCAGATTCAACTCTGTCTATTTAAACCCCAGTCCAGCTTTCATTCCTTGCCAGATTGTCATACCTGGTTTTGTGGAAACTCGTCCATGGCTCCTAGTCTTCTGACAAGTTTGCACCCTTTTCTGGTCTTCTGGTTAATTCATTTTTCTTGTATTCAATAATTACAATATAATTCAATAATAACACCAATACTTTACATTTGGAAGGATTATTTAGTAACTAAAAGTATACCGTGTCTTTAAACTTTGATTTGTTAAGGCTGGTTGTGGCTGGTTGTGGCTTAAACATCGTCTTTCTGAGAGGAACCCGTGTCACCGTGGGTTCTCTCCGGGTACTTCGGCTTCCTCCCACCGCCCAAAGCGGCATGTATAGGTCAATTGGCAACTCTAAAGTATCCCTAGTGAATGAATGTGAGAGTGAATAGTTGATTGTCAATGTTCGTCTCTAAGTGTCAGCCCTGCGTCAAACTGGCCATTGTCCAGGGTGTACCCCGCCTAAGGCCCAAAGCTGCTGGGACAGACTCCAGTGGTAGAAAGTTAATGAATTGTAATAAATTGTTGCTCGGTAATGCTGTGACCCAAAACAAAACTGACATTTCACTTGCTAAAGCAAGCAATAAAACTAAATAAAGCACAATGTATTGGTTTTATTGTACTAGGAGTTAATGCAAATGATGGCCAGGAATACACATTTATTTAATTTATTTAAATGACAAGACTTATTTTAGCCTACAATGTCTGAAATTATGCAAATTATGCACAACTGCACCCATATGATAGATAAAGGGCAATGGCTACATTGATGGTTGTAAAGATTATCGTGCCTGTAGGGCCAATTTGATAAATATTTTGAACTAAAATGATTTGTGTGTATTTTAGGGATGTCATTGCGTGTGTCGTGTGTGTTGAGAAATTAGTGTGTTTGTGTATGCATGTGTGCACATCCAAAATGCCATCCTTACCGAGAAATGCATTTTACCATTCCCAACAAGTTCAATCAATAATGTGTCTAAAGTTCAAAGCTTCTGCACCAATCAAAAAGTCACTCATGCAGAACATATCACAATCGGCTGCTCTCATTTTACAAAAAATACATATGACATAAATAAGGTAAATATCAACTAATGTAACTAACTATTCAGGTCCACAAATGTTCTGTCCTTTTTCATGAGCCATGGTCCAGTTTCAGACTCTCACTAATATCAGACTGTCATTATATTATTATAATCCTTATATTGCATTCATTATTGTGGTCAAATACCTAATGATCCATAACTCCCTATAACTAACTATAATGTTTAATAGTATGTACTTATAATAAAGTTAAATTTAATACCTTATTTGAATCAAACTAACATTTTCATTTGTACATTTTCTTAGACACAATGTATTAATATGTCACACACTGAACAAAAGATGTTTGTATTGTTAGCCAAAATATGTTTTTTTTTTTCCCCCTGAAATTGAGACACTGAAGTTTTATAATGATGCACACATTTAGGCCTAGGACATTTGTGGAGGTTCAGGCACTGAGAAACACAGATCAGGGACCGGTATTTCAAAATTATCCCACAGGATAAATCCTCCTGGATAGGATTAAATCCTGATCTGATCCTAAAAACTAGTATTTCAAAGCAAATCTGATCCTGAAGATTCAGATCCAGATTTGGGAATCCAATCCTGCCTTTGATCCGGATTAAATTCTGCTGTCAAGTATTTTTAAAACTTTAGTGGGAAATCTGGATCACTTTGATCCTAAAAACCAGGATTACCCTGATCCCACCTCAGAGGTGGATTTAAGGGAGATTATATGTGTTTAAATCTTAATTTTTCTCTTTTATCACCCAAATTGTTAATTACACCCAAACTCATCAAATTTACCTTTTACAATTTACACCAATAAATAAATATTTAAATATAACGTATATTTTAATTCAATTAAATTATATTAAAAGTGTATTAAAGTTAGGCAAATAAGAAAGGCCACAATTTGTCCCTACTAAATTGTTTTACAGCTAAGAGAAAAAAAAACAATCCAAGCAATGTTTTTAGTATGATTTATTGCTCAAAAATGTTTACTTAAATAAGTAAATGTTTACAATGTTTAAAGGTAGAATAGAAGATGTTTTTGTAAACATTTTTTGTTATATTTTATAAATTTGTTTTTACTTGCAAATAAGACATCGGAAAATAAGAGGTCTTGAAAAATAAAATTTATTATATGTCAATTGTGGAAGTGGTGGTGCCTTAAAAACATTAACCAATCAAAAACGCTCTCATCGCGTGTTCTATTGGTCAATCAGCCTGTCAATCACTCTTGCTACGTGAGGCCGGAAGCGTGCGCGTTCCCGTATTCTGTTTACAGCTGCTTTTGTGTTGCTACCGTTGAACAGCCTCACTGTGCAGCTTCAGTGTCAGGCACAGACTGCTCCTTCATGCAGCTCCATTGTCAGGACCACATAGTCATTTATTTCCCTTTTTTCTTTTTTTCTTTTTCTCTTTATTTATTTATGTAGATGGGGGGGGGCAGTCTGTTTAACTAACGTTAGCTCCATCCGTTAGCTTTAGTTTGTTCATCTAGCTACTGCTCGTTAGCTTCAGGCTACATTTATAATATAATATTAATATTTTTTGTTGGTAGCAAGGTTTTACACGATGGCTGCGAAGAACACTGATGAAGGTAACTGTAAAAGAAAGACTATGTTTGAGGTGGCTGCGAAAAGGAAAAAGATGGCAGATGAAAGAAACAAAACCAGAGTTGTTCTTGGTGCATCGTTTGAGCAATAGCGAGCGCTGAAGGCACAGCGAGGAATACGCTGCTCCACAGGTAAGTTTTAGGCTCAATGTTTGGTTGTCATATTAAAAACTGCTAGTTGGGAGTATTATCTGGTGTTTTGTCACTGTATATTGTTAGACACATGTAATGTTTGATCGCTATTCTTTTTGGTGGGCAGAAGTTAGAAGTTATTTCTTATTATTGTATTATAAAACGTTACAGGCAGGGCTACTCTATTTCAATTTTCTAACAATCAATGGACAGAAACCTGCGTTTGTGACATTGTATGGAGAGAATCGGGGCCAGTCAGCTGTGAAGCGCCATCTGTTAGTGTCTGGCGCGTGCTTGTTGTTTTGGAGGCGGATCTCGGAAAGAACTGTGAAAGAAGTCGGCTGGTCTTGCGCATGCGCATTTTTCAAAAACTGGCTAACAGTGGCTGCTGTCTGAATGTTCGCAAACATCTTCTATTCCACCTTTAATGAATGGATTCTTTCTGAGTAGATGTTTCATCTGAAGGTAATGTAGTTTGTGGTAGTGGCAACTGTTTTCTAACCTGCCTCCGCCAGATAGAACTGCTCCACAGAACATAGTCTATTTCGCAGTACCATCTGGGAAGGCTCCCGCTGAAAGCGTTTGCAAAAGGGAGGCGCCTTCTGTCAAAAACTTGGTGTTGATTGGATGAAGCACCGACTAGTATCCGCTTACCATGAGGTTTCTTTAGCCAATCATAGCAACTATATGACGTGCCACTCTTTGCGCTTCTTTCAAAGAAGAAATTCTCTCTACTTGATAAAACTGTTTCGATAGCAGCGTCAACGCTAACGTCTTTCGGCGTAGCCATGTTGATAACAAAGAAGAGAAGGGAGCACTAGTTGCTTTCTTCAAATTAAAAACCCGCCTCTACCTGTTAGTGCTGCAACATCATTGGTCACAAGAGTCCGGTGAGTCCACGGTTCGCGACTCAAGCGGTTTGGTTGGCGCGATACAAGATGGATTTACAAGAGTTTTGGAAACTCCCAAATCTCGCGAGAATCCAGCTGCAGCGCAAGGTTAACTGTTTTCATCATATAGGCTTGGCTACTTGAAGTAGGTGTTCAATAATGTCTTTGGCAAAATTAGAACATAGTTTTACCCAAACTTTGTCTGGAGCCTGCAGCATTTTACACAAATAAGAGAAGTAACACTGTGTAGGCTAAATATAGAGTGAAATACGAAGACAAAAATCGTTTTAGGCCTATTAAAATAACTTCTTATAGCCCACTTAATTGCATTGTATTCACAAGTGTTACACTCTATGATGTGTGTGCGTGTGTGTGTGTGAAGGTAGATGCTTATTGACTTTGGGGGCTTTATTTTCATTGGAACAGCACAAGTCTGAGAGTAATGAACCGTTGGGTCTGCTGCTGAATCCACAAACGTCTAGAGTGGTCATCCTCAAGGGTTATGGGGACATAAAACATGAGCTGTTAAAACTGGGAAACAAATCAGAACAATTGCAGCTGTCTGTTTATACAGCCCACTGCAGGGAAAGACAGTAGCACGTAAAAATACCGGCGCTTTGCCATTAAACTGGGCGATATATGTTTAAAAATCAACACACAATGCATTGCAATTAATACATTTAAAAGTTTGACTGCGGACCGCGACACAAACCAACGCTAGCTTGTTGCTAACTTGTTAGCTCATTAACACTGAAGTCAATGGAGCAATGTTAGCTCGCGTTAGCGCGACCACGGCTTTATTTTACTTCGCCGTGCTCTTCCTTCGACTTTGTGCTGATTTAAGTAGTTTGTTAAATCAATATAATCAATAATCCCTTCATCTAGTCTTAGAAGACATCATCGCTGATCAAGGTTATACTTAGATTTAGAGATCAAAGTTGTGCCAGTTCTTTCTGATTTCGGTAACATGTGCGCTCCATTTCCTGTTTCCTGTCTGTGATCCAGGGGACGGGACGGATTTGGACATCCCGATCTGTGGGGATCAGGATCATTCTGATACAATCCGGCAAAGTTTTGAGGCTGAGGATGGGGGGGGATTTGGTTATCCGGATCATTATGATCAAGTTTTGAAATGCCGGCCCCAGATGACTCTGTCAGACTATGAAAGGAGCCAACAGGGCTGTGCTCAAGCCCCATCCTTTCTACAGATGAAACCTTTACCTAATTATTTTATTGGACTGGTGTTTTATTGGACAGAGGTGAATGTATTGTGTTGATGTTTTTTTTGTAGATGGAAATGGTTTAGTGTTGTTTTGAAAGGAAAACACATTTATTAGTTCCCAACGGCTCTGAGGCTGGGTTTAATGAACCAGCTATATGTAAGAGCGGAGAAGAAACTTAGATACAATTTATTGTCTGAACTTTATTTATTGAATAAATACATAAAAATAAATAGATAATAAATAATAAATGCATAATTTCATTTGAATTTCAACAGGATAAGCAAGCTTTTATTAGTTTACAATGTCCATTCCCTGCATACACTCCTGAAACAATCAGACTACAACAAACCAGTGGAACGTTCAGCCGCAGAAAAGGGATGCATATGAGGCAAAGAAATTAATTTACAATGAAGCCACAACAATTAAATTCAATATTACAGAAATTCTTATCTTAAATATATCCTATGAAACAATATGTGGATGATCATTGAAACATTATCATTAAACCTGCAAAATAAACATGCATAGGTGTTTTCTCAGGGCCTTTACAAAAAGAGGGATGTTTGCACATTGAAAATTAAGAGTGTAAATATGGTTGAAAAAAGCCTTAGATAAATACTTTGTTTCTAAAAAGGTCTGAGGTCTGTTGATTGTGTGTGATAAATCCTGATTGTACACTGAACCAGGACCACATTTACATCAGAGCTGGACAAATAAAGTAATGGATCCACACAGGAATGACAATGTGGATTACCTGAAGCACATTCCTACGGACATGAACAGTTCACTGCACTCACAGTGAAATGAACACATTAGTGATGAGGGTGCACTGAACATAATGCACACAGAGCAGTAGCTAAGGGAGTACCACCTCATTATCATCATATTTTATTATACTGTAATGACTGCAATATGTAATAAATAAGTTTGGCATATGTAAACCTGTAGCAAAGCAATATGTAGTAATGGTGCACTGAGTCACAAAATGATTGGGTATGATTATCAGGGATGTGATGTGAGGAGGCACGGGACTGTGGTGCAGTCTATTACAGTGATCACCAGTTCTTTTCACAAAATTATCAGAGTTAACTTTGTGAAAGAAATGCATTTCTGTACAAATTCACTCATCAAAAAGTGCACGTAGAGCCTGTAGGATTAAAGTCTAAAACTGCAGAATGGAAACAAATAGTACGCACACAATGAAGTAGGCAATAAGTTAATAATGAACAAATCAAATAAAAAAAATATGGTTATTACTTCACTTTAAGACTTGCACTGGACATTGAGATTAGTTTATTTTTTTAAATACAATGTGAGTCTGATGAAGATGAACTTTCTGAACAATAAACAGCCAGGTGAAAAGAATGTGTCATTGATAAACCAATGAAGTTTATCATCACATGAGCACAGCTTATGAGCGTCAGGAGCAGCACGTAAAGCATCCAGACATTTGAATGTTGTGAAGACATTGTGGTTAATTCCAAGTATCGGCCAGAGGTTTGCACTGATAGTAAAGCCACAGCCTTAGTACAGTGTTCTGTTTTACTGCCACACTTCAGACAACTAAAAACTGGAAGACTTATTCATTGCAGGTAACAAAGGTTTTGTCAACAGCTCACTGTCAAACCTAGGGAGAAACTGTCAGCTGAGTGCACACAGTGAATGACTGGACACGTCCATGGCTCAGACTCCTCATGTCGACAAGTGTCTGATGAACAGAGCCTCAGTGCAGCTGCTGGTCTTCATGTTTTTGACCTCCATTAGCAAAGTGCTCTGGCTTACCCATGCTCCCTTTCTCTGTTACTCATACAGTCTAAGATGCTCTTCTCAGTGCGGTAAAGTCTCATGTCTGTCTCATGTCCCTGGCTTAAGGCACTGATTCCTCCTGTCTGCTCATAGAACTTAGAGTCTTGTCAAACTGTGCACTTCCAATACATTCACACAGTAACCTACAACTAATATAACTTCCAGCCCCTTTGGTATTGCTTTTCACCAAACACCAGTCAGTAAACTGTACCAATAAGCTCTGTTTGAGAGGGGGTGCTTGGTATTCAGAGCATTTGTAAGAGCATGCAGTTGTGGAACTGACACCAATGCTGTCCTAGAATTTAGGAGAAGAAACATCAGGAAAGGCTATATTGTATTTACATCAAAAGTCATGGGACTAATCAGTTAAGTTTTGCATGAAGTCTGTGAATTTCCAAGGGGTCATTTTTACCTCCCGCCACAACAGCATATGATCTTTTTTTAGAACTAAACCGTGTCATGTAGCAGCAGTTTCTATCATGCTAGAAAACTGCAACATTCTAAAGTATTTGCTGAATGTGGTAGAAAAAAAAAAAAAAGACATTGTTGTGATTTCATTATAATTTTCCCATCCTTTATTCCACAAGGTTCAGTACTGATTGGATGTATAATATATGAAGATAATTACATTAATTTAAAAATGTAGTGTAAAAATGACCCTCGGTGGTAAATACATTTCTGGTTCTTCTGAACATACCATAATATCACATGCACACTCTTCGTGAAAACATGCTGTACTCCATATGCTTTAAAGTTACATTTCATTTGTGAAAAACTAGTTAAAGATGCTGAAAAGACCGTTTTTACTAATATCCTCCAAATTAAATTCATTTCTTATCCATACTGTATTTGGGACAGTTTTTTCAAACATAAACTGGAGGTGATAACAGGCTGACCATTCACTGATGTGTTGATGTGCATGTCAACATAAACGAAGGAGCCCTTCACACAGTGTTGGCATGGACAGTGTGGACACCACGAGCCGCAAATGGACATATCCGCTGGTGACCTCCAGAGGCTGTGGTCTGATTGTGCTGGACTTGGCGGCTGGTAAAAGCCGGAGGCAATAGGCTGAGATGCTCAGTCACAACTTATTGCGGAGGGCTTTGTTGGATCTCAAGTTGTAGTCTGTGTCCAACTCTTGCCGACATGCAACGTGCATTATACACAAAAAAGTCAAGTAAACATCATCAGAGCAGCTGTTCTGCTCTTCATCAGTCAGTCACTCTCTCCTTTCACCATGGTCCATTTTTGATTGCCCTGTTTTCTTGCTCCATTCTCATTTTTTGCTTAATGAATAAAGATGAAGCACAAAAGGCATTATCTGAGCTGTAGGCCCCAGTCTTTGCTGTAGAGCTGTCTATGAGTCTTAAAGCATTCTGAACAAGTGTGCTGCTTGATGAAGCTTGGGGGTGCTTCACTTTGATGAGGAATCAGAGAAAGTACCTGGTTGTGGAGTGTGTCAAACAGGTTCTAATGCGAAATGAAAAGTCAGTTGAGCTGATCCTCGTACTGTTTGCGGAAGCAGTCCCCAGCAGGGAAAAACTCCCAGCAGCGTTCCTGGTACATCTTCCAAACATAAGACTCCTGGATACAGAAAAGGAAAGCTTAGCACTTAGACAACTCAGATGCACAGCATTAACTGTTGATACAGTTATTTTAGTCATTTTAGCCCTTGGATTTGGATTTAGTTACATTAGTATCCTTAGGTAGTGTGACATGCAGTGATAGAAACTTTGGAGAGAAACAGGTTACATTGTAACCGTTGTTCTCTGGGTGAAGAGACTCTCTCCAGCAAGCTACATATTCTATATGTACGCACACCCAACAAAGAAGCTTAGCAGTATCACAGTGCCATAAAACTTCACTCAGCTACACTATGACCTATATACAAATATCTATATAACTAGAGAAGCCCCTTTCCACAGTGCTTCAGGTGGAGTAAGCCAACAAGCCACGCGGCACTAGAACCCCTGCACCATGTACGACCTGGAGGAATAACAGAGGCTCTGGGTGTCCCTCAACAGCCTTGTAATGAGGGCATTACAACCTTCCAGAGGGATGCAATGCAGACAGAAGACCTTGAAGCATTGAAGGGTCAAGGTGCCTGTGCTGCACAGAGGCTCATCTCTTCCCAGGGGAAAGATGAGGGAGCAGCAGGTCAGGTGTATGAAAGGCATCTTGCTTCTCTGATATGGGTCTAAAGCAGTCCCACATCATGATGGGCCACAAAGTGATGCCAACAATCCAGACTGAGGCAGACTGGGGGCTCTCATATGCACAAGACAGCAGAGAAAGTCTGTCTTCCATAAGTAAGTAGATTGTTAACATGATCCAGTTCTTTTACTCTTGTTAGGACAGACACTATTCAAACAGAATATAAATATTCTAGAAGACAAAAACTTCAAAATACATATTGTGACATATCACAATATTAGTAAAAAAATAGAGATATTTTAGATTACAGAAACAGCTGATTTTTTGCAGTCCACTTTATTTTTAGGTTTTATTGGCAAGCATTACTATTACATCACTAAGATCTAATCACAGAAAGTGAGGTGTAGCTAAGTCTAGCTAAGTGAAGCTTGTCTAGTCCAGTTGTACTTCCCACAATGAATATATATTACGTTGAGTATCTTGTGTGAATGACGTTTACCTGGCCTGTGTGCTCTGTTTCATCTTTGTTGATCAGATACATCACAAAGAATCTAGAACACATACAAAGTCAATTTAAACTTTATTTCTATAACATATTTTAAGTGCAAAGGTCACAGTTTTGGGAAGATGAACAAATATTAGAAATGAAGCTGCAGCAGTCCTTTTGTCCATAAATATAGAAAACATTTTTAAATTGTGATAATTAATACCCGTGTATTATGCATCAGATACGTTTTGATAAAAACTAGTGTCAAATAAGGCATGAATAGAGTGGCAAGCTGCAGGGCACACTGGGGCAGACACTCACAGGTAGTTGGCTAAGTTGTGCTCCTGCAGTGTGTGCGTTTCAAAGCCATGTGGCACTGTGTCGAAATAGTCATTGCCGATTCCACATATGAAACATTTGGTCTGAAAAAGAAAAAGTGGAGACATTTGAGACAAAAAGCAGTTAATTGTTAGTGTCAGGTCATGGTACTAAATGCAGTTGTGTAAAGTATGGCATAAATATATTCCCTTTTATGGCAGAATCAAAATATGCATGGTTATGGTCCTGTTTCATGCTCAGTTGTTTTGAAATCTACATCTAACTCTATAATTCTATAATTTACATTTATCACCCTGCATTGTATTTGTGTTCATAGAATATACTGAATATATTTTTTCTATTGTACTGATTTACTTTATAGAAAAGGTCTGTACGCAGCATTAACAAGCGAGTACAAACGAGTTCAGACAAAATGCAAACACATAATATCAGGAACTTGTACACTGAACAAGTCCTTCAAGAATTTGATCCTCATTCCAAGAAGTCATACAGAGTGAGGAAGGTGCCAAAAGTCTCATCCCAGAATATTCACTGAAAGAGAAATGAGGTGAAAACGATGTGTAGCTGCAGTGGGTGTTCAGCGTCAGCCCTGATCAGGCCTCTGCTCCACACTGAAGTGGAACATCCTGTGTATGAGTATGTGTTTACCTCCATGTCTTCTTTTACTTGTTCCTGCTGGTCCCTCAGCTCACCAAATGCATCAATGATCAAACCTAGAAGACACGGCAGTCAACAACTACTGGGATTTACTGTATTTCAATTTTGGGGGTGCAGAGGTCCACTCTCAGGGAGAATGCTTTGAAGGTGCAGTGGAGGACCATGATGGAGCATTATTATTGTTAAAGAAAACCAGTGAATTCATTTTTCATTTCTTTTATCTGGAATAACACCAAAGAAGGTTCCACTAAAAAGAAGATTATTTGGAGAATGATAAATGATTTCTAACATTTCCCAAGAGGGAAGTGTATTCAACAGACACCAGCTCGAAGCCAAACAAGGCTTGTTTATCTTTGTGTCTTGAGGCCAGTGAACAATTTAAAAACATGAACTAAAAGTCAAATTAGTTTGGGCAAAAAAACAGAACAAAAAAAAAATGCTTAGTGGGGACTGTAGGTAAAGAGAAACCTCTTTACCTACCTGCTGAACACATGCTGGGCAGGTATGGCTTACCCAAATTAAAAAATGTTCAAGGACATATCCCAGTTCTTGATTTTGACCAATAATATCAGTATTTTCCCATAAACAGTCAGATGATTTCTGACAGTGTGAGTGTGTGTACCCTGGATGATGGCCAGCAGGATGACGATGACAAAGAAGAAAAAGGTGATGTCAAAGATGATGCGGTAGATCTCATACTCGTCCCCGGCTGGGTCTTCAATCTGATCTCCGATGCCTCCCCCTGCTCGCACACCCACATACATGTGGAACATGTAGCACTGGACATGGAAACAGATATCAGTTATATCTTTGAATCTATATGGAGCGTGTGCTTGATGGATAATAACACAGATTTATCTAGCAGGCTGCAACACATTTTATCTAACTAATCAAAATGGCTTTAAATTTGATGTAAAGAAGTCAGTGGGAATTATCTCTGAGATAATACACAAAACTGGCTGATAAAAAAAACCCTGAAGTCTTTACAGCTCCTTGTCTGACACCTCAGTTGATTTGATAAGTGAAGACATTTTCATGGCCACTGTGTGAAATAAGGCCTTCACTTCCATAGGAGGGATTTATATGCTGCTTTGACAGTGACACCTTTGTGAGTTTGGCAGCACATGAGAGGTTTGAAACAAGGGCAGGGCCTAGCACTGGGCCAATTCAAACAAAAGATAAGCACCTTTAAACCAAGAAGGAATAAAAACATTCTTTGATACTAAAAAAGAAAATGTTAAAAGACTATTGCGCAAAGTGCAGAGAGAAATTTGAAGTGAAGAGAATAGCAGGATCAGAAGGATCATCGCGCTTCTGCGCTGGCTGTTATTGTAAGGGATTTCCTCAGATAAAAACAGGAGCAGACCTCCTCAGGCCACAGAGCCTCCATCTGAACTGCTGTCACCCTTCAACAACACGTCTGCCGCCCAGACCCTTACAAGGAAAGACCGACTCGCTGGAATGCTACGGGTGGCTGACAGAGGGGATTACAGTGCGTCCTGAGATTTCCGGGTGACTCCATCCCAGACCCACACTCGCCTTGACCATGAAAGCCTTATATAGTATGTCCTTAAGACATTTCACTGTTGAGCGAACAGCTGTCATGCTTTTGTTTTTTACCTGCTCCTACTGACTTATACTTATCTTAAGTCCAATCTCCATCAAGATATACATCTCCGACACGCCTGATAATGTTTGTGCTTTCTTTTAGGCATGCACCGATCCAGCTTTTTTTGTACAGATCCAGATCCCGATCCAGGTACTTTAAGTATCTGCAGGTATCAGTATCCGATCCAATCCAAATAGTATTTTAATATATATCATATAAATAAAGATCCTTGTTTTTGCCACATTACCCATTAAGGAGATGGGCGTTATTACATTTTATTGTAATGAGTAGATTTGTCCAAATAAAAATAAAGTAAAGACCAGCTTTTTTGCCATTATACAAACATACAATATCAACTTAAAGTTAAAGAGTAATTCATTTTATTTATGATACATTTCATTCATAATTCTTGTGGTAGGCTACTATAATCTAGAGGTCAGCATTGATCAAACCAAAGGGAAGAGAAATCATCCTCAGGAGAAAGACAAGTTAGTAACCTAGCTGATGGAAATATAGGGACTGTAGCTTCACTGTGTTTACATAAAAATGAATAAAATGTGTATTACAATAGCAGCTTTTGCCAGACCTCACAAATGTAAATCATTTACTGAGTAAAGACAGCAGTTTGCTCCATGATGCTCTGTGGTAACGCTCAGAGAGAGGGTCTGTGAAACTCTGATAAAAGTGGAAGCTACAAACAGTTAGCTTTTCTTTTACCTCACTGCTAACAAGAAGCTGGAGGCTGAACAACAGTTAATAACAAATGTAGACAAAGATGGTGGATGTATCACACTCTTCAGGTCACCCTGCTCTGCTTGTGAGCGCGCAGCTCTGTGTTTGTGAGTGAGAGCGCACTCCCTGTGCTGCTGTTTTCTCTGAGCGAAAGAGAGAGATGGTGACTGCAAGACGTGTGACACATTGTTCTCAATAACAATTGAATAGTTTATAATGAGTAAATTTCCACACCGCTGATTTGACTCACTTCATCTTAGCATTTGCCCCCAAGACCTAAAGGGGTATATTTTTTTTGTCTGGATTGGCACCAGCTTTCTATCCAAGTATCTTCATTTAATGAACCAAGTTAGTTTACTAGTTTACTTTGATTTCTGAGGTAGTATTAAGCCACATGGCCCATTAGAGCATCTTGACAGTAGTGTCATATTTTTGTCAATTTAAATTTAAGTAAGTACAACTAACTAAGTCCTGAATTATCAAGTGTCAAGTGCCAAATTAAGTAATTACTGTGACTTATTTAAATAGATGCTGTAGCTGGTGCCACAGGTTGGGGCTGTGGAAGAGACCCCCACTGACTTAGAGTGGATTCAAAACATCAAGAAATAATGTGAATATGGCACAAATGTGGCATAAGCGGCCTGCCCTTAAGATCCTGAGATCAGAGGTTATCACCTCCATGCTCAGGGGACAGTGGCAATGTAGAAACACATGAGCTGTTCAGGTGTCTTATAGAAAGATTTGTTATGATTTAATTGGTTTCTCATTCATCAGGCAGCCAGTCTTAAACCCATTCACTGCACCAAATGTCTCCCGTAAATTTAAGCACTATTTGGCTGCAGTAACCCTAA
Source organism: Rhyacichthys aspro (assembly GCA_036850595.1). NCBI lineage: Eukaryota > Metazoa > Chordata > Actinopteri > Gobiiformes > Rhyacichthyidae > Rhyacichthys > Rhyacichthys aspro. Next base: position 19,167,207 of record CM072166.1, on the reverse strand, counting down.
TTAATTTGAAAACAAATAAACCATATTAATGAGTCAGAAGCCACAAAGTCAGTCTGCAACAATCAATGTCAAAGAACGTTTATAGTAAAGTAAATGCAGGTTAGTCATTCACGTTATTGTAAGGAGAGTGACAACAATGAGCAGCCCCAATACATCAGAAAACTGTACTCACAGTCAGCATGTCGTCACATTTCATGTCTGGCAGTTCTCCATCTTCACTCTTGTTGTAGAACTTCCTGAAGAAGTTGAAGGCCACCACAGTGTAGAGATAGACCACCACTGCCAGAAGGCCCACCGTTAACACCAGCTGAAAGGAGAGCAGCAGCACCATCGCAAACATCACACAAAGAGAAGCATCTGCATTTTCAATAAAAAGCTCCTTAAAAAGAACAAAATAAACAAAAATACAGCTGCAATTGCCCAGTTTACTTGACATCTCAGTCTTAGGACACATGTATGGTCAAGGTCAAGGACTGTCCTGGACACATCTATTGCACGGCCTGTCCGTCCTGGGAGTGTGGTTCTCCCTGAGGTTTCTCCTTTTCCCCGGCTGGGTTTTTTGAGTATTTCCTTACCCTGATGGAGGTCGAAGGACAGGGGATGTTGTCCTGCTCAACCTGCTTGCATATTTACTGTCTGTTTTGTGAAGAATTTGAGGCAATTGTTATTGTGATACTGGGCTATACAAAAAAAAAATGAACTGAACTGAAATTGAATTTAGCAGAACACTTAATATTTGAGTATTTAATTGGTTTTCATTATATCAACCAATGCAGTGTGTTTAATCTTTGTGAAGCATTATGCATAAGGGACATATATTCATATACCTGGTATATGAGCATTAAGATATCTGTTATAAACTTAATATATAGCTCTGCCTTAGGCTCAACAATGCTCATTTAGAGCTGGGCCTGAAACAATGCAACATTTTGTTCACAACAGCAGTGATCTACAACAGTCAAAGTCAATGACACTGTGGTTGGCTGAACTGTGACCCGTGTGTGCACAAAGGATGCGGCACAAAGAAGGTGGTACCAAGGTGACACACACAGTGAGGAGGTTGTTCCATTTCAACTAATATCTCTTCAATAACACATTTCATTCTGCCAGTTATGAAAACAATAATGGTCCAGTCAATTGCACGTTCTTCCACGTAACAAGCACAGCTCAAAATACTCAATGGAGCAAACATTTCTGGACTGTATTGAAACTGATGCTACTATACTTGTGTATGAATTGTATCAGCACAGTGATGCTGTAGTCCTGTGGTTTCTAGTTAACAGACTGTTAGTCTTTTAATGTTTACCTGTTTGCCATTGTGTGTGACAGACGATAGTATGGTCCGCAGGGTTTTAAAGCCCATAGCAATGTCCAGCAGATGAGCAGCGAAGAAGAAGTTGTTATAGTGACCCAGGATGGACATAGTCATGTACCAGGCCAGATACAGAAAGGACTGTCAGGAAGAAAAACAATCCACAACAGTAGTCAAGAGTTATACATCTTTTCTCCAATACTTTTACAATAATTTTACAAACCCAATTCCCCCCAAAATTGGCACAGTGTGTAAAATATTTCAGTCGTTGAACCTGAGACATTTTCCCATTTTATGAAAAAAAACAAAAAAAACAACATTAAGTTTGGACAAGGGTGACAAAAGGAGGAAGGAGCATTTTGCAACTAATGAGGTTTAAGACTGGGCATAAAAAGAGCATTATAGAAAGACAGAGTCTCTCAGAAGTAAAGATGGGCAGAGGTTCATCAATCTGCAAAAACTGTCTAAAGGTTGTGGAACAATTTCAGAAAAAAGGTAAAATTACATAGACTTTGAATATTCCACCATCAACAGAACATAACAGAGTTGGGCGTTATTACAATAATACCATACACCAGGTTATGTAATAATGCTGACATAGTACCATATATATATATATATAGTAACACACATCTATATATATATATATACATATGTCATTTTCTTTTTACTTACATTATACTCAGTGAACCAAGTTTGAGACCTCCCACTGCATTATAAACATTATACACTGCATGAATATTCAGTATTTAAAGGGGAAATGTGTAACTTTTAGCCATAGAGGGCACAGATCCCTCTACAGACTTGCCATATTCACAGATGTCATTTTTTTACCCATGGAGACTGTCTAAACAGGTTTGGAAGAATGTCTTGTGAAAAAGTAGGGTAATTTCAGTGTATTTTGTACAAATACAACTCTGCTAGTGTACAGTATATTGGCCTATTTATGCACCCTCTATTTAAGCTGTGAAGCGCATCACTCACCAATATCTTGTGCTAAGTCCTGGTCCCGGGAACAGGAAATTCATATTGGAGGTTTCTGTCCAGCTGAGCGTACTGTGAGATAGGCATGATTCTACTGATCTTATGTAAAGGAACGATTAAATGATTTTGCAATTATAATCGGGGTAAAAAATTACACAGTTCCCCATTAACTACATTTGTACATTGTAGATATGTTGTTTGTGTGTGATCTGTCTGTGAAGGTTCTTAGTCATCCAGGACATATTCAGGAAAAGGTTTTCCATCAAGGCATCTGGGCATAGGTTTGAGGTGAAGATGTTTCATCCCTCATTCAAGGGACTTTGTCTATTCTGAGATTGAATTGACAAAGCCCTTTGCATGAGGAAGATGCCTTGTTGGAAAACCTTTTATTTGTGTGTGATCAGCAAGTCCCACAAGAGGGCGTCAGAGATACTTACATTGTCTGTGAAAACAACCCCAAGTTTCCACATCTGGTACTTAACATCAATGGAGTTCAGTCTGCAGAACAAAAAAAAACATGAGCACATTTTAGTGCATGTATACATCTGTGCTGTAGGTGTTGGTGTGGGGCACTCACACAGCGGCCAGTGAGCTGTCTCTCCTAGGCTTCCTCTTCTTGTGAGAGTCACTGAAGTCGAGTGCAGCCTTATCCATCCCCAACAGCTCACTGATGCGGTCATGACCATAAAACTCCCCGTATTTATCCATCACCTGACAAGCACATCCCAAACAACACACTGATTTAGGATTTTTTTTAATAGTTAGAATATATTCCACAGTGATTGTCTCTAGTTGGACAGAAGAGAGTGATGGGTCACCAGGGGAACCACTGCAGCGCATCAAATACATTCACATTTAACGCGTAAAAGTTCGCACAGAGCACACAGCACAGACATTCTGGGAATCAGTTCTGGTTCTTTTCACAAATGAAATATGAATAAATGAATTCATAATATTAATAAAATAATGAATAAAATGCAGGAACCTTGCTGGGAAAGACTGCATGTGTGAAAGGGGCTTTACTGACATCGAGCAATAGTATTTAACATTGTAAATGTCAAACGCTGCCGCTTTTTTAATATGTCAGATATTATTGGCAAGCAGTAGTAAAAGCTTAATTTACAGAAACATACCTTCCTCTTCACAAACTTGTCCCAGTAGTTGTTGGGAAATGATCTAAAAAATAGAACATGGATAGTCACCAAGTCATCACATTTAACTGTGGATCTTTATGAAAAAATATTGACATGGAGAGGTTTGACTAACTGTGTGTTGATGACCAATCGGTCCCACTGCCCCTTAATGTCGTCCTCAGATGGTTGTTCTGTGATGTAAAGACCATCAAACTCTAGCTTCCGGGCCACCTCCTTTTCTCGCTTAAAGATCACTAACGGAACCTGCCATGGACAGTTAGTTAGACAGAGGCCGTTATTGTCATAGTATTCTAGATACAATAAAATTGCAAGAAAGCAAAAGGGACTCTGGAGACACAGACTGAGGGCATGAAAAGAAGGAAGCAGAAGGGTGGGAAGAAAAGAGCAGATGGAGAAGTTTACTCATGAGAATGTCCACTAATATTGTGTATCCGTGATCCTGTAAGGTACTCAGAGCAGACTTTTTTGGTGACTGTTATGATGGTTGCTCTGAATGGCTTTCTCATTTTATGCCACCTGTAGCAGAGGGCCATGAGTGTGAGGATGTAGTACACCTGTTAGAAAACTCTCAAGTATTTGCATTAGGCTGGGCTGATACAAATTATAGTTGGACAACAAAATATAGTAGTGTAAAAAGGTTGGAGCAGCTTGTCCAAATTGGTCCATAATAGGATAAATAGTATTTCTTAATTAATAAATGTCGTAATGCGTGTACTGATATACCACTGTCCTCTTAATTTTTTACTTTTGTATGCTTCTAAATATCTAAGGTTTTAAGTTAACAGCACTACCTGGTGGACATATATTCAGAGACAACAGAACAACAGAGTGTGTCCTGGCATTAGATTGTGTTTGTGAATGAACTTTACCTGTTTATGTCTCACCTGGTCCTGCCTCTGCTCTAATACTTTTCTCTGTCTGTGTACCTGTCTGTCCTCCTCACTCCTCTACAGTCAACCAAAAGGAAAGAAAAAGTGCAACTCTGCATTTAATTATGTGATCACTGAAGGTGTAGCGTAAAACTTTTGACCTCAGGAACATACGGAATTTCCCAGACCCCTAAAATAATATCTTTCTTGTGAACACGGTTTTAACCCTGTGCTTAGCATGGATGGCGCCACTATAAATTATGAGCCTCATCTCTGCATTCCTTTCCAAAAGACCAAACTTGAATAAACATTGAAGGATCAACTTTAACAGACTTAAAAACTTGCTCATTAATTAATGAAGACTTTTACCTTGTTGAACTAAAGATTTGATAAAGGTGATAAGCCTTACCTTTATTTCTCCTGTTTATGTTGTCAATGTGAATACATGCACATACAAAATGTTGTTTTAACTGTGAATATATGTATATTCTAAAGGACTATGATTATTGACCATAGAAACATTGCTTTATGTTTGAATGCATTGTGTTATTGGAATCATATGTTGTTAATACATTTGGGTATAAATGAGTGTTTGTTCCACAATATTTGAAGGCAGTAATATGAAGCCTTAGCATGAGATCATCTTTAACTCCCCCTCCTAGTTGGACAAAGAAACTCTTCCCACCATTGCGTAGACACGCCTCTCTAAATTCCAAAAAGATAAAATAGTTTAGAGGGTGTTGGCACCTCAGTTCTTTTTAGTTGAAAGTTTTTTTCAGTTTAGTTCTTTTTAACCTCATGTTGTTCATGTCCTTTTCAGTTCTTTTCAGTCGTCTTAGTGTTAGTCTTAGTTTTTGAGTTTTTCAGTGTTCAGTCCAATCGTTCAGTAGATTTTGTTCGTCTCTTTGTCTTCAATTTTTCAGAGCTGACACAGAAACTGTTTTGCTTTAAAGACTACACAGAACTCTCCAATTGGCATTTTTCACCTGAGACCTAACTTTCTTTATGCCGGACTCTGGTTTAACTGTGACTCAGCTGTCTATAAAGGCATTGATAACAGCAGCCCGTGTCACAGACCGGGGATGCTCCTGACCTCTGACCCATGGCAAGCAGCAGCTCAGCTCTAGACAGAGAGAACCCAGAGCAGATCCACCAAGAGCCATCCACAGAGGACCACAACAGTCAGCTAGCATTGGGGACCCAACTCCGAACCAGTTTGGACCTGTTGGTACCAGCACCATTCCTGTTGGCTCCAGGCCTCTGACCTCCTGCCTCCAGCCTTGGCTCTTCCAGTAAGATCTACACAGTTACTTGACACAGAGTTGGCATAAAGATCAAACTTAATTTAAACTTAACTCAAATTTAATTTAACTCCATTTTTAAGACCATTTTTCTAAATTCATTAACTGCGTCAATTTTTGATTTATTCCCGTAAAATCATATCCCACCTTCAATAAGATTATAATAAGAAGATAAGATTCAATAAGGTTTATTGTTTCAATCACATGAATATACTCCTTTTATTTGTTGTTGATTCAATCTGCATATTCAAATGCCATCTGTTTGTTAATTCTGGTCAATAAACGTCATCAATTCTCATTAATTTATGCTTAAGTTTGTGGTTGTTTCACTTCATATACGGATCACTGTCTGGCTTAAGAACTCACGTTCAAATTCATATTAGGCTTTATTATTCTTTTCCTCTTTGAGGTGGTGCCCCGAAACAATTTAACTTTATCACTTAGCCTAATTCTCTCTTTTTACAAATGTTCCCTACAGAGGTCTGTTTTTGCCCTCATTTACATTAAAATGTTTTAATGTTTGCTACAGTAATTTTGGTCAATTTGCTCCACTGTTTTTATTTTGAAAGACTTCATGAAAACTTGCTTATCAAAGCTTTTTGGGAACCTTAAACATGAGAAATGCCTCCTGTCAAAGACATTTGACATATACAGTACACAAAATATTCTGTAGGCTATATGAATCAAGCTGTAGCCTGCTGCTTCACACACCACATTATTTACAGAAACCTCTTTCCTGCTCTTGGACAAAATATCTACCTTCCAACATGTATTTGACATGAGGGGAGTTTAGAGGTTTGATTTGCTTTACTTAAACCTCTAAACTCTCTGCTACTGCCCGCAGATGCATACATACTTATGATTAATATCAATGTCATCCCAAATTCTATCAATTTTTATTTTTATATTTATTTTTTATTACTAGATCTATTGATATGAAATAAAACCTGTTATTAAGTTTAAAGTCTTACGTTTCAGCTCAAATGCACTGTTTCTAAATGCTGGTGTTTTTTCTACTTTTAGCGATGAGAAGACACTGCCATTTAAACAGGTGTTACATATTATTTACCAAATGCTTAGACAGACTATATTTAAGGTGAATTTTAACAATTTAAATTCACCTTTTATACTAGGAAACTTGTCTTTGCTGAACCCATGTAGTTAGCTCTGTCTGTCTAATGTGTCCCATTCTGTAACTACACTGTAAAAAATTGCTGTAAAAATACAGACATTTTCCAACAGTAAGGCACCATTTTGCGTAAATACATTTGTATACTGTGAATGAAGGTAGCTTTGAGGAACAATTTTATTAATTGCAAGCAACTGTTTATTTTCACGGTATAGAACAGTATTTTTTAACTTTAGTCACATGGGCAACACTGTTGCTCGAGACTGCTCACAATCCCTCAGAACAAAACCACAACGCATCCTTAATTTGTTTTTCCAATCTGAGCAAAATCACAACGGATCAAGTTTCATCAGCAGTAACGTTTACAGGCGTACAGAGATTAAAGAGCAACGGAAGAGTCTAATGATTTGCCCCGACCGCGAGCTTCCAACTTCTCCAAACTGAATGACACAGTCCAACGTGGTGTTTTTCCCATCGCCTACTTAAGGTAAATGTAAATATAATCATTGTCAATGTTACCCTGTATTTACAAAAATGTATATCAAGTCGATTTGTTTGGTTTTCATTACTACTGAAACAGCAAAGTAAGTTAGCTAACGTTGAAAAAAAAGCTAGCCAAGCTAAAAGTTAGCTAACGTTAGCTTGTGGATTTGCAATTTATTACTTAGGGCAGAGGTCTCCAACCTTGGGGCCGCGGGTCGTTCAGTACTGGGCCGCAGAGGGAAATTATATATATATATATATATATATATATATATATATATATATATATATATATATATATATATATATAAAATGTTTGTTTTATTGCAATTTTTTAGTTTATCGCGATTTCCGTGTGTTTTACTTTGAAAAACTATTATTTCTGCTGCAGCGTCTCAAGTCCAGGACTCCCACAGATTCTACTTTTGTGAGTCGTGTTACATTTATATTACTGTTAAGGCTGGGAATTTAACGCGTTAATCGCGATTAAGTGCAGTTAATTTTGATTTACCAATCTTAATATCTCATATTTCTTTATTGCTTTTCAGGTGCTTCATTGGTTTGAACCCTGAGCGAGGAACAGGCCAGCCAGGTGAAGGTGGTATCCAAGAAGACGGGGAAACTTGTTCAAAAAAAGACTGCTACTGTGAATCCCCATGTGGCCACCCTCATAAAGAACCTTTTGGATTTTGAGTGGGGCTTTGTTCAGTAATGCAAGGTCAGAGTGTTGTGTACTATACCAGATGAAGTCACAAAATTTTGTTCTATAACCACATCTTTATGTAAACCCATCATTGTGTTTTGCAATCACATTCGTGAAAATTCACAGCATTCTGTTGATGTGAAGTCAGAGCATTTTGTTCTTTTCAGTTGCAATGGTAAAGTGGAAACTATTAATGAATGTATTTTATATACTATTGGCTTTAATAAAAGCCTAATGTTTTAAATCTATCTTTGGTCCGAGCCATTTGTGTTCAATTCATTGTAGAATGCACATTTTAAATAATAAATAACAAAGATCACATTCTACAGCATTTTAATAAATTTTATAGTAATAAAGTTTCTGAGATTAAAGTAAGAATAAAGTACTAAAAGAGTATAATGGAAACCAAACACCTACAGTGTTATACTGTACATCTTATATTTTGTACAGCACCGTGCTGTGAAATGGTTTACGGTAATAAATTGTTCCATGTTATAGTAGGTGCACTGTAGAATAACAGCTTTATGCTGGCAAATCTAGCTGCCAGTTCTTTAGTGTAAATTAACAGGATTTTCTTTTTTACAGTGTACAGACAGTGAGACCTGTAGAGAAAACTACACAAAAATTATCTAACTCCTGATGCTGATTATGGGATGTTTCAATTTGAGCCACTAAGTGTTACATTCCAACATGTGTTTTATGCAACTACAGTACTTTCTAGAATCACAGCTAAACAGAAAAGTCTCCCTCCAGCCTCTGTCAGTGCTTAGCGACACTGAGCAATGCTAAGAGCAGAGCCCTGGAGAACGGCTGGGACAGGGGCCGGAACAGGGGCAGGAGTGGACCAGACCATTCTCAGGAAAGGGAGGGTTGGAGCTGGTGTATTTCTGTTGTAAAATTACTGATAGATACAAATATTATATCCATTAATAGGATGGGCTGGTTTTCTGATGACCAACAGTGAATTGCTCACCAAAACAGAAGTGACTATCCATGCTCCTCATCAAAAGTTCAACTTTTGATTAGGTGGGCAAAAATCATATGTGAGTGGGCTGAGCCCACCCTTGTCTCCTGCTGGCCAGCTCAGTAGGCATAATGGTATACTATTGGCTAATAAAACGCGGATGAATGCCGGGTACATTTTCCGCAGGCATCCCAATTTCTGCATGCCACCAGTATCAATAACAAACGTGTAGTTACAGGTTGCAGCCTATTTGTCTGCATAACCTGAAAGGAATTCATCACTCGTATAACGAGATATGTTTTCAAAAGTGGCGAAGTAGATTACATGGTTTAAATTACACTCAATTACAGGTAAAAACACTCGCTTAAAAATCCACTTTAAAAAGTACAATTCCCCCAAAGAACTACTGAATTACAGTAATGTGAGTACTTGTAATTCGTTACTTCCACCCCTGGTAGTTTGTAATTTATTGCAGTCCTTGCCATGCCTGCCTCATGCAGCTGCCTGTGAAGTGGCCCTTAAATTCTTGCGCTCCCCTTAAAAGCTAGGGGGGTAATCCACCGGGTCCGATATATGTATTCATAAATAATTTAGTAACTTAGTATGAAAGAAGAACAGAGGAACCAAGAAAGTGTTTGAGAAACAGACTAGGTATGTAAGGTAAGTAAGATAATTTTACTGGTGACATTATCACAGCAGTGATTTTTTTTTCTGGGTTGACTTAGTGATAACAAGACAAAACAAGAACTAATCTTTAAACTCAATACTATATATTACATTATACCAGTGGTGGGCTGTCAGGGCCAGCAAGGCCTTGTCTGCTGGCCTAAACATGCTCAGAAAAATACATTTATTTTATTTTCATAAATATGTAAAGAAAATTATTCTCTATTCTCTTTATGTCATATTAAACCCACTGATGAGTGGATTTTGACTGAGTGGCTTCCAAAGTTGTTTATTATGGTAGAGTTTTTATCCAATTATATTTCAGCTAGCTTATGTTGTTTCATTTGCCTGAGACCTTCAGAATAAACAGAGCAGGCCCCTGTGCACTGTAAGTGAACGGACACAGTCAGTTGCAATTGCCAATCAGATCTCGATTCTGCAGACCAAGGCCAGCTAGAAGGTCTTACGTTGAACTGGACATGTACGCGTCCTGTGATTGGATAAGCACTTGCTAGAGCCTGAAAGCCGGCAATTTGCAGCAAATATCGAACTAAACCCGGAGATCCAACAGCTATCACTGTATTTTTAACCCATAATGGTCGAAGGAGGAGAAGAGATTGATCTGGTTGCAGATATACTTTCCACGCCATTTTCAAGACGGGCCTCTCACTAAAAGCTGGATATTGTGAGAAGAGGTCTGTGCTGTGCTAGCTAGCCTGTCCCAGCAAGGAAAAGGGTTTGTCCGTCATTTACAGATGAGCAACTATGAGTGGTACATCATTGAGCTTGTGCGGGAGGCTGAGAGGTACCGACTAGAGATAGTCGGGCTCACCTCCACGCACAGCTTGGGTTCTGGAACCCAAAACCTCGAGAGGGGCTGGACTCTCCACTACTCTGGAGTTGCCCGCGGTGAGAGGCGGCGAGCTGGTGTGGGCTTGCTCATAGCCCCCCAGCTCAGCCGCTGTGTGTTGGAGTTTACCCCGGTGAACGAGAGGGTCGCCTCCCTGCGCCTTCGGGTCGGGGAGAGGTCTCTCACTGTCGTTTGTGCTTACGGGCCGAACGGCAGTGCAGAGTACCAGGCCTTCTTGGAGTCCCTGGGAGGGGTGCTGGAAGGCGCTCCGACTGGGGACTCCATTGTTCTACTAGGGGGCCTTCAACGCCCACGTGGGCAATGACAGTGACACCTGGAGAGGGGTGATTGGGAGGAACGCCCCCCCCGATCTGAACCCGAGTGGTGTTCTGTTGTTGGACTTCTGTGCTAGTCACAGTTTGTCCATAACGAACACCATGTTCAAACATAAGGGTGTCCATCAGTGCACGTGGCACCAGGACACTCTAGGCCGGAGGTCGATGATCGACTTTGTAGTCGTTTCATCTGACCTTCGGCCGTATGTCTTGGACACTTGGGTGAAGAGAGGGGCGGAGCTGTCAACTGATCACCACCTGGTGGTGAGTTGGATCCGATGGCGGGGGAGGAAGACGGAAAGACTTGGCAGGCCCAAACGTACTGTGAGGGTCTGCTGGGAACGTCTGGCTGAGTCCCCTGTCAGAGAGGTCTTCAACTCCCACCTCCGGCAGAACTTCAACCAGATCCCGGGGGAGGTTGGAGACATTGAGTCCGAGTGGACCATGTTCTCCACCTCCATTGTCGACGCGGCTGCTCGGAGCTGTGGACGTAAGGTCTCCGGTGCCTGTCGTGGCGGCAATCCCCGAACTCGGTGGTGGACAGGTGAGGCCATGGAGAAAGACTATCGGTCGGCCTCGAAGAGATTCTGGCAAACCGTTCGGCGCCTCAGAAGGGGGAAACACTGCTCCACTAACACTGTTTACAGTGGAGGTGGGCAGTTGTTGACCTCTACTGGGGACATCGTCGGACGGTGGAAGGAATACTTCGAGGATCTCCTCAACCCCACCGACACGTCTTCCTCTGAGGAAGCAGAGGCTGAGGGCTCGGAGGTGGACTCGTCCATCACCCAAGCTGAAGTCACCGAGGTAGTTAAAAAGCTTCTCGATGGCAAGGCGCCGGGGGTGGATGAGATCCGCCCTGAGTTCCTCAAGTCTCTGGATGTTGTAGGGCTGTCCTGGCTGACACGCCTCTGCAACATCGCGTGGAGGTCGGGGGTGGTGGTCCCTCTTTTTAAAAAGGGGGACCGGAGGGTGTGTTCCAACTACAGGGGGATCACACTCCTCGGCCTCCCCGGGAAAGTCTATGCCAGGGTACTGGAGAGGAGAATCCGGCCGATAGTCGAACCTCGGATTCAGGAGGAACAATGCGGTTTTCGTCCTGGTCGTGGAACACTGGACCAGCTCTATACCCTCTCCAGGGTGCTGGAGGGTTCATGGGAGTTTGCCCAACCAGTCCACATGTGTTTTGTGGATCTGGAGAAGGCATTCGACCGTGTCCCTCGCGGCATCCTGTGGGGGGTGCTCTGGGAATATGGGGTCCGGGGCTCTCTGCTGAGGGCTGTCCGGTCCCTGTATGACCGGAGCAGGAGCTTGGTTCGCATTGCCGGCAGTAAGTCAGACCTGTTCCCGGTGCATGTTGGACTCCGCCAGGGCTGCACTATGTCACCGGTCCTGTTCATAATTTTTATGGACAGGATTTCTAGGCGCAGTCAGGGGCTGGAGGGGGTCCGGTTTGGGGACCACGGGATCTCATCTCTGCTTTTTGCGGATGATGTGGTCCTGTTGGCTCCATCAGACCAGGACCTTCAGCGTGCACTGGGACGGTTTGCAGCCGAGTGTGAAGCGGCCGGGATGAGAATCAGCACCTCCAAGTCCGAGGCCATGGTTCTCAGCCGGAAAAGGGTGGCTTGCCCCCTTCAGGTCAGTGGAGAGGTCCTGCCTCAAGTGGAGGAGTTCAAGTATCTTGGGGTCTTGTTCACGAGTGAGGGAAGGATGGAACGAGAGATTGACAGACGGATCGTCTTCTGCAGTCATGCGGTCGTTGTACCGGTCTGTCGTGGTAAAGAAGGAGCTGAGCTGCAAGGCAAAGCTCTCGATTTACCGGTCAATCTACGTTCCTACTCTCACCTATGGTCATGAGCTCTGGGTCATGACCGAAAGGACAAGATCCCGGATACAAGCGGCCGAAATGAGTTTCCTCCGCAGGGTGGCTGGGCGCTCCCTTAGAGATAGGGTGAGGAGTTCAGTCACTCGGGAGGAGCTCAGAGTAGAGCCGCTGCTCCTCCACATCGAGAGGAGCCAGCTGAGGTGGCTCGGGCATCTGTTCCGGATGCCTCCTGGACGCCTTCCTGGGGAGGTGTTCCGGGCATGTCCCTCTGGGAGGAGGCCCCGGGGCAGACCTAGGACACGCTGGAGGGACTATGTCTCTCGGCTGGCCTGGGAACGCCTCGGTATTCCCCCAGAGGAGCTGGAAGAAGTGTCTGGGGAGAGGGAAGTCTGGGCGTCTCTGCTTAGACTGCTGCCCCCGCGACCCGGCCCCGGATAAGCGGAAGAAGATGGATGGATGGATGGAAAATAGATACTGTATTATGTCTCATTTTCTCTCGCCTTAGTCCTAAGATAAAACCATAAACAAGTGTCAGAATATGAAGAAGATGCCAAAAAAGAACAGAAAGATAAGCCATTGTAACAGATTTGGGATATCTCCATTTCTGTTTTCTTAATGGGTTTTACAAATAAAATTTTGTCTATGAAACTCAGCCCTTGATTGTGCTGTTGTGCTGTACTGTCACTGTTGTGCCTGGAAACATTTTATAGGTGTCTATACTATTTTTACTATGTTTATTTATTTACTGTGGCTGAAGGAGGAATGTAATGGGACCAAAACTAATCTAAATTCAGGGTCCAAACCAAGACTAAATGATGGACTAAACAAATGCAAGACTAAACCAGAATCTTTTGCCTCACAACAATTCCACTCAGGGCAAAAATATTACTGATTAAGCATGAATAGCATTTTGATCAGTAACTGTAGATTTAGTCAGCAGTAATCTCTGGCCCCAGATGGTAATTTCCTTAATGTGTGGGTAGTAGTGGGCATCCTCTTTACACAGGGTTTGTACGTGGGCAACAGAGGCCCAAATTGTGATCAGATTTACAAACTTGTGGCAGACCTTCAGCGCTCGAGGCATCTTTCACATTTGTGTACAGCAGATAAAGTGTCTTATTTCCTTTTGTTGGACAGTCATCATACTGTAGAAAGCCAGTTCATTTAAGATTACATCAGCAGTACAGTGTGGAGCAGACAGCAGTGGCTGTGAGCATATGGACTGGATATTTTTGAAAGCGATGAGTGGAATTTTCATTATACTGTATATTGACAAACAGAAGCTGATAATTCTCTTGTTGTTGAGCTGTACATGCCTTGAGACAGTAGTAGCCGATGATGCAAAAGAAGGAAATGACAGTGTGCAGAATGGCCAAGATGCGAAGCGTTGGCTCCATGTAGCCACTGCTCTCCTCCAGCACAAAGCGCACAGTCACTGGTTTCTGAGGCTGTCCAGTCTCATCCACCACTTCTTCCGGAGCTTTCACCATGGCCTTTCCTGCTGAATCCCACTGAAGACTACTGTCTGGAGGGCTGCAGGCCACCTCTCTGTCCTCCACCATAGTTGAGGCAGTAGAAACCTGCAGGAACAGGGGTGATACTGACATAAAAAACATGACACTTCTGTAATTTCAAGAAATATATATGTAAATATTATGTAATGCAATAGCTATTTCTGGAGCAGTTGGAAAGTTGTGGTAGGAGGGAATGTAGCTTGATAGGATGGTGGTATGTCAGATGACTCTGATGGTGAGGAAGATGAAGAGAGCAAAGCAAGTGGCAAGACAGCAAATAAGCCAATTTAAGAAAAAGAAACTGTGTCCTTTCTATTACACACAATAGTATTGCTTAAATGATAATGGAATTAAATCCTGCTTCTCAAGAGAAATTGAGTGAAATTAAACAATATCAAACACCTCACACAGTCATTTGTCAAATATGGCTTAGTTCATCACCTTGCCGTCTAGGTCACCTTTGCGCCAAGTCTCCAGAATGTGCATATGGAAGGGTCAGTGCTGGTGTAGGGGTATGGACACTTTCACTAGTAGAACTTTTGTAGATTACAACTTTGGCACGGAAGGTGGAGCATGCAAAGTTTAGCCCTCATTTCAAGCGTACGCAAGCTTTCTAAATGGGGCTCTAGAGAACAGGTGTGAAGTGTGATAAAACAGAATCAGCAAGAATAAAAGGAAAAACATGTAGGATCAGAAATGAGTACATCAAAGGGACACATCATGTCAGATGTTAAGGAGGCCAGACTGAGATGGTTTGGACATGTTCAAATGAAGGAGAGTGAATATCAGTGGAAGGATGCTAAGGTTAGAACTTCAAGGCAGGAGACCTAGAGGAAGTGAAAAGAGAAGGTTTATGGATGTAGTAAATAAGGACATAAAGGTAGTTGGTTTGAGAAAAGAGAACGCAGAAGATAGGGCTAGATGGAGGCAGATTCGCTGTGGAGACCCCTTAAGGGAACAGCCAAAAGGAAAAGAAGAAAAGACATTACAGATTAAAAGCTGCACTATTTTGTTAAACTTTGTCTACAAGCTTTCAAGGTCACTGAAAAGAGTGTCTTAATGCTTGTACAATATACAATGTTAGACCACACTGACTCAAAGGCAGTTTTTGTGACCTCTCTGTAACCTGTGAATCCTCACATGCACTTAACTATTGATAAAAGACACTTTTATTGAGTAAAAGAAAATTGAAATGAACCAGTTACACAGCTCTTTTAACATAGGCAATCAGCATAAAGAAATGTACCAAACAAGGCAAGTGTTAACATACCTTACCATTATAAATGGTTTGATTTGGCCCTTTTACTGTCAGGGCACTAACATGCTCTGGGCTAATAGTGGGGTGGATTTGATTTACTTTATCTCTAATTGTGGGTATTTTGTTAACTTTTAGCCCCAAAACATATATTCTCGTAATCATTTAATGGTTCTTAGACATGAGATTAGTAGAATCATGTCTATCTCACTGATACAGTACCCTGAGCTGGACAGAAACCTCTAGTATAAATTATATATATTTCCTGTCGCTGTGATGCGCAGGCATTACATGAATGACACGTTCATTAAGGCTCAAATAGATCCGAAATAGGCCAATACGCTGAACCCTATCAGTGTCATATTTGTATAAAATAGACAAAAATTACCTACCATTTCAGAAGACAGAAGTTTTTCCTCCAAACTTACTGGTTTGGATAGCTTCCTTTCAAAGACAAACGACATCCATAAAAAGATGCGTCCGTTTTGACAACACAGAGGGTCTGTAGAGCGTTCTACGCCCTCTACTGGCTAAAATTTATGCAGGGTGACTTTAAAAAACAGGAGGAAGTTATCACAGCTAAGAGTTAAAGTGATACTAGGTTCCACTGAGCTGTGACTCTTCGTCAGCCTGGCTACAGTGCTGAAAAGAAACCTAGGATTATTCTAATTTTCTTCTACCAGAACTATAATACATAGTTCAAGTCTTACGCAGGGCTTGCTTATAAATGAAAAAACAATTTTTCCGGGCCCTCAGAGACTCCTCGAAGCAGGAGTAAATGCCAAAGCATTTCGAGATAATATGTGGCTTGTTTGAGGAGCCGTGTTTCTGATATTCAACTATTTCAAATGGACCTCTGTTTTAGCAAGCTACGCTAAAAAGAGATGTCTGCATGTATCAACGAACTAAGCGTATAACTGGGACTGGGGCTGTGGGGGCTGCTTTCATGTTTAACTGGAGAAATAGAACTTAATATTGGATGACTTACTTTCTAATCTCTGAAACAGTTTTATCAGATTCATCACTTCTTTATCTTCTTTATCACTAATAAACTCACAGGAACAATGTAATCCTCAAACTTGAACTGAAAGGTAATTTAAAAAGTGATCTGATAGGATGGGGTTATGGGGCAGGATTTATTCACTGGACAAGGCATACAAAAGTGTTTAGACTCACAAGTGAAGAATTTTGTATTCAAAAATGAAATTAGCAATTTAGCAGCTGGCAATTAAGTGAATTTGTCTGATAATATTACCTTGTAGAAGAGTAGGATGAAATTGATAGCAAAGGCAACAAACAAAGCAAGCATCCTCATGTTGTAGAAGTTTCTAGCAAAGTAGTTCTGTAGGAAGTAGAGAAAAATGGTAAGTGCCCAGTGTTTTTTCTGTGTACTGAACAGTGTTATAGGACAGCCCCATACCAGGAGTTTCCTCTGGTAGGCCAGAATCTTCTTCCAGAAGGCAGACTCCTGTTGGTCCGGTTCATCAGATTTAGAAATGCAGTGCCGTCTCACTTTGGGCTTTAACTTTTCATTCTTGATATTCTGGTGTTTTTCCTGTTCCTCCGCATGTCCACCCCTGCTCACAAAACAAGTTTGAGAACAACCGCTAATATATCAACTTATCTTTCAGAGAATGCCTCCATGTGAAACAAGAGAGAGGCAGAGCTGGTGCATTTGTGAAGGCAAAACAAGAAACTTTTGACTGAGAAGGCTTCAAGAGGTTAAAAGGTGTGTACCTAAAGAAAGGTAATTGTGTAAGTTTTACTGTTGAACCAGTTGAATGCTAGCTAAACATAAATGCAACATATCAGTCAAAATGATGGGTCTGGCAGCGTTGAGTGGGGCAGTGGGGAAGAGTTCTTATAGCCTCTGGGAAGAAGCTGTGTTGGGATATATGATGATTTAAACATGGGATAGTAGGATTTCTTCTTTTGATAATGTTAATGATCAGAAGTGTAAGAATCAGACACATTATTACAGTAATGTACAGTACAGTATTGCTTTAACATACTCTGATTTTTTGTCCGGATCAAATTCAGCTTCAGAGCCTGGCTCCTCTCCCTCTGACAAAGTGCTCTTGGGCTGAAACAGAAAACACACCACCACACCAGCACAGTGAAACTCCAGGAGGATTATTATACACTTTATTCAGCATTTTTTAATTTGTGAATATAACCATTAAGTTAGTGCCTTTTCAAATTCATGGAGCTTCTACTGCTTTCAATCCCACTGTCCCACATGTATGTCTTAACAAAACATTGATGGCCCCAGATAATCATGCAGTGTATTGATCTCTGAAATCCTAAAATCGAAAACTCTTATGGATGAAGAAGGTTTAGAGCAGCATCAAAATAGAAATAGACCAAAAAGAGTAGGAGTGTGATTTAAACTCTGTTCTCCCCCATGGTGCACTGTGAAACCTATTCAGAGGCTGCTCCCCCAAACTGTGCTATCCTGAACTGTACTGTCCCAGACTTTCCCCATGCTGCCCCAAACTGTCCTGTCCTGAACTGTACTGTCCCAAACTGTCCCGTCTTGAACTGCACTGTCCCAAACTGCCCCGTCCTGAAATGTACTGTCCCGTACAGAACTGTATTGTCCTGTGATGAACTGTACTGTCCCGTACTAAACTGTACTGTCCCAAACTGTTCAGTACTCAACTGTACTATCCCATACTAAACTTTACTGCACCAGACTGTCCTGCACTGAACTGCATTGTTCCAAACTGTCCTGTACTGCCCTAAACTGTACAGTCCTGAACTGCGCTGTTCCAAACTGCCACACACTTTCCCATCCTGAACTGTGGGGTCTCAAACTCTCCCGTACCACCCAAAAATGTCCCATTCTGAACAGTACTGTTCCAAACTGTTTACGTACTACCCCAAACTTTCCTATATCAGCCCAAACTGTCACGTCCTGAACTGTGCTGTCTTATACTGCCCCAAAGTATCCTCTCCTGAAATCAACTGTCCCAAACTGTCCGATACTGAACTGTCCTGTCACAAGATGTTCCGTAATGAATTTTACTGTCCCGTACTAAACTGTACTGTCCCAAACTGTCCCGTACTGAACTGTACTGTCCCATACTGAACTGTACTGTCCTAAGCGGTCCAGTACTCAACTGTACTATCCCATACTAAACTTTACTGCACCAGACTGTCCTGCACTGAACTGCATTGTCCCAAACTGTCCTGTACTGTCCCAAACTGCCCCAGACTGTCCCATATTGAACTATACACTCCCTGAGTGTCGCATACTGAACTGTACCATCCTAAACTGTGCCATATTGCCACAAACTTTCCTGTCTTGCACTCTACTGTCCCAAACTGTCCTGTACTCAACTGTATTGTCCCAAACTGTCCAAAACAGCCCCGTACCACCCCAAATTGCCCCCTCTTGAAGTGTACTGTTACAAACTGCCAAAAACTGCCACAAACTGTCCCACACGGTCCCAGACTTTCTCATACTGTGCTAAACTAAACTATACTGTCCCATATGCTGTCTCTCAACGCCCCAAACTGTTCCATCTGGAACCATACTGTTCCAAACTGTCCTGTACTGCCCTAAACTGTACAGTCCTGCGCTGTTCCAAACTGCCACACACTTTCCCATCCTGAACTGTGGGGTCTCAAACTCTCCCGTACCACCTACAACTGTCCCATTCTGAACAGTACTGTTCCAAACTGTTTACGTACTACCCCAAACTTTCCTATATTAGCCCAAACTGTCACGTCCTGAACTGTGCTGTCCTATACTGCCCCAAAGTATCCTGTCCTGAAATCAACTGTCCCAAACTGTCCGATACTGAACTGTCCTGTCACAAGATGTCCCGTAATGAATTTTACTGTCCCGTACTAAACTGTACTGTCCCAAACTGTCCTGTACAAAAATGTACTGTCCCGTCCTGAACTGTACTGTCCAAAACTTTCCCTTCCTGTATTGTAATGTCCTGTACTAAACTGTATTGTCCCCAACTGTCCGAAACTATCCCGTACCGCCCCAAACTGTCCCTGAACTGTACTGTCTCAAACTAAACTGTACTGTTCCGTATACTCTCCCGATTACTGTCTCTTACTGTCCAAAACTTTCCCATGCTAAACTGTACTGTCTCATACTGAACTATGCCGCCCTGTACTATCCTGTATTGAACTGTCCCATACTTAACAACACTGTCCCGTTCTGAACTGTGTAGAGCTCATCTGGTGTGGTGCTCTGACCTGGTGGCATTGTCTGGGCTCATGTGAGGGGGTCGGGGGGCTGGCTGGGGGGACAGGGCAGTTGAGTAGTTCGGTAAGGCTGGCATTGGGATTGTGGGGGGTGATCTTGTACTGCCCCCCCTCCCGTCGTAAATCCAGACCAAAGATGTCTGAGAGCAGCTCGGTCTCGCTGGTGTTGACGGCCAGGTCTGCCAGGTCCTCTTTGGCAGGATTACGGTCAGCCCTCTTGTCCCGGTCGTCCCCCTCGCCTCGCACCTCATCCTGAGTGGGGTCAGGCATGTTGGCTAACAGCTCTGACACCTAGGGGTGCAGTTCATCACATTATAAATATTGGTCTAGAGCAGGGGTGGGCAAACTTTTTGGCTCAAAAAATCTGACAGAAGGGCCAGACCACTAAATTATTAAACCTGTACCATTTCTTGCACAGACTGGTTAGTATAATGTGTGATGGAAAAGTGGTGGCTGTTATTATGTTCTTTGAAAACTGCAACAGTTTCTTGGCAAATAAGACTTATGGTACTGACTGGACTTCAGTCAATAATCTCTGACAAATATCTCTGTCCACTCCATATTTAAAACTTGTGTGAATGGAAGTTTTCTGTATGTAGATATGATGGTTGCTTTAGCACAAGCACAAGGCATTTAAGGAAAATGGCCAAATATATACTGTCTTATATTAAATTATAAATACTTTGTAAATGCTTGGCGGGCCACATTACACAGCTCAATGGGCCGCATGTGGCCCCCGGGCCTTAGTTTGCCCACCACTGGTCTAGAGACAACTTTGAAAGGTCTCAATTAAACTCTTGACCTGACTTGTGATAATCAAGTCCTTCCTGAGCCACAATCATCTTGAGAAAGCCATTCTAGCTTTTTTTAGTTCCCAGCTCAATTATTGCAACGTTGGTGTTGTTTTGTGTCTCTGGCCTGGACCTGACTGGAGCCTATCCCAGCAACTTTGTGCCTTAGGCTGGGTACACCCTGCACAACACATTTATTCACTAGGGATACTTTAGAGTTGCCAATTAACCTATATATGCATGTTTTAGGAAGGTGGGAGGCAGCCAGAGGACATGCAGACACCCCACAGAAAGGCTGGAGTTGGCAAAGGCTTGTTTTACAGTGACCACTAAATATTGTAAAATCATTTAGCTGATGTTCTTTTCCAAAGCTGCCACAGAGGACCACACAGCCTCAAAGGCACAGATTGAACAAAAAGAAGTCAATTGGATGAGTAAAAAACATGTGTGCAGCTGAAAGTACTCGTTTTGTTTTGTGGTGTGCAAAAGATTTGCACCTTCA
Organism: Rhyacichthys aspro; assembly: GCA_036850595.1. NCBI lineage: Eukaryota > Metazoa > Chordata > Actinopteri > Gobiiformes > Rhyacichthyidae > Rhyacichthys > Rhyacichthys aspro. The sequence goes on along the minus strand of CM072166.1, from coordinate 19,146,340 downwards.
TTACACATAATTACTGGCAAGATGAAAAATTATAAACATTATACTGTATGAAAATACAACTAAGAAACAGGTTAAAAAGAAAGACAAGGATCCTGCTTTTTGGAACAAGTAACCAGTAAAATTAGTCAATCAAAAGCAATTATCACATGATTGATGTCCTGATTACACATGCAAATGAAGCAATTAAATATGTGTATGCACAATTAATTTAAGTGGGAGCATAAGTGGCAACAGTAAACCAAACATACAGCATGAAGAGCACAAACCTTGATGGCCTTGGCACCCTCCACTAAGTTGCCCCCCATAAAGGTGTTGTAGAAGATGCGACAGAAGCCTCTGGCCACACTAAAGGCCACATGGAGCAGGCTGAGCAGCACTGACCAGTAGAAGGACAGCAGAGTGGTCACCATGTCTTTCACCGTCATGTTCTTCATCTTTTTCATCTGCTTTTTCAAGCTCTTCATGGACAGCACCTGTTGACAAAACATTTTATAAACAAAATACTGTTATTTACTAATATGAAAAGGTCCAGTTACAAGATCCTTTGTTAGGATGCGCCACAGAGAGTCTTATTTAAAATAAATATTGATTACAATATTATAAATATTAATAACAATGTTAATAGATAAAATTGCTGTGAAAACATCTATGTGAAGTACAGAGTGTGAATGGCAGCATAGATGTCTGTCTCTTAAAGGAGCTCTAAGGTGTAAACAGTAAACCACAAAGTGAACCACAAATAAATACAACTGTACACTACAACATCCACATCAGTCAAAACTGAGTGTCAAAAATCTAACTGATCTCGTTAGACATCTCATAAAAACATTGCCAATATTTATCCATGTTTCACTTTCCTTCCAGCTTACCTTGCCAGCATTAAAACAGACACTTTTTGGATTTCATTAGTGTTTACAAGTCAAGCAGACCAACAGCCAGTTGGAGTGTCCCTTATTCTAATAAAGTGGAGGACAAGCAGACCTGAATGTGTATGAGCATGTAATTGGCCAAAGCTGTTGGTATGAGCTGAACATTATCATCTATTAAAGTCCTTGATAATACAGTCTAGATTCTTTTTTTCACAGATGATCCCTGTCCCTCTAGGCCTACTTTTGCTGCTCACATGCAAAGGGATGGATGTGAGGTGTTGAAAAGAAATCTGTAATGTTGCCACCAGATCCCAACAAAAAACTACACATTGCACCTTTGAATGAATTTGAAAAAAAGTTTGTTGCGTGTGAGTTGTACCTTAATGAGCAGGATCACATTGTAGCGCAGTGCGACCAGGGCCATGCAGACTGTTGTCAGAGTGAAAAAGCCCATCTCAGAGTTGTCCTCGTCAGTCTTCTCACGCTCGCTCTCCTCTTTCACAGCCAAGCGCTCACCAGCATCTGACATCTGCGCCGCCAGCTGCATTTCAAAGATGGTGTCTTCACAGAAGTTCACAAACAGCTCCATCTTCTCCTTCTCTCCTCCTTCATTCACCACATCAAATATGAACTGACGCTTGGACTCTTTCACCTGGTCAGAGAGGAAAGAACTCTCAGGACTGTGCAGTGTTACAAATATGTGGCATATGCTTCACAAAAATGAGGTCTAGCAATTACTTAGTAAGTGGTGTATATTGTAAGCAAATATATATATATATATATATATATATATATAGTGTGCTAGGTAAAACACCAGCCACAGTCGAGATGTAGTTGTTGAGTGGCGCTAAGGGCAAAGCAAACACTATATGTGAGGAGAATAAGTCCCACCCACTTTTGAAAATGGTGACATTTTTCACATGACACGCAAGCAAAAAAGTATTCAGATACTTATTTAACCTAATAAAAGTATTATTACAACTAATAAACAGCAAAATGAAATTACTTCTTTTTCATTACTTTGAGAAAGTAAATAGGGTGGGTCTGAGGTGGAAGAGGGTGGCTGCCATGGTTTAGTGAGTGTCTGGAGACTCCAGGATCCATCACAGCAGTCCAGCTGTGAAGTGATAGTTCCAAATTATTTGGGCATCATCTATTCAGACGATAGTTTCATGATTTAAATTTGATTAACATCTAATCTGAATTTTAAGAATAAAATTCAAATAACATGTTAACTGACGGGTGTAATAATAATAGTCACAACAATACTACTACTACTATTACCACTACTAATAATCATCATTGTTGTTGTGATAATTATAATTATAATTATAATGGGGTCTGTAAGTGTAATTCCTTCAATTCCTTAGCTCTTTACAATGTATAGAATTATAACAATGTGTACTAACTCCCCTTCCTTCCAGTCTCTTTATTGTGTATTCCTAGGCCCTGTACTATGAAGCCGGATGAGGAGGCTAGCATTTGTTGATGTTGGTGGATAATTGTTCTGTTGAGATGTGGTTCATGTTTTTACAAATATTTGTCCGGTATTCAGCATCTAATGTGAACTGGAGATCTTGTTCCCATCTTGTTCTTGAAACAGGGCAGTAATTGATGTGTTGCTTGCTGAAATATTCTTATAGACTTTGATAGTATTCTTTTTTTACTACTGATGTTTATGAGTTCAATTGTTACTGTGGGAAGTTCTGTATTTTACAATTTTTAATATTTATTGCAAATTGCGATGAAAATCTGATTTTCCTGGTGCCGTACTCCTGGACCAATTGTGAAAATAAAAGTAGAGTGGTATTATAAAATATATGGTTTAGGTGTGCTTTATCAGTCCGGTTTTGGACATGAACATTTCTTTTGTCTATTAAAAAGTCTCCATATGGGAGAATAATTGTTAGGTGCTATTGGAGTGTTAGAAATCTTGTGAAAGTTCCATGTATGAATGGCCCGTCAGAGATTTTTGTCTCTTTACGTACATTTGCTGTGATTGATTGACATCTAACCAGGAATTATTGGATGAAGTGGTATTGATCCATTTAATAACATACTGAAGTTGGTGACTGATAAAGTAGTTAAGAAAGTTTGGTGCTTCGAGCCCTCCATTTGATTTTGATTTCTGTAATGCTGATGATTCGGGGGTTTATTTTTCCAATATAATTTTGTGAGAACAGAGTTTAGTGATTGAAACCCAGCAGGAAACTTAATTGAAATAGAAGAAAACTGGTAATCAATAGTCATTTTGATAGAGAAATTCTGCCCATAAGTGATCAGGGTAAGCACATCCAACGCTTAAGGCTCTCCACTGTTGTAGTGGTTTGAGATTGACGTTCTCTCACTCTGACAACCTGGGAGAGATATTAATTCCTAGATATTTAATACTGCCAACACTCAGGGAGAGACTGGCTGGTGGGACTGCCACATTCCAACTTTGTGGGTTGAGTGAGAGAATTTTGGATTTTAATCAGATAGAATAGCCTGAGATGGTAGAGAATTTGTTTATGAGACTATTGGTTTCAGGCAGTGAAAAGGAAAGGTTTGGTAAATACAGTAGTGTATGGTCGGCTTATCTTGTGATGTAAATTAATTTTCTTGATTGCTGTGTTATTATTATTTTGGCAAATAGCTGCAGTTCTGTAGGAGCCATACCTATGTTTGGGCTGTTTCCTTTTTAGTGTGTTTTGTTTATAAATGCTGATGGGGACAAGGGGCGGATATTGGCCCTAAAGGTTGTGGGTGGCACTGTAGGTGTGGCATCCACGATTATTGGTAAGTACACACACCTTTTTACGCTGCTGCTTGGAGCATAGGGGTGGGGTGAGCCTGGAAAGGAAACTTTCTGTTGACCTTGTCATAGTGGAAAAGAATTGCATTGTCTTTGAATTGGCTATGAAACACATTATGTTTTCTAAGGCTTGTGATAGGGAGCTAATAAAAACAGCATAATCAAGTGCAATTATTTGGTGTGCGTGACACCAGAAGCCAATTTCCTAGTCTTAGCCTGCCGTGGCATTAGGATTTGAATTCCTAATTTGCATTAATTATTCACAAAATCCACATTTTTGTGTGGCAAATAAAAATTTCCAGTTAAATTTGTTGAGTGCTTTCTCAGTGTCCAAAGAGAAAATGGCAGTGGACACTTTGGGGAGAGAGAGGAATAATGAATTATATTAAAAAGTCTGCGTAAGTTGTTTGTTGATTGTGGTCCTTTCATAAATCCAGTTTGATCTGAGTGAATGATATATGGGGGCACTTTTTCAATCCGTGATGCTAGTGTTTTACTAATGATTTTTGTATCTGTATTGATAAGAAATAGTGGCCGGTAGCTTAAAGGAGATGTGGGATCTTTGTCTGGTTTGAGTAGTAGTGATCATGTCTGTAGTATGGTGGCCCTGAGATGCATCATCAAATTGCTTTTGTGCACTAAAAAAAGAGAGGGACATTTTTAAAAATGTTGCTTCAAAAAAGATTCTCACAAATTTAAAAAAGATTCCAAGAATTAAAGCCATGTCTCAATTTAAAATGCTTGTTGGAAAAAAAAATTACTCCTCAAAATAAAAATAAAAAGCTTGTCTTAAATCAAAACATTCCCCAAATTAAAATGAAACACCTGAAAAGAAAAACATTTAACAATTTATATAAAGTGAATCTGAAAAAATGTGGCTAATGATAAGGAAGTGTTAACTAAAAATAAATCAATAAGGGAATTAGATTTGTGAGAAGGTGCCTTAACATTTGGATGGTGACTTCCATCCCCAAGACCATTGTCATTCATGAACTGTTGAATTGTTTCAGTGGATTGAGAGTTGTTTGTATTTTGATTGGTTCGGTCTAGTTTAGGCTTAATGACTGTATTGAAATTGTAACCTATTATTATTGGACAGTCACATGAAAAAGACAATAATAATTAGTGGGTCTATCTGTTTTTTTTGTTTTTTTTTGTAATAGACTTATATTCCCCCACTCCAAATGTGTAAAAAATGCAACGGGAAGTAAAAAATAAAAAAAGTCATAGCCAAATGAAATTTTACATGCATTTTCATCATGCAGTCATGAGCAAAAACGTATATGGAGACCACACCTACAGTACAGGAGCCATTTTGATTTGAATGTGTGAGCCTCCCAAATCTGCTAGGGTTTTCATCTGACTGGCACAAACTTGGTCCGCATAATCTAGACACATGTCATTAAAGTTGTAAGAGGAACTGTCATTAGTTTTAAGGTGTGGCCGTGGCAGGCCCAAAAAAATGTAGCTTGTCCTAGACAAATTAAATTTGATGCACACATCCATTACATGAACAAAGAAGCCAATGATGATCTTAGCCTATCTACATCTGTATTTTTAATTTATTTGTTTATCTAACAGGGATATTGCACATTAATGAGCATCTGTAACAAATGGCATAGCTGTAAATGTGCCTGATTATGGCAGAACTGCTAATTTATGTCAGCAGTCCCCAGGCAGATAACATGAATAACACACAATTAATAGAAAAAATACAAAAAACACAGGAGACAACAACAATCAAAAACAAATTAAAAGTGGTCACACATTTGTTTTGATTGTATCCACTCTTTCAAATGGCTCTTAAAAGTTTAATAAGTTGAACAGTCTCTTACTGGAAGTGGGAGGCTATTCCAATTTTTGCTTCCACTGGTGCATCTGTGTGGCACCTCACAGTCCCCATGAGTCAAGGCTCTGGTGCCAATCTCACTGTCAGACTTCAGCTTAATAAAGTCATTCAAAGGAGGTATGTCTATGGGGACCATGCCCTATCTCCTATAAGAAGGTGGCCATATTAATTAGAAAGTGGGTCCCACCTTAATTTTACCCTCAAACTTTAAAGAGTAACTCAACCCCTTAACTCCACCCACAAATGAAATTTGAAAAGTCTTGGAAAAGTGGGCAGAACCCAGCAGAGACAGAGGGGACGAGCTGAGGGCGAGGCTAAGTGAGGGGCGTGTACCTGAGACCCACAGTGACTGACTGATTGACAGATGTCAGATTGGCACAAGTATCTTTGCAACGGAGCGGTCCCTCTTTATTCTCCTCGTTTACCTGAACTGGAGGGCCTTGGTTTCTCTGTGGATACTGGGCCTGAACCAGAACAATTCAAAGACCAGTCTCAGCCCGAAGCACGGACTGACGAGGCATTTTTACAGAAAACGGGGACATTGGTAGAGTAACTTTGGCATTTAGGCTCATTTAGGCTGATGTACAAAGCATAGACTGATGAACTGTAAAATAATAATAATAATAGTAATAATAATAATAAAGATTGCTTTAGATTAATTTTGATTGAGATATAGTGAACACTATTCTATTGAGAGAGAACCAATGTACTGTGTTTGCAGCGCTCCGCTCAGACTAATGCTGCATTTATGTGAACTTGTTTTTAACAGCATAAGACGTAAAAAAAAAAAAAAAAGAGAGAGAAAAGAAGGTAATGTCAAACCTGACCTGTTTGTAGTGTTTAGTGCTAATATGCCCGGCTGATTTACTCAGTAATCATTGAGACATGAATAAAAATTAACAGGAACACTCCGTTTTTAGGAGTTAAAAACACATGGCATCAACAAACTAAGAACAACACTTGAACACATCATAAACTACGGTAGACTGAGCTTGTTCTTCTAAACTTTTTACGACACAAACAGAGTAAAATAACAGACAGGAGCCAGCGGCAGCGTGACTCAAAATATGTGTCGCTGATGATCTAAAAATGAGTGAGTCTATCTCTAAACACTGCTTGTGTTTTTTCTTTTTTTCATCCGCGCGTGTGTCGCTTTGTGACCGTGTTCAGTCGCTGCAGTGACCTAGTTCTGACAGAGCGCTCCCTGGAGGCGTGAGCTTGTACTGAGGACTGTACCACAGGTGTGGTTACCTGCTACAAAGGTGTGGTTAATGTACATCATGACATCATCATGATCAGGAAGTACAGTCAGCAGCATTTAACCTGAGGAGGGCAGCACTCATGGGTTTTACATGTGTTTTACACTATATTTATGGAATTAGACTGGTTTTTCAAATTTAGTCAAAAATAGGACGATAAACTATGAACTGTATTACTAAAGCCCCATTTATACACATCATCAGCTAAAAAAAGTTGTTTTAGGGTTTAGTTACTCTTTAACAAACTCAGAGAGGCTTCAAACTTGGTTGACGTCATCTAGATACTTCTGCCATCAATAGTCATTAAAAACTTTGTGTAATTTTGAGGAGCATTAAAACTCCTGTGACTTTCCTAAACAAAAGTTTGTTTAACGCAGCCAAACTTAAATTTGGTATACACATTCAGGATGGGATCATGAGCAAAAAAGTCCAGGGGACCACACCCTGTCACCAACAGGAGGGCAACCATCTTGAATCAAAGAGTCTTCAGTCACTCCTTTTTACAACTTGGTACATATATTCCTCAGAGTGAACCTTACAAAAGTTGGTTACAGCCATGCTCTGTGATGCACAGCAAGTCACTGATGTGTGTCCTTCCGCGGTCACAAGTGGTGTGAGGACTCTTTATCACTGCTTGCAGTTTTAATGATGTTTGTTTCTGGGACCGATCTGGTGAGCATGGTGAAATGTGATATCCTTAACAGAGTCCATAGATTTTTTTAAGGGGAGTGGCCATAAAGTCTTCTCTAAAATCAGTTTTTCTGCGTCGTCATTGTCAGTCTGTACAGGAATCCCAAAAAAACACTAGATCAGAGGTCCCCAACCCCTGGTGGTCTGCTGACTCATATGCTGCTGATCTGTATTTTCTTTTCTTTTTCATTTTGTGTGTTTTATTTTGAATGCCGGAGCCTCTTTCACACACTTCACTCCACTTGACTAACTCTCTCACACTTCTGCAAACTAAAAATAAACTCCGCTTTGACGTTCTAGCTTCACTACTCGGGTCAGTCTACTCCCTGTTACTCATAGAGAAATGCTGGTGAGCCTAAAAGTTTTAAATGTTTTGAATAAACCACATAAATATTAACCACATTTAAGCGCGTGCCGTTAACTCATGAATATTTGAGCAGCTCCATGATAAGAGGAACGCAGGGTCTCAAAAGAAATGGCTTTCTTGTGGGAGATCGCTGACCCCACCCCCATGGTCCATCACGTTTTGTTACTATTATTGTATAAGAGTAGTAATTAAATTAATGTTGAAACTGTAGCACACAATTTGCGTGTTATGCACAAGTACTTCAAATCCACCCCGTGTTTTGTTTTTAATTGTACAACAGTAATTTTCAGCTGGATCATGACAAATTACAAAAAGTGGTATTTAGACTTGTGAGAGCAGTGCCACAGCACAGTGTAATGGCGCTGTGGAGAACCCACACTCATTTCTTTGTAAAAATCTGACGAAGAGATTACCTGAGGTTTTTCCCACTGCGTTCGGCTGGACTCGCTTATCTCAAAGTAAACCCTCTCGATGCGTTTGGCACTGCCCATGATTTCAATCCTGCCCAGATATGGCTGGAAGTAGTTGAGCACACTCTCTGCCAGCTCCAGGAAGGTCTGCAGCCGAGTGTCATGTGGCATGTGCTCCGATAGGTTGGTCAGTAAAACCGCCACATTGAAGCCTATGTCCTTTAAAATCAAACATCATCATTCGTTTCAACTTCTCAATTCTCTATGTATAACTGAAGGTAAATACTGCAAATATATTCCAACAACAATTCAAATCAACTGCTGTACCTTGGCCGGCTCATGGAAGCGCTGCACAAATTCTTCATAATCCAGGAGTTCGTTCTCATCAGTCTCAGCACAGGACAGCAGGAACTCAGTCTCGGACTGCGTGTAGTGCTTATGGCTCTCCATGGCCTTATGGAAGTCCCTCTTGGAGATGACACCTGTTGGGTCATTTACAAACAGTTACATGTGCCTGCACAGACATGTGTTCAGGGAAGTGTGACTAAAATAACATAAAATATAACACGTGTTTTGCCTTTTCCATCCTGGTCATACTCCTTGAAGGTATCAGAGGAGGTAAGGTCTTTCAGTTTGAGGAACATGTCAAAGAATTTGAGGATCATCTCCACATTGTTGGAGGACTCCACCAGCATGTCCACCATCTGCTTTCCAATAGTACCATTCACCACATTCCCTGTTCACAACACAATAACACTAATGTTTAGGTGAACTCTTACTCCAAACTGCCCATAAAAACTAAATGTGAGATTTAAAGTTTCTCTCTCAGTCTCTGTAAATAACAGCCAATTGTCCTGGGTGAACACTGTGCCCCACCCATTGCAGCTATAAAGGCTCCAGCCACCAGAGGCATTAACATTTTGACAGAATAGGGTGCTCACCCTGCTGACAGGAACAGTTTGTGAAGAAAAACTTAGTGGGCTCTGAGCAGTGGAGAGGCACTTTTTTACAGTGTGTTCCTGTGAAATGGTTGTGTTAAATCAGTCTCTCTTACATAAATTATATTTTATAGAAAGAAGTTTGAGTAAAATGTTGTTTTTTTTTATTTAACATTTTATTTAAATAAATAAAATGTATGAATGACTTGTCAAGGCATATAGCCATATACAACAGAGAAAACGTATTTCTTAAAAATAATCATTTACAATTGTTTTGGATCATGATTTGATTTTCATATTTATAATGATAGTAACAATACTCAGAAGTAATTAACTTTACCCTCCAGCATGGACAGTAGCATGACCACCATGTCCTTCTGCAGATCCATCAGTTCTTTCAGTAGATCGATCTGACTGGAGTCCTACAAGAAAAAAAATCACAGTCTCAACATACAACAGTTTAGCTGTTCTGTTTTCAGTAACCATTAGAGTAAGGAAACCACATGTGTTAAGTATTAAGACAGACTCAACCCAGAACGAGAGGGAGCGAGAATTCCTAAGAGCCAGAAGAATCCAGGATGTGGGCTGAAAAGCAGGTCAAGCCATATGACCAGAGTTATTGGAGGCCATAAGTGTGCATGTGTTTCCTTTGTCATTTATGTTGTTTATGTACATTTGATTTACCTGAATAATAGTAATAACAAATATAGTCGTGGCGATGATTAGCCCTCGCCAGTCGCAACCCGGTGCTGGTGCCGAGATTAAACTGTAATGCTATCTCAGTTGGGGTTCTTAAAAAGCCTGCCAAATGTTGGGAAAATACTGGATGTATATGGTATGGCTATCCATGTACTTTGGAGGTGGTGCCGAGTTTAAAGTTTATTGCCATATATCTCAAAAGCTCACAAATCTGTTAAACGAGAAGTTAAGCACTGAATGTTTTACTATATATATAGAGTTGGCGAATGGCATATTTTCTTCGCCAAAATCCAAGACACATGAAGGGAGGCTGCAAAGTCCTTCTCTTGAGTGGTACATGACCTTACTATTGTAGTGCAGCTGCGGTTGTAAGATGCTAGCAGACTTTTGCTGCTCTCTCTTCTGTGCCTTCAGGATAAATTACCCGAAAAGTTTGGTGTTTCTCGGTGTGGTGTCGCCGAACAGGGTAAAGTAAAATAAGGTAGGTAAAATAAACAGGTATTCCTCAGTCCAGCCAGGGTTAAATTGACTGTTTTCACTGTCAATTTTACGTTTAAGACTTGAGAGTGACATCTTTTTTGCTGGTAAAGTATCACGTATTGCATTCTGGGTTGGGCGTTACTAGGCTATGCATAGTGTAGAAGATGTACACGAGGGGCTTCCCATTATAAATTTGTAGGGGGTGCTGGAGAGCCATTTTTTAAGATAGTCCTATTATTTGCTTATCATTGTGTTCAGGTAATTAATGAGCACAAACTCTTCTGTAGTTTCAACTAGATCTGACAATGTTTGTGAAAGTTATAGGAGATTTTATTTTTCCCAAAATGGCCTTCTTGTTACAAGCATGCTGCGGCCAAACCCGATAAGATATCAAAAAACTATGGATAACTTTTGTTGACACACGTGTCTAGGTGACTCTGACCTTTTGGATTAAAACCTGAGGGTGTGATTTTGGGCGTTACATGTTCCACCCAAAATGGTGGACTTGTCAGGGGGCAAAGCCATAACAATATTTTAAGTCAGGCTCGATGTAAGGAATGTGTGTACTAAATTTCGTAACTGTACGCCAACAAAAATTTACTGTCACTTCCCATTGGCGTAATATATTTCCACTTTTCTAGGGAGCACTGTCGAGCCCCCTTTTTATGGATTTGTATGGGATCTCCAAAATAAATTTTTCTCAGATCCTGAATTTTGGGTAAAGTTTGGGGTCAAATTAGCACTCAAAGAGCAGAAGAAGAATAACGCCCTCATCACCAGCTTTGGCTCGGGCCTAATAATTAAAGCCGCAAGCATATATAAATGATAAAGGCCCTCGCCTCCCCTTGTGACCGTAGGGGGCACGTGTCCTTGGGAAGACTGCATGTAGCCTCCCATTGCAGCCGTGGGGGCAAATATCCTTGACAGGACTGCATTTCGCCTCACCTTGCAACCACGGGGGGCAAATGTCCTGGGCAGGACTGCATTACGTAATTTAAAGTGCTGGTTGGCCAGTTTTAAAGACAGCTCTATGTTTCATGACTCTTTGAAATTTTGGTGACTTTTCAAGCACGTTTAGGGGGTCAAATTAGCGCTCAAAGAAAAAAAATAAAAATAAAATAATAATCCTAGCGGTTACTATAGAGCCCTCGCCACCGGCTATGGCTCAAGCCTAATAATAATGATTCAAGTGATTACAATAGATCCCTCACACCGGCTATGGCTCGGTAAGAGTAAGAATACTTATAGAGTGCTTGAGCAGGGCTGAGAGTGTTTACACTAGCCAAAAGCTCCATGTTTCAGGAGTTAACTGTGCTTAGGCACAGTTTAAATTGCCAGCGTGAGTTACGTTTTACAAAAACCCTTTTTACACATGCACTATCCTTTGTGACTTTGCCCTAGTACAATTTCTGGAGGGCTTTGTGAACAATGTCAGGAGGTACTATTAGTGCATAAACCTTCTCACTGAGAAGGAGTTGCCTTGTTTGTCTGCCATCATCATGTTGTAAATAGGCTGCTCTGTTAAACCACTATCTCCGGACAGAGACGTGTGAAAAAAGTGACTTTAAAACAGAGTAAACTAGTGCTAGTACTGGAAAATATCACCTACTCTTTCAGGTGAAAATATAGGGCTCTCTCCACAATATCATGTACATCACAGGACAAACCATTGTACAGACCTGGGACAGCTTCATCTGCATGTGAGCAAACACGTGCAGGAAGCCCACCACTGCATCCCAGAGGCGGCTGTGGGCCAGACTTTGCTGGTTCCCAGTGCAGGGCCCCTGCAACAGCACAGGATAGGACATTACAAAAACTACAACACAATTTTTGATAGTTTTTGTGATTCATATCAACCAGTTAATTTTACCCAACATTAATAGTCCTGATGTACCTGGATGTACTCAGTGAGTGTGTTGAAAACTTGCTTGGCAACATTAATGGCTTTAGAGAAATTCCTCTGGCCCTGCTCATCGATGACGTCTTTGCCCGAGTAATACCAGTAGAAATCACTGATGGACTCCTGAAGAAGGAGAAGGGCATGTAAAATATCACATTGAAAAGAGATTATCAACAACAATATATGTTTATTGATGAAATAAAGACCGGCAGTCACTCACTTGGACTCGCAGAAGGTAGTCCACAGTGGAGATGATAATGTTGACTGTTGTATTGTTCCCAGTTTGTGTCCTTAGGTAATTCTGGAAATCTAAAACAGACAACCGTATGTAACTATTATGATGCAGGCCAATTATGGAGAAAAGTCTAACTCTAAAGATTAGATAAAGATAGTCAAATAATGGAGTTGCAAGAAGCTCCCTGAGTTTATGTACTTTATGACGGATCAGATCTTAAGAAAAGATATACAGAAACATTAAAACCCCCCTACAAAGAGAATCTTTGTGGAATATTTTGCTTCAGCGTGCCTCTAGGCAAAAGACAAAGTTCTGATGCTAATGCAGTCATCCATATAGAAACAAAGCATATCTCCAGCACTGTGTTGTTGATTTAAACCCATTACAGACCTGAGTTGTGTCCTTCACAGAGCAGCTGAAGGAAGCGGAAAAGGTCACAGGTGAACTCATCGTCCTGCATGACCTTCTCACCTGCGAGAGAGAACACACCCACAACAGGCCGACAGAGCCCATGCACAAGCACATCCAGACGAAACCAGCACATCCAGAAAGGGTCAGGACAGGAGGACACACAAGAAGATGGAGAGTGAACAAGGATTCAAAAGAGGCTGTGCTAATGGGACAAAATCCCAGTCTTTTCTTTGGGTGGTTTCAGGGTACACATCTCCTACAGTAGCTACTGCACACAGAGTCTTAAACAGAAGGCAGCCACAGCACTCAGCAGTGGACTTGTTAATCTGCAGTCAGGACTAAAGCCACGTTTCCACTGAGCTTTGCAACGTGGATTGGGTTGGTATGGCTTGTTGAGCTTTGGGTAATCCCTCAAGAGGGTTGTGTTTCCACTTTGGCATTAAGTGAAAAAGCCACAAAAAGACAGGTGAGGCTGTACACTTTTGCAGTCAACCTCTTTGAACTGCATCCCTAGCCAAGAATACTGAAAATGTTTTGTTGTTCTTTCTATTTTGAAATGAACTATACTCTGTAGCTTACTTTTTCAAAATGATACATTCATATACAATAGGTTTATTAATGAGAGCAGTATCAAGCGTCAAGTAATCACATTAAGCTGTGTATGAAAAGAGACTTGTGACTTGACTTGGACTTGTGACCAAAAGACTTGGACTTGACTTGGACTTGCACAAAAAGACTTGTGTACATCTCTGTAGAATTTCATGAAGCAAAAGCTGCAAGACACTGATTGGATCTAAATCAAAAACAGCTGCTGCTAATAAATAAACTTGGAATGGATTTGGAAAAATAAATTATATTTAGCATTATTTTTCAGAGGAGCACAACAAACTGCAGTGTTTAGCTGCCCGCTGATGGAACCACAGCTGAGGGAGAAATTAGTGCTATGGTGCACTATCTTGTCACATTTCCTACACTAAAAATGTACAGTAGCCACCCATACTGTTCTGATCCAGTGGAAATGTGCCTCAAGGCAGTCTGTGCTGAAGTCTGTTATATAAGGGCAATCTATGTTTGCTCATACAACACCGGCTGCAAATGTAAATACAGTTTGCTAAATTGCAACTTTGAACCAGAAAATGCAGAAAGAAAATGCAGAACATGAGACAGAGAGGGGCCTAAAACAGTGATAGAAAACAGTAACAAAAGACATGTACACACCACAACAAAACTGGTCTGAGCTGAGGGAGAGAAATCTGTTGGTCAACAAGACTGAAAGTGCCCATGAACAGAACCCAGGCCATGAGAGGCAGCACTGAGAGCACAATGGCATCATTTACTGGAGTCTGACTGGCCATACGTATATTGTTATTTAAAATTTGAATGCACTGTTCTTGTCTTGTTGCAGTCTTATGAAACACATGTTGTGACAATTGTTAAAGGCTGTGTTCCTTGACAGGGACAAGTGACAGTTTTCAACGAGTTAAAGAAGGAATATGCTAAAACACATCTGCAGACATAGCAGGACTGGAGCCAGTTTAAATGTGAAACTGTATGAGAGCACTTTCAGTCTTCCCAACACATCATCCACAGGAAGGACATTCATTTTTCATCACTTGTGTAAAACAAAAAAGACCACACTCAGTTGGTCTTAAGTTTTTCTCAGAATATGTAAACTGCATGTAACAGTTTAATAGGATTTTTGACAGCAGTGACTTGTCTGGTCCATGTCATTCAACACAACCACAACATTTACTCCACAACTTCATCCAAAACTCAACAAGGGACAGATTAATTGAAGTGTTCACATCAACAAAATGACCAGGAGTAATGTGTACAGCAACTACAGTTCAGTGGGACAGTGAGGAGGATCACAAGAGAGAGGGAGGAAGAACAAAGGGAGAAGTCACAGGTCAACAACTGGAAAGTGGCACAAAAGAGCTGCAGCTGCTGTTCTCACACGTATAGGTCATTACTTATAGATCATACCTGCAGACTCTGGTTGATAAGATTATGACAAATTTCAGTGCTCCATTCACACACCAGAGTCATTTGTTTGTAAGTACAGCAGGGGGGTGTAGAACCACATGGTCTTTTGGCCCCACTATTACTTCTGCTGAGGGTTTGCTTTGTAGCAATGCATCCAGGTGGGCAATATGGCTCAAACACATCAAATAAGCAATCTTAAGACCACCACAGCGACTTAACTACTGAGTGACATGAACACCAGACAGCTGGTGAGTTTTGCATTATTTTACTTTAAAAGGTATAGTTTTTGGAGATGCATTACTGTAACTGTCACTGTCACTGCCCTATGAAGTGTAAACTACAAAAAGTAACTGGCCTCCATATCTGCAAAATAGCCTAATAGATAGACTAGGCCTACCCTTCACTACATGGTGCACATCCCAAATATTAAAATGATCAACTTCTAATCATTTTGACTTTGCTAAGAAAATATTCTGGGAACTAACACTATAAACTAGGGTAAGCTTTGTTTAATTTATTGGCCTCAAACCGGACAATACAGTATAAGCCCAACAGTTGCACTCAGATTGCTCATTTCACGCTAAATGATAAAATATCTCAATATTTAATTTTATGTTTTTGTGCTTCTTACTTCTGTCTAAATAAACATTTTTAACTGGGTGTAACGGTCCATTTTCGATTCGCAACACTTCAAAGATAAATTTTGTGCCACATATTTATCCACAAAGGATGTTGCCATGCCCACTGCCATTGCTACTCCCTAAAGAGCAGTAAACAATTGTGCTGCTGTACACTTACAACAGTGCTTCCTTTCAGCACTGTGCAGTTTTATAGCTAAATATTTATGTAAAAATTATTAGAAGAAGAAGTTGTTTTTTTTGGCCCTGTTTAAGCTCCATGCAGCTTTAAGGGTGTTTACAGTAGAAGACAGAAAAGTGGCTGAGAACACATTTCACAACAGACAAGCACCAAAACATTACTATCTCCAAGGACAGAACAGGTCTGAGGAGCCAACAAAGGTGGACGTGAGGGATGGATGTGGGCAGGGCAGATAATGGCATTATTAAGATTTACACTGTGCCAGATGTGCTCCAAATCCTGAGGAAGAGTTTAACATAGCAGGCTGAAGTTTTTGAATCTTCACTTGAAAGATCATCTATTTACTATTTAGCCTTTTCACTTTTTCTTGGGTTTTTATTTTATTTTAATTTTCCCCCAGGCCTAAAGTTTCCGCTCTAGAAAGCATTTGGGCATGAGCTGAGGTCATAGGCCAATCACAGCATATAAATGGACCAAAGTACAGGGAAGACTGACTAATTTGCTGCTCAGAACATCACAGCATCAAGCTCTGTTATGTCTGGTGTTTCAGCTGTGAGGGTGTAGCCGGGGGGAGGGGGGCAACATAGATGCCATATGCAGTAGTTTGAATTCACAGTGCAAGGGATGGTAATGCTACCTAAATGTATAAACAGTTGATGATATGAGGCATTTATGTATTTTTTTTCTTGACATATGTTCATCAAAAGAACAAAACCAGTTTTGTGGCAATTTTTGGTTTTGCTGGCTGAAAATATTTTCAACCTCAGTGTAGTTTTAGCATTAGTTCAACCAAGTTCATAAGATTGACTGCAAAGGCTGTAAAAATACTCCAATACCATTTTGTACACCTGGAAAAACAGCCAGCCATCATAGATGAAGTCAGCAGAAGAGTGGTAGTTTGAGCAGCTCAAGACTCAGGATCTGAACATAACTGACACAGCGGCTCAACAATCAGAAAGGAGCAAGAGAGAGACCAACCAATCAACACAAAATGGCAGAGGCATAATTACCACGCTCATGACTGGTGACTGAGGGAGGGAAGTGCAGAAAACAAACATGAGAAAAGAAAGAAAACAGAAAAGAAAGAGAGAAAGAAAGAAGGTAAGAAACAGAAGGATTACATACAGGGAACTTCAGGCCTCAGCACTGACTGTGTACGGAGGTAATCTGCAGTTACACTAGCTGTGGGGGTCACTACAAAAACACAAATATAGAACAATGTGGGTTGCAGCCAGGGTCACTGGGCTAAGGGGAGCTAATCAGATGACACCAAAAATGAAATGAACAAGTTTAAAAAACTAAAAAAAAGAGTTTAAAAAACAATTATTAATAAGTGGTCACTATACTTTTATACAGTGAGTGTAACAAGTATGAAAACAAAAAAGGGTAGGCAGTTGTTCCAGACATATGAGTAAATCATAATGCACATGGACACCAGATACTACAAAAGTTTAAATCAAACTCTGGAGCTGCAGCACAAAATATGAACACAGGAAAACATTGGGGATGAGCCCAAATTCAACTGGCAGATAATACAAATCCTCATCAGACCAGGGCTGGTCTGGGCTTATATGTGCTGAATCCATTTATATTGGTCAGGTCAGGTGGATATGGAAAATATGTCAGAATATCATTAAAAATTACTGACACAGAAAAATTACCTGATCCTTCCTCTGTCACCATTCCCAGTCCTTCTGCTTTGTTCTGCCTTTCAAAGGCGTTTAAGTCCAAAACACTGCAAAACAATAGAACTGTCAGTTATTATAATAACCTGCTTCTTTACTTCTAAAACAAACATATAGTTACAGATCGACATATCATAGTTCTTCGGTTTCAGTCTTCATAGATTAAGGTTCTAGCTCTAGTCATCCTTGTATCCACTCAGCATGCAATTTCTGATGGTAACTGATAAAATACAACTATCTGTTCTCATGCAGTGTAATGTCCTTGGAGACTCTGATGTAAAATCAGTGTCTATCTGTACTGTATCAAAGCTATGCGTAACTTTGTTCTGGGAGGCCTCCTTTCATATGGCCTTGGTCCATGTGAGATTCTGCATGCTATAAGAATAAAGAGATTGCATTCAAGATTCCTCTCCTTCAAGCCAGATCCCAAAGCCCCAGTCCTCTCTTCTCCAGGTTTGGAGCTTGGAAACCGTGCAAAGCAGGACAAGATTCCGTGGGAAAAACCTCTGTTGTACATTCAGTGAAGTCCACTGGGGAGGAGAGTGACTGGACAAAAGGATCTAAATCCTGAGGTGAAAGTTGCAATTTGTATCAAAGTTTCAAAAAGACTGCTTCAAAAAATGTCTTATATCTCAAATAGAGACACAACTTTTAGGGCACTTAGCCATTGCTTAGATAACAGGTGCTGCACCACTGGACACAGCATACACAGTGTGCTTCTTTAAGGGGTTACCCATCCCAAACCATCCCGTTCTGACCTGGCTCGTCCCAGACCATGAGTCTAGTTACCTGCAGGACTGCATCAGACCAGCCAAGCTCTGAAAGAAGCCCACATCCTTTTTGTCTTTGAGATAATCCAGCATTTTCTGTCAGAGGAAAAAAGGATCACACAGGGCCATGGCTGTGCAGCTAGAAGGTCAGAGGTCAAATGCCATACCTGCTGTACAGTAGAGTTCCCTCCGTTGAGAATAGCTATGCCCAGCTTCAGAGTGGAGGCTACCATGAGGCCCATCTCACCTGATGGTAGATTCAACAGGTATTTAGATTCACATGTGTAAATATGAACATGTGGGCTAAGCATTTGGCCCTTTTACTAGATGGGTTTCTGTCCAGACCCAAAGTCACAGATGAGATGTAAACCATTGTTCATTTTGTCCATTCAGAGAAATGCATCTGTAAAATAAATGGACTGTTCAAGGAGAATAATAGAAAAATGTCCTGCTAATCATCAATGGATTGACAAGCAATAGCAGGCAGATTGTTTGGCCAGCACCTAAGGACACTTGTCTACACTGTCCTTCAGCCACTGCTTGACTGGAGATGTAAGAGTTGGAGTTACTCATAAATGATTTCTAAACAGTTAGTATCACTTCTTATGGTTAAAAACACTACTGTCTTCAGGCTCAGACTCACAACTCTCAATCTGAACTATGAACCAGATTAGACAACAGGAACAGTAATTAAACAGTTACATCTGTAATGACATTCAGCACTTTGGAGCCAATAACTGATCTGTGTTTGCTGTACCTTTGCTGGCACTGATGGTTTGAAGCACCATCTCTGCAGCTCCACGGTCATGCAGCCGAGCCTGCTGGTACAGCAACTTTTGTTTCTCCATCTCCTTCTCCTGTTCAGTTGAGACCATATGCTGGAGATAAGTCACAGACACAGCCATGCCAGTATAGAGTAACATGCCAATGACAGATATACCTCAAAAGTCTTCACTTCCTCACCATCTTCATCCTCTTCATCATGGCAGCTCTGAGGAGCAAAGAACCAAATACAGACTCTTATGTGAGGTGAACATTTACAGTCACCTTTCAAAGCCGAGATGAAAACTAATTAAAAGTGTATATGAACAATGAATAAATAAATAAATAAATAAATCGAGAGGACTGGAAAGAATGAAGAGTAAGCCAGTTTTAGGTGAGTATAGACTGGAACATAGAGAGAGGGTGAATTGGGTAGCACCAGGATCACCAGGCTGGGTTCTAGAGGTGAGCATAGTGTTAGCTCATACCTTAGCCATGATGTCTGCATAAGCCATGTACAGGATATCCTCATCCAATTTACTGCAGAAGACACAAAAAGTTTGAGAGTCAAAAGACCAGACTGAATGAGGTGGAGAGACATGTCTAAAACCAGTACTTCAGCATTAGTTAAATTTAGGACTCAAACAATTTTATTATTGTGTACAACACAAATGTGAAGTTTAAATAATTACCAAATGTAAACTCTTTTTAACCATATAGACAGGGCATATTAGTCACAGTTCTGTGTATTTTTTGTTTGATGTCTCTGTGAGGATGTTAGCGTATGATGTCTGATTGCATCTAAATGGTACCCACCATTTCTCAGTTAGGGCAGTTCTACTAAACAGTTTGATGAGCTGATGAAGCGGATCAATGTGGTTCAGCCCTTCTTCCTCATCTGATGGCTCCTGTTCACCTGGTTTCTGTCATTAACAAATGTTTATTATCTATTTTTATTGAGTATGTTAGTAAATAATGTAAAATCACTGCACCACAATCTAGTACAACATCAATATCCGTGTGTTTAAGGACTTACTGCCAGGTCCTCTATGAGTTTGTCTTCAAAGTAATGTTCCTCTGCTTCTATCCAGGACTTCTCGTAGCCCTGCAGAAACAGGTTGACTGCCCGGTGCCTTGTTGTGGGCAGTTAGGTCCATCAGTAATGACACTATGTGCTCTAAAGCGTGCAGTGTATACTAGTGTTACCTTGGTAAGTTATAGAGTGGTGCCATCCTGAAACATGCCACCACTGCCCTCTTTCTCTGTTTGGACAGCAATTTGTGCCACACAGCTTTCTTACTGCGCTGAGGATGCTCAACCTGATGACAAACCAACAGGACAGCAGACAAAACAAACAAGCTTTAAAGATGGAGCCCAATTACCTCACT
This sequence comes from Rhyacichthys aspro, assembly GCA_036850595.1. NCBI lineage: Eukaryota > Metazoa > Chordata > Actinopteri > Gobiiformes > Rhyacichthyidae > Rhyacichthys > Rhyacichthys aspro. The sequence goes on along the minus strand of CM072166.1, from coordinate 19,126,029 downwards.
ACAAAACCCCTTTTAACCATCCATTACTGACAACTATGTCCTCTTTGTTTCCTTTCTCAAACTATCCATTTCTTTTCTATTATGTGGAATCAATCTTTAAATGAGTGTCCATAAAATGCTGCTGGACTGAAACTTTATTTCAAAGATTTTTTTGTGGTGTCCTGTTGCCTTCATTTGACAAAAACAATTGAAACACCATAATCCAGAAATTTATGTTGTTTATGTGGTACATGCTCTACCATCTGAAACACCTCTGGACTTAGAACATCTGTCCAGTGTAACAGGCTCATCACTAATGTAGCTTCTTGTGTGGCACTGCTGACTTTACCAGTCCGTCTTGAAGCTTAAAGGCACACAGTTAGAATGTGACACTATTAACAACTGTGGCAGACACTGACCTGGTCCAAGTGGAACAAGACATGAGCGATGTCCAGGACTCTCTCCACGGTCTTGTCTGGGTCAGATGAGTCTTCATAATGATTAGGGAGGTCTCGATACAAAGCCCTCTGCCAACGAATAGCTGGGTCCTCCAACTGTCCAACAGACAGGTGCAATCTTTCACAGCTATAGTCCACTACACTGGATCTTTTATTTGTTTTCTTTTATTGATAAATGTGCTTTGTTTCATTATGGCACAATAATTTTTAAAGATATTTCATGTTTAATTATTTAATGTTTTAAAAGGTAATTAAAACATGCATTTTAACACAAGGGTTAAACATGGTACATTTACAATTTATTAATAAGCTAAAAAAAAAAAAAAAAAAAAAAAAAAGGCCCAAGCACATTTAATATATGTTTATTTTATGCTGCGTATTCATGATTAAATTGAAAGTGTGAAAAAGTGTAGAGGAAGAGAAGTTTAAGAGTATGGAAGCGGATTGCATTCACACAAAAAAAAGAAAAGAAAAGAAAAAAGAAAAGAAAAAACTTATCTCTTGATTGCAAGAAAAGATGTTTAATTTCAAGAAAAGATGTCACAATTATGAGATAATTTTATCATAATTACAGGAAAAGATGTCGTAATTACGAGATAATTTTCTTATGATTACAAGAAAAGATGTAATTACGAGATAAGCTTTCGTTTATATTCCAGCTGTTTACACATCTGTCGCCTGTCTATGACTGCTCAGCACTCTCACTCACAGACACACAATTAAAATTTGTGGCTAGATGTAGATTGCATATTTGTTGCAAGACCTATTCTATATTAGGTTGTTCTTTTGTTGTCATTAATACTGGTTAGGTCAGTGTTTTGGTTTTAGTAATCAGCAAATAAAACATCTTGTGTTGGCACAATTGGTGGCAGTCTGTCTGGTAAAATTGTGTGCTTGGCATTTTTTGGCCCTGGGGGAAAAATAAAAGGGGACCTCTGGTTTAGACAAAGGACCTGCTATATATAAAGCTATATTTTAAGTTTAGCCACTTTGCTTAAAGTAGTTATTGCTAGGATCCATGGCCATAGCCAGCTATGAGGTCACCGAGGTCCACACCTCGGTAAACATTTAACACTGAACAACTATAAACAGGGGTGCATATAACGGGTACACCAGTACAAATGTGGAGTAAAAATCATCAAATGAGTAGGGCCAGTTATCTCATTAAACAAGTTTTCCTCTGAGTCAAACACTGTCAAAGCAAGGGGCTTCTGTGCTGCCTCTGTCTCTGTCCTTCCTCTGTCCCTCACACTGCCCCAGCTCTGACTGCTCTGCCTAAACTGATCTCAGATCAGTATCCTGTTGTAATATTACATCCATGGGTTTCTCCCACAGTCTGGCTCTTAAAAATACATTTTCAAATTACTCTTGTTTCTCCATCTTGTAGATCTGGTTTTAATATTTCTATTAAATTATCTTAGTTAAGGTCAGTATATATTCAATTATAACTGAAAGAAAAGGCAATAGTCTGATTGTATTGTATTAAAATATGCCTAAAATAGAACTGATCACCCAGAAACCCCTAAATGTTACTCAGGGGTGATGTAGACCCTTAATGCCTCTACATTTAGTGTACTGCGGTTTCAATTCAGCATTTGGTGGTCGTCTGACAAACTGCCTGCGGCCCCAAACACTGAATTCAAGCCTCAGTTCAAGCCAAGCATGGTTGTGCAAGCATCATTATCATGGGGATGTTTCTTAGACTCTGGTGTTGGGTCTATTTATCACACACTAGGCATCAGTTTGAATACATCAAAACTCTTGAAGAAGTCCCGTTGCCTTTTGCCGATGAGGAAATGTCCTTAAAATGGGTGTTTCAACAAACAGCAGGAAGAGCAGTATTTTGGTTCGTTGTGGTCGTTTGGTGACTTTATGAGGTGGCCAACGCAATCCCTGAACCTTAATCCAATAGAAAACTTGTGGGTTACATCAAAAATGCTGTTTCTGAGGCAAAACCAAAACCAAGAAATGTAGAGGAATAGTCCAGTGGTCACGGGCTGTTCACAGGAGCCACAAGCAACAAAGATGTGTCAGCTTCTCAAAAGCACTTCTTATCTATGAAATATTCAGTGATTCACAGCAAAGACCAATCTGAAACATTTTTCAGTTTATACAGTTTGAGTTTGACATTTTTTTCTTAACTGTTTCAAATCATCAAACAAAGTTGAATATTAGATAAAGGCAACTCAAGTAAACATAAAACACAGTTTTTAAGTCTTTCACATTACTGTAGAGGAATTTTGGCCCACTCTTTGCGGAATTGTTTTAATTCAGCCACATTGGGGGCCGCCTTTTTAAGGTCATGGATTCAAGTCCGGACTTTGACTAGGCCACCCAAAAGCTTAATTTATTTTTTTTAAGCCATCCATAAGTGGACTTGGTGGTGTGTTGTGGATCATTGTCCTGCTGCAGAAGTGCGCTTTAGCTTTAGGTTACAAACTGACTGATACTCCTTCAGGATTTTTTGTTAGAGAGCAGAATTCATTGTCCCAATCACAGCAAGTCACCCAGGTCCTGAAGCAGCACAGCAGCCCCACACATTTCGAACCACAATACTTGATGTTGATATGATGTTCTTTTTTTGAAATGCTGCTTGCTGGGCTTTAACCTCAGATGTAATGGGACACACACCTTCCAAAAAGCTCAACTTTTGTCTAGTCATTCCACAGAATATTTTCCCAAAGGTCTTGGGGATCGTCAAGATGTTTTTTTGACAAAGTGAAACGAGCCTTTATGTTCATTTTGGTCAGTAGTGGTTTTTGCCTTGAAACTCATGGAGCCATCAATGCCATTTTTGCCCAGTCTTTTTCTTATGGTTGAGTCATAAACACTGACCTCACCTGAGGTAAGTGAGGCCTGCAGTTCTTCAGATGTTGTTGTGGGTTCTTTTGTGACCTCTTGGATGAGTTGTTTCCGCGCTCTTGGAGTAATTTTGTAAGGCAGGCCCCTCCTCGGAAGGTTTGCCAATGGTATTTTCTCCATTTGTGTATAATAGCTCTCATGGTGGTTTGCTGGAGTCCCAAAGCTTTAGAAATGGCTCTGTAACTCTTTCCAGACTGATAGATGTAAATTACTTCTTTTCTCCGCTGGTCCTGAATTTCTTTGGAATGGGGGCAATTACTTTTTGGGGCCATGTAACTCTACTACCGTATTTTCCGGACTATAGAGCGCACCTAAATATAAGCCGCACCCACTAAAATTTAAAAGAAATATATATTTTGTCACATATAAGCCGCACCGGACTATAAGCCGCCGATACCCAGGCTGAGAAATAAGATATTTACATAGAAAGATTTTATACCATAAGTGTTTATTCATGTACCTGAACTGATTGTTTCCGAACAGTGCCTGTAACACGGCAGTAAAAGTGCTGATCAAACAAAACAGAAAAGTCATTGATGGTTTTATTCATCTTCCTGTGCACTAAAACCAAGTTGCTTTATTTTTCCTCCTCCTGCGTACTGAAACCACTGAACACCAAACCACTGTCACTTTTTCTTCCTGCGCACTGTTAAAGCGCAACTGCGCAACTATTAAAGTCGCTTCATTCTCCCGTGCACTGAAACCACAAGTCACTATTCATCTTCCTCCTGAGCATTGAAACTACTGAACACCAAACCACTGTCACTTCATTTGTTTTCCATTATGAGGGGGTGAGGGTGTAAAAATATTACCGTATTTTGCTGTTGTGAGTCTTGGGTTGCATATGCTAAGAAAAAAGTAGCGGCTTATAGTCCGGAAAATACGGTGATAGCCTCAAGGGCTGTTAGCAATGCTGCTAAGATAAGTTACTAATAAAGACTTAAGTAAAAAATATACAATTAAAATTTTACTCACCAAAAAGACTGGAGCCATGTTCATTAAATGGTCTGCCAATGAAGGGCACATAATACTACAGAAAAATAACTCAGTGGTTATAAGCAGAACTTCTCTGAGCAGCCAAAAATTACACCGCTAACAACTAGCAACTAGCATTAGCACACTACAGGCTAGCGGCCGCCCAGGTCCACTCAAAACAGCCCCTCTCAATCAATGTCGCCTATTCCTTAATTATGAACAATTCTAAAGTTAAACTGTGGAAGAATAAAAGAATAAATAAAGAATAAAAAAAATAAATAAATCTCTCCCCTCAGAGTTGTCATGTAATAATAACTTAGCTCAAGACTCTCTTTTGTACCCGGCATTAAAGCGTTTTCTTTACACTTTAATATATAATACATAATTCTACTTCTGGAGCCTGCATTCTGGTGGACGGAGGAATATCGCTATATGTTAGCACCCATACGTGTTAAGGTCCCTAGCCCTCTGTGTTTTTTTCAGTTTCTTCTCTCCCTCCCTTTGTCTGTCTCTGCTGTGGCCGTGGCTCCTCCCTCTGCTCCTGCTCCTGGGTTGGCCTGCACACCTGCAATCAGTCTACTCATCTGCTGCAGTACTAAGACCCAGGCTCCTCTCCACTTCTCTGCCAGATCGTCAGTTAACCTCAGTGGTTTTTGGATTTTCCTGATCCTGTTATTCGTTGTGTTCTCCCAGATCTCCGTGCATGCCAGCCATTCAGTCTGCATCTATCAACTTCTTTAGCGCCCACTCAGTCTGTCCAGAGCCTCGGCAGCCATCTTAGGATCTCCAGCTCCAGTCTGTCTGCCTCATCCAGCTTCGCCCCTAATCTTCAAGCTTCGATTGCCAGCCACATCCAGTCTCTAATCTTTGTTCAAATAAATTTGCCTCCATTACCTGATTGTCTCTGTCTGCTTTCTGGGTCCTCCTACCTCTCTGGTCGTAACAATACGTGGGAACTAAGGGTGCTCAGATTGATCGGCAACTGATTATGATTGGCCAATAATGAATAAAAATAGTGTGATCGGCAATCGGCTAAAACGGCCCATCAGCAGGGCCGATCAAATGACACAAAACATGCAAGACTTTCACTTGTTTGTCACAAAAATGGCATCTCAGGTCTGGCGTTGCTGTTTGTCGCTGTTTTTAGGTGTTTTTTTAATTGTAAACTAAATTGTTTCAACAAATGTATAATGATAACAAGAAGTGCAATAGTTGGGGTGGGGTGATCGGTATCGTCTGATAATTATTCGGGTAATGGGTGTTGGGCCCAAAAATAAACGAGCATCCTTAGTGGGCCACATGGGAGCAACTCCAGCCATAGTTCCAGTTTGTGCCGTTCCCAAGCCCAGGAAAATATAGTGGGTGGCATCAGGAAGGGCATCCAGTGTAAAAACATTGCCAAACTACTTTGCTGTGGTGACTCCAGGATGGGAATAAGCCTAAAGGCACTAACTAAAGTACACTCTAGTCCCAGTTTTAAGTTACATAGCCTCTATTATTCCAAGTAGCCTTTCATTAGTTATTAACACAATGATTTAAAGGTCCTATATTATACTATTTTGAACATTATACAGTGCATTTTGGATACATTTAGGTTACCATATCACGTTTTGCAACATGAAACACACAATCTGTGGCGTAAATATCGACGGTGCAACCGGGGCCCTGACGCCTAGGGGCCCATGATGAAGGAGAAAATAAAACGTGGCTGTCCAGAACTGCCACCAGTCCCTGTTTTTGCGAACGGAATAGCGTGTGGGAGGAGATTATAATTTGTCCAATCACCTGATACCTGTCAGTCTACGCGATGACGTGCGTGAGTTGTTTCTCCTTTCAGCGAGAAAAAAAAGCAAGTGGATGAAAGTTGACAAGAATAGGTGTTAAATAGCATAATCATGTTTAGAGAGCCTAAACAAAAAAGCGGGGCACAAAAGAGGAAGGAAAGAAAGGCGCAGGATGAGTATAAAGCTAAAATGACCAAATTAGACAAGTTTTTTACTCAAACCCAGGAAAAAGCTAGCATCCCGCCGGAGGCTAGCGGCCACTTGCCAGCTAGCTCCGTAATTGAAGCGGCATCGACCCTACCACCACCTCCCGCTTCTGCTGCGGGCGGTCAGAAGGAAACTTCCCCGCCACCACCGCCTCAGAGGTCCGACTCGGCAGACACGGCTGTGGATATGGCCACCAGTGGACCTGATGCAGGGATTATTCAGCCCACAGATCGAGGACTTTATGACATCACTCAGCCTCCCGGCGCCAAGACAAAAAGCTATATAATAGCAACAGGTTCATGTAGGCCTCCCGGACCATTCCCTAGAGACAAAAGGCAAGGAAACAGGTGTTTCTCCGACACACACTACACCACCAGTACCAAGGCAGGTATCAAACTCCCGCGACCATAGCTCTGTTATTCGCCCACACTGGACTGCGCGTATTGTGAGCCATGCTGGCTGTTTGCAGACCGAAGAGCACCTTTCTACAGCGATGCATGGGTCAAAGGAGTACGAGACTGGCAACATTTATCTGCGAGGATTGAGTCACATGCAGAATCTCAGATTCATACCGGAGCCTGTGTCATATATGAACAATGGAAGAGAAATGGGCGAATTGACGCAAACATAGAGAAAGACGCGAGAAATGCTGCCAATTACTGGAGACAGGTACTTGAGCGTATTATTAATGTTACAATCACTTTGGCCACTTGTAATTAGTCTTTTAGAGGACACAGGGAGATAATTGGACAGCCTAACAGTGGGAACTTTCTCAGTATAATACAGCTCTTAGCAAGTTATGATCCGGTTCTGAAAGAACTTCTTGGACGCCCGCAAGGTTCTGTTAAATACTTAAGTCCTGCTGTTCAAAACGAAGTCATCTACATTATTGCAAAACAGGTGCAGCGCGACATTCAAGATTAAATAAACAGCGCTCCGTTTTTCTCTGTTATAATGGACACGACTCAAGATCTTTCCAAAAGAGACCAGCTGAGCCATGTTTATAGGTATGTGACTATCCAGAGGGATGAATACAACAACGCTAAAGATATCCTGATAAACAAGGCTTTTCTTGGTTTTGAGGAAACAGTGGACACGTCAGCGGATGGCGCGGCGAACATGAGTGGAGCATATTCAGGTGTGCAGGCCAGGATTATGGAAATGGAGCCGCTTGCCAAATACGTGCACTGTGCTGCACACAACCTGAATCTGACACTGAATGACTCTGTAAAAACTATAGCAGAGATGCGTCGATTTTATGACACTGTTGAGGGTCTTTATACTTTTTTCGGCCACAGAATTAAGAGATGGTCGCTCCTTAATGGTATAATTTCATCTGAACTTTCAGAGCATGGTAACGTTACTCTAAAACGTCTCTGCCCCACCAGGTGGTCCTCAAGGTATGATGCCCTTGCTGCCCTAAGGTACCGTTATGCAGATGTAATGAAAACTTTAACTAAAATCACCCTCGTCAGCGAAAAGAGAGAGGAACGGGACAAAGCTACAGCGCTAAAAAGACAAATGGAAAATTTTAGCTTTATTTTCCTAGTCGTACAGTAAACAAAAATACTAGAAAACGTGAATGCAGTGTCAAAGATGTTACAAACAAAAGATTTCGACATTCACAAAGCAGTCGTTCATCTCGAAAACATAATTGAGACCCTCTCTGCATACCGAAATGACTTTGACCAGGTCAAGCGCACCGCTCAAAATCTTGCGGCAAAATGGGGAGCGCAGAGTGAGTTCATGGAAATGCGTAAAAGAAGAGTAAGACGCCACTTTGATGAACTCTGTGAAGATGAAAGGCTTAGCGATAGCGAAAGCTATTTCAGAATAAATGTCTTCAACGCCAGCCTGGACATCATTATCAACCAGCTATCACAGAGGTTCACTTCTATGCGTGAAACTAACGAGGTGTTCCACGCTATCCACCCAAGCACACTGAACAAAGCGCAGGATGACTCACTTCATCAGGACGCACGTCGCCTCGCGGACCACTACAACAGGGATTTATCCTCAAGTTTCCCCGCACAACTCCTTGCTTTCAGAGCCTGCTTTAAATCTGAAATAACAAAAGAGCCAACTGTGAAGGATCTGGCTAAGATGTTAATTGTAGAAAACAGCACCATGGCAGCATCATTTTCTGATGTTTGCACTGCATTACTGTTATATCTCACCATACCTGTCACTGTCGCGACTGCAGAGCGCTCATTCTCCAAGCTCAAGTTGATAAAGACTTATTTAAGGAGCAGCATGGGACGAGAAAGACTCAGAGGACTGGCTATACTCTCTATTGACAACAGCAGAGCGAGGACTTTGGACCTGAGCAGCGTCGTAAACGGCTTTGCTGAGCGCAAGGCCCGCAAGATGAGCTTTTAAGTGAGTACTACAGCTTCTTTTTGTTAGTGAAGTGGCATTGGTGGGATTTAAATCTATGGCAATGTACTTGTAATCTCATATGTTGGAAAAATATACACATACTGTCTGTAAGCCTGTAAACTAATTGAATGTTTGATAGTTTGGTGACGAACCACTGTCCGTGGTGCTGAAAGGCTAGTTTGTGGCCAGTTGCCTGTTACCGTTGCCATTGGTAAAAATAGCAGTTTTGTCGGGTTGCTGTGTGTGTGTGTGTGTGTGCTTGCGTACGTGCGTACGTACGTGCGTGCGGGGGCAGTTTTTTTTCTTGCACCGGGGCCCATCACCATGTTGTTACGCCACTGCACACAATATTTATCTTATACAAGCGGTTTGGATGAGCTCTCATCATGAGTCCAAAGTGAACGGTCTGATTTGGCGCTGTCACTTTAAGGCTCAGCTCTCCCGTGTTGGCTCCGCCCACTCATGACGTCACGCTATAGCTACGCGAGCTACACTGGAAACAGACTGAAGTAAACACGGTACATGGTAGTAATAACTTTTTCAGCAATAGCTTTGAGAGTAACTGAGCCGTATATCTTCGACCCAGAGTCTGATTCTGAGTTCGAAGAACATGAGCAAACACAAAGACCTCGAAGGCTTCTACAAGACGTTTCTGCTTGGTAAATGAGAAACTATTTATTGTGTATGTTTCTATGGTGTAGCCTGTAGCATAGCGCGTGTTAACTGCTTCTGTTTATTGGTGCACATTTGGAAATAACCGTACAATGCCTACTGAACTTGAGAATGTATGCTGCCTGGAGACTCCTAAGGTAGCTGGTGTGCAGAGTATTGAAAGAACTATAATAAAGTAGCCTAGCAATATGTAGAGCTATGCAGTAATGCTTGTTAGTAATACATGTTGCTGACGGTAAGTAAGCTAACACAGTAGCAGCGATGCTTCTCTATGTCTGAGCTGCAGAGCACGGCACTTGTTGACAGTGCAGGAGAGAGGGGCTGGAGGAGTGTGGAGGAGCACTTCCTGGAGAGGAGTGGTTTATATCACATATTGACGTCATTGCGTGAAACAGCTCGTTGAAAGGACTGTAGCTCAAACTAAATAAATTACTTAAACATGCGTGAATTAAACAAAACACAACTTTGGGTATGTGTTTGAGGTAGAAACAACGTTTTAACATGGTTAAAAGCTCAGAAAAGTCGATTTAGCATAATATGGGACCTTTAAAGAGTGAGAATCATAATTTACCGTAGACACAATTGTTATGCATCGGAATTTCTCTCACCATTTTTCTAGTCTTTGGGGTGTAAAGAGGTCCTATACTTTGTTGCATACAGTTTAGTTACTCCCTAAATGTAACAAGCCAGAGGTGAAGGGGTTACATGTGTATGTGTTTCTGTGCCTAAACTCACTGAGCTTACCTTGCCCTGTAGATGGAGATTGCTCCTGATGATCTCTCGGACTTCATCCTCTGTGTCTTTCTATTCAAAAAGTATTAACATGGTATTGCACAAGAACACTAAGTCAATATGCCTCAGTGGTCTGATTTGTCTGTGGCTAGCATACCTGGGTGAAGCGGTGCTTGGCGAGTGTGATAAGCTCCTGTTCTCCTGGAGCACACATGTTGAGTCCTACAGGCAGAAGTCTCTTCAGAGTGGCCACTATAAGACTGGTCTGCATTGAGTAACGGTCTCCTTTCCTCTTCATCTTCTTCCTCTCTTGGTCTGAAACTATTCCCTGGGACAAATGTTGATCACACCAGCATTTTATGGTTTAAATATATGCTTGGAGGTTTATGATTACTTTGTGGGTTTTTTATTCATTAATTATGGATTATGTTTATGCTAATGTGCAGATGTGATGAGTTTTAACTTCATACCTTTGACATCTTACATTTGGTGTCAGTGATGAGGAAAGACATGTTGTTAATTTCATTCTGAACCACAAAATTCTGCTCTTCTCTCTTGAAGTTCTGCAGATATAGAGAATACTTCATGTTATAACAGTAAAAACAGCAGCTATTTGATGAGGATATAAGTGAATGTATAAAAATTATCTTAAATAATACTTTTAATACTTTTTTATTTAACTAAGCCTTGATGCAAAAAGTCTCACATGTGATTTGGCCCAAAAGATGAAAACCTCGGCCACCATGCGGAACAGCTCCTCTGCGTCGGGGTTTGACTCTTTAAGCCACCTAGCCCTGACAACACAGGCGTACACTAATTAATTATCATTTTTGACTGTTTTACATTGTAAAATGGTCTTGCACTGGGACACACATTTTTAATAAAATAAAGAGGCAAATAATCTAATCAATAAAATAGTGGCACTTATTGTTGGTCCCTGCATTCAGTGCATATAAGTCACAAATAACCAAAGTGGGCTGTATCTTGTGCCTGTCTGTGTCATGTGCCATGAGGTGTGGTGTTCTAATGAGGAGGCATGGCATGGCCCAGGTTGGTAAGCTCCACATCCAGGAGTTTTCTGATACACGTTCTCCAAGAAAAAACAGCTGTTTAAATTCAATATAACATGCTTTACAGTAAAAACAATACTCATATACTCATATACTAAGATATATAATTAATGAAAGGAATACAATTTTATAACAATACTTTGACCAATGGATTTGATTGAATCCATGTTTATTTAAGGAAAGCCCTAGGACTGGTTAAAAGCACCTGTGACATAAAATGTGAAATAAATCCCGCCTCTTTAAACCTGCACCACTTCAAGTCCTAACTCTTTATACCTGCATCTCCGCTCAGATATTAGGAAAAGTTAGATTTTGACATGCCCCTCAATGAGCTTCCTTCTAGTCACCGTTTGCATTAAGATCATGAAGATACGGCCCAATATGTTGCATACACATTTCAAATAGCTGCTGTATGTTTTTGTTTGTTTCCATACTTTAACAAAACTTTGTCACTAGACACTTGACCCACTGAGAACCTAGATATAACCACTGTTGGATCAGAGCCCACAGGTTTCGAGAGTTCCGTACGTCATGTGAACACTAGTCTACGTCTACATCTAAGTTATGTAACAGTTAGTGGACGAGGGTACCTGTTATAGTCCACAAAGCGGATAAGCAGAGGGTAAAAGGCGTACAGGTCCCGCACCAGAATGGTGAACTGGTCCATAATGAGCAGTTCAGTCTCAGACATCTCGCCCCTGCCCTCGGCCTTACTGTGCTCCTCATCCAACAGCACCACCGCAGCTTTCTGAGAAGAGCCCACACACCAGGTCACAGAGTGATTTAAAATAATTTTTGAAAATTGAAAATGGAAAACATGGAAGATATTGTTTTTATTTATGTGCACGATCATTGTCAGATGGCACAAAGTGCTTTGAGCAGATCAGGCAAATCAGTAATAAATACCCATTTACCGAAAAAAAAATTACAACAAAAGACAACAAAAGTCCAAGTGCTTAAACTCGTGTGAATAATACCGTAGCATTTAAAAGACATCATGATTACATGTACAGTCTGGTGTTTGTCTGTGTACAATACACTAAGATTAACAGCAACAGAGGAAAGTGGACACCTTATTTTTTACAAAATTTGTTGACACTTACTTTCTTGAGTTTGTCCATCAGAGGTAGGAAGTGGGTTTTGAGCAGCTGGGGTTGGGCCTTGCTGATTATTGGCTGAGAAAAGACTTCACGGCAGAGGAAGAGACATGAGCACCTCTCTTTATTCAAACAAAACAGAGTGAGGGTCAGAGTGGTACCTGCCAGTCTCTTCATCCAGGCTCCTTCGTCTATACCCAGGTTGTTGTAGATGATCTTCAGGATGTTCCCCAGCAGCGTGTTCATGTGCTCAGAGGTGACAGACGTACAGCAGCTGTCTGCCTTCTCCGTTTTGCTCTCTGGGCCATGTTCCCACCAGTGAGACATGTAATTACACAGCATGGGCAACACAACCTACAGAAAATTACAACAAAGAAGACATAAACTAATCCATCAGTTCTTGTGTAAATGCTATTAATGTGCATACTACCTCCATGACATGGGGCATCTGAGTATATCTCATCCCAGACTCTGCCAGCTCTGTGATCTCTTCCAAAGACTTGTCGAGGTTTGGGAGGAGCGGACAGGCATTGCTCACCTGCCCCCGAAGGCCTAACTCTGTAAGCCAAAGCAATAAACAGAGCATAAAGAGAGGCTGCTTTCAGCAGTTGGACTGTTATTTTAAATATATACTGTACATACATACTGCCTATAAACCTTGTATAGATTGCAGGGTCACTAGTGTAATTCTAATGTGTTTTAGTCTTTGGCTGGATTTGGAACAAGTCTCACATTATGTATGCCAGATGTGAAGTCTATGAAATTGTAATTTTGTATTTACATAGATTTCTAAACATGTAATGTGTTATTTAAGGTGTTCAACAAATATGTGAGGTGCACTGAGCACACGTCAGACTCCTGCCTCACAACAAGAAAGATGTGGAAACCCCAGGTTAACCAACCATGGTTTTCACTCGGCTCTTGTACTTTCTCCAACTGTTCAAAAATATGCATGTATAGGTAAAATGGTGACTTTAAAAAACAGTTTTTTGTTCCCTGGACATACAAGAGATGTGAATAAGAAAACTCAGTCAGTGTATCCCTCCACACACCTACAGCCCCAATAAGGTTCCAGTGTAGACCATAAAGGATTATGATGAAGATTACTTAATGAAACAACATGTGAAATAGACAACCCAAATGTAGAGGGACTTAAAATGTCCTCTCTCTTAATTAACCATTCGATTCGATCTCTCCTTATTGACCATTCAATATGTAAAATATGTTCTGACTTCTGAGGTCAGGAACAGTTGTGATCTATCCATCCATTTTCTTCTGCTTATCCGGGGCTGTCAGTGTAGGCAGCAGTCTAAGCAGAGAGGCCCAGACTTCCCACTTCCCTCAAGATACATGAACTTCTCCAATTAAGGTGTGAACTCTCTGCCAACCTCAAGGGGACAAGCCACCCTTTTTATTCTGAGAACCAAGGCCATTTGGCTTTGAGGTGCTGATTCTCATCTGAGCCACTTGACACTCGGCTGCAAACAGTTAAAGTACATGTTTTAGGTACTGGTTCAATGACGCCAACAGGACAACATCATCCCAAAAAGCAGAGATGAGATTGGTGATCCACAAACTGGGCTCCCTCCCAGAACAGAACTGGTAAAAGTCCTGCTGGAGTCTAGCATGTACCCGGAACAGGTCTTACTCACTGCCATCAATGTGAACCAAGCTACTGCTCCAGTTGTTCCGGGACTGGCAGGCCCTTAGCAGCGAGCCCCGGATCCCATACTCACAGAACACCCACCAAAGGATGCCGCAAGCAACAAGGTCCTCCCAAGAACCCTCCTGTATCCAAGGTTTGTCTATTGCCTGGATTTTCCTCTCCAGAACCATGCATGGACTTTCCTGTGGAGGCTGAGGAGTGTGATTCCCTCTGTAATTGGAACACACCCTCCGGTTCTTGAAAAGAGGGCCCACCACCTCGGTCTGCCAGTACAGAGGTACTGTCCCTGACCTTCATGCGATGTTGCAGAGGCGTGTCTGCAAAGACAGCCCCACAACATCTGGAGACTTCAGGGCGACTCTCATCCAACCTCAGCGTCTTGCCACCAAGGAGCATCTTAACTACCTAGGTGACTTCAGCTTGGCTGATGGGCAAGTCCACCCTCTGCTTCCTCATTGCAGGACGTGTCGGTAAGGAAATCCTTGAAGGTTTCCTTCCACTGTCCGACAATGTCCCCAGTTGAGGTCAACAGCTGCCCACCACTATAGTAATCAGTAAATGGCATGCATTTATACAGCACATTTTCTACCTTCTTGCGCACTCAAAGTGCTTTTCATCATGCTTTCATTCACACATTTACACTGTGGTTGTAAGCTACCTCTGTAGCCACAGCTGCCCTGGGGCAGACTGATGGAGAGAGGTAGCTGCCAAACTAACGCCAACAGTCTCTTCTACCAACACCAAACCGACCACCACAATCACACCAATGCATTCAGACACCAGTGGCACAGACACTGAAGGCAAGGGTGAAGTGTCACAGACTAAACAGTGTTCGTTGAACAGTGCTTCCACCTCCTGAGGCCCTCTATTGTTTGCCAGAATATCTTCTAGGCCAACCACTACCAATTATCTATAGTTGGTGCCTCTCAGTCTCCCACCCAAGCTCAGGCTCCTCCTCCGCCAGTGAGATGTTGTTGCAAGTCTCTTAAGCCTGTTTTTGTGTCCAGAGATGGTGTCAGAGGCATCATCCTTGCAGGTTAAAATGATATCTCATAAATTACCTGTCCGTTCTTTAGTTGCTTTGCTGTTGTAGATGGAGAAAGCATTAAACTTGTTAAGATGAGGTTCAAGGAATGCGACAGGAAATGCAGCCGAGAATGCTGCTAGACACTTTCCTAAAGCTGGCCGCTGTCTGAAAGCCACAACAGATCAGGAAAAAAAATCAAGTTAGAATGAAAACAATATGGTTCAACTGCAAAATACAACAGACAGAACGTTAGCGTACCTCTCTACATAGATGCTTGTGTTGGTGCCCAGCAGGTAAAGACTGTTGAGAATTCTGTAGCACGAAACCTGAACATCATCCACTGCAATGAAAAGACATCAGGTTAGGAGCTACCGCTGACTACATTAAAATAATACATATTCTCCTTGTGAAATGTGTGCATACATATGAGATCTTCTCCAAACATGTTCTGTCCAATGTGTTCGAAGAGCGAGGAGAGGACGGGCAGCAGGGCAACCGTGGTGTAGTTGATGATCTGCGTGACTCCTCGTGGCTGCTCTCGGCTATGGCTGAACTGACCCAGCTTCAGGTTCTCCTGCGTCTTCTCCAAATCCTCGGCCGCATTCACAAAGTATGAGCGCAGTGCCGCCTTCACTGACTCCAGACCTGTCTTCATTACTGTCCTGAAAAATACACACTCTTTAAAGACTGGGCCAAATTCTCTGCTCAGATCAGACAGACAAAAGTTCAAACAGGAGCCCATTTCTTACCTGGCATCCAGGCTCTGGCCCAGTATCTGCAGGCAGTTGACTATGGACGTAGCATTGTTACCTAGAAACAACAGTCATCAGACAAATGCTCATGTTAAGTGGTCTTTATAGTTTGTTCTTTAGTTAATGATTTACTATTGGGGCACATTAAAGTATGGCCAGTATCACACATTTCATAGAGAAGAAACAAAAGCAGCTCAGCATAATTAATAATGGATTAAATTTATATAGTGCTTTTCAAGGCACTTTCAAAGCACTTCACAATTGGGTCCATAATTCATTCAAATAAAGGAATTCTGATTCTGATTCTGATTCACGCCACAGTCACACACTGGTGGTGGCGAGCTACCACTGTAGCCACAGCTGCCCTGGGGCAGACTGACAGAGACGTGGCAGCCATTCTGCGCCTCTGACCACCACCAAACATACTCACACATTCATACACAAGTGCCAAAGACAATGGGGGCAAGGTGGGTGAAGTGTCTTGCTCAAGGACACAACGATAGTATGAACTGGAGGGAGAGGAATCATACCGCCAACGTTCCGGTTATTGGACGCCCTGCTCTACCTTCTGCGCCCCATAATTCGTGCACAAAGAAAAATTTAGATCCCCAGTGTTGATGACAGCTGTTTACACACAAGCCATAACAAATATGTAAGCATATTTGTGGATGTTCTCAGGCTGTACTATACATTCATTTTTATAATTGCCTATAAAAAAGAGGAACAAGTTACTATGATGGTCACCATCTACATTTTGGCCCTGACCCAGATTTCGCAGAATGGCCCAATATGGAGGAAGTTATATTGTTTTCAAATTTTTTATTCAAATAAACATTTTTACAGGTTGAAATTGGGTTGGAGTTGCATCCAGTTGTAAATATGCAAAATCTGAAATACTGCCCTTGTACTGTACTTAAAAATGGTGAGCCTCACTGTTTGTAAACTGCCGCTGTCACTCTCAGCAGATACCTCTCTATCTTGACTGTCATTGTAAAACAAAGCCAAAGTCTTTAATGACAGAGGCACAAAAGTCTTCATATTGCTATGCCATATTAATCTGGAGACTTTTATTGCAGAAAATGTTTTTGACAAAGTACAAATACTGGTACATACAGAGTTTTGTGGCGAGAAAACACACAGTGATAGAAAAGTGTCCTTACCAAATAAGGATATCCTATGTCTGACGAGAACCCCCAGTTTGCAGAAAAGACTGAACAGATGCATACCAGGAAGAACAGGTAAAAAATTAGTTGAAGAGCTTATTGAAAAATTTGTTAGTCTGTTAGAGACAACATCTAGAGTTGGAGTGCAGTGTTTTGAATATTACATATAACACACAAAAACTATGGCCATATAGCAGTCCTTTAGTAACAATTAATTAATTCAGTTCAAATAGTAGTACAGTGGTCCCTCGTTTATTGCGGGGGTTACGTTCTAAAAATAACCCGCAATAGGCGAAATCCGCAAAGTAGTCAGCACTATTTTTTATAATTATTATATATGTTTTAAGGCTGTAAAACCCCTCACCACACACTTTATACACTTTTCTCAGACAGGCATTAACATTTTCTCACATTTCTCTCTTGTTTAAACACTCTGAAAGTTCAAACCCTAGCATCTTCCTCTGCCTTTTGGGTGCGACCGCAGGTGCCTTTGTCGGTGCAGAAAAAACTTGGGGAGAAAACTTGCAAACATACAGCACTTCAGAGTCACACTGCTAGCAATTGAACATTTATGTAAATTTGGCAAGCTGAAGGCATTCTGTACTGTACAGGAGACACGGCACGGAGGAGACTGATTGACAGTGGTCTACAGTCCCTTAGCCAATCTGGACGCAGAACACAATGCGCGAGTTCTCCCATAGCCAATCAGGACGCAGAACACAATGTGCGTTCATACGCTGTAAAAAAAAAAAAAGCATGCAAAATTGCACTAAAAAAATCCACGAAACAGCGAGGCTGCGAAAGATGAACCGCGTTATAGCGAGGGACAACTGTATAACTGTTTTAACACTTACCTGGTAACCATCTCCTTCTCCTTGTTGGAGGCGTGGCCGCCACTGCTGATTGGATGAATGGCTGTGGACAGGAAGTAGAGCCGATGGTTTTTAAAGTACTGATCCACCAAAGGCAACACAACCTGAAGGTTAGAGTCAAAAACATGTTACAGAATGTGACATTGCCATGAGACTCAGCAAGCTCAGCACAGAGTCAGGAAATGTTTGTTTCACCGTGAATTATAGTGCTGTAAAAAGTCACCACCTAGATTTAACTAAGCAGATAGCCAAGAGCCTTCCATACAAGATCTTGGCAAAAATTCAGGCAATTCTAACAACATTTATTCCCATCCAGAGTTGCAATCATTTGTCATTAAGTTTTTTGTATTGATAATGGGAGAGTCAACTGTTCAAAGTCTTCTCCAGAACATCCCAAAGATTCTCTATGGGGTTAAGGTTACAGTTGATGTGTCATGCTCCCTGAACCACTCTTTCACAATTTGAGCCCGATAAAACAGATTAAAATCTTTTTAATGACCACAGGATGTGTCTTCCAACATTGTTGTTTAAGAAATGAGAAACTACTTTCTGCATCTGCTGGCTTCAGTTGGCATCAAGTTTGTTGCCAGCTGAAGCATGTTCATCCATGCAGCAATTACTCAATGGGAGGCTCTTGCCTATTTGCTTAGTTAAGCTAAGTGGTGACATTTTTCTTTTTTTTTGGCCTGACAGTGTATTTAATCTCCTAAACAAACTCAATTTGCGCCTCTCAGGAGTATTGCACCCTCAAACAAGAAGTCAGCCATCTTGGTGACTGAAGTTGCACACTCAGATTTCATACTCCTTATGCATTAACAAACTCTTCTGAGGGCATTTGATGGAATGAGCTCAAATTCGCTCAGCATCATCTGCAAAATTGGGGCATCAAAAGTAATCAAAATTTCTTGAACAAGTCTTATGGTTCTCCCATGACTCCACACATTTTGTGATTCGCCAAAATGCCGTCTCTCACTCTCAAACATGGTCGGATTGAGTCAGATCCAATGAGGCAGTGCACAAACAATGCTGTGCAAATATAATAGCTAACTTTTGAAATGACAATTCAGCAACCCTTTCAAATGTTTTTTTGTCATAGACGAATTAAATAATAGGATGAGAAACAAAAAAGCCAATCACGACCACCCTTTATTTGCGATAATGTTGAAAGCTCCAAATTTGTGTAAAGGCTAAATTGTGAAGGTGAAAATTAAACATAGGCACCTGAAGCGTATGTTCAGCATGTAGGAGACCTGTTTGACACTGCTTGCAGCTTTAATTTTCTTATTCCGATTTTGTTATTGCAAAATTATGATTTTGATTTTATCATGATTTTGATTTATTTTGTACTACAGCCTATATTCCATCATACAGAGGACTAATACTGTGTTCTACAGCTTTTTTGTCCAGAGCCCATGAAGACATTAAGGTGGAAAAATGAATATGGGATGGGAGGAAAATATTTTTCAAATGTTTAGCGTTCTCTCGCAAAACGTTTGCGTTCCTCTGAGAAGCTTTGTGTGCCCTTCCAAAGCATTTTGCGTTCCCTTGCAAAGTTGTTCGGAACTTGGACCGGGGTAAAGTTAGAAGCATATTGGCACATTCGAACTTCCGTGATCAGTAGCTCAAAAGCAAAACTATAATGACATAAAAACATGATGATAATATGATAATATCATGATAATCATAATGTAGACAATAAGCTACAACCCAATTTTTATGCAACTGTCATCCTCTGGGCCAGGCAGTTTACACTGACGTCATGCGCTGCGCAAGATGAGGGTGGCTGCATAGGGACCATCTCTAAAATGCAACAACCGAAAACACAAGCTGAAGGAATAATTAATAACTTGACATACAGTGGGGCAAAAAAGTATTTAGTCAGCCACCAATTGTGCAAGTTCTCCCACTTCAAAAGATGAGAGAGGCCTGTAATTTTCATCATAGGTACACTCTGAGAGACAGAATGGGGGGAAAGAATCCAGGAAATCACACTGTAGGATTTTTAATGAATTAATTGGTAAATTCCTCGGTAAAATAAGTATTTCGTCACCTACAAACAAGCAAGATTTCTGGCTCTCACAGACCTGTAACTTCTTCTCCTCTGTCCTCCACTTGTTACCTGTATTAATGGCACCTGTTTGAACTGGTTATCAGTATAAAAGACACCTGTCCACAACCTCAAACAGTCACACTCCAAACTCCACTATGACCAAGACCAAAGAGCTGTCGAAGGACACCAGAAACAAAATTGTAGACCTGCACCAGGCTGGGAAGACTGAATCTGCAATAGGTAAGCAGCTTGGTGTGAAGAAATCAACTGTGGGAGCAATTATTAGAAAATGGAAGACATACAGGACCACTGATAATCTCCCTCGATCTGGGGCTCCACGCAAGATCTCACCCCGTGGGGTCAAAATGATCACAAGAACGGTGAGCAAAAATCCCAGAACCACACGGGGGCACCTAGTGAATAACCTGCAGAGAGCTGGGACCAAAGTAACAAAGGCTACCATCAGTAACACATTACGCCGCCAGGGACTCAAATCCTGCAGTGCCAGACGTGTCCCCTGCTTAAGCCAGTACATGTCCAGGCCTGTCTGAAGTTTGTTAGAGAGCATTTGGATGATCCAGAAGAGGACTAGGAGAATGTCATATGGTCAGATGAAACCAAAATAGAACTTTTTGGTAAAAACTCAACTTGTCGTGTTTGGAGGAGAAAGAATGCTGAGTTGCATCCAAAGAACACCATACCTACTGTGAAGCATGAGGGTGGAAACATCATGCTTTGGGGCTGCTTTTCTGCAAAGGGACCAGGACGACTGATCCGTGTAAAGGAAAGAATGAATGGGGCCATGTATCGTGAGATTTTTAGTGAAAACCTCCTTCCATCAGCAAGGGCATTGAAGATGAAACGTGGCTGGGTCTTTCAGCATGACAATGTTCCCAAACACACCGCCCTGGCAACGAAGGAGTGGCTTCGTAAGAAGCATTTCAAGGTCCTGGAGTGGCCTAGCCAGTCTCCAGATCTAAACCCCATAGAAAATCTTTGGAGGGAGTTGAAAGTCCGTGTTGCTCAGCGACAGCCCCAAAACATCACTGCTCTAGAGAAGATCTGCATGGAGGAATGGCCAAAATACCAGCAACAGTGTGTGAAAACCTTGTAAAGACTTACAGAAAACGTTTGACCTCTGTCATTGCCAACAAAGGGAATATAACAAAGTATTGAGATGAACTTTTGTTATTCACCAAATACTTATTTTTCACCATAATTTGCAAATAAATTCTTAAAAAATCAGACAATGTGATTTTCTTTTTTTTTTTTCTCATTTTGTCTTTCATAGTTGAGGTATACCTATGTGTCTGATTAAATACTTTTTTGCCCCACTGTATTTGAAGCTGCCCAATAACAAAATAGTTATTAGAATAGGATGACCATATTTTTAAACCCAAAAAAACGTGACACTTTAATTTGATCACAAAGCCAATTACAGAACATTAACAAATGAAAAATAATGTCACCAGAAATCAATACACCAGTAAATAATAATAATAAAAGAAACATGAACTGATTGTATTGATTGAATAAATACTTTTCTATTGTGTTTGAGGGAAAATTCACACTTACAAAGTCTTGCAAACCCAGCATATTCATTCCGTTGTACTTTTCTGAGAACTTTGTGTTGTTCCTGTAGCCTTTCTTTTTGGCTGATGACGGGTCAAACTGTGAACGCTGTAGAGGGACAGCTTAGCAATAGCCTCACCCTTAAGAATTAATCATTATTAAGCTACAGACCTCTGTGATTGACATAGAGACAGTCTAAAGACAGAGTGCTTTCAAGCACAATGCGCTGCCTTGGTTCTATAACCACGTAAAAAATCTGGACATTTGGGACAGTAAGAGGGCAAAATTGGGACATTTTAGTGTTTTTGTAGATATCCGCTAGGACACAGGACAGGGGGTTAAAAATCGTGACTGTCCTGGTTAAAGTGGGACATATAGTCACTCTATATGAAAATTATAATATGAATCATCATTAGGTGCCCTCAATTTCAGAAGATATTTAAAGTGCAACCCATTCTTGCCTTGATGCAGAAAATGTTGATAAGCTTACCTTTTCAGAGAATACAGAAAAATACAGGAATAGGAATAAAAAATTAAAATTAAATACTTTAGTTAAACAACTACTGCACTTTGTTGTTTTGCAGGCTGCTGTACTAAAGCACAAGGATGTTTATTTGAGCATGTTTATAGGCATCAATTTACTTAAAATGTTAAAAGGAAAATTTATCAAAGTGTGAGAAGTGGTCACTTGCGCTGAAGCACATTGTTGTTCATAAAACTAAACTAAACAAGTTCCGACAAAGTGATGTAAAGATTATGTTTACGTCAACGTATCACTTCATGTATCCATTTCAAAAAAAGCTGTGTTATTTTATAGTGGCAGTCGACCCGTTATTGTGGTAAAGCCAAAAAAGAGCAGAGCATTAGAGCTGCACAGATGACCTGCTTGACTACAGCAACTGATTCACAGCAGTGGTCAGAGTAGAATTACATAAGCCCTGATTGTCCAGAAGAGGCATAAATGGAATACACTTATTTTGAGGTTTGTTCATCAACTGAGCTATAAAGACATGTATTTGCTTTTTGTTCAGTACTTCAGTTCAGTAGTTTGTTCAGGAGTCTTAATGTTCATATTTTATTTAGTTTACTCTTGTGTTTTTAAGGAAAAATATAAATATCATTATTGACCAATATGGAAACAAATGTGGGGTAACACTTACAGCCCAGGACTTCCCAGTTACTTACACTTCCTGTTTACCAAAATAATGCGTGAGTGGCTCAAGGATCGCCTGCATCTCGGCGTTCTTTGTGACTATATAATTTCACTTAAAACTTAGCTTGAAATCTCCCTGCCTTGAACCCACCTAAAGACAACACAAAGAGGGCAACGGCAGTACTTCTTAAGATATGAAGGTGAGTAGGCATAATTGGTGACATGTTAATACACCCAAAAATATACTACACTACACTTTTTTTTTTCTTTTCTTACCTTTGTTCAGCACAATCTTGCTACACAGTGGTCCAAAGCACAGAAGGAGAAGATGAAGCAATGGATGAAGATCCTTATCAAATCTTTAGATTTCCTATGATGTAACTGTTTATTTTATGTAAAGTTTCATTATGAAACCTTCATTATGCAAACTCCAATCTTTCATAGAGCAAACACGTTACATGTAAATACAGAGGTAGTGAACTCAACATTTGATCTTTTTAGTCACTGTTTTTACAATAACAATTTGATGTCAGCAGCTTAAAAAAACAAATATTTCCTGGTCACACCCTTAAAGCTGCATATTTGACTTAAGTTACAAAGGGTCTGTTCACAATCCAAAATGACTTTGTCATCCTTTTGATTCATAGCCTTATAGCACTGTAGTATTGCCTACTGCACATTACTGCTGCTCAGTGGTCTTTCAGCAAAGAACTGATCCAAATAGAAATGTAGTGTAGTGCAATACAGCAATCTTCCCGAATTGGCAGATCGTCAAGACTTCAGATTGTAACATGATTTAACATCTTCATATTGCCCCTGCCCCTACTTAGAGCTTAATTAACTAAGGCATTGTGCCATCACAAAACCTACTTTTTTGCCAAAAAAAAAAAAGTGCTTTTCATACTATATTTACATATACTCCAGCCTAGCCGGCCAGACCCACCACATTTCATAGCAATGTCAAGTGGTTCTGGAACTCCACCCTCTGTGCCTGTTTTCCTCCCTATTTTATCTAAAACGGAGCAAGCTTTATGTGATGACTCAAAGAAGTAACATTTGTCTCGTCACATAGCTTAAGTTAATGTTTTTGGGGGTTTTTTGCTGGAAAGTTTTGCTTTCAAACCTTAGGAAATCAGGCTTCATTTAAAATAGTCCAACTTAGGTTTTGTGATGCTGTAATGCTTAGTTAATCTGGTCCCAACAAAACTATATAAGACAATCCTGACCTTCCCAAAGAATTTGATCTGTTGTTCATGTGGAATCTTCTCTCCTTTTTGTCTTGTTCCCAGATCTGTTAGACAGGAAGAAAACACCAATGTTAAAAATTTTGGGATGGAGGAAGACAAAAGTATCCTCCTAATGTTGACACTGACTATCCTTGCACCTCCATACACTTTGCAGACATTATTTCAACAAGTTTTAATAAGAACAACTGTATTTTGGTGTTAGATACATGGTGACAGTGAAAGTGGTTCAGTGGTAAAGAAGTATTAAACAGGTAACAAGGGTAAATTACATTATTGGTAACATTTATTAAACTACACTGAACAAAAATATAAACGCAACAGTTTCGCTCCCATTTTTCATGAGCTGAACTCAAAGATCGGAGACTTTTTCTATGTACACAAAAGGCCTATTTCTCTCAAGTATTGTTCACTAATATGTCTAAATCTGTTTTAGTGAGCACTTCTCCTTTACTGACATAATCCATCCACCTCACAGGTGTGGCATATCAAGATGATGATTAGACAGCATGATTATTGCACAGGTGTGCTTTAGGCTGGCCACAATAAAAGGCCACTCTAAAATGTGCAGTTTTTTTCCACAGCACAATGCCACAGATGTCGCAGGTTTTGAGGGAGTGTGCAATTGGCATGCTGACTGCAGGAATGTCCACCAGAACTGTTACCCATGAATTGAATGTTCATTTCTCTACCATAAGCCATCTCCAAAGGTGATATGCTGATGTCTACATCATGGATCGAGTAGCCCATGGTGGTGTCGCGTACATGACAGGGTGTTCCAGTTCCTGCCAATATCCAGCAACTTTGCACAGCCATTGAAGAGGAGTGGACCAACATTCCACAGACCACAATCAACAACCTGCTCAACTCTATGCGAAGGAGATGTGTTGCACTGTGTGAGGCAAATGGTGGTCACACCAGATACTGACCCTACATATACCCTCTTCACACGGCACTAAGCAACCAACAGTGTGATCACTTAACAGCACAAATACCGCTCCTGATATTTTGTATGGGCTGTCTTTTCTTTTTTCATATAACCACAGACACGTCTTACTGTTCAAAATGCTATAATTGCAGCTCACTGTCCAGCTTTGAATTTGTTTATTGCTTATTCTTGAGTTTGTATCCTTTGTTTACATCTCTGAATGCACAAAAGACAGTACACAGTACAGCATTATTACTCTACAGTACAAACACTTACCTTGACAGTTAGACTGGATGTTCACTTTACTGTTTTCTATTAATCACATACGTGTTTTGTGGTTTATGTTGTAAAGGCCACATAATTCTGCTTATGTGCTGCTGTATGATGTATGTACAGTGTTTTACTTGCCCCCTTCCTGCTTTTATAATTTTTTGCACATTTGTCATACTTAAATGTTTCAGATTATCAAACAAAGCTATCTGTTCCTACAAGGCTCTATGTTAAAAAGTAATTGCCTCCTAAACATAATTACTGCTTGTGCCATCCTCAGCAGCAACAACTGCAATCAAGCATTTGAGATAATTGACAATGAGTCTTTTACATTGCTGTGGAGGAATTTTGGCCCACTTTTTTTTGCAGAATTGTTTTAATTCAGCCACATTGGAGGGTTTTCAAGCATTCAGCTTGAGGTCATGAACTGATGGCCGGACATTCTCCTTTTTGGAGGAGAGCAGAATGTTTCTATCAATCACAGCAAGTCATACAGGTCCTTAACCTTAAGCAGCCCCAGACCATCACACTGTTGGTATGATGTTCTATTTCTGAACTGCTCAGTTACTTTTACGCCAGATGTAATGGGACAGATGCTTTTGTCTCATCAGTCCACAGAATTGACAAAAGTCTTGGGGATCATCAAGATGTTATTTTTTTTTTTGGCAAAAGTAAGATGAGACTTAATTAAAATTGTTGATCTGAAACATTTAAGTGTGACAAATATGCAAAAAAGTAAGATATCACATACTTTTTCACAGCACTGTATGTATGTATATAAATAGCATATGTACTGTGTATGCTATTTATAGTTACAAGTATATGACAATTAGAAAGGTAACTTACTTTTCTGATTTCAAGTCAAGACTTGAAATAGTAAGAAAAGTATAATATTATAACACTTGGTAGGGGTAATGCGTGACCTGTAATACGAGTTGTAGGAATATTTCCTCAGAATATAAGTGAGTTGTTACAGATTGGTGGCCCGTACAGGGAGAGTGGATTAGTCCACTTTGATTAAAAGTGATTAGCTATTCATGTGGAGGCATAGGCTGAAATTTAAATAAGTGATAATAATTAATAGTAATATCAGGCTGCCATAAAATTCATGTACACACATGTGCACAGGTATTATTGGAAGGGGATGTTACAGAAGATCAGAAAGTTCCAGGATACTGGATGCCTCTGTGACGATAGTTTGATGTTTGTTTCTGTATTTGTATTTATATTTTCCTTTTCTGTGTAAAAAAAGGCAAAACAATAAAAAACACAAACTACTGTGAAGACTGAGGGATCCCATTACATGTTGAATAAATCTCACCAAAGTCCATCATGTGCTGGTGTGCCTGGTCCACGTATGTTATGAGCTGCTGCAGGAAGGTGTAGGCAAAGCGTTTCTCTATGGCCGGAGTGTCCAGCTCTTGTGACTTCACCCCTCTGTCAGACACACACAGCATTAGAAGGCATTTCCATGCTACATGATCGATATTATGTTGATTCCAATTTGTTAATGCATATACTTGGGCCACTGTCAGTCCTGTGATAGGGTCTTGTTCTACATTAAATTCTCTCCTCTGTTTGAATTCATATTCTCTGGTGTTGAAGTGCAATTTTACCTGGACACTGTATAACCATTGATCTGCAGGAATTTGAGGATGTCTTGTGCTTTCTCTCTGTCTTTGGCCTTCTCTTTGGCAGTCAGTGTATCATATGGGACCAAAAGGGGGTGGTTCCCTCCTCCTGACAGCAGATCGGACACATTCAACTACAAAATTAACAAAGCCCATTTATGAAAATAAGTTTGCACACTTTACCTTTGGCTTCCAGCTCCATTTTCTTTTTCCTTGCCCAGATGTTATGATAATTCTCTGCGAGCAGCTCTGCCATAGACTGAGCATGGCAACAGTAGATGTTATATATAAAGTTTGTGACTCCATCACATTCCTACAGTAACTTTTAGTGTGTACATGCTGTACCTGCATATCTCTGGACAGAGTAACGTTGCTCATATCAATAGGTCTTGGGCTGAAAGCTGAACCACCTTCAAAGGACAGCTAGGGCAGGAGAAAACGTGTAAATTATCGATCTGAAATAGGTTAGCTTGTCTACAGTTGTTTCACCCAGCAGTTCAATGCTGCAGATCAGAAGCTTCTTATTATGTATATGTGTAAAGTGTATTGCTTTGTTTGAAAACATTTTGATTTTGATTAACTTTTTTTTCTTTCATCAGATTCTGTTGCCCTTATAACTGCTTGTTCCATCTTTTTGAAGTTGCCTTGGCGCACAGTACTAAGTGAACAAAATTGAACATACTGTGGGACTTGATGGAGAGGGGTTTTGTGTGTACTGCAGACAGTGCCTTCACCTGGCTGGCCTGTGATATTCTCCTGGACTTGTGGCTAAGGCTGGCAGGGTCGCCCTCTTTGATGCGCTGTATGCTCCAGCCCCAGGACAGCATGGTCTTGAGAGACTCTCTGACGGGCCAGCAGTACACCTCCTTGTCCTGCACACAAACAGGAAAAACACCAGAACCAAGTTGACCACAAGTAACTATAAAGAAATTAACTGATGGACGTTTGTCAAGTCAAACTGCCTTTCACAAAAGCACAGGAGATAACCTTTTCAGGAAGACTTTTGTAAGGCTTCAGCAAAGTGTGGCTCTTGGAGATTTCACAGATCTGTTCTCCATGGGACCAGCCATTGGAAAACTAGGAAAAAAACGCAAAAAATACTTAATAAGACGACTCAAATGTTTAACATACAAGATTAAGCCTTATTTAAAAAGCTTCTTAAAAAATACAATTATGACAAGGTGCCACTTATTTAGATTTTCACTTTTTTTGTGTGGTTTTTTTTCTGTGTGTGTGAAAAAATTGGGAGTTTGCAGACAGATGATTATTGTAGGAAAGAAAAAATGCAACAAAAGCAGGTTAATCAACAGCTACACCTATTCATAGACTGCACTTACAAATTCTCAAATAAAATT
The DNA here is from genome assembly GCA_036850595.1 of Rhyacichthys aspro. Lineage (NCBI taxonomy): Eukaryota > Metazoa > Chordata > Actinopteri > Gobiiformes > Rhyacichthyidae > Rhyacichthys > Rhyacichthys aspro. The sequence continues at coordinate 19,098,131 of CM072166.1, read as the reverse complement.
TAAGGTTTGTCAGAGCGCAACCATTGTTATTACCTTTTCTGTACACCACTTCTCATGGTTATGTTCTGCATATCTAGTGATGAAACAGTCTAGTTTCTCGGGCACAGTCACACTGAGGACAAAATAACACACTTCAGATATTTGCGTCCCCTATGTATTGTAGATTGAAGAAAAAAACAACATAAAATATCCACAATAATTATACATCACACAGATATAAAAAAGAACAGTGAAGTGCAATGTAGTGTACTTGGTAGTGTCTGCAGGCTGTGGGGTGAAGTTTCCCTCTGAGTCCATTGATGACTGTTTCTCCATCATGGCCATGTAGTTGGACTCCATGTAGTCAGGAGGCAAGGCTCCAGCCACAGCGCTGAGACATGGCAAGGCCAGCTTAAACAGCTCCTGCTCGTACGACTGTGCACAACCAGTCAATGTACACATTTGACAGCATATCCATTCAAGTGTTTTAACTTGTGGATAAAACGCAGCCTTTGATTGCTCACCTTGCGAGACAGGGCATCAAAAATTCCCCAGAACAGTTTTCTGGAGAGGTGCAACTCCTCATCTGATGCAGTCCCAAAATTCCCCCATCCCCCAGGCAGACAGTAGTACTTCCAGCAGCGTTCATAATGGTTGGTCAGCAGCTAGGTTATAAACACCCCATCAACAGGGTTTACTTAACAAGCTTTAATAACAAGCTTTAAGGTTATAGATAACTTCAATCTAAGAAATTAACATGAAAAAAAAAAAGAAAAGGATTACGACCACTATCAGTGTGGTAATTTGAAGCCTAGTATAGCTGTAGGGTTGTAGTTATAAAATACTACTACTAAGAAGTGGGCAAAAGAGTAGATACCAATGTGCTAATATATGCCAGTACAATACATTAGACACTAAACTGAAAGATATTATTGTGAGTGAGTGTTTCTCACCTTTAAAGGCATCTTGGTGTGTTCATTGAGCAGAGGAACGTCAAACACCAGCCTCCTCAACAGATGCTGCATCATTGAAGGCCTCAACTTACTGAGCAATAGTGACAAAACATGGAATGACATATAGGTTGGGAGTGAGATTATTCTCTTTGTTTTTGCTTAACTTACCCACACACAGCAAGCAGGCACTCCTCGATGGCGTCCCTCTGGGCTTTGGTCAGGCAGCAGCCTCTAGACAGTCGGTAGACAGTGTGGAGCAGGGAGTCAATCAGCGAGGCGAATGGCTCGGTGCCCGCAAACAGAGGAGCACATTTAGTCAGCAAAGGCAAGACGGCTGTGCACAGATACCTGTTGAGAGCCAGGGCCATGTCTGTGGCACTCAGAGCAACCTGACATGGGAAAGACAAGAACACTCAGGTGGCCCAGTCTATAATGCAAGGTAAATATTTGGCCAATAACTTTAGATATTTTGAGGGGTGTTTATCTTATCTACTTCAGTTCATATACCTGCATTCTAATAACACCCATAAATCTTGCTGTCATTCATAGTAATAAGACTGTTCCATGATGTTAAATGAATTTATACAAATTCAGATAAAACACATTTGTACACTGCCTTTCTAAGTTCAAACTTCTGTCTACTGTCTTTGTGCAGTGTATCTGCTGCTTTTGAGTTAATTATTCAGTGTCTGTTTTAACTGTGTGTAAATCTACTGAATAATTTTGTGAGTAAATTTTCGATCTTCTGTTCTCTCTCTGTTCCTCTTGCCTTAGTACACTTTTTTCTTGCTTGGTGGTTTTTGCTCCTTCTATTTGAGTGCCGCAAAGCATGTCACTAACATAATGTGTGAGAACCCTCAAAATGATTAGGAAAATATATATTTTTGTGCCAAAAGTTACACGGTGCAACTGACTCAAACTTTAATTTCAAAAACTATTTGATTATATGATCTTACAGTGTCCAAAGAGGCAGCCGCTCTTAGATCTGGTAAAAAGCCAACTTCCAGTAGGTGCAGTAAGAAGTTCTGGTCTTCAATCCCATAGACCCGGTCCAGAAACAGGACCATGGCTGCTTTGTGGTCTGGACAGAAACCAGCTGACATGTCCGGCTCCACCACTAAGCCATCTGGCGGCACACGTGACAAGAGACAGTGAATATTCACAGTCTGTGAGAGAGTCTAGACATTAGGAACTGACCTTTATTGAGGCTGGGCATTGAGAAGGGTATGCTGATGACTCCCACCAAGTCCTCGATTGGAATCAGCGAGCGAAGAATGGCTCTGATCCGGATGGCTTCACCTTTGCCCGCATGGATCAACTTAAATTTTATACAATTGAGAAGAGAATATGTTAGTGAAAATGGCAGCAGTGTGCATCCACTGGCAATGTAATTGTGAGTATCTCACATGCATCTCAGGGGCACAACGGCCCAGCAGGTCAATAAGAGCAGAGTAGAAGGTCATGATGGCATTGCCCATGTGAATGGTGTCATCCTCCTCGTCCTCCTGAATGTCACCGCTACACACAAGTAACAGCAATACAAAGAGTGTGAAGAAGAAGTGATATTAATCCTTTGATACACAACATGGGTCTAAAAAGACCCAGATATGATTTCTTTTGCAATACTTTTGTGACTTGTTTTTATTTTATGTTCTAGGTATTCCTGAAAAAACATGTTAATTAAATTATTCAATTCAACATTTCAACTTGTCCTTTCTACTTTTTGAGAAAAAATCCTTTTATATGACTACTCCAAGATTGCATCTAGAAGGGTAAAAAAAAAGACCCATTTATTTCTAATGGGAAATAATGCTAACAACTGAATCTTTATCAACTGTAGCCGTCAGACACATTTTAACAGTGATACTATATCTATAAATGTCATCCCTCAGGATAATTCCTGTACATTATAGGATGGGATACGTTTTTGTATATATTTCCTATATATATTATTGAACAATGCAACCTTCATTTACAGATTGAGCAGGCATTTAACATGTAACAAGAACTCTATTTTTTCATCTGTCATCAAACTGGATTATTCTCGAGTAATCTATGGCAATTTATTGAACTAACTGCAAATCTCGTACTTCTTGGTCCCCTTTTGTTCATCCAGTTAATGGTACCCCTCGGACTAATCATTCGCCATCACGGACTAGAATTCCACAGTTATGTTGACGACACACAACTTTACCTCTCCACCAAATCCATCACTCCTGCCACTGTATCCACCAACTGCCTCTCTACAATAAAATCCTGGATGTCCACCAACTACAATAAATCAGAAACACTCCTCATTGGTCCCAAATCCCTCCTCCCCTCTTCAGGTAAAGGTAAAGAGTCTGGGTGTCATCCTTGACAGCACACTCTCTTTCACTTCCCACATCAACAATGTCACCCACTCTGCCTACTTCCACCTCCGAAACATCCACCAACTGCGCCCCTCCCTCACCCCGCCCTCTATTGCCGTCCTTGTGCACAGCCTCATCACCTCCCGCCTGGATTACTGTAACTCTCTTCTGTTTGGTCTCCCTCAAAAAACACTCTATAAACTTCAACTGGTCCAGAACTCAGCCTCCCGTATCATCACAAATACCCCCTCCACCAATCACATCACACCCGTCCTGCAACAGCTCCACTGGGTCCCCATCACATACCGCATCAACTCTAAAATACTGCTCCTAACATTCAAAGCCATACACAACCTCACCTCTCCATATCTCTCTGAGCTCCCACATTACCACATTTCATGACAAAACTCATCTGTTCAGACTAGCCTACTCACTCTCACCATTGCACTGACCGGTTTATTTATTTATATAATTGTGGTTTTTACTGTTGTTCTTAATTGTTGTTTTTGAGTATTTTTTATTATTATATGTCCTATTGTGTTTTTTATGTATTTTGTAAGGCAACCTTGAGTGTCCAGAAAGGCACGTTATAAATAAAATCTGTTATTATTATTATTCACAAGATTTCTCTCTCTCCATAGACAGTCACACGGTCACCCCTCCCTGCAGATTAAAAACCTTTGCTTCATTTTTGACCCCACTCTCTCTTTCAGACCCCACATTAGACACATCACCAAAACAGCTTTTTTCCACCTCCACAACATTGCCCGCCTCCGCCCCACCCTCACCACGTCCGCTGCTGAAACCCTGGTCTATGCCTTCATCTGCCCCAGACCCTACTATTGCAATAGCCTCCTCTACGGCCTTCCTCTCGCTGTTCTACAAAAACTCCAATACGTGCAAACATCGCTAAATCCTAGAGGGACTGATCAATGAGTGTCTTTTAGTTGTTTATGTAATAAAATATGAGAAAGGACATGTAGGTCTCACAGTGTCCTGCTGCTCTCAGATGTGGGGGAGGGGCCATCTCTGGAAGGGTCCTGAGAAATCTTTATGGCCTCCTCCATCGCTGACAACAATCCATCTCCTCCTTCTCCTCGAAGAGCAGGGCCGAAACACTCTGGTCTGCGAATCAGCAATCTGACCACAACATTGGCATTTTCTTCAACACTTTCCCCTGAACACAGAACAGTGACAAAGAATTCACACCCAAATCTAATACAAATGAAAACCCTTATGAACTTTTCTTATATTACCGTTGCAAAATACAGCAAATCGCAGGAAATCCAGGTAGCGCTCTCCTTCCACAGGGTTCCAGCCAATGTCGGGGTAGCCTTTCCGCACCAGCATCACACAGCTCTGCAGCCCACAGCCAGCAAGGTAGCGGACCACCTAAACTCACAGCAGCAGGGCCACATCACATATCATATTTCTGGTTCAGTGTGTGGTGTCTGTTGCTGTGCATAGACTTTACCTTCTCCAGATCTGGTTCTCTCAAAGCCAAGGCAAGTTCATTGTTGTCCATAACAGATGCTGCAGCCACATCCAGAGGAGTAGAGCCCCTCATGGAAGGTGACGCTGCAACCAGGATAGAGTAAAAAGCAGTTTTCATCTAGAGATGAACTGAATAATAATCTGAATGAGCATCTTAACCACATTCACTATGCACCGAACATTTTATATACAAATAAATGTTCTTGTGAGTAGTAGCACAGGTATGTGCCCCTTCCTGATTTTTTTTTTTTTGCACATTTGTGAAACTTAAAAGTTTCAGATCATCAAATAAATGTAAATATTACACAAAAACTCAAATAAAGACCAAATGCAGGTGATTATTTTATTTATATTTATTTCATTTATTGCCCCCTAAACCTAATAACTGGGAGTGCCGCCCTCAGCAGCAATAACTGCAATCAAGCATTTGCGATAACAAGCATTGGAGGAATTTTGGACCACTCTTCTTTGCCATTCAGAGAAGGACTTGCTGGTGTGTTTTGGATCATTGTTCTGCTGCAGAACAAGTGCACTTCAGCTTGAGGATATGAACTGATGGACGGACATTTTCAGAATTTATGGTTCCAACAATTCACAGCAAGTTTTCCAGGTCCTAAAGCAGCAAAGCAGCCCCAGAATATCAGAGTACGCCCATCATATTTGAGTTGGTTTGGTGTTCTTTGGTTGGTGGTGGTTCACTGGAGTTCCAAAGCTTTAGAAATGCCTTTGTAACACTTTCCAAACTGATAGATGTCAATTAGTTTCTCATCTGTTCCTTAATTTCTTTGGATCATGATGTCATGTCATGGGGACATGTATGTTTGGATACCTTTTTTCTCTTCATAAATAAAATTATCAATAAAAAAAAAACGCATTTTGTGTTTACTTGAGTTATATTTATTTAAATGCGTTTGATGATCTGAGACAGTTTAAAAAAATTAAAAATCAGGAAGGGGGCAAATACTTTTTCACAACACTGTATAAGACTCACCAAGGCCAACGCTGCTGTTTTCCAGCAGGTAACTGAGATGGTCAAACATGGCTTTCTGGTTCTGACGACTGATTCGGCAGAAATAGCACAGAAAACGACAACAGTTGGCCACCATTTTTGGAAAGGTGATTTCCTGTAAAGTACACATTAAGCTTAAACAATGTTTTAAATTAGATTTAGGAGATCTTAAATTGTTGGGATCTAAATTATAACAAAATCCTCAGATAGTTAAATACAGTGTTCATACCTTGGAGTCCCCTCCACTAAGGACATTGACCATGACCTCCATGACTGTCTCATGCATTCCCAGTGCTCTCATCAGGTTTGGGTGCTGGTAGAACACCTTGTTATTCATAATATCCCTGCAAATAAAATAAATTATGTGAGCATTGGTATCATTGTAATGCAATATGTCTTGTCATCTATTTCATCAGTAAGCTTTGTAGCCCCTGTCACTAGCCCACAAACCAAAAGTGTTTTAGTGCAACATGTTCTGAATGACAAACAGAGCTACATGTTCTTGTGGGATAGTTTTATGTTTATCAGAGGATGATGAAGACCCTGGTTCTCACCCCAGGCCCCTGATCATGAGTTTCTCCTCTTCTCGTCCCATGCGTACACTGAGCAGAGATCTAATCTGGCCCAGAGCAGCCAGCAAGTTTATGGTGTCCTCAATAGAGACTGAGTTTATGGTGTAAGTCTTCGGAAGGGCTCGCACCTGAAAACACAGTTACAACATCACACATACAGTTGCACATAAGCCATATTTCTGCCAAGTGGGACAGTTCAGTTCGGGACAGTGCTTGACTAAACCCAGAGATGAACACAAAAAGTCTTCTTGTCCAAGTCAATTCTCAAGTCTTTGACCACGAGTCCAAGTCAAGTCCGAGTCTTTTGGTCCCAAGTGAAGTCCAAGTCTTTTGGTCTCCCAAAGTCTCTTTGCATACGTAGCTTAATGTGATTACTTGACGCTTGATACTGCTCTTATTAATAAACCTATTGTATATCAATGTATCATTTTGAAAAAGTAAGCTACAGAGTATAGTTCATTTCAAAATAGAAAGAATGACAAAACATTTTTAGTATTCTTGGCTAGGGATGCATCAATCCAGCTTTTTTAGTACAGATCCTGATCCCGATCTAGATCCTGATACTGATCCAGATCCTTATCCAGGTGTTTGGAGTATCTGCAGGTATCCATCTGGTATCTGAATATAGATCATATTAATCAAGACCCTTGTATTTGTCACATGACCCATTATATTATATTATCACACTCTTGTTCCCTCTCCCTGATTCAGCTGAACCCTGCTCTGTTCCCCGTGAGTAAGAGCGCGCTCCCTGCACTGCTGTTGTCTCTGAGCGATTGATCATTGTTCTCAATAACAACTGAATAGTTTATAACACAATCTAAAAAAAATAAATCTGCACTCCGCTGATTTGACGAATAGAACAAGAAATAAAAGGAGCGCCGAACAGGTGGGAAAAGGTTCATTGTCAACGAGTCTCAAACTGCGAGTTCAAGTCAAGTCCCGAGTCTTTGGACCGCGAGTCCGAGTCGCAAGTCTCTGTTTATACTGACTTAAGTAGCGAGTCCCCATCTCTGACTAAACCGGAATTAAAATTTATGTGAACATTGAAGTCCAGATGAAATCACAGTCCTTTGATGTTCTCTCAGTGGTGCTAACACAGCTAGATTATTTGTTGAGCTACTGCTGCATGTACACAACAAATGCAAAAATGGCACGTGGCCAGTACTATAGTCAAAGGACTCATCAAGACTTAGCTATTTTGTTATGCTGCTGCCAGGGATCTAGTTCAATTCCTCAACTCACCAATCCTCCAATGCCATCATACTGCCTGTGGAGCAGGACAAACATGGCTCTGACCAGATCAGGATCCTCAATAACTGACTCCTGTGCCCAGCGCACCATCGTGTCAGAAATCAGCTGCTGCAGTGTACCTTGCACAGACAAAGAGACAAAGACATTAGGCACATTACAGGACTTCAATCTAAGATTTATATTTACTTTATATTAAATTAGGAGTAAGCAATCTCATTTATTGTTACTAGCTTATTGAAATAGACAAATGCTGAAAAGAATTTTAAGAAACTTCAGCCACTTCAACATAAACCAAACAAACTAACTCAGAATTGTCAATGTAGAACCAATAATATTCCCATCTTCACTGGCTAAAATAGTACATAAGATGTTTCACCTAGCTACATGGAAGATCTTACCTCCATCTCATTTATAGAAGTGTGCATAGGATCTCTAAGAGTGAGAGTTTTTGACCCAGGCATATGCACACTGGCATACAGTCTCCTCTACATAAACCCCATCTGGAGTAGATATGTGCAGTGTAGTAGACTAGATAGATTCAACCAAAGGACAATGCAAATCCTGCACATTTCTGCATAAACATGAGGCGTCCATGGGTGGGTTATACCAACAACCCACATGAGCCAATCCGCTCAGAGTTACACAACTACCTATTGCATAATGAATGCTGTGCTTTTTACAGCTTTTCTTTTCAATCATTTTTAAATAATAATAGCAAATTTTTTATGATATCTAACTGGAAATTTAGTTTTAGTGACTTGACACCAGCCTGCTGGTTGGTGGAAATCCACAGCCCCTCAAATTTTGGCCAAATGAGAGACACAGAAGCTCTGAGAAGGTAGGCTGTTATGATGTTGAGAGAGTTTCCCAGTATCTAAGCCACTTTTACAAATGGTTTCCTGTAAATTACCTTGAACACATTACCGGCATTACCAGTAGCTTTCAACACTCACACATACACCTCATTACCAGAACATTACCATGTCACTTCTTTTCACACTCGACCCAGCAACATTGAGAATTCAAAATCCTAAAACAACCTGTTGGGGGCAGTAATGGGATTTAAGCATGTAAACTGCCAAAGTTAACATGAAGAAGAAGATAGACCAAAGCCGGCTGTAATGTACAGGACCGTTTTGAATCCCAGTGTTGTAAACTTAGCAACTTTGTTGCTATATTTAGGAAGTATTCACATCCCTCTGGCAACTCTTTTCAAAATAGCGACTAACAACAAATCTACCAACTTTTTCTTGTGTTATTGTAGACTTCTGGAGACTGACGTGAAAGCACGTATCGCTCTCACTCTTCTCAGTGAGCAGTGAGTGTTGCCGTGAGCCGTGAAGTTTTTTTCATTGTCTTTATTGGTCCATTTAGATTGTAGATTGTTGTTGATGTAATCACGTAAATACATGCCATTTCCAGCAATGTTACTGCATTCTTTCACAACACTGCCTTCCCAGTAAATTCCCTGCAATATTACTAGGTCTTGACCCGGTAAATTACGAGTACAGATTTACTGGGAAATCATTACACATGAAATGTGAGAAAGGGGCTTTTGGTGGACACAGTCTTCTTTGGACTTTGAAAAAATCAGGATGTCATCCTGGCATAAAAATACATACTATCTTCTGCCCTCAGCTATGTGACTCTGACTATATGTAGCCTGGACAGTGAGCTAAACAAAATGTCTCCAGCAAGGACAGGAAACTGTATCCAAGTCTTCAGAGTCTTTACTGACAACCATTCATATTTTATAAAACGAAATAGTGCGTAATCTCACACACACACAGTAGCCTACAAGAAAAACACTGACTAAACATACATGTGCAGCATCACCAGCATGAGCGCAATACAGCCAGAAGCTAGCTAAATGATCACACTAGCTACTGAAATGTTTCAATTACTTAAACTATGATTATATCTCTATTGTAATAATCACTAAATGACTACAAATGTAAGGGACAGAATACTACCCACCTTTATTAGATGTCATGACCTTTTAACTGAATACTTAATGAAATATTTAGCAATAATTAAGAGTTAAAAGTCTCTAAACATTTTCTTTTGACACTAAAATTACATCTTCACTTATAGGTCACAGATAATGTCTCACCATTGAGTAGAATCTTGACCTCTATCTTCCTGACTCAGCCATCTTCACTGGGAAAAGACTTGAGGCCAAGTGGCCAGTCATTTCTGTTTTTAAGGTGATCTTTCAAAAGAACCACTTCTCTAACTTGTAGATTTGGCCTCTGCAGCTTCCACTTGGAACGATCATGGAGCCCGGCAATATACTCCTTCTGCCACGACCCCCATAAGACATTGGCCAGGTACCTTCCGCATCTCCACTGTGCTCTGAACAGGTCACGGCTTTAGAAATGACCTGGTGGTATTGGTGGTGTGCCAGCCTTTCAGGTAAGCAGCATGACAGGGGTGAGAATAACTTTTCTAACCTGACTCCGCCAGATAGAACTGCTCCACAGAACATAGTCTATCTCGCAGTACCATCTGGGAAGGCTCCAGTTGAAAGCGTTTGCAAAAGGGAGGCGCCTTCTGTCAAAAACTTAGTGTTGATTGGATGAAGTACCGACTAGTATCTGCTTAGCATGAGGTTTCTTTAGCCTTTTTCTTTCTTCAATCATAGCAACGATATGATGTGCCACTCTTTGCGCTTCTTTCAAAGAAGAAATACTCTCTACTTCTGATAAAACTGTTTCGATAGCAGCGTCAATGCTAACGTCTTTCGGCGTAGCCATGTTGATAACAAAGAGGAGAAGAGAGCACTAGTTGCTTTCTTCAAATTAAAAACCCGCCTCTACCTGTTAGTGCTGCAACATCATTGGTCACAAGAGTCCGGTGAGTCCACGGTTCGCGATTGAAGCGGTTTGGTTGGCGCGATACAAGATGGATTTACAAGAGTTTTGGAAACTCCCAAATCTCGCGAGAATCCAGCTGCAGCGCAAGGTTATAACTTTTCTGGGTCCATAGAAACAGATGTGAGTGGTTGTGCATTCACTATCGAAGAAACTTCAGCCACAATTTGTCAATTTCATCTAGATGCTTACAGTACCTGTGCCATCCATGACACATGTTCTCTGGGAAGTGTTTCATAGAACTTGGCAATGTGTAGGAGTCTGGCAACAGACCTCAGCAAGTGACTCCAGCTTTAGAACCTCTAAAAAATTGCACTTCCAAGTTTACCCTTTAACAGGACAGTGGCCAATGTCACTACCTCTGTTTGTAGTTAAGAGTCAGTCTCTGGGTCAAAATGTAAAAATGTAAATGTACTGTGCAGACCACAAAAAAGCAAACCTCCACTGTGATGTCCAGTTCTTCCAGGACTAATTCAGCCATCTCCACAGCCAGCACCATTGCACAAAGCTCCAGTTTGGGTCAAGCCTTGCTGCTGCTGCTGACCATCTCCTGTTGTAAGCTTGAGATAGGCAACAGCCCCCACTGCATTTGTGAAGGCATCACAGAAAACGTTTATTACTTTTCTCTGCTACAGACACAGAAACTGACGTGAACATTCTGGGGATTTCAAGCCACTGTAAATGTTGGAACTGCCACTTAAAAAGTCAGCACTTGGGAAAGCGTGTGTAATGGTATGACTGTTGGATGAGATTTTGTGTAAGCATATGTTAGACTGTGCAAGCTGGGTTCTTCTGAGTTCTTCAGAGTACATCAATAGCCTCGTATGCTGAGGAGAACAATTTCAATCTGTCATCTACATAAAAATTATGTTCAGTGAATTGCTTCATATCGCTGCCATATTATTTTTCACATTCCACAGCTGTCCTCTTCAGCCAGTAAATGGCAATTGATGGTGATGTGCAATTTCCAAACATGTCGACTCATCCTAAATTTCTCTACTTCTCCATCCAGATCGTGGTTCTGAAACCACAAAAAACGAAGGTAATTGCAGTTATATTAATATTATTTATAGTATTTGCTCCACATCTGCCATGACTACATATGGGATCAAATCTGAAACAGATGATCACATCAACATGGCTGGCCCTTTAGTAGTACGTTGTTGAGAGACATGTTGAACTGAGTGCTTGAGTAAAAGGATAATATGGGGAATGAAATAGGAGCAGAGCCACCCAGTCTTTTTCAAACTCATTGTGCATAATGTCCAATAATGAAACATCCTCTGCAGAAAGTGCTCTGTATCTCTTTTTAAGGTGTGGATTGTGTTTTTACATGGAGAAAGAAAGCTGGGTCATCCGTTATTGAGAACACTTGTCTTCAATTAATTCACAATGGGTTTATGGGCTCCTGTCAGACAAGCATCTGTTATATAATCCCAAGTCGAGACACTGAGCGTAAGACACATCGTGTGGGTGTTGTACGTGATTACACAACTTGGAGAAGAGAGGAGGATAAGATATCTGCCAATGGGTCACATGGAGGTATTTGTGATGCTACTGACTGTAGATGAGGATGAGCAGCAGTGGCTTCTGGGTTAGGTATCTCTCTCCTGTTATTTGGGCTCTGGTTACATTTAGGGAGTATTTGCAGCAACATACTTTTCCATCCACACCCTAAATAATACAGCTTTGGGCTCTCTGTCCCCTTTGTGTCAGTTTTGCCAGAGCGTGTTTTCATGGTGTATGGGAGGACCACCATGTACACCAAACATATCAAAAAACGAAGCCCTAGCGAGTGATATGCTTGAGATGATAGATGACCATTGCTTTGGTCATCTATCATTACGTATATCTTTCTCTTCTTTTAAGGGGATGCTTTGGGATAATCGTTGACTAAATAAATCATAAAACATGGATATGGTGATTGTGGAGCTAGGGGCATCTGGTCCCCGCAAAGTCATTGGTTGAAAAATGCAGATCAACTAATCAAAAAAATGACATGTAACATTGGGATGAAGGCTGAGTTACGGTGGCAAAAGAGGGGACTTGCTTGTTTTATTCACCTGTTTTAATCTATTTCTACATATTAGGAACTACTTTTATTTCACAGATTAATTCTCCATTTTCAAGTTTAAATATTTTATAGTACCGTATTTCCCGGACTATAGAGCGCACCTAAATATAAGCCGCACCCACTAAAATTTAAAAGAAATATATATTTTGTCACATATAAGCCGCACCGGACTATAAGCCGCCGATATCCAGGCTGAGAAATAAGATATTTACATAGAAAGATTTTATACCATAAGTGTTTATTCATATACCTGAACTGATTGTTTCCGAACAGTGCCTGTAACACGGCAGTAAAAGTGCTGATCAAACAAAACAGAAAAGTCATTGATGGTTTTATTCATCTTCCTCCTGTGCACTAAAGCCAAGTTGCTTTATTTTTCTTCCTCCTGCGTATTGAAACCACTGAACACCAAACCACTGCCACTTTTTCTTCCTGCGCACTGTTAAAGCGCAACTGCGCAACTATTAAAGTCGCTTCATTCTCCCGTGCACTGAAACCACAAGTCACTATTCATCTTCCTCCTGAGCATTGAAACTACTGAACACCAAACCACTGTCACTTCATTTGTTTTCCATTATGAGGGGGTGAGGGTGTAAAAATATTACCGTATTTTGCTGTTGTGCGTCTTGGGTTGCATGTGCTAAGAATTAAAACTGGTGCTTTTTTGTGTGTACTGACTACTGCTGCCTCGTTTGTCTCATTTTTGCACTTCCTGCTAGAGCGCCCCCCTGAGGGCTGAAGAAAAATTCATAGAAAAGCCGCATCTCTGTATAAGCCGCATGGTTCAAAGCGTGGGAAAAAAGTAGCGGCTTATAGTCCGGAAAATACGGTATATCTTATTGCATTACATATAGTACGTATATGTATGCTATGTTACATGTATACTATATGTACTAAGCACCTTAGCAGAATTTCATTGCTTCTTGTACACAATGACTAAAGCATTCTATTCTATTATTCTATTTGATTTATTCTGTGTGAATGATCCGTCGTTTGTTTTGGAAGAGGAGAGAGAGCAAGAGGAGCCTCCAACGTGCGCACAGATTCATACTTGGAACCGAGGGAGAGATCTTCAGCCATGCCTCCATTCTGAGCCCTAGAAGACATAGGAGGATGCTGACACTGCCACAGCAGTAGGCAGGTTCTAGCCAAGGAGAACACCAGGAGTCCAGATAGAGACACTTTCCCCCCATAGTCCAAAAGACCTTTGTGGCAGGGCTCTAGTCAAAACCAGGCAAAGTTGCATATGAGTGTTCAGGTGGTGTTTTTGTGCCAGTGCAAAATCAGCTAAAAATGCAAAATGTATTCACAAATGTACAAAAATAAAGGTCCATAATGAGTTCAGCAACAACCCAAACACAGAGCTCACATGGCTCCCCTAAATACCTCTCTGGGCCCTCCCATTGGGCTTCAGTATTGCACAGAATATAAATAAATAACCAAACAATAAGTTACCACATAAACATGCCTAGGGGTCTAATATTCAACCAGACTAATAGTAAAGAAGAAATAATAATTAAGAAAGAATCACTGAAAAGGGCAGTATAGTGCTGATCATGTGATGAGCATTATAATTATGAACAGGTTACCTATAGGTAACCTGTTCATAATTATAATGCTCATCACATGATCAGCACCACGGCGCGAACAGCGCACTTTTAAACCCCAGGAACCTAAGATTTCCCACAAAGTTTCTTTGTGGGAAATCTTAGGTTAAGTTTCTAACCATTAGAGACCAATAGAGATCCCCTAATTACCTCAGAAGAGCCATTCTTGTCTTGACATTGCAACAAACGTTGAAGGAAAGCCTCTGGGTTGACATGCTCAATGGATTAAGTGGCTCTTCAGCTGCAGCCTCCAAGTCTTTGGCTGCAGCGAGCACTGCTTCAGCCTCACCCTCCTGGTTCAGAGCGATTAGTGTTGCCTTCATGCATGCCCTCTCAACCTTAATGTCAATTTGCCATTTGATGTACTGGCCTCTAGTGCGGGCGGCTTCAGCATTTCCTAATGCTTGTGCTGCAGCCTGGCATGGTTGAATGGCACTCTGATCTGACCTCGAACTGGTCAAGGCTGGTCAAGTCATTACCACAGCTCACAGTGCGTTGTCACTACACTGCCTCTAGCCACCAGTGTTACCAGGGTGGCCATAGTCTCTCCGGCCACTACTCGCTCTTCACAAACAGCCGTAGTTGACACAGCCTCGCTCTTCACAACAACTCAGTCCATTCCTGCAGTGGTCCTTGAGAAAATGCTTGGTGCCGGTGAGTCTAGTTCTTGTAGTAAATCTGCCATAACAAAAGCCTGTCCACATCTTCTCTTTTTACCAAACACATTAATAATTGGCATCTCAAGCCATCAGGAATGATGTACCGGATATTCTGACAAGGCTGTTAGATGTGTTGCCTTCTCAAACAATAATTATCCTTGTGGGGACAAATGGAATGGAAATGGAAAGGTATTTTATATCTCAGGCCCAATTCCCATACTTGAGCTTGGAGATGAGGTTTAGTCATTTCCTTAGTTTGTACACCTGGCTGCCAACCCACCATATATATATATATTTATATATATATATATATATATATATATATATATATATATATATATATATATATATATATATATATATATATATATATATATACACACACACACACACACACACATATATATATATACATATATATATACACACACATATATATATATAGTTAATCAATAATTTTTAACTTGTTTTGAGAGCACCCCTCCCTGTTTAAAAAGAGAAAGAAAAAATATCCAGTTCACTATCCAGACCAATCTGCAGACTTTGGCTCCCCCTGCCAGTTATCTCCAGCGTTACATTCATAAGCTCTGCCTTCTACAAAGACTAAACCTACCCCATTTAGGTTTACGCCATTGAAATTAATGCCACTGAAGAGGCATCTCAAATACAGACAGCTATAATCTGTTGGGAATATATTCTTTTTAAATTACATTTTCCTCTTGCAATCTGGACTGCTCAATATTCGTGACTTAGCACCATTTCATGACCAACAGGCTTAAGCACATCAGGTTATCAAGAACATTGCGTTTTAAGTAAACAAAGGCCGCGGTGAGGGCTATGCGTGTTTTAATTATAGACTTGTACCAATAGTTCTCTACCTAACTTTTGAGACACAACTTTTAAAAATCCATTTTACAGTACCAATCTTCTATGCATTAGTTTACAGCCTACCAAAACTTAACACCAACTTTATCCAATAATTTTCTGACTTCCTTGTTTTTATGTCCTCCTGTTGTGATAGTCTTATAATTGCAGGATACTTTAATATCCATGTATGCTGTCTGTCCAAACCCATAGTAAAAGAGTTTGTAGATAGAGTGGATTCTTTTAACCTCACACAATCTGTGCTTGGTTTAATACACCAAAAAGGTCACACTGTAGATCTCATACTATCCTCTGTTTTTTCTATCCCCGGTCTGGAGATGGTGGACTGTGGTGTGTCTTATCATTTTATGATTATATTTGATTCCTGCTCAGTCATCTCATCTCACATGGTCAATCCGCCCAACCACAGCCTCACTCTTTTCACTACCTTTAAGTCACCTTGGGCCCTCTATGGCCACATAATCCAGCTGTGCCTTTGACCTCTGTGGCCACAGTTGAACCTGCAGACTTTTAAAAATGTCTTTCAATAAGATTACAAACATCAGTGCAAATTGTACCTGCACACTTGGACCCTACTAGAAAACCCAGTGTAGTCAGCCGTCTCACCGAGTTTAAACCAAGATTGTCAGTCACTTGAAAACACTAAGTGCTTTATGGATATTTTTGCATACAGCAGGGCACACGTACAAGTACACAAGTACAAACACTGATTTCCTAAATCTGCATGGAGCAATGAATTGAATTTGCTGTAATATTAAAAAAGAATCTAATTTAAAACTTTAAAAAGTAAGTGATATTTATTTTTGTCAGTTTTATAGAGGCCTCTCAACAAAAAAAAGCAAGATAATAGAGTAAACCAAAATTGAATTCTGTCTTCAATTCTTCTTTCATTCATATTTAGCTGGAATTCACTAGTGACTCACGTGGATGATCTGAACTGCAAAGGGGAACTGCATAGAGACACACTCAATTGTAGCTTTCCCTTAGCTCAGTGCTAATGATTGAACAACTTTATGTGGGATGTTTAGTGCTTAATTTCCTACCTGCAATTGACCTGTAATTGCTCTGTCCATGCTGTGAGAACGCAATTAAACTGGCACTGTCTGTGTGTCCATGGGCAGACAGATGCAGTGCTGCAGCAGAGTGACAACAACATGAGTTTTATTCCCAAACAGAGGGGTCAAAAACAAAACAAAAAAGTAAAATTTGCAGCACTAAGTCCCCCTGTAAAGACTCTGCACCCCCCAGGAGGGCTGCCCCTTTTTTGCACCAGATTTGTGTTGAAAACTCACTGGGCTTTATGTCCTGAGTCTCCAGTGGCAGGTTGGCCATCTTCTTCTTTAGGTAAGAAACTTTCTCCACTAATGACATGAGTCGACCTCTGATGGTAAAGTCATCGTCACCATCCATGGAGCCGTCATCGTCCAGCTCTGTACCAAACACAAGTCATACATTAAACTCAGCTTACATAATGTCTATCTGCAATTAGGCTATTTTATTTATTATATTGAGAAGGCCTCTTGTAGAAAATAGATCGAAAGCTCAAGCTCTAACAATTACATTATGAATCACAACGATGAAACGTTGCTTTTTACAAAACTGTAAAATGACACTCTTGTGTCCCAGTGATGCAGGTGTGGGACATTAGGTGTGACAGACTGTGCTGTGGTGCACTTTCTGTGAATTTGAGGATTAGATGCAGAGATGGCTCTTGTTTCTAAGAGTTGTTTACCACAGTGCCTCATCAGATCATCGTGGAAATCCAGCAGCTGTTCTCGGATGTCTACAGGACAGGGACACTCCTGTTTCTCATCTTTAAAGTTCAGCAGCATGTTGATCTGAATGGAAAAGAGGAATGTCATTAGTTTAGGAATCATGTCAGAACACATGAGCTTTGAGAGAACTTCCAGTAGTGTGTAAATTAGTCCTCCTTTTAACCCTCCTACACCCCTTTAACTTTTGTAACATCAGTCGCCCTAGCGCACAAAAAAATGCTCCAATAAAGAGTGACATAGAAATATTATCTAATAATTCATAATTGCATTTTTTTTCAATAGATACTATTACTAGCTTCAGTCCTCACCATACACAGCAAATATTTATTGTGTTTCTAAAATTTAACCCCTTAAATGCCAGGTTTTGTGATTAGAATCTGATTTTGAAAATAAGACAAAAAACACAAAAAGTGAATAATTTTCCATAAGATAAATTCATTCATTTTCTACCGCTTTGTCCCGTTGGGGGTCGTGAGTGGCTGGAGCCTATCCCAGCAACTTTGGGCTTTGGGTAGGGTACAGTCTGGACAATGGCCAGTTAGTTGCAGGGCTGACACTTAGAGACAGACACTGACAGACAACCATTCACTCTCACATTCATTCACTTGGGATATTTAAGAGCTGCCAATTGACCTATACATGCATGTCTTTGGGCGGTGGGAGAAAGCTGGAGGACATGCAGACTCCTCACAGAAAGACCAGGGTTAGCTGATGATGTTTTGAGTCGTCCACAATCAGCAAAGGATGTTTGAATTGGCCAGAACTAGCCAAGGATGTTTGAGTGGGCCATAGTTTGAACTCACGACCTTCTTGCTGTGAAGCAGGAGCGCTACCCACTCTGCAACCGTGCCTCCCCCCACAAGATTTTTTTTAAATTATGAATTATCAGAGCCCGGGATTGTCAAAAATTGGCATCAACTTTGATTTTGCTTCATTTTTATTTTTTGTGTGACAATGATATCAATAATTTCATCTGTGATGGAAAAAAGACAAACTGTCAAATATGTTGTGAATCTGGGAGGCAGCGTAGCGGGTGATCCCAGGACGAGGGATCCCAGCGGCCCGGTACAGAATGGCATTCTCCGCAGTTGGGGACCAGGTAACGCCACTCCTCGATATCCAGGTGGGGCAGGGCTTGCTCCCTCACCCCCTTGCTCCTTCAACTCCATCTCTTTTTCCTCACTCTCCTCCTCCGAAGTGCCCTTGGCCCCTGGCACATAATTTATATCCTCCACCTCATCATCATCCTATGATGATGCATCATCAGATGAAGAAGGAGCATCTTTCTCGTCGAGCAAATCAAGGAGGTGCATGGCTTCGGCCAAATTTATACTTTCTTGTGCATTCCATCTAGACAGTTTGGGACGAAATGAACCCTGATCAAAGACCCCGATCTTAGTGACACATAATGTCTTGCTCTGGGATAACACCTGTGTAAACAAAGCCAGACTAGCAAGTTTTTTTTTTAGATTACTTTGTCAGTGAGCCTTTGATGTTTTTTGCATGTGTGATGAGGTTTTGATGGGTGCAGAAGCTTTGAACTTTGTGCACTTTATCGATTTGAACTGAATAGAATTCAACTTGTTGGCAACAGTAATGCATTTCTCGGTAAGGCATTTTGGATGCGGACACACACAAATACAAACACACTAATTTCTCAACACATACATGCACACCACATTATAACATCCCTAAAATACACCCAAATCATTTTAGTTCAGAATATTTGTTGAATTGGCCCTACAGGCACAATAATTTATACAACCATCAATGGAGCCATTGCCCCATTTTGAACTCTCTCTCTCACATATGGAAAAAATGGTGCCATCGAGTGGAAAACAATATAAAGTAAAATTCTTGTTTCTCACTATCATGAATCCATGAAAATGTATATATACAGTATACATACATATATATATATATATATATATATATATATATATATATATATATATATATATATATATACATATAAAATTTATACAGCAATGGCAGTGTATTCAAAAAACATTGTTTTTAATGGAAATCAATGGCACAAAAAATGACGAAGGACGATGGGTGTTACTATTTTCATTTTATAGTCTATTAAAAAAAAAAAAAAAAAAAAAAACATGAAATCTTAAAATTCATCCCAAAATACACACAGGAGGCAAAATTTACACCATTTGTATAAACACAGCCAAAGTTATCCACAAAAAAACGTGAAACATCAAAAAATGCTCTAGGGTTAAATGAGTTGAAAAAAAAAAGACAAGATGCACTAAGGTGGAACCCTAGAGTGGAAAAGGCTAAGAGGGCAACTGAGAAAAACCTAGTGTCATAGTCTGCAGTCTTTTCTTGTATTTCCCTCTGTCTCCCCCTCCCTTCCGTGTGTATGTGATTGTATGTCTCCACCTGTGTGGGCGTGGCTACTCTGAGGATCACCTGGATTCCATCTACAATCAACAGCAGTATTAGAGGGCCAGCTTCACAGCCACTCTTCGCAAGTTTGTTTGCTCAACTACACCAGTTGGTAACAGCATTTGGCCCAGTACTTACCTGTAGATATTTTTGCTGAACTTTTCTTTGTGTCTCCAGATTCTGCCTGCATGCCTGCCTGCCCACCCACCTGCTCTCCTGACTACCTACTTACCTGCGTCATCACCTGTCTGCCTCCTTACCTGCTCCGGTCCAACACCACTCAGCTGCACAACTCCAATAAACTTGTTAGAACTGCTTACCGGTGTTCTGTTTGCTTTTGGGTCCAATAGAAAACCGTGACACCAAGAGACAGGACCTTGAGTTGGTCATTAGAGAAATGGGAACATCCTGGGGAAAACTAACACATACTGCCCAATACAGAAGTCGCTGGAGAGCTGTCATTGATGGCCTATGTTCTACAAAGAGCTGAAGGTTTAGTACGTTTACTAAGTTTTTTTTTATTAAGTTTAGTAGGGTCTGGGTCGAACTTATCAAATATATGAATAGTTAGCTTGTATTTTAAACTAAAACTAACTATATATCTTATGTTTATTGTAAGGAAAGAAGGACTGACATGCAAATCAATTGTTAAGTGGGATGTGATCTATGTCAACTTTGTGAGGACACAGGTAGGTACCAATTGTCCCTCAGTATTATGTGATTGAAGAAAAAAGGGCACATTCAGAGTGAGTGTGACTCTGAACAGCTCCCACCTGTTCCTGAGGAGGAGATCTGAACTCTTTGGTCTTCTTGGCAGTGAGGGCGGCTGACATGTTAAGTGCCAGCATCACTTCATTGTAGCGGAAGCGCTGATTGTCTTGGAGACAGGCCACAAAGTCATCAGAGAAAGCCACCACTGCCTCGATGCGATGACGCACCTGACAGTCACACAGGTACTGCAGCACATGGCACATCTGAAGCACAAAAAATCCAAACAAATCCAAAGTTATCTTACACACCAAAATACATATCCAGTAACATCTGCTGTTGTAACTGTGGGTCAGAAAGCCGCTGGAAGAATATTCACTTAATTCAGTCTGAGTTGACCACTGCATGGGAGGAATCCTTTGTACAGGCAACTAGGGCTGGGTCATATCATACCGTTCACGGTAATACCGGTGTAATTTTGGGTCGCAATATAAAATTTAAATATTACAATATAATTTGGGTGAAATGCGCCATGCGCATGGCGTTGGCGGTAGGGGTGTTCATGGTTAACCGATAATCAATTAATTGTCATTAAAGGTCCTATATTATACTATTTTGAACATTATACAGTGTATTTTGTATACATTTAGGTTACCATATCACATTTTGCAACATGAAACACACAATAATTATCTTATACAAGCGGTTTGGACTCTGAGTTCGAAGAACATGAGCAAACACAAAAACCTCGAAGGCTTCTACAAGACATTTCTGCTTGGTAAATGAGAAACTATTTATTGTGTATGTTTCTATGGTGTAGCCCGTAGCATAGCATGTGTTAACTGCTTCCGTTTATATATTTACATGTGGAAATGGCCGTACAATGCCTACTGAAGTTGAGAATGTATGCTGCCTGGAGACTCCTAAGGTAGCTGTTGTGCAGTATATTAAAAGAACTATAATAAAGTAGCCTAGCAATATGTAGAGCTATGCAGTAATACTTGTTAGTAATACATGTTGCTGACGGTAAGTAAGCTAACACAGTAGCAGCGATGCTTCTTTGTGCGTCTGAGTTGCAGAGCACGGCACTTGTTGACAGTGCAGGAGAGAGGGGCAGGAGGAGTGTGGAGGAGCACTTCCTGGAGAGGAGTGGTTTACTTCACATATTGACGTCATTGCGTAAACAGGTCATTGAAAGGACTGTAGCTCAAACTAAATAAATTACTTAAACATGCATGAATGAAACAAAACACAACTTTGGGTATGTGTTTGAGGTAGAAACAATGTTATAACATGGTTAAAAGCTCAGAAAAGTCGATTTAGCATAATATGGGACCTTTAAGATCATTTCATTAAAGGTCCCATATTATACTATTTTGAACTTTATACAGTGTATTTTGGATGCATTTAGGTTACCATATCACGTTCTGCAACATGAAACACTCAATAATGATCTTATACAAGCGGTCTGAATGAGCTCTCATCATGAGTCCAAAGTGAACGGTCTGATTTGGGGCTGTCACTTTAAGGCTCAGCTCTTCCGTGTTGGCTCCGCCCACTTCCTGCCTGACGTCACGGTACCTCTACGAACTGCCGCTGGAAACGGACTGAAGTAAACACGGTACATCGTAGTAATAACTTTTTCAGCAATGGCTTTGAGAGTAAATGAGCCGTATATCTTCGACCCAGAGTCTGACTCTGAGTTCGAAGAACGTGAGCAAACACAAAGACCTCGAAGGCTTCTACAAGACGTTTCTGCTTGGTAAATGAGAAACTATTTATTGTGTATGTTTCTATGGTGTAGCCCGTAGCATAGCGCGTGTTAACTGCTTATGTTTATCGGTGCACATGTGGAAATGGCCGTACAATGCCTACTGAAGTTGAGAATGTATGCTGCCTGGAGACTCCTAAGGAGCTGTTGTGCAGTGTATTGAAAGAACTATAATAAAGTAGCCTAGCAATATGTAGAGCTATGCAGTAATATTTGTGTAATAAAGTTTCAACTATTATGCCTGTCTTACCACGTTATGTGCACACCCATACTTACAGGCTTACAGCACAAGACTGCTGATGTTATAACAAAATGCTATGAATGATAGTATTCCTGCAACCTTGTAATAAAATGAAAACTACATGTAATTAGTTTTGTAAATGTAAATGCAGCTTTACATTACTGTAAATACTGATCATCATTTTTCATTTTTAGGTTTTAAGGCAAATAAATCAGCTTCTTGCTCCTCCTCCGTGTATTACAGCACATCCTGGCCTGGAGGCCAACTGCTTAAACATATATACTCTTCAAAATATAAATAACATTTATCGTACAGACTATGGACCAGTTAAAAGAAGAACAGAAGAAGAGTAAGTGCTAATTTAAAAGACTGGTGTAATTCCAATCATACATTTTTTATTATAAAATCCACATAAATACAAATTATTTAGGTTTTGCTAAGGAGCATATCGCCAAACATCTTTGTCTCTTCTTCCAGGCGACTCAGGTTTGTTGCATGCAGGAGTTTTGTGAGCTGGTGCTGGGGATTTCTCGGAGCAAGCATCAGAGTGGTCATTCCCTCCTGTGTGCTCCTATTTGTAGTGGCAACAGCTGCTTGGACACCTGTGATAGAACAACAGCAGTGTGTCACATTTAAAGATGATTAAGTGAGCTAAATCAACATGAAAAACATACATTAGTATGTAACATTGAACATTTCTGTCTCCTGCTCTTCACCAAGTCTGGAAGAGGCACATCAGGTTATATCAGGCTCCGTAATTTCCTGAAGTGAATGTTTGTTGTAATTTGTAAAGAATGTACATACACTATATGCAAAATGAATTAAAAAAGGTACTGGGAAACTGGCTTCGTACTGGGGACATGTATTCATCTTGTGTACAAGCTGTTCTGATCTAACAGACAGTGCTATTTCTTTCTTCATTGAATTGTTGTAAAATAACATACTTCTAATCTGATAAAGTATTGAGTACTTGTAGCTCTAATGCTCTATGGATGCCTGATGAAATGCATGACTAAAAACACACCAAAGACCTACATTTTTGTGTGTACTCTTATGTTGTTGTTCATTTTTTGTATAATTCATATGATCTGGGTTTTTGTTGGATTGTTTACCTTTACTTCTGAAGTGGTGTAACCTCAGACTGCTTGCAGATAACTGTGTAGCACCAATGCAGGGGTTGTCTGTACATTTACTGCTGCTTCTGGTTGGTGAAATGTATGTTCTGTGAAGCTGGATGATTCTTGAGAAGAACTCTGGAAAATACAAGAGATACTCAGTTGTCATTGTCTAACCTAAGAGCGTGATAAGAAACGAGGGTCAAACACATCTAACCCTATTCACACACACTGTTAGCATAACAACAGTAAGACGACGGTCTAATCAACTAGACAATGTGACTACAACCTACAGACACTTTTCACACCTCTTTGTTTTTGCCGTGAAATGGTAACAGCCGCTAATTATCAAAATGTGCTTTAGCAACATGAGCAGCAGTTTTGCGTTTTATAAAGAATGAAAACAAAGATATTATCTTTAAACATAAGCTGTACAAAACTCGAAACTATACAAAACTCTACTCGAAATTATCATTAGCAATATAGTAGTACTTACTGCTCTGGGCTCCTCTTCGGTGTCTTTTATAGTGGGATTAGCACCCTTTTTTAAAATTAACTTTTTGCCATGTCCTATTTGGACGATGTTGAGGTTTTCGAAGCAGTCTTCAGTGAAGTGTTGGTTACAGACAAAAACCTGTTTGGCTACTTTACCCTGGGAGTTTCGAATAATAAATTCCAACCACTTCTTACATGTTAATTCTTTTTTGGGAGAGAAAACAACACAGTAAAACTCCTGCAGCCGAATGTTGCTGACGGTAAGTAAGCTAACACAGTAGCAGCGATGCTTCTCTGTGTCTGAGCTGCAGAGCACGGCACTTGTTGACAGTGCAGGAGAGAGGGGCAGGAGGAGTGTGGAGGAGCACTTCCTGGAGAGGAGTGGTTTATTTCACTTATTGACGTCATTGCGTGAAACAGCTCGTTTTAAGGACTGTAGCTCAAACTAAATAAATTACTTAAACATGCGCGAATGAAACAAAACACAACTTTGGGGATGTGTTTGAGGTAGAAACAACGTTAGAACATGGTTAAAAGCTCAGAAAAGTCGATTTAGCATAATATGGGACCTTTAACCAATTAATGCTGCATACTTCATACACTTTATCTCTACAGGACAGGTTCTAAGCCTACTGTCATGACAGAGGAACACTGCAAATAATGTAATGTGCCTGCACAAGTTTGTTTAAATGCACAGTTGATGGAAAATCATCTGTTGCCCTTGATTGGTGCGTGTTCTTAATTAATGAGTGCGCGTTTATTGGGTCGCTTTAACTGCCTTGTGTGCGCGGGCTAACATTAGCCGCTAAGACAAGCGCCGAGGGGAAAGTGCAGAGACTAAGGAGCCGGTCCTTTTAAGATTTTTAGCTAAGTCTGTTCTTACCTGCGTCTGTGGTTTGACTGTCACGCTGAGCATGCCCCTCATCTCTGCTGCATCAACATCTATGTTTACTATAGGCTACTGTGTAGCTTATCTAAACTACTAACTAAAACTAACAAACGTGTAAAGGGAGCAACCTATTGCTAATAAATTGTTTCGAAATGTGACAGATCTGCCCTTGAAGCAGGAGTAGACAAGTGAAAAGGCCTTTTTAGCTGCTGCTTAATTTATTTTTAATTTAAAGCCCTTAACCCTGCTCTTGTTCATGAAGATACGACAGCCTTCTTTTAATGCATCACCTGGCTCTACAAGGCAGTTTTACTAGACTTTATCAGCGTTTTGTTGCTTGCCTTTAGGTGTTTCTTTTAGTTTAATTAACTTTATCAGCTACACTGTCTATATTATAAGCAATTATTCTTTTAATTATTATTAAAATATTCAGCAAATGGCACTTTCTCCTTTTTTTTACACGTCTCCTGCTGCTTCAGGAGCAGCTCTTCCAGGTTTCCGAACAATCTATCAGCATTTTGTTACTCCCTTTACATGTTTCTTTTAGATTAGATCAGCTACACAGTATAGTAAACTTAGCAAACTTAGCTTGTGTTAGCGGCTAACATTAACCTGCGCACACTGCAGTTTAAGCAAAAAAGTGCACCAATTAATTAAGAACTAGCACCAATTAAGGGCAACAGCTGATTTTCCATAAACTCTGCATTTAAAACAAACCTGTGCAGACACATTACTTATGTGCAGTGCTACTCTGTTAAAAATGTGGGCTCACAACCTGCACTCTAGAGATAAAGTATATGAAGTGAACAGCATATTGATTAATCGGTTAATAAAATTTTAATTGATCAATTTCTTAATGACAATTAATTGAAAGTTAATCGGTTAACCATGAACACCCTTGTTGGTTACCTTTATTTTATGTTATGCTGCGATATATTGCGGCGCCAAATACTATCGCGCTCATTTCCATATATCGCAATATAGGTCGATTTATGAAATATCACAACAGGCCTACCCATCTCTACCTAAAAAGTGTTTATAATATGTTATCTATGCCTATCGGCATCTGACTTTGACACACACTCTAAACTGTACCTGTCTAAGCCGAACTGGCGCTCAGACACCCACAGCTGCGTGCTTCCAAAGCAGGGTGTGGGCAGTGGGTAAGTGTCTGAACTTCAATTCAGTCATTCACTCATTAATTTCAGAGTCTAACATATTTATAGCAATATTTTCTTCTTTCAATCTTTCTTCTTTCTTTCAATCTTTTAACAAATAAGTATAGTGATTCAGATGTCTTACCACTGTTGCTTGTCTTTGTGATACATAGCTCTGAGAAGGTGGGCTGTTATATTTTCCTCATCAGGCAGTTTATTCATTTTACTTCACCTTAAGAGCTCCTGGTTGATTGTAGACAGGGACATGCACAGATAGACCCCAGGTGGCGAGCGTTTTTTTTTTTATTATTACACTTAATAAATCTTGACCCACGAACGAGGAATCAGCGGCTAAAAATGCCCGAGATATATTTAAACTTCCAACAGCTACCGCTCCACACCCTCATGTCTGTCTGCCTCTCGTCATGTGTGTTGCCCTCTCGCTGCGGCTCTCACCGAGTCTTAAGTTCATCAAAGACGAAGTCACAAAGCACAGCTCTGACTGACAGCTCTCTGAACTACCCTTTAAACAGTTCTCCTCTGTCAACAATAAGCTAAGTTGGTTGGTTGGTTGTAGTGAATGTGATACTGGCATCGTGTGTGATTGGCTGGTGGCTGCCCTTGGTGCTCGCGTTTGTGCCGCTGAAAGCTATACTCAGTAACGAAGGATTGGATACCCATTTATTGATCAAGCTAATCCACAGAGAGTAAGTATCTCTAGTTAAATGCAAACTAAAAGTACTTTGTGTCACCCATTTATGTATAACATGTGTTGTTGTGTATCAGGCTGAAGTGATAGTGAAGTGCAGCTGTGCAGTTCAGAAAAGAAGCTGCCAGTTTGACTGAGGTGAGCGTTGGACACTGAACGCATAAATAAGGTTACAAATTGCACTCTTCAGAAAGTGAGACCACCACCTCCTAAAATATTGGGTTTTGCCCTAAAAATAAATGATCAAGCCAGGTGTTTGTCATTAGCTGAGAGAACTAATGTTTCGTTCCGCGTTTCTAGATGTGCCTTGTTAGTTGTTGTTGTATAATAGTAGGCACACTTCTGCGCCAGCACTTTTCCTTGTGTGCGTGAATGAAAGAAAAAGTGAGTAAATTGCAGATTATACATCGCTAAAACTAACCACAAGTTGGTTATGTAGTTCTCTGTTTTGTTATCCTGCTAGTTTGTTAATATGCCTGTTTATTTTGGTTATTACCGGTATCTGCCGGCAATTTACGCTAGCGCTATTATTAGCTCAGCTCACCCAGGATCTATGCTGTTTAGGTTACTATTTCAATATGATGTACTTCTGTCATATACTATTACTGATTATTCGTTTTGTATTTGTTTCTTTCAGACCACACACACTTACACACCCACAGCCATTAAACATTCTCAAGTCTATCTCCAGTCTCCCAAATCTCTGACCGGAATCAAGTGTCTATATTGGCCGTTTCAGCCAGCGTAACTCCTTTAAATAAATGTAGAGGGTCCTAAAATATATTTGTTGAAACAATTTAATTTACAGTTAAAAAAAACACCTAAAAACGGCGACAGAATGGTTGACCAATCCTGCACTTGTGTTAGTACTGACAGTAACTGAAAAGAACAATAGAACACTCTGTCAGTCTCACATATTGAAAGGAATTGAATTGAACAGTATTAGTAAATTTACTCACTACTGTATGAAAAAAAAAAAAAACAACAACTTGATTCTGAAGTTGAGGCGAGTGAGAATACGTATCACAATAACAAAAACACATATTTGGCTTCTTTTCTAATTTGAATTACTGCTGTATGACAATTGTGGAGGGGCTACAGAATCTTTCACTCTTAAGGACTACCGGAACATTAAGGCAGACGTGAGGAAGGGTCTCAAAGGTTTGCCTAGGGCCCCAAATTTGCCAAGCCCGCCACTGCTTGTTATCTAGGCTTGAGAACATTATCCAAGTAGCCAAATGCTGGTAGATTTCTATTTTGACTAAAACAGAATTACTCTTACAAGCCACTTTGGCCAGTTGGATCTTAATATTTTAATAACTAGCCTAAAGATTGGTTCTTCTGATGCCATATCTTCACATTTTTAAAAAACATTATTGGCAAGTAACAGCGGCCAGTAAGCGTAAAAAATAAGTTAATATCAAAATGTGAGAAGATATCATGCATGCTTACATTAATGACAGAGTGAAAAGAAAGTGTATCTACACATAGTTACAGGCCAACCACCATACAGTCCTGTATTTTAATGTTTTATATTATATTATTTTGTTTTTGTCATTAAATATCAATTAGTTACTCTCAGGTACTTTTAAGTTGTAGTTTGACTGGCTTTCAATTAAATTTTGTGGGATTACTCTAGTAAATAACTACTACAAGACAAGATTTCCGATACTGTAGGTATATAACTACTTTTAGCAATATGCAGAAGTGGCCTTTTTTCTTGGTTGACCATAGAGGCAGGACGGTTCAATTATCTTAATTATCAAAATCTTAGCACAAAAGTCTGTGTATTCTGAGTCCTGCGAAAATAATCATCTGTGCACGTAACCACCTTTATTTGTTTCTTTCTTTATGTGACTCCTCTCATGCCTCACGCACAAAAAATTCAGCTGCACTCAGCTCATCTCAGTCCTGAACCTTCCTGATGCTGAGTGTAATAACGCGTGGTGTGGCCGCATGAGTCTGTCCACATCCTCCACTTCAGGACACAGCCTGACACACGCACTTCTTCAGGGAGAGTTTAACATCTTACTGTTTAATATAAGAGAAGACAGCAGGTTGTTAAGTGCTTGTAAAAGCCATGCGTAACCAGCGTAATGCTGCTGCGTTCAATTGTGGTCCATAAAACAAAAATGAAAAAAGCTAAACGAGCTTTTGAACACAATTTACCACTTACTATCCCATCTTTAGAAGAAAAAAGTGGAATCTGTGATTAAAACAAAGCAAAGCATGTGTGACAGTATGAGATGTGATATTGCCCTTAAGTTCTCAGCCACCATTTTTGTTATGTTGGGGAAATTTTGCTGCTTTGGTAAACCCTTTATTGCATGGCATTAACTTGCTACTGCTCCACTAATCAACTCCTGGGTTTTGAAAACGACTTAGACTGTGCTACTCTCAAGTGCTTATGTGTTTAGTGCTAATCCTCCTGCATGACTGTGTGTGATGTCTACATAAATGTATTGTTTGATAATTGCTGTTTATTGCACAGATATATTTGATTGTATTTTTGTATTAATCACTTGTATTGGATTATTGGTCTGGTTTGGTCCATACTCATTTTATTCTCATTTTAGGAGCTGAAGGCCCAGCCTGGTGGTGGTGGACTCCTTAGGTGGTGGTATCCTTGGTTTGTCGTGCATTCTTTGTGTGTCTTTGTGTATTTTCAGTGCTCTGGTTTTCAGGTATTCTCCCCTATCCCCTTGTCTGCACACCCGGAGTGTGTGTGTGTCTCAGGGTGGTTAATATTGTGGCGTATTGTTGATTACATTTGAAAATGAAAGTGTTTGCGTTGTTAAAAAACTTGTGTGACGATTGGAATTCTTTCTCCTGCCTCATCAGTATTACTTATCTGCTTGCCATAAGTCTTACTCTGTGATTCTCCAGGTGAAATTCCTGGGGTGGCGTTGTCAGATTTTTGCTAGTCTGGTAATGTGGGGGTAATCC
Organism: Rhyacichthys aspro; assembly: GCA_036850595.1. Taxonomy (NCBI): domain Eukaryota; kingdom Metazoa; phylum Chordata; class Actinopteri; order Gobiiformes; family Rhyacichthyidae; genus Rhyacichthys; species Rhyacichthys aspro. Next base: position 19,068,215 of record CM072166.1, on the reverse strand, counting down.
AGTGTGAGTGTTGTGATAGCGCAGTTGTCAAAGAATTTAAGAGTTACAGTGGGATCCTTGTAGGACTCTGAAGCGTAGAACTGAGTATAGAAATTACTGAAGGCCTTATTTATTTTTAAAGGGTCAGCTGTGACATGACCATTTCCCAGTTGTATTATCGGAAATGGCCTACCTTGCCTTAAAGTCCCTAAGTTCATTGGACAGACATTTGTCCGACTTGTCCCCATAAGTGTAAAACATGGTTTTACTTTTTAGAAGTAGTTTCTTAACTCAGGGGGGTGGTAAGTCAAATCTGGTCTTCAGCTCTACAATCATCTTATATAGGCAAGAGCAGTTGGTTTGGGCATATATTTCATCAGATCCGATTTGGTGGAAATCTTTCTTTGTGGGCTGGGTATCATAGGAACAGAGTAGGCAATAATTTGGCTCCAGAGATAAGCTTTGAGTGCATCCCATAAAGTTTGATAGGTGATGTCTTGGGTTGTGTTGTTCTCAATAAAGAAAGCTGTCTCTTTATCGATAAATTTTGCAAACTCTGCATTGGACAACAAATTTAAATCGCCACTGACTACTTTCTAGAGGAAGGCAAGGGAATAGACAACATTACTGTGGTGTGATCAGAAATTACAATGCTCTGATAGTTGCAGGAGCTAACAAAGGGAAGAAGCTGACTTCATTTAAAGTAAAGAATAATAAATCCTGGAGTAGGTATGGTGAACATGTGAAAAAAAGAGTACTCCCTGTTGTTTCCGTGCAAGAATTGCCAGATGTCACTGATGCCAAAACCTGAGAGAGAGTCATAAATAACTCAAGCTGACTAGTAACAGTGGCGGGCCATGCATTTCACGCTTAGGCCTTCAGTGACGTACCACTCATCGTTGCTTGTCTGGAAATGACGGACAAACCCTTTTCCTTGCTGGGACAGGCTAGCACAGGGGTTGGCCGACCTCTTCTCACAATATCCAGCTTTCCATTAAAGGCCCGTCTTGAAAATGGCGTGGAAAGTATATCTCCAACCAGATCAATCTCTTCTCCTTCTGCCATTATATGTTAAAAATACAGCGAAAGCTGTTGGATCTCCGGGTTTAGTTCAATATTCTGCAAATTGCCGCCTTTCAGGCTCTAGCAAGTGCTTATCCAATCACACGACGCGTACACGTCCAGTTCAACGTAAGACCTTCTAGCTGGCCTTGGTCTGCAGAATTGAGATCTGATTGGCTATTGTAACTGACTGTGTCCGCTCAATTACAGTGCACAGGGGCCTGCTCTGTTGATTCTGAAGGTCTCAAGCAAATGAAGTTTGCCTGACAACACAAGCTAGCTGAAATATAATTGGATAAAAACTCTACCATGATAAACAACATTGGAAGCCACTCAACTAAGTGGATTTAATATGACATAAAGAGTAGAGAATAGAAAATAGAAACAGAGAATAGAGAATAATTTTGTTAAATAAAATAAAAATAAATTTACTCTTCTGAGCATGTTTAGACTAGCAGAGAAGGCCTTGCTGGCCCTGACGGCCCACCACTGGGTAGTAGTGAAAACAATCATGTAAAAAATTCAGGATCAAACTTCATTGGGGGTGTATACATTAACCAAAACTACTGATTTAAACAAAAAGAAACTGGTTGCTCAATGTAAGGTCCATTTGAAGATGCACTTGGGAAAATGAGGAAAATAGCGCTGCATATCAAGAAGGTTACGCAGGCGCTCCCAGTTTATCAACCAAGCAAGAGGGAAGTGTGTTTTAAAAAAAAATCATCATTAATAAAGCCTAAAAAGCCAACAAGTTTCAACCCACACTGGGTCTTCTTCAGGGCTCTGTATAGGTGACAGAGTGGGCATAGCCTTACCTATATATTCCAAGCAGCCAACAACTGGCATGCACATTAGGTCAGCTGAGTTATCTCTTTTGAATCTCTTATTCCTTACTTGATTTTATCTTTTACAATATGGATCTTATGCCCGTTTAAATTAAATTATTGTTTTGTGATGTTTTAATGTTGCCAGGGCTGGGGGGACCAATTGAAACTGTTAGCGTCCATTCCGTGTTCTGCTTTTTTCTGCTCTTTTAGCGAAAATTTGACCCCCTAAACTTGCATGAAAACTCACAAAATTAAAGCAAGTCATAAAGTTACATTTTTTCAGGGCATTGTAAGAATTTATAAATTTGAACGTGAATTCTTAAACAGTGATCCATATATGAAGTGAAATAACCACAAACTTAAGCCTAAAATAATGAGAAATTATGACGTTAATTGACTAGAATAAACAAACAGACAGCACTTGAATATGCAGATTGAATCAACAATAAACAAAAATATAATATAAATATTAATGGATTGAAACAATAAAAATTTTTTACTGAAGGTGGGATATGGTTTTACAGGACTAAATCAAAAAATGACGCAGTTTATAAATTTAGAAAACAGTCTAAAAGAGTTCAGCTAAATTTACTATAAGTTTAATTTAAGTTTAATCTTTATGCAAACTCTGTATATAATAACTGTGTAGATCTTATTGGTAGAGCCAAGACTGGAGGCGAGAGCACAGAGGCCTGGAGGAATGGTGTTGGTACAAAGGGGTCTAAACTTCTCGGTACTGCCGATGCTGGTTCAGAGTTGGGTCCCCCTATGCTAGCAGCAATTGAATCAAAAATTGAATAAAACACGTCCTTTAGACGGGCAGAATTTAAGTAGGCTACACTGAAGAAAAATGCTCTCAATAATAAAAATAACGAGATAAATATAAACAAGAGCTCGGCCGTTGCCCTGAAAAATTTGACAGAGACAAACAAAAACTGTTGAATGACTTGACTCTCTGAAAAACTCAAAACTGAAGAAGACAAAAGTGCAAAACTGAGAAAATGAAAACTGAAAACTGGACAAGACAAAACTATGAACTGTGGAAGAACTGTGAAAAAACTGAGAGAGAACTGAGGTACGCCCTCAAAGCTGTTTTAATTTTTGGAACTTACAGAGGCTTGTTTATTCGATGGCGGGAAGAGTTTCTTTGTCCAATTAGGAGCGGGTTGAAGATGATCTCATGCTAAGGCTTCATATTACCACCTTCAAATATTGTGGAACAACAACACTCATTTATACCCAAAAGTATCAACAATATATGTACCTGATAACACAATGCATTCAAACATAAAACGTTTCTTTGCTAAATAATTCTTTAAGTCCTTTAGAATGTGCCCGTATATTCACAGATAAAACATTTTTTTAGGATGTACAGTATGTACATGTATGCACAACATAATAAGGCTTATCACCTTTATCAAATCTTTTGTTCAAAAGAAAAGTCTTTATTCATTGATGAGCACCTTTTAAGTCTATTCAAATTGATCCTTCAAAGTTTGTCCTTTTGGAAAGGAATGTGGGGATGAGTCCCAGAGAGTAGTGGGTCCGGGAAATTCTGTATACAGTTGTCCCTCACTATAACGCGGTTCACCTTTCGCGGCCTCGCTGTTTCGCGGATTTTTTAGTGCAATTTTGCATGCTTTTTTTTACAGCGTATGAACACGCATTGTGTTCTGCGTCCTGATTGGCTAAGGGACTGTAGACCATTGTCAATCAATCTCCTCCGTGCTGTGTCTCCTGTACAGTACAGAATGCGTTCAGCTTGCCAAATTTACATAAATGTTAGCTCGCTAGCAGTGTGACTCTGAAGTGCTGTATATTTGCAAGTTTTCTCCCCGACAAAACCCACAATGTCGACGAAACGTTCTGCACTGACAAAGGCACCTGCGGTCGCCCCCAAAAGGCAGAGGAAGATGCTAAGGTTTGAACTTTCAGAGTGTTTAAACAAGAGAGAAATGTGAGAAAATGTTACTGCCTGTCTGAGAAAAGTGTATAAAGTGTGTGGTGAGGGGTTTTACAGCCTTAAAACATATATAATAATTGTAAAAAATAAAGCTGACTATTTCTCGGATTTCGCCTATTGCGGGTTATTTTTAGAACGTAACCCCCGCGATAAACGAGGGACCACTGTACCTCTGAGGTCAAATACATTTTTTAAAACGTACAAAAAACAAACTTGGTAGATACATAGTTAATGTCAAGCAAAAAAATAATCATTTTAATGCAACACCCTAACCCCAAAAGGAAGGCATTTTGGGTGAAGACACCTGAAATTACTCACCTCATTCAAAATGTATCTCCTCGTAAGGTTTTCATCCAAGAGGCTCTCAACACATGTTCCAACAAAAATGATCAATTACTTTTTTGCATGTGGCTGGGGCAAGCCTGGTTCACAAACTTTTGCCAGTGGGCCTCCTTGGTATCGATAAAAACATTTTTGTGTCCCCCTACCGTAATACATTTCGTGATTGATATTATGTAAGATTTTTTTTTTAAATGTCTGTTTTAAAGGCTGTACAGTAATGCAGGACTAAACGAGGCAAATAATGCTGCAAACTCACATTGCTCTGTTACCTTTTAATAAATATTTTACACTACCTGATGTAAATGTGTGTTGATTTTGGTAGTTCCAGTGAGAAAGGGTTTCTCAAAAGACAAAAAGTGTTGTTTTTTTTTCCTGCCTCTTTCATGCCAAGAAACCATCTAAATACATTTGAGGCTATTATTTTAACAATTTTTAGGACTAATGGTAAAAAAAAAGTAGGGGAATAAACAAGAATGGCGATACCTACATCATATAAATCAATTACATTTTGTCTGTCTTTCTACTCAAAAAAGCAAGAATAGTTTATTAAGCAAAAAATAAACTAAAATTCAATTATTATATTGAACCACCAATAATAATAATCTTAAACCAATGATTCATACATTTTTCAATTTTCAAAAAATGCTGAATGCCTCTGCATAGTTGTGTAAGCCATTTATCCATCTTAAGGTGTATCTCAGCATGTCATCTTCTGTCCACAGTTAGTAGTATATTGGATAAACCACCATGTTATGCCGCAAGAGATGTGAGTCCTAATCTCACCAACCACATCCATTTAAAGGAGGAGACACATAACACATTTTAACAAATTCTGATGAAGAAGTCACCATTACCTTGAGAAATTTATGCCTCAGACCTCAAACTGGTGTTTAAGCCCTCTCCAACCAAAACCATCCCTACATTTTTTTCTGAAACGACAAACTTTCATACACTGTGAAGGATCAACTTTGGACAAAGAAACTCTTCCTACCATCGTGTAGACACCCCTCTGTAAGTTACTAAGTAAAAACAACTTTGAGGGTGTTGGCAACTCAGTTTTCAGTGTGTTCTTCAGTTGTTCAGTTGTTCAGTTTTGCGGTTCTTCAGTTTAGTTGTTAAGAAGCTTTTTTTCTTCTCTGGCTTTTGTTTAGTCTGCATCCAAGTCCAGTCTTTGTCTTGTCTGTTGGTTAATGCCTAAGCACTTGTTATTATTGAGAGTAGTTTTCTTTAGTGTAGTCTACTTAAGTTTTGCTCGTCCAAAGGATGGGTTGTAATCAATTTTTGGTTCAAATGATGCTACAGAAACAGTTTTCCTTAAAAGTCTTCAAAGAACTCTGAATGATTTTCCAATTGGCATTTTCTCTCTGAAACTTAACTTTCTTTATTCTGGACACTGATTTAACTGTGCCATAGAGGCACAGATATCAAGCAGCTGCTCAGCCCTAGGCAGAGAGAACTCAAGGCAGATCCTCCACAGGCCATCCACATAGGAACACAACAGATAGGTAGCATTAGGGGACCAACTTGCCGAAACATTATCGGCAGTACCAAGAAGCATGGACTTGTTGACAAACACCATTCCTGTTGGCTCCAGGCCTCTGACCTCTTGCCTCCAGCCGTGGCTCTTTCAGATTCTTTTCCTCTTTGAGGTAGTGCCCCGAAACCATCTTACTTTATCACTTAGCCTAATCCTCGCTCTCTTTACCAAAATGTTTGCTACAACCCTGTGCTCCTCCCTTCTCTCACTGCTCTGCACATGCTCTGTCCCGCATAGTTGCGCCGGAGCTGTGTCCTCCTAAATTAGTTATTTGTAGTATTTAGAACAAAAACTTGTTGCAGGTCAGAAATGTTTGACTAATTGTCAGTCCATGCTACTTTTTCCTTTTGGAATTCAAACAGAGGGATTTAAAGCAAATGTTTGGGACTTCTATTTCCGGCTAAGCATGAGACAAGATTTCTTTATTTAAGGACCGGTAGAATTCCCTCCAAACTCTCAGTGGGAGTGTTTGCTCTTGGTCTAAAATTGTTTTCTCTCCTACTGAGTCCAACCAAGCAGAGTCCGTCTCCCAAAGATAGCTAGTCCTAGTTTAACACTCCACCATTACCTCCCGAACTGAGAAGCTAGTTGAGAAAACTGCTAACTGTAAAACAACATGGGAAACATGCTCAAAAGACCAAAAATTGGTATGTTCCTCTCCTCGAGAGGATAATGCCCTGCTAAAGGCTAAAGTTAACAATATAGAGAGCTGTAGCAGATGTCAAACCAAGCATGTTATTTGACAGCGGCTGCCCAACTGAGAATTCCTGAAAACTGCTCTGTGAGTTATTTGCAAAGGGTCGCTGCCGTCACCACCACTCGCTAGCCCCATAGCCAGCCATCTTCCAACTGCCTGTTCCACTGTCCCTACGGTATCAACCTCGGCTTGGTATAACGCTGCCCAGTGGAGCCAGAAAGAGGATCAACTCTGACAAAGATGCACTGAAACACATCGGCGGACATCCTGTGTCTCCCAGCTCTTCATGAAGGGATGTGCCATGTTTGGTGACACCCTTTGCTTCCACGAGATCCAAAGTGTGCCTGGGCGCTGCCCTCTCGCTATATTACTAAACAACCTTAACAGCACACACCCTTTTCCTGACGATTTTTATTGACTGCCTTTTCTTTTTGACCACGGACATGTCTGACTGCTTCTATAATGCTTTATTGCCATCCACTCTCCCACTTTAAATTTGATTGTTGCTTATTCTTGAGTTTGTATCCTTTGTTTACATCTCTGAATGTGCAGACTTTTGGGAGACTTGCTATACAGAAAGCTTTATTACTCTACATTTCAAACACTTGCCTGGCTTGAGTTCGTGTTGAGTTCAAAATGTGTATCCTCCCATGGTTTTCATCCAAGAGGCTCTAGATTTGGTCAGAATCATCCAATCACACGTGGTAACAAAAGTTATCTATTAGATGTTTGATATATTTTTGGTGTGGCCATTGCAAGCCCGTTATGAGGTGACCATTTGGTTAATAAAATATCTCTAGTATCTCTCACAAACATTGGCAGATTAGTGTTTTTAGCAGAATGGAATGCTACTTGCATGTGGCCAAAAAGTGAAAATTTATCTTTATCACATGAAATAAGCCATGTTATAATAAAGCCTTTATTATTACATGGCTTATTTCATCAATGAAATTGCTTATTTCATGGCTTATTTTATCAATGAAATAATGCCTCAGCTTCCTGTTTTATGTGATTGTCAGTTTAGGTTCTATCCAATGGAGCCTGAACACAATGATTTGCCCTTAAAACTTCCATCTATGAAGTCCACCCTTTATCTACAGCCATGTTGCCGTGGTAATTGTGAAAAAAAAGCATTTTGAATTGAACATGTTACCACCCTAGTTTATAGCCTTCATAATATGACAATCTCGTCCTACATTTTGGATCTGTAAGGCTTCAAACTCACTCAACATCATCTAGACACTTTTTTTTATTAACATTCTGGTGTGGCTGTGACAAGTCCACCAGTAAATGTATGTTTTTTTAAACTGCTGTCAACTATATGATAATATAACCACTATCTATCGTCACTTACAAAATTTAAATGGGACCCAAAAATTGGGAATGATGTACAGCAATGAAATTTCGTACATACTGTACTTCCCTTATGTGATGACAAACAAAAAAGCCAATAGGCTCCATGGACTATCTAGAACTGTGTTGCCATATTGAATTGTGTAAACCAGAATTTTCATTGCAGGGCAGTGTATATGTAAAACTAATAAATATACTTTATGTATAGTTGAAGCTGTCTGTGATATTGATAATCTGCAACTTGGACGTGCAGCCCCTATGGGAGTCCTGTGTTGCTTCTGGGTAAGTGTACTGCTGCTCTGACAGAATGATAATGGTAGTGACAGTCACCTGCAGCTTGACCGGCTCTGGGAGCTTCATCTCTAATAGCCCTTCTTTTGGTATGTTCCTTGCTCCATCCTCGGGTCTGCCTTCACTCTGTCCCTTGCCCTGCTCACAGCTGCACTCGTCCAGACTGCCCTGGCCCTCTGAAAACACGGATGGTTCAATCAGGCTCAGAATCTTCTTCAGGTCTCTGTTTTGGAAGACCCCCATGATGAGCATGGTGTACACCAGCTTGATGAGTGGGACAAAAAGGAACTCAGTACTGCCGCCGATGGGATCCCGAACATGCATATTCCCCTCCCTCACTGCCTCTGTCAGCATCTCAATCGTCTTTATTTTCAGGATGTCTAAGGGGAACTCAGGGCTGTACTGGAAACAGTCCCCCGGACCATTGTCATTATTACTGTTATTAAAATGGGACAATCCAAAGCCACAGACAAAGTTTGGGGAGGAGAAATGCATTCTGGGCCTGAGTGAGGTGCTGAGCCCAATGCCTGGGAGGCCATGCTTCTTCTTGTCATCAGGAAACAGCGTGATGCTTTTGGTCTCCTCTGTCATAGGAACTATGTACTCATTGTTCATCATGAGGCGGGCCGTGGCGTAGCTGCTCAGGTGGATATCGATCAGGAGGTTGTAGAAGCCTGCACGCAGCAGTCCTGGGGATGGCAAACACATGGTACATTGAAGTCACATAAAAATATTTTCTCCGCCAACAAAGCTTAAAAAAAAAATCTTTAACATCCTTCCACCTTTCAGTACCAGCTTGTAACAATGAGACTTTAAAGTCTCTTTATTATATTAACGGGAGGACCCCCTGTGTAGATGTATTCTTAAAAAGTTTTATAATTTGTATTTTCACTAAGTTTATTGAGTCCACAGATGTAGGTGCCATAATTGTTTCAAAATAAAATAAAAGTCTCAAATAGAGCATACCTGGCATGTACTTGTCCTCTATGGCCTGTAGCAGCTGAGCCTCGTCCACATGGGAGCACAGTGCATTGGCCACCCGGTTGTTCCCCAATGCACAAATGGCAGAGTACAGTCTGAGGGTGTGGTAGTGGAACTTTAGGAGGTCCCTCTGCTCGGACAGCTCCAGGATGTCTACTGACCTGCAGTGCACAGACACAGTGTAAGAATGCGAATGATAGCAGAGGCTAAGGGGATATGCTGCATACTTACCTGTTCTCCTCAGGTATGTGCAAAGACATGAACTGCAGCGGCTGATTGCACTGCATCAGCCAGCCGTGTCTGTCATTCACTCTGGAGACGGACACCTGCCAACACAACCATTCACTGTTGACACACTTTAGTTTCACAGGCTGAAAACTGTAAGCTGCCACTGGGCTCTTTAGCTCACCGTGTTTGCTCTAAAGCAGTGACTCTCAACTGGTCTTAGGACGGAACCCACAGTTTTCCCTGATCTTTTTTTGCGACCCAGTTATTTTTGTACATTAAAATTATTTCACTACAATCTTTGGCATTTATTTCTATACTTGAACCTTTTCAAATCTATACTTGAAACTTTTCAATTATTTGCAGTTGGAATAGCAATAGTCTGCCATCACAACATAGTAATGAAAGTAGAATTTTCCACATCTTTAATTTAATATAATTGAATTTTTTACCGTACACATCAGCAACACACATCTGGGTCCCGACCCACCAGTTCAGAATGCCTGCTCTAAAGCCTTTTCTCATAAATACTTAAATCATTTCTGTGTCATCGAAAGCTGTCTGGGGGACTACTACTGGACTTTCTCCAGACCTGTGCCTTCATACCTACAACTTGTTGGGACAATGTCTGCGGCAACCATGTTAGAATTTTGATTTGATCTTGAAGTGTTGGATAGGTAAGATGAATGTTCAGTGCTTTAAACATGTCCATACCAGTTGGAGATAGTGATTTTATTGAGGGACAGAGGGTGGCTTTAGTGTAACTATCTCTGAGAGGCGAAGGGCTGACTACGGTTTATATGCAGCAAGTGGAAAGGAATACACTGGCAGCACTGAAATGTACAAGGCGTACAAGGTCGGTGTACATTTATGTGCCCAGCAACACAATCTAAACATATAAACTGCGAAACCAGAGCACTAACGGGCTAGATACTGAGGGTGAAAAAAAAATGTGTTTACTCATGAAAGCTTCTCAGGAGTGTAGCACACAGTAAATACAGAGTGAGATTTACTATCAGCAGTTATCAGGAGGGTACCTTCAGAAAGTGGTTGGGGACACGGCTCCATAAAACTGGAGTGAGAAACTGGACATGGAGCCGAGGAGGGCACTGAGGAGCTGGATTTTTCCTCTCACTTCTAAACAGGCCAGCTGACAAAGGCATGATGTTCTTATGGGAGACAGAGAGGAGGAACATAGATTACAATGAATTACATGATACATTTACTTAAATAAAACACACTTTTACCTTGATGCGTCCTAATTCAAACTGAAAAACGTTGGGGCTCGTGGCCTTGGCAAATACAGCAGGGAACAGCTTTGTGCTGGGCTCCACCTATGAAGAATATTAGTGTGAGGAACTGAACATGAAGCTGTACCTGGGGAAGATATTTCTAAAGCACGTCATTCATGAAGCATCACTTGCTAGTATGATGGAATTAGGAGGCAATGTTGTGTAGCACTTATTTGGTAAGTATTTTTCATTTATGGACAAATGCAGCAGATGGAAAACACAGGGGGAAAAAAACAACCAAATCACCATAATTCCGCAATAAAATGTATGTATTTCCCCTTTATTTAACTAGGAAGGTCTCACTTGGATTACAAATCTCAAGTGCAAGTATGTTACCTCAGGGCAGAGGTACTAGATTTATGTCGGTTGTAAATAAACACTTTTGCACATTTATTTAAGTTTAACTCTTTCCCATTTTATCCGGTGAGAGTTGTTTCCAGATGTCTAACTTGCCTTGCTTTGCTTTTGTCAAGTAAACACCTGCTTTCATTTTCTGACTCCATTTTTATCAAATCCCACTGGACCCTGTGGGTCTTCCCTGAAATTTTCTGCCCGCCCACTCCCGGTAAAACCGCCCGCTCCCATGAGATTTGGAGCCCAAACTCAATGCAAGCCCTCTACCCAGGACCTTCTCACTGTGAAGCAGAATCACTCTGCCACTATACTGCAAGATGCACCATAGATTGAATGGCCACACAGAGAGGGAACTACAGTACACTGAGTCCATATAAGTGAGCAAGTGACCCTTTTCTCATCACTTTATTTTAGATGAACTGAACTTAAATGTCTTAGACAAAATAAAATTGTCTTTTGGGCAGTCTATGATCAGAAAAGTCATAAAAGTCTGGCTTCATTGGCTAGAAGCATATAACAGTGCAGAGCTGAAGTCACTACAGACAGAACTATTCAGGGTTGAAATAGTTGAAAATGTGTACTATATTTTGTACATATTTTGTGTTTTTAGCAGATTTATATTGCAGGATAGACAGAACATAGAAACAAAATGAGGAAAACTTCTGATATGAAATATTGACCTGGTAATATGTGCTGAGCTCCTTGCCATTAGCAGTAAAAGTCAGTAGTCCATTTGTTGTATCAACCAGACAGCCAATCTCCAAGCCGTTGTTGTTCCTGCCCTGCCCAGGACTGCTGCTCTCTCCAGCCCACACCATGTAGCAGTTACTCCGCTTTATACTGAGGCACAAGAAAGATTCTACCATTAAATACAATGTTTGACCAGAAACAGTCTTGGTTTAAATAAAACATGATAATAGCATGGCAAAAATATCATATAATAATAACTATTACACTCTAATGTTACGTGTTGCTGTCTGTGATTGGTTCATCTGTCTGGGCAAGTTGGTGGGAAAAAGCAAACTTTACTAGCGCCCATGTGTCTTCATAGCAACCAAACACAAGTCCACTCTAGTGCAATTCAATAATCTCTGTGTAAGCATGCTTTGATATTGTCATATCACACAGCCGGCTGGAAGTGTTCTGTTTGGCTTGTCCTGACCTTTCGTGCACTTTGCCCTTCTCGTCGCCCAGCGTGACGGTGACAGTGCGGACCTTTTGCAGCTCAAAGCCCGGGTCATACTGGTGGAAGTCTGATGTGACCCACCCCACCCAAACACTGCTGGGCTCCTGACCAGGGAAGATCCGTACCGAATAGTAGTACTGCACACAGGACCAAAACACATATGTGAAAAAGACTCACTTCATCAGTGTTTTACTACGACTCACTCTTTTAAGTTCTGTTTAGGTTTTGGTTTAATAGACAGTAAAAGATATCTAAAGCTGTTGAAATTAATAAATAAACTGAAATAAAGAATATAAAAATAAAGAGAAAGAAAGTAGGCTCACTGTTGGAGATTGTGGACAGACTTTAGTGTGATGATTTCACTGTGGTGATTTAGTGCCAGGTTTCCTTTATAATGGTAACAGTGCATCTGTATTTGTCTGTCCTACTTTTAACATCACTAAAGATGTGTCTGACTGGTGAAAAGTGGTGGAAACGGGTTAAAACCCTGTGAGAGGGGCTTACAGTTGAGGCCTGTGTGAGGATTTCATATTCATCTCTGTCCTCTGCCAACATCTCCTCTGACAGCCGAGCAGATGTGGGACAGCTGTTGTCGGGCTTGTTCCTCTTCAGCATGAATCTGAGAAAAGGTGGCAGTTTATAAACAGCGTCAAATACTGTCACCAGAGCAAGAACGACTTTATTATTTAGTGGCTTAAAAAGGTGACATGGAATTTTGTGCTCTGGGAGTACCTCTGTTTGAGCTTGGAGGGCTTCTCCTGGTTATAGTCTTTATGGTTGTTGAACTCGTCTCTGTCTGGACCGTTGGGACCACTGTGACTGTGAGATGTCTTCATCAGGACCTCAAAGTCTGACACTGATTCAAAGTCTTCCAGTTCCTATAAGACAGTCACATCAGCCTTTGCTATGCCTACTAAAGCTTTCAAGAACATATTCTCAGATTTTTCCATCTTACTCTCTTTGGTGAGAAAAGGCCATTGGGGGGACACCTGGAGAAGGATTCAGCACACTCAATGGGCATGCTTAACCTGTAAAAGGTGATGTCAGGGTTGCTGTTCTGGGATCCAAAAGACTTCTGGGTGACCTTTAAGCATGGACAGGACTCTACTGTCCCATCAATCCGTGTCACCTGAAAAAAACATATCAGCACTCACCATGAATGGATCTAATATACTGAACATAAATAAATTGATGACTTGTTTGAACAGCTTTCCCTGACCAATCTTTTTATCAAATGCAACCTTATGTTAACCTGACTCCGCCAGATAGAACTGCTCCACAGAACATAATCTATTTCGCAGTACCATCTGGGAAGGCTCCCGTTGAAAGCGTTTGCAAAAGGGAGGCGCCTTCTGTCAAAAACTTGGTGTTGATTGGATGAAGCACTGACTAGTATCTGCTTAGCATGAGGTTTCTTTAGCCAATCACAGCAACGATATGACGTGCCACTCTTTGCGCTTCTTTCAAAGAAGAAATACTCTCTACTTCTGATAAAACTGTTTTGATAGCAGCATCAACGCTAACGTCTTTCAGCGTAATGTTGATAACAAAGAGGAGAAGAGAGCGCTTGTTGCTTTCTTCAAATTAAAAACCCGCCTCTTCCTGTTAGTGCTGCAACATCATTGGTCAAAAGAGTCCGGTGAGTCCATGGTTCGCGACTCAAGCGGTTTGGTTGGCGCGATACAAGATGGATTTACAAGAGTTTTGGAAACTCCCAAATCTCGCGAGAATCCAGCTGCAGCGCAAGGTTAACCGTATGTTATAATTTATGTACAATGTTGTCTGCACTGTAAGTAAATCTGAAGAGGTTTTTGTTTCCACTGTGATGAGTTGAGCAAAAAGGCATCTGCTATGTAAACAGTGATGTCATAGAAGAATGTTGTCTCTATGTGAGGTCTCAAAATCTCAAATTCTTTCATTTCAACCAGCCCCTCCTGCTATACATCTTCTATTTATTTATTCATTTGATTAGATGCAAATATGTATGTTTTGTTTTGTTTTGTTTACAAAAGGGAGACAATAAAGTTAAACTCGAAAAGTGTGCATTGCCAATAATTTATATAAATGAGTGAGCAAATCCTGGTGTGTGGTGATGTGAGCGGCTGGAGGTACAATCATATTCTGCTGCAGTAAACATTCTAAAAATAATTAAACATTAACTGTTTCCACTTTACTCTCAGCTTTTTTTAACATTAAACTTATAGAGCTGTACCAATTTCCTATAATTTTGGGACTCAGTGTTTAATGTGTAATGTTCATTCATTTATTTTCTTGCTTGCTCCTTTTAAGGTTCCGGGTTTTCTCATTACCATTTTATGTTTTTCCTTTCACTTCTCGTTTTCTCGGGTAAGGACTCTCTGTCATCGAATCAACAGACTGCAGTGTTTAGCTCCACCTTTTCAAAAGTGGACCACACAGATGCTTTGCTAGAAACTGACCAAAACTTGACCCGACCTGTTCCACTCCAGTGGAAGCCAGGTTTTAGTTGTACACAAGCACCTCCTTGATTAACGTCAGCCTTTCAGTGAATTAATAGATAATACAGGCAGTATGCTTGTAGGCATGTGTTGTACAAATAACATGACAAAAAGATAGACAAATATAGTTTGGGTTTTTGAAGCCCTCGGTACTGTCCTACCTCTGTGTGCTGGTGATTGGAGGGCACAGGCACAAACTGAGGCAGCCTTTTGCTGAGCCACATGGTAACGTCCCGGTTCATGTTGACAGCAAATGGTTCGTAGCCTTCTTGCAGGCCACAGATGGTGAAGTATTTCAGAGTGCTCACATCTTTCCCAAAGTTCATCTGGCCCACCTGACAGACCCCCAGACTGCACACTGGGATAAAACCTGTGGCAGGAGGCATTAGTAATAACACTTAACCTCAGACCGAAGGGATCATTTGTGACATACGACTCAACACTCAGCACCAACCATCGCCAACTTCAAAGTCCTTAAAGGCCAGCTCCGAGCCCGAGTCATCCAGCAGCACTTCTCCATTGAGGGTGAACATCATGGTGTGCTCATTCAGGTCCACCATACAACCCACCACATCCCCCGTCTGCCAGGCTCGTCCGAAGTGCTCATTGCCCTGATGCCAGCGCTGAACCTGAGAAACATTGCACATGACTAAAACTGAGAGCCTCTGTTTGAACTTGTTTCACAGTAAAATGAGGTGGTGGAGCATGGGACAGATGAATGAAGAATAGTGAAGACACTGCATGGCCAGACAATTGCATTGCTCTTCTTTGCTTGATGTTTCCCTTTCTTTAAATAATGGAGCTATTATAGTCACCCATCCAGAAGATGCAAAAATTATCTACCTTGAAGCCGTCAAAGACAAAAGCCTGGTCATCAGATCCCAGTTCTTGGTCTGGTAGACAGCCCGGTCTGGCCCAGCCCACTCTCATCTGTCCTGCTGTTAACACCTAGAGAAGACAGAGGTTCCACACCCTTTGTCCTTTATTTCAGGAGCTCAGAACTCTATCGAATTTTTCCAGCCAGATTTTGGAGACTTACCTCTAGTTCGAAGTACCACTTGCCAGCATTAACACAGTATGTTTTCTCAGCTCTGAAAATGCGGAACCTCTCTGCAGACATGCTGCTGGGGTCAGACTGAGCTGCTGGTGGAGAGTGTGTAAAAACATGGACATTATCACAATAATCTATTTGTTTATTAAATAATCAGAAGAAGTCAAATTTGTCATACTGTGGTCTTGGTCCGGAGCTTCTAGGTTGTAGCCATAGCCCAGCAGAGTCCGCACAGCTTCTCGAAGACTGTCCTTGTTGGATTTCTTGGTTCTTTCATCCAGTAGTGTGTATGGCACCAGACGGGGATTCCTGCGATTCTTCACATCCTGAACGTGAAAAGAGATTGAAAATGAGAGTTGGGCGTTACAAAAGCCATACAACATTCTGTTTTTCCTACAGCATACACATAGACAAAGGTGAAGTAGATTAAATGAATGGAAATAAAGCACAATACACAACAGCAGCCAATAGTCACCCTCTGCCTCAATACATTATTCATGCTAATAAAACAAGATCCTCTGGTTATTAAAGGTAATGTTTGTTACATGATGTGGTGAGGTGCTAAAACACTGAGGAAAGACAAAAATATCCAAACATATTATAAAAATGTACAGAGGAGGATAAGGAGAGTTTGAAAACCTGTGGAAGTAGATTAGATTATGTTGTATGATGTATTGTCCCCTAGAATTCTGTGTGTAAGATGTGTGAACAGTATGAACAGGAGGGAGCGAAAATCGAACCGCCAACCTTCCAGTTATTGGACTCCCTGCTCTACCTACTGAGCTACTGTGCCACATTATTCCAGTATTTCAGTGTAATTATTCTAGTATTTACTGGTAATTACAGGGTACCTACAGGATAATAACACATGTAAGTACCAGGTATTTACTGGGTACAGGTTGTACTTACTGGTCAATTTTTGCAAATTTTTAGAGATTGGTCATCGACTCAAAATAATGTCATACAAGATGACTTTCAGTCAGGCAGTTTTTTGAACGACTACTGACCACATGACTGAAGGACCCCAGCTGCAGCCGCACCAGACCTATTATAGAGTCAAATAGCACCAGTGCCAACTGCACCAGAAGTCGCAAGATAGCACCTGTCACCCAGGGGGAAGCTCCAATGGTTGTCAGACATAAGAGGAGGACTCGTCAGACATAAGAGGAGCGGAACGATAGAGAGGATGGCATTACACCTGGCTTTGATATGGATTTATATCTCTCTCCAGCGAGACATTACAGAAAGGTAAAATTCCTACACCTCTCTGTATGCATTTACAAAGAGTTACTGGTTGTATCTCAAAAGCAAAGTAAGACGTATATACATATAAAGTGCAAGTAGTGTTGTCGCCTTGCTAACTAGCCGACACGGTGCTAACATTTGTGACATGGTTAGTTGGACAGCATATTTTGTGCTGTATGTGTAATTATGACAAATGTGTGTTAAAGTGGATTATGCATATTGCATTTTTGGCATTTTTGTTGTAGCCCATATAAACTATATGGTTACTAAAGGTTTATTGCCTAAAACTATTTTGCATACCCCTTGAATGTACCATAATTTTCCTATGTCCCCTAAACACACCATGTAGCCTCTGCCTGGGCAAGAAAGGCTACAAAACATGGGAGAAAATAAGAGAGATACAGAGGAAGCTAAATAAGCTGAGAAATTGTTAAAATCTGCTTTTAGTGAGCCGAAAGTCAAAGATATAAACAGCTAACAGCTTAAAAGAAAACATTCTACCTAAATCAAGAGGAGATTTTTTTCTATTCTGGGAACTCTGTTGAGTTAGCTATATGCCAAGCTAGTAGCGCAGCAATCTGCTACACTTGGTAGCTAATTCATTCGTGTGTTGTATAATGTGTTGAGACCGACCAAAAACTAAACCAGAGTGCTGAGAGTTTGAATTATTGTGGAAAAAGGCATTTTTATCTTGTTTACTGTTAATTTTGTTTAATTTTTGTATGTATAAACACCTTGTTATTTCATTTGTGACTTAATTCATTACTAAGCTCTAGTTAAAAAGGTATGATTAAAGTTACATGTTATATGAAAATATGTCATTGTAAATGAGGACGCTGGCGCATTTTGGCTGCTGCTTCTCCCTCTGGAAAATTACAATCTAACAAACTAAGCTAAGCTAGCTTCATCAGGCCAGCCACCCTTGTGTCCTTCTAAAGCAATGCAGTGCTTAGTCCTATTTTTCATCCTGTGCTCCATCCTACTTCATCCGCTGCTGCTGACCACCACCGTCATCTCCACCATGGCTCTTCACTACAGAGCACTCCAGCTACACTGGCTATTTTGGACATAATTGCACATTTAAAACATTCTAGATTACTACAACGTCGCTGTTCTATGAATAGGCGCTCCCGCCGTAATTTTATCTACAATATCTCAAATGACAGCATCCCAACACCACAGCCTGACAACCACTCCACTTCCCCATCCCGTCTCCACAGCAACTCACTTCATCAGAACACCCATCACATGAATACATTTAATCGCTGCTCAGTACCCACTTCCTCCCCAGCTCCTTCAAAACAAAATTCCCTCTAACTCGCGCTACTTAATCACTCAATAAAAGCATCATATTAAACTATTTCATAACGGACTTACAACTGGACTTACTCTGTTTTTCTGAAACATCGCAAAAAACACTGGAATATTTCTCTCTGGCTCTCAGGTCACCACCATTTCTCACTCATTTTACACACATTATCTATCAGAGCAGGAAATCCAACCACTTAATAACCTTCTTGAGGTGGAAGGAGCCAATGGACAATGTGTCCCCTATCTTGGCTATGTGGCATTAAATGTGACCTTTCCGCCTGATTTCCTTGGTGCCTCGATAGAAGCTGACACACTTGCGTTAGTGGTGCCTGACATCCGAGCCTCACAGCCCTTTGAGCTTATATGCACAAATACACTGGATCTTGTGATAATTGATAATTATCTTTAAGACAATCTTTCATTCTGGCCAGTCTCTAATGGATACAGAACTGTACTCAAAATACTGGAGTTAAGACACAAACTGGCCAACGAAGATCACCATGGCATTGTAAAGCTGCACACTGACAGCCCACAGGTCATCCCAGCCAGACAAACTGTTGCTCTTGAGGGCCTGGCCGTCACTCACTCCTTGCAAACTGAGAAGTCTGTTCTTATTGAGCATCCCACCTCGTCCTTACTGCCCGGTGGTTTAACAGTCCATTCATGCATAGTTGATTTTTCCCAGTATCAACCACAACACTTACCTGTAGTGGTTTGCAATGAATCTGACCATGATGTGACCATTCCTGCCCGAGCTGTGATCGCTGAGATCAGTGCCTTCCAGTCTATTATATCTAAGGAGCAGAGTGTTTCAGAACCGGTGTCCTCTCACTCTCTAAAGCCGGAATCTGACTTCAACTTTGGCAACTCATCTCTTTCATCGGAGTGGAAGAGTCGTGTGACTCGAAAGTTGAATAACATCTCTGAAGTGTTTGCCAAGCATGATCTTGATTTTGGCAGGACAGACAAAGTTAAGCATCAAATCAAGCAGATCCAACTCCTTTCAAACAGCGGCCAATCCATCCACAGGATCTGGACACTGTTCGTAAGCTGCCAGAAGAGAATAAAGTTGAGGCACTGACTACTATCACTCAGTAGCTCACCCAGCAGCTTGCTGACCTTCAAAAGCAGCTAGCATCTCTCACAGCCCAATCCAGCTGCACACAGCCTACTCTATTAAGGTCGACTCACGTCAGCAAGCTCAGTGAAGGCTTAAAGACCAGTAAACCAACTCCTCGCTCCTCTCCTAAACCTCCAGCTCCAGGACCAAAGCCAGGCTACTGCTACAATTGTGGAAAAGACGGACACATAAAGACCCACTGCGACAATGATCCAAACCCATCACTTGTAGCCATGAAGAAAAACAGAGAAAATGGAAGAGACACTCACAACACTCCATCTTTAAACTAGATCGAGTTCCTATTGAGGGGCAAACGAGAACTGCTGAAGACCGCCAACGTCACACTAAGCAGACACCAGTGACAAGCATCAACCAGTCGTAGTCCACTCCCACAGAAAACACTCAACTGCCAAAAGGCTTGATTGGATCAAAATGTACTGGACAAGTAAAAAATGGCCGGTCAAGATTTCTCATGCTTGCTGGATACTGGGTCGCAAGTAACAACCATACCCATATCGATCTACAATCAACATTTCTCACGGCAACCTGTCAAGCCACTTTGTGAGCTGCTACAAGTAGAGGGAGCGGCTGGACAAGAAGTCCCATATTTGGGCTACATTGAAATGACTATCACATTCCCAGAAGAGTTCATTGGCGAAGATTTGGACGTGTGCACGTTAGCACTGGTTGTCCCAGATGTCAGACCGTCCCAAGTCCTGATTGGGATGAACACGCTTAAGCCAATATATGAACATCATCTGGAAAGTGAGTGTGCCAGCTACAAACCATCTCGGCATGGCTATAGAGCCATCCTCCAGTTGCTCCAGTTGCATCACCAGCAGACCCAAGGAGCCAGTGACAGTGTAGTGAGATTGGCAAGTAAATCTCTTCTAGAGCCACCAGTTACTCCACTGCCTGGAGGGTTGTGTGTGAAAAACGGTTTAGTCACACTGCCTAGCCACCTACCTTACAAGATCCCAATCATGGTTACCAATGTGTCTGATCAGAACATCACTTCTCCACCATTGAGTGTCATCGCTGAACTCTCCATGTCACCGCAGATCCTGTCACACAATATCTCCATCAATACACAGCAGAGCACAGATGTAAAGCTGGATTGGGATTTTGGGAACTCCCCAATTCCTCCACATTGGAAGGAGTGTGTCATCTCTAACCTCACAAAGATTCCGGAAGTGTTCTCACATAATGATCTTGACTTTGGATGCACTGATCGAGTAAAACATCACATCCGCCTTCACGATGAGAATCCATTCAAACATAGAGCTCGACCCATCCATCCTTGTGACATCGAGGATGGATGTCATGTTGGAGGCATGAGTGATAAGAGAGTCTGAATCACCTTTCTCTTCACCGATTGTAGTCGTCCGCAAGAAGAATGGAGATGTAAGACTGTGCATTTCGCAAGCCTAATCTTCAAACTGTCAAGGATGCTTACACACTTCCGAACTTGGAAGAATCCTTCTCAGCACTTACCGGTTCTCGTTAGTTCAGTGTCCTCGACCTCAAGTCCGGATACTACCAAATTGAGATGGCAGAAGCTGATAAACCGAAGACTGCATTTGTTACTCCCCTGGGCTTTTGGGAGTTCAGCGCCTTATGGAGAAGTGCATGGGTGACTTACATCTAAAGGAGGTCTTAGTTTTTCTTGATGACCTTATTATCTCCTCCGACACCCTTGAAGAGCACGAACGTCGACTGTTGAGAGTACTCCATCGGCTCAGAGACTATGGTCTTAAGTTGTCACCAGAGAAGTGCAAATTCTTTCAAACATCTGTGCGCTATCTCGGCCATGTTGTCTCTGAACAAGTTGTGGAAACAGATCCGGAGAAGATAAGTGCCTTGAGTTCCTTGGATACTCAAAGACCTAATGTCCTTCTTAGGATTTGCGCACTTGCGGATTTGCGGAGCTGCACTCTATCAAGAGCAGGAATGGAAGCTGCGTGTCACTGCATACGCCAGTCGAGGGTTGTCCGCCAGTGAGTCCAGATATCCAGCACACAAACTAGAATTTCTGGCTTTGAAATGAAGTGTGATGGAGAAATTTCATGATTATTTATATGGGTCAACGAAGGAATGGGACATGGTCAAACAGTTCACCTGCGACCATGTTAATGATTATGGCACAGCAGTTGAAGTCATTCCAGACGTTGTGGCTGCTATATGTCACAGCAGTCTGGTGAGAGCTTCAAGTCTTGAAGGTCCCCCCGAGAACTGCATTGCCTTGGTTGAGTCGCTGAGCATGGCTTCCACAGTCAATCCAGATTTCTATGCCAGTGAATCTCAACAAGGGTTGCCAGCTGTGCCATCTTTGTCCCATGTTGATCTCCAGGAGAAGCAAAGAGCTGACTCCTGTCTCAGGAACTGGAAACTGGAGAAAAAGTCTCTCCTACTGTGAGAAAGGAGCTTCCAGATCTTGCTCTTCTGTTGAGAGAATGGAACCGCCTTGAATTACAAGACGACATCCTGTACAGAAGAGGGCAGGATGGAGAGCACATCATTCCAGCTCGTGCTACCAGAAGTGTTGCAGCCTATAGTCCTTACCAGCCTTCATGATGATATGGGTCATATGGGGGCTGAGCGGACATTTGACCTCATTAGATCTCGCTTCCTCTGGCCACGTATGGCTGCAGACGTGGAAACCAAAATAAAGACATGTAATTGCTGCATCAGACGGAAAGCACTTCCAGAACGAGCTGCCCTGTGGTAAACATCAGGACCAGTCAGCCACTAGTGTGCATGGGTCTACCTGTCACTCGAGCCCAATAAAAGCAATACCAAAGACATTCTTGTCCTCATGGATCATTTTACCAAATATGCTGTGGCCATTCCCACTGCCAACCAAAAGGCAAAGACGGTTGCTAAATGACTGTGGGAGAATTTTATTGTGCATTATGGTATACCGGAGTCCCTCCTTGAACCGCCACCTTAACGTGGTGGAGGGGTTTGGGTACCCGAATGATCCTAGGAGCTATGTTGTCCGGGGCTACATGCCCCTGGTAGGGTCTCCCAAGGCAAATAGGTCCTAGGTGACGGGTCAGACTAAGTGCGGTTCAGAAGGCCCCGTATGATGAGTAAAAGAACAGGGACTGTGACGTCGCCTGGTATGGCGCAGCCACCCTGGAGCCAGGCCCGGGGTTGGGGCTCGAAAGCGAGCGCCTGGTGGCCGGGCCTCTCACCACGGGGCCCGGCCGGGCTCAGCCCGAAGGAGCGACGTGGGTCCGACATCCCGTGGGCTCACCACCTGCAGGAGGAACCGTAAGGGGCCGGTGCAATGTGTATCGGGCAGTGGTCGAAGGCGGGCGCCTCGACGACCCGATCTCTGGATACAGAAGCTAGCTCTAGGGACATGGAATGTCACCTCGCTGGGGGGGAAGGAGCCTGAGATTGTGCGGGAGGTTGAGAGGTACCGACTAGAGATAGTCGGGCTCACCTCCACGCACAGCTTGGGTTCTGGAACCCAAAACCTCGAGAGGGGCTGGACTCTCCACTACTCTGGAGTTGCCCGCGGTGAGAGGCGGCGAGCTGGTGTGGGCTTGCTCATAGCCCCCAGCTCAGCCGCTGTGTGTTGGAGTTTAACCCGGTGAACGAGAGGGTCGCCTCCCAGCGCCTTCGGGTCGGGGAGAGGTCTCTCACTGTCGTTTGTGCTTACGGGCCGAACGGCAGTGCAGAGTACCAGGCCTTCTTGGAGTCCCTGGGAGGGGTGCTGGAAGGCGCTCCGACTGGGGACTCCATTGTTCTACTGGGGACTTCAACGCCCACGTGGGTAGCGACAGTGACACCTGGAGGGGCGTGATTGGGAGGAACGGCCCCCCCGATCTGAACCCGAGTGGTGTTCTGTTGTTGGACTTCTGTGCTAGTCACAGTTTGTCCATAACGAACACCATGTTCAAACATAAGGGTGTCCATCAGTGCACGTGGCACCAGGACACCCTAGGCCGGAGGTCGATGATCGACTTTGTAGTCGTTTCATCTGACCTTCGGCCGTATGTCTTGGACACTCGGGTGAAGAGAGGGGCGGAGCTGTCAACTGATCACCACCTGGTGGTGAGTTGGATCCGATGGCGGGGGAGGAAGTCGGAAAGACTTGGCAGGCCCAAACGTACTGTGAGGGTCTGCTGGGAACGTCTGGCTGAGTCCCCTGTCAGAGAGGTCTTCAACTCCCACCTCCGGCAGAACTTCAACCAGATCCCGGGGGAGGTTGGAGACATTGAGTCCGAGTGGACCATGTTCTCCACCTCCATTGTCAACGCGGCTGCTCGAAGCTGTGGACGTAAGGTTTCCGGTGCCTGTCGTGGCGGCAATCCCCGAACCCGGTGGTGGACACCGGAAGTAAGGGATGCCGTCAAGCTGAAGAAGGAGTCCTATCGGGCCTGGTTGGCTCGCGGGACTCCTGAGGCAGCCGATGGGTACCGGCAGGCCAAGCGAACTACGGCTCGGGTAGTTGTGCAGGCAAAAACTCGGGTCTGGGAGGAGTTTGGTGAGGCCATGGAGAAAGACTATCGGTCGGCCTCGAAGAGATTCTGGCAAAACGTTCGGCGCCTCAGAAGGGGGAAACACTGCTCCACTAACACTGTTTACAGTGGAGGTGGGCAGTTGTTGACCTCGACTGGGGACATCGTCAGACGGTGGAAGGAATACTTCGAGGATCTCCTCAACCCCACCGACACGTCTTCCTTTGAGGAGGCAGAGGCTGAGGGCTCGAAGGTGGACTCGTCCATCACCCAAGCTGAAGTCACCGAGGTAGTTAAAAGCTTCTCGGTGGCAAGGCGCCGGGGTGGATGAGATCCGCCCTGAGTTCCTCAAGTCTCTGGATGTTGTAGGGCTGTCTGGCTGACACGCCTCTGCAACATCGCGTGGAGGTCGGGGGCAGTGCCCTGGACTGGCAGACCGGGGTGGTGGTCCCTCTTTTTAAAAGGGGGACCGGAGGGTGTGTTCCAACTACAGGGGATCACACTCCTCAGCCTCCCGGGAAAGTCTATGCCAGGGTACTGGAGAGGAGAATCCGGCCGATAGTTGAACCTCGGATTCAGGAGGAACAATGCGGTTTTCGTCCTGGTCGTGGAACACTGGACCAGCTCTATACCCTCTCCAGGGTGCTGGAGGGTTCATGGGAGTTTGCCCAACCAGTCCACATGTGTTTTGTGGATCTGGAGAAGGCATTCGACCGTGTCCCTCGCGGCATCCTGTGGGGGTGCTCTGGGAGTATGGGGTCCGGGGCCCTCTGCTGAGGGCTGTCCGGTCCCTGTACGACCGGAGCAGGAGCTTGGTTCGCATTGCCGGCAGTAAGTCAGACCTGTTCCCGGTGCATGTTGGACTCCGCCAGGGCTGCCCTATGTCACCGGTCCTGTTCATAATTTTTATGGACAGGATTTCTAGGCGCAGTCAGGGGCTGGAGGGGGTCCGGTTTGGGGACCACGGGATCTCATCTCTGCTTTTTGCGGATGATGTGGTCCTGTTGGCTCCATCAGACCAGGACCTTCAACGTGCACTGGGACGGTTTGCAGCCGAGTGTGAAGCGGCTGGGATGAGAATCAGCACCTCCAAGTCCGAGGCCATGGTTCTCAGCCGGAAAAGGGTGGCTTGCCCCCTTCAGGTCAGTGGAGAGGTCCTGCCTCAAGTGGAGGAGTTCAAGTATCTTGGGGTCTTGTTCACGAGTGAGGGAAGGATGGAACGAGAGATTGACAGACGGATCGGTGCAGCTTCTGCAGTCATGCGGTCGTTGTACCGGTCTGTCGTGGTAAAGAAGGAGCTGAGCTGCAAGGCAAAGCTCTCGATTTACCGGTCAATCTACGTTCCTACTCTCACCTATCCGATCCCGGATACAAGCGGCCGAAATGAGTTTCCTCCGCAGGGTGGCTGGACGCTCCCTTAGAGATAGGGTGAGGAGTTCAGTCACTCGGGAGGAGCTCAGAGTAGAGCCGCTGCTCCTCCACATCGAGAGGAGCCAGCTGAGGTGGCTCGGGCATCTGTTCCGGATGCCTCCTGGACGCCTTCCTGGGGAGGTGTTCCGGGCATGTCCCACTGGGAGGAGGCCCCGGGGCAGACCTAGGACACGCTGGAGGGACTATGTCTCTCGGCTGGCCTGGGAACGCCTCGGTATTCCCCCAGAGGAGCTGGAAGAAGTGTCTGGGGAGAGGGAAGTCTGGGCGTCTCTGCTTAGACTGCTGCCCCCGCGACCCGGCCCCGGATAAGCGGAAGAAGATGGATGGATGGTATACCGGAGTGTCTGTACACGGACCAAGGGCCCGGTTTCAAGTCTCACCTGATCAATGACATTGCTGGTATTGAAAAGACCAGGACCATGCCGTACCATCCTCGTGGAAACCCAGTTGAAAGGTTCAACCGAACTTTGCTAAACATGTTGGGTACCTTGGAACCAGAGCAGAAACAATGATGGAAGGAGCATGTGAAGCCATTGGTCCACACTTATAACTGTACCAGAAATGAGGTCAGAGGCTACACTCCTTACGAGCTAATGTTTGGTCGTTCTCCGAGGTTACCTGTTGACCTAGCCTTCAGCTTACCCATCCAAAATGCAAGAAAGAAATTGAAGAAAGCTATCAACTTGCCTCCAAAACCACAGCAAAATCAGCTGAAAGAAACAAAACACATTTTGATCAGAGGGTAAAACCATCCACTCTGAAAGGAGGAGACAGAGTTCTCATCCGCAACGTCAAACTCCGTGGTAAACATAAGTTGTAGGACAAATGGGAGAAGGACATTTATGTTGTTAAATGTGCTGGTGATCTCCCTGTCTACATGGATGCATCTGGACGAACTCGTACCTTACACAGAGACCTTCTATATCCATGTGGTTTCTTACCTGCACAAAGAACCAGAACCACAAACTACACCTGCTCACACACCTCAAACTTGGAGTCTGAAGAGGCCAGTTGCAGATCCAGAGCAAGGTCTGAGTGAGGAAGATGAAGAGTGGACATTTCATCAAATTTCAATTCCATCAACAGTAAAATTCTGTGTTGAAGGAGCTCTTCCTGTTCAGTCCTCAACCAGCCACAACTACAGTATTCTGGGTCCTGTATTTTCCTGCGTTTATGTAGCATAGCATGCACCAGAGTTGCATGGTTTTAAGGGGGAAGGGTTTAACCCAGGTGACAAAACCTGTGCAGAGCCTATCATTCCCTGTATCTGCTCAATCTCTTTTCTCCTTTGGCCAATCACTGCTATTCTTTTTGGTGACATCACGCGGTCACGTGGGCGGGAGAAGCAGTGGGTAAGCAGGACAAGCATGGAGCTGCAGGTCTGTTTAACTCTATTATCGATACTTTTTCTTTTACTATAAATCCACTTAATGGCTCACTTGTCAACTCGTAGGAGTCCTCTACGCGGTTGAAGCCGTGGCTTGTGTGTTGATTAAAACTTGTGGAACTGGTGATTATAGCATGTAGCCTAGCCACTATTCCATTCATTTACATGGATTAGTGGTTAGCCTAATTAGCATTTGCTTCGACACGGTTAGTTTATCCATTTACCAAACAATTGCCTGTTGTTTCTACCAAATTCGTGTATTTAACAAAACCATCATGAAGTTTAAAGTCTATATTTTTAAATTATATGGAAGCATATTGCCTTCATTATTTATTTAATGGTTTCTAAAAGTGCCTTTAGTGTTGTTTAGTAGTGTTCATTCACTGAATGTGCAACTATTTATCTAAGCACTGTTGCTGAGCACTTTTGAACAATGACCTTAAAATATTTATTGTGTATTAATACTTGAATTATATATATGCTAAATAATACAGTACTTATTTGATTTAAATTGAATGT
Organism: Rhyacichthys aspro; assembly: GCA_036850595.1. NCBI lineage: Eukaryota > Metazoa > Chordata > Actinopteri > Gobiiformes > Rhyacichthyidae > Rhyacichthys > Rhyacichthys aspro. Next base: position 19,041,113 of record CM072166.1, on the reverse strand, counting down.
AACTGAACTGATTAAGTGTTTTATATTGTTCAATTTTGTATCTTGGAATTATTTATAGTACAATCAGTGCTATTTATTAATGAGGTTGTGCACACTTGAAGCTAATGATAAAGTCTAAAAATCAATGTATATTATGACTTATTGCATCTTTGTTCCTGTTCTACAGGCCAGGTTTCTCAGTTGATGGCGAGCTAAGGAAAACCCTAGAGCCTGGACTGGCAAATCTTGCTGAAGAATTGCAGTCGCGCTTCTCCTGCCAGGCTGGTAGGGGGTTCTTTGCGGCCCACAAAACTCTCTCTCCACTCGAACTCTTTTGCCCAACATACACAATCCTCTTCACAAACTTTTGCACACCATATCTCTGCCTTGGACTCTACAATTTCGCACTGCTGGACTCGCAAATCGCACTGTATTGCCAGATTTGGTTGATGTTGCATATTGCAATGGTTTATTGTATGTATGGTGTATGGTGGTTCTTCATTTATCTTTACTTATTCATTGCACTGTAATTATTTTCACATTGTATGTCATTTACTATTTTTTGCACAATATATAGTACCTTCAAACTAACCTTCACTCTCCTGCCTCTCCCTCCAAGAACACTAGACTTCTGACACTAGCCTACATTATTACCATTGCCACTGTACAATTGTGTTTCTATTATATTATTACATACAGTAACTACGGGGTACCCCCTACTCTCTCACTGTAGTTACCCGGCTGTAGTTACTCACTTTTACTACTGTTACATTTCCTAAACAATGTTGAAGTAAAATTAATAATACACACCTATGCGTAGCCATCACACTGACCAACCCACTATTTACGTAATGTAGATAAAGAAATTATAATACTGTACAAAGTACACACTGGACCCGATAACCACATACTGTTAAGTAAGCAGTAAGTAAGTACATCTTACCAGCAAGTACACCCCGTACCCATTAAGTACATCATGTACCCAGTAAGTACACCCTGTACCCAGTAAGTACATCTTGTTACCAGTAAGCACACCCTGCACCCAGTAAGTATATGTTGTTAACAGAAAGTATACTCTGTACCCAGTAAATACCTGGTGTTATTATTCTGTAGGTACCCTGTAATTACAGTAAATACAAAATAATTACACCTGTTATTACCTAGCACTTACCTGGTAAGTACCAGTCTGTAATCTAAAGTGTTACCAATATGTCTTTATGTAGTCTAAAAATGTGTATGACTCTAAGCTGTATATATGCTGTAGTAGTTCCATTATGTTCTCTAGTTTATGTACTAACAATGTGTGTGTATTTCCTGTGTTGGACTGTTACATTCCTCCAGACACTGTATCAGCTGTTCACTGTGGGAGAAGAACAATGCATTTTGGACCTAAATGTCCAACACCTAAAGTCAATATTTTGTAGACAGTATAGGCCCCACCTGTTGGATGCCATAGGTCCAGCCCTGCCGGATGCGGTCTCTTGCCCAGACATTATGAGCATTCTCAGCCAGTTTATCCACCATGGCCTCCTGAGTCGAGGTCAGTTTGATATGACTTAGGTCCAGAGGCGCCGGTTTATAGCCACTAGACAACTCATAACTGTATAAAGCAAAATGAAAATCCATCATTAACATCTGCCGTTCATGGCTTAAAACACACTGCAGATTTTTTTTACTCTTGGTCTACAGAGACAGTGTAGTCCATTTGGCCTCTTCAGTTTGTAAATGTGCTTTCACACTGACAGAAACCACACACATCCAAATTACACATGTGAGTAAACAACAGTTTAGTTACTCATAGAAATAACATTAGCTGCCAACACTGAAATGACTGCTGAATAACTTACGTTTGAGAGAGTTTCATGCTTCGGACTTTTTCAACAGCATGTTCATCAGACAGGCCCACATGGCAACCCAGTGCCAAGAGAGTCCTGTACCAATGCAGAAACATATTTCAGTTTGGTCACTAGGCCTTTCAGTGTTTCTCCTACTGTTGTATTAGTAGGGGGGCACGCCAACCACACAATGGCACTCCTGCTTCCCCTTGACATTCAAATTAATTTTATTGAGTCAGATCACAACAGAAGTCATGTTCTTTTATTAACCAAACTAAATACTCTTATGTTATTCATCTGATTTGACTAATAATAGCCTATGTATATAAATAAATAGCACCAATCACTAAGCAGCGAGGCACAGGTTTAAGGGTAACAGCGTGAGCGCCTGTACTTCTCATCCTCTCTCTTCTTTGCTGGGGCACAGTGAGGACTTACAAGTAAATTCACAATCAGTTTTTGTGGCATAAACAGAATAGGATAAACGTATTTTGAGGTTTGTACAGGAATTGAACTAAATATTTGATGTATTGTTTAACAAAGTAAGCCATTACTTAAGAGTCTCCAAAGACATCTGTAGATTGTAACTGCGCTCTTGTTCGGGAAGCTTGGAGAACTCCACCAGACAGGGGTGCTGCCGCTTGTTATCATCTCGCACCTGTATCACACAAAATATTACACAATGTAACAGATCTGCTCTGTACAAATCAAATGAAAGCAATCTACAACTCACTGTTCCAAAGGTCCAGCCAAGTTCAATTTTGTTCATCACCCACAGTTCATGAATGTTCTCGGCCAGCTTCTCCCTGATCCTCTCGAGGTGTGGGGGCAGTACAATCTACACACAAAACATCCCAGTGACAATCCTGGACGGGTATGACATTCTGAGAACAGGCACTCTTTTTCTGTACATGTCACATAACCCACACTAATGTGGTGCGCAACTGTCTCACACAATTGTTGGAGTACTCATTCTCGGGCCTCATTCATCAACATCCTTTTAAGAAGAATGTGTCTGTGGAGGTTTTCAGTCACCAAGATGATTTTCCAGAAAAGGTTTCAGCGAAGGCATCTGGATGTAGGTTTGAAGGTGAAGATGTTTTGTCCCTCATCCAAGGGACTTGGAGTTCAACTGATAAGAGAGCTAAGTTTATATCCCTTCAAGGGAGGGATTTCGCCTGAAACTACTGTGACTGGACAAGGCTGATGAAAGTTATAGGCAAAGGTTTCAGTGTCGTTAATAGCTGAATGGGCAGTGTGAGTGCTTCCATGGGTGAGGGAGTCGTTATGCTCCTGTGGACAATTAGCTAACTCCTCCCTTCAAATGTTAATGTCCTACTAGAGATAAATTGTTTTGGTTTTGGTTTCAATACACTGTTGTGAATGGAAAAAAGGTTGTGTCTCAGTCCACTTCCACAGAGAGAGCTTTTCAATTTTAACAAAGTTTACTTTCTTCACTCCTATTTCAAACCACCTGGCCTCCTTGGCCAAAATTCAGACATTGCTATCCTCAAAGGAATGCCTTTTCTTTTTGAGATGGATCTGGACTGCAGACTCAGGTACACCAGGATTGGCCCTTCTGTGTTGATGCTTTCTTCACTGCAATGGAGAGCACCACATTACTCTGTTCGTGGCTGGAGATCTTGTCTTTAGGGTGGACCAGTTTCTGAAAGACTGAATAGGAATGTTGTCTTTATAAAAACTCCTTTTGAGCTTTTCTGATAAACCAGCTACATCTTCTCTTTTGTCTCTGGTATCTGTCGGTTAGGTTTCTGTGTCCTCTTGGATTTTCGTGGACATGTTCTTCTTTCTGCTTTCCTTCTGAGGTTGTGGGCACCTCTTGAGCTGTATGCTGTAGAGTCCTGATTACCCCCAGCTTGTTTTGCAGATTGTGGTGGTTGTCAAACAGGAGGTATTGGTCTGTATGTGTTTGCTTCCTATAAACTTCTGCTTGTAGTGTCCTGTCTTCACAAAAGACCACTGCATAGTCTAAGAAGGCCAGGCAATTAGCATTAGCATCCTCACGGGTGAACTTGATTAATATGCTCTGTGAGGATTTCCTCTTCCTGGGTCTTGATCTTCACCTAATCCACATAGTGATACCAATTGCTGGGTTCTGCTCTCCACTTTTTCCATGTACAGGTTAGCCACGATCGGGGATACTGATGATACCATGGCAAACCATGTTTTTGCCTGTAGAAGTTTCCTCTGAACTGAAAATATGTTGTATTGACACATACCTCTTGTAAGAATCCAGATGTGATCTGGGGTGAGGCTGGTCCTGTTCTACAGAGATAAATCCTGTAGTAATCACTTTTTTACTGCCACAAATGCTTCGGTGTAATGTCAAATAAGACAATTGTCTCATGTGATAGCTGTAAATGGACCAAAGGAGGACTAGCCAAAGGTGGCCAGGTGTTTGGCTTACAATGGGTTGAAGTGGTGTTCCTTCATTATGTATTTTGGACATGCCATAAATGCAAGGAATGGCTTCCCCAGGATACAGCCTGTGGTGCACATCAATGGCTTGGTCCTTATCAAGCCTCTGCAGACAGTCTATAACCTTCTTCTTGTAACTTGTTGGATTTCTTTTTGTAGGTGGTGGTGTCAATGAGCAAGCTGATAATTTTGGCCTTGTCATGGTGCCTACCTTGGTTTGCTGGCAGAATGGTAATGCTTTGGTCCTTCACGAGTCCTGTCTGAGCCCTCATAAGTAATGTTAAAAGAAGGTAGTTGGACACTTGCCAAAGCAGCTGTGACTTTGAGACTTTGAGTCTCAGTTCTTCAGCTTCATTTTCAGCGTTTCAGAGTTTATTGTTTCTTATGGCTTTATGGCTAATTCCATGGCTGTAATGAGGTCTACAGTAGGGATTTGCTTCAGGGTGATTGAGAAATTAAGTCCTAAGTATTCTGTCCGCAAGGTTCTTTAACCATTGGTCCTGAATGGCTGGTGTGTTGTTATTGTCCTTCCTATAGCTGGGCTGGTATCGGCCGGAGTTGAGCTGTTACTGTGAATACGTCAGGATCTGGAACTTTATGATTTATTGCTCCTTGGTCTTGTTGTGCTTTGCAATGTATAAAGTTGGAGTCTTAAGTAGGATGTTTTAATTAAGGCTCAGGCACAGCTTTTACGGAAAGGTTCAGACAGATCCATTTCATTGTAATGTGATTGTGTATAACCTAACCTAAGATCTAGTTAGAGCACCTACAGGAACAACTTGGTTCTGCAGTTACACAGAAGTCCTCCAGGAGATTTTCAACTTGCCCACTGCCCATTCAGCTCCTAACGACACTAAAAACCTGTCTTAACTTTGAGCAGCCTTGTCTAATCACAGTAATTTCAGGCTAAACTCCTCCCTCTGAGGGATATAAACTCATAGGTCGAATTGTCTTCATCCTCATACCTATGTCAAGATGCCTTCATTGAAACTCTTTCATCATATGATTCTGTATTCATTTTTAGATGCTGAATCTTTTTGTTTCTATTTGACGGAGAACAGAAAGATCACACATGTCACCCACAGGGTTCTGGGCAATTGTTGTCATGCCTGGAAATTAATTGTGTTACATTTAAATACTTTTAAATGCACAAAATGTAAAGACATGTATGATTCTTTGGGTACTGAAAGACCCTAATAGACTGAAATATAGGACCATTATGTGTGTGGTGCTGAAAGTGTACACTGGTGCTTGTGGTGGTGTATACCTGGCTGGTGTCCACAGGAGTGGGTGTGAATGCTGCTTGGCTTAATGTGACAGTGGGGCCCAGCAGGTCTCGAGCTGCAGTTTGGTCTGCACTGGCCTCTAGTTTTAGTTTCTCACGTGGCAAAACTGCCTCATAGCAGGGTGCGTAGCCGGGAGGGGGGAGAAACTTGAACTCCCCATGACGACCCCCAAGAAGAAAACGAACCCTACAGCAAAACAAGGGATGCACCCTGGTTATTTACTACATATGCAACAGATGAAATACTGTTACACTTTACATCTTTTGAAACAGGAATCACTTATTTTGGCTTAACTGAATTGTTATTGTTTAGAAATGTTATATAGTCTTTGCAACGCACTTGACTCCGGCAGAGAAGCTGGCCACAGGGAAAAAGAGGCCGTCAGAGTTGAAGTTCTCGAACATGCCTTGGACTGGCTGGCCGTTGATCCTGAAGGAAATACTGGGCACGCTCAAGTCCAGGCAGCAGCTTACCACATCCTCCGCTTTCAGCAGGTGCTGATTGGGTGAACTGACTGTTCTTGCTATGCAGCCTGTGCACCCACAAGTAGAGAGAGTGAGCAATGTTTAGTACTAAATATGAGTCCATTGGTCAGGAAGTTTCCATCTTCTGACACTCGATTACTGTGAAGTAAGTGAAGTTTAAAGGCTCATGTTTCACCCCTCTTTTTCTATATTACAACTTTATACTGTGTGATACAGATGATCTGAGCTTATGTCATGCTGTACTGATAGCAACTTCCACCAACTTGTTGTGTGGCCATTAATAAACAATTCTGATTCTGATCCTGATTCTTCTTTCACATGCCACAATGGCTGTATTCAAAAAAAACAGGCCTTGTCCAAAACCTCTCGCTAGTCCCTAAACCCTAACTCACTACATAGTGCACTCAATTAGTTTATGGTTTCAGACACATGCTTTTGTGTTATATTCATCAGATTTACCCACACTAAACAGAAAACCTACTGCGTCTGATCCTGACTGGGTTATTGATCATGTTTATCTCTGTGATCTCTCCTTCTGCACAAATCTAAGTAAGCTAATGTTAGTGATTTTAAGCTGCGGTAACTTGCGGTAACCTGTTCATAAATCCTGGGGCCACATTATTGGTTAAACTTGTTTCATTCAAACCAACTGTGTACAGACATGTTCACTGTTAAGTCCGTCTTGTGCCATTAGCAGTTTCCTGATTTCATTATGCATTATGGCAAACTTTAAAGGCACTTCGGTCACTGTTCAGACACCACTACAAAAAATTTTAATCTCTACACAGTGCAGTAGTGACCGGGGAAAGGTTGGTAAATTCTAAGGTAACCTGTGTAATTTATTGTGTTTATATTGTTTTGTGTGAAGTCATTAACAGGCTCTTAAGTAAGCATTTTTCCTTTCTATACTTTTACTGTGACAGTGTGAACTGCTGCACAAGGCTCACCTGACCAAAGGTGCAGTCCGTCAAAGCCATAAGAGTAAAGGTCATCCCCAACGCCATTACCCCCCCAGCCCTCGCCTCCGCTGGGATAGGGGGCATATCCACTGGTGCTGGCCCAGCCCACCCGCAGGTGAGTGGGCTCAGCAGTGACAAAGGGCACGGCCAGGTCCACAATCAACTCATAGTACCACTTCTTGTACTGGGCCGACCCATCACTGACGCCCAGGAAGATGTTGGGACGCATGCTGTTCAGGAGAGAGTGCAGACAGAGTGAAAACTGTGTCACAGAAACATGAAAGTGTGAGGACATATTTTCACACGACACTTACATTTCTAGTTTTGTTTTTTAAATATTCCAGCCAAAGCCAAGAACCAAGACAATGTCTGAGAGGCACTCTCTGTATCCATCCAAATTTTATACCTAGACTCCTGCATATTGTTAATTTGCTCCATTTTTTTGTCCTTTACTACTTATTAAAGTCCCAAAAATTCTCATTGTTTCCATGAACAATATGTCCATTGTCTCTTCACTGGTGTTACCACTGCACCCAGTTCTTTGTAAAAGCTTTTTTACTTGCAATAAACTAGAAATAGACACATTTTTTTGGGACAGGTCACAGGACAAGAAAGCACATAAAGAGACCTCATAAGTCAAAATACGTTTGTAGAAATTCCCACACAAATGTGGATACATCTCAGACTCGAGTCACACTTAAGTCGATACAGACAGAGACTTGAGACTCGACTTGGAACCCTGGTCCAAAGACTCGGTACTTGACTTGGACTCACACTTTGAGACTCCTAGACAATGAACCTTTTCCCACCTGCCCGGCGCTCGTTCTATTTTTTTCTTTTTCTGTTCTATTTGTCAAATTGTGGAGATTTATTTATTTAAATTTCATTATAAAGCCGCACGTCTCTGTCGCTCAGAGACAGCAGCAGCACAGGGAGCACGCTCTCACTCACGGAGAACAGCGTGCTGCACTTTCACGAGCAGAGAAGGGTTCAGCTGAGAGGGAATAAGAGTATCCACCTGTTTTGTCCACAGTTGTTATGAACTGTCGTTCAGATTGCAGCTTCTTGTTAGCAGTGAGCTAAAGGAAAGCTAACTGTTTGTAGCTAACACTTTTATGAGAGTTTCACAGCCCCTTCCTCCGAGTGTTACCACTGAGCCCCACGGAGCAAACTGCTGTCTTTACTCAGTAATATGATTTACATGTGTGAGGTTTGACAAAAAGCTGCTGTTGTACGACACATTTCATTCATTTTAATGTAAAAATAGTAAAGCTACAGTGCCTAAAAATCCTTGAGCTGGTTTATTAACTTCTAACTTCTAACTAACGTCTTCCAACTGACGATGATTTCTCTTCCCTTTGATCAGTGCTGACCTCTGGATTATAGAAGCCTACCACAAGAATCATAAAAAAAGCATAAATAAAATAAATTACTCTCTACTAAGTTGATATTGTTTGTCTATTCAATGGTAAAAGAGCTGGTCTTTACTTTCTTTTTTTTTTTTTTTGGACAAATCTCCTAAATACAATAAAATGTAATAATAACCCCCATCTCCATAATGGGTCATGTGACAAATACAAGGATCTTTATTCATATGATCTATGTTCATATATCAGATGGATTGGGTCAGTGTCTGATACCTAGATACTCAAAACACCTGGAAGCTGGATAAGAATACAAAAAAAATGTTTTTGTTTTTTTTTGTTCGTTCTATTTTGGTATTAACTATACTCTATAATTTACTTTTTCAAAATGATACATTCATATACAATAGGTTTATTAATAAGACAGCAGGATCAAGCTTCAAGTACTCACATTAAGCTACGTATGCAAAGAGACTTGTGACTTGACTTGGACTTGTGACCAAAAGACTTGGACTTGACTTAGGCTAGGGACCAAAAGACTTGGACTTGACCTGGACTCATGGTCAAAGACTTAAGACTTGACTTGGACTTGCACAAAAAGACTTGTGTACATCTCTGATTCCAACACATTCAAGCATCTGTGAATGATACTTTCTCTGTTTCATCCTTGTTTGTGTATGTTGTGTACCTGCTGACGTGGTTGATGAGCCGCGTCTGCAGCAGTAAATCTCGTCCAGGCAGCAGGTTGTCACAGATCAAATGCTGGTTGGAGCGCACTGCCACACCGTTACAGACACACAGCGAGCACAGCACATCCAGAACCTGCACCAAGCATAAATATGACACACTGAAAACACTGGCACCACAGCAAATTGCTTATGATAAATACAATGAGTTTAAAAATATTTGTGAAAACATTTTTATGTGTGCTTCTGCTGGCAACTGTACGAATACGATCACAGAGTTGTTGTTACCTTATGGTTGCGTCCATGCTTGTCCAATAAAGATATAATGGATTTGATGTGTCCCTCTTTAATAATGTTCAGCGCCTCAGGACTTTCCACCAGCACACAGTGAAGGACCTCCAGTATCCCTACAAACATTTGTATTGTATTGTTTGAAAGATTAAAGACATTTACTCTAAAGCATAGCATATATATATATATATATATATATATATATATATATATATATATATATATATATATATATATATATATATATATATATATATATATATATATATATATATATATATATATATATTAGGTGGATGTGTGAAACCAAATGACGAACCAGATGAGGCCTCCAGTCTTTCCAGTCTGCTGATGAGCCAGTCCAGAGAACCAGAAAACTGGGCACAGTTTTTTCTGTTTCCCCTGATGAGAGCAGCTGAAACAAGACGAAAAGGAAGACAATCAGAAGACTACAATTCTGAGCCTTAGCCTCAATTTGAGATCCTTTATAGAATAGAGACATTTGTCTAGATGGCCATAAGAAACTAAATATGCCCCATTTCATTAGACTGTGACATTCGATCATAAACATACATATGTGTCCGTGTTAATCAAATAAATAATGGTGTTGGATATAACTGAAATATAATAAGGTGTTTCCTGTAAAGTTGTGGCTATACCCAGGAGTTGGTACAGAGAGTTCAGAATGACGCTCCACGCCTCTCCAGCTGCCCGCCCGACTGCCTCAGCAAAGTGAGCCGCACTGCTATAGACGTGCAGCCGGTCAATACACTCCAACACAAGGCTGATCATGCCCTGTGGAAGCACGAGGCTGTTATTCTCAGGTCCCATCCTTGGACAGCAGAATGAGACAAAAGCAGAAACCCTGGTCTGGGTGGAATGCAGCAAACAATGTCTACCTCCTCCTGGAATAGGTTCTGTCGATTCTTCAGCGCTCGCAGACAATTTTGCTTGTCTTCATGTTCCAGGTGTTCATCAGGTGGTCTGAAGTAGCCAATCAGGTCCTGCAGGCTCAGGTTGACTGAGTCTATGGGAAGCTCAGCACTGGAAGTCTTTCCTTTCTTCCTCAGTGTGTCCAGACCTCTGTCACACGACAACATTACAGATGGACAGAGATATGTTATTTCATAAGAAAGATGCAGCTCAAAGCAAATCTGAAAGACACTTTGGAAAAGTAAGACATCAGAGAAAAAAACTGTTGCTAACTCTCTGCTTGTCATAGATGTCCCAGATCTGCAATTACAAATCAAGTCAAGTTATGGCTCTGATAAATGCATAATTACAGATTATTTAATGCAGCACTCCTTTACCTTAGGGGCTGACAAGGCAGTGGTACTGAGCACTCACTGTGGGCCCATGACAATGCAATGTAAGTAAGTTTCCAAAGGGGGTTTGCAGGTTGTACTGAGCACATTCTGGGCCTGAGACACAATCAGTTGAAGTGAACAGAGTGTGCCCTTGTTCTTCCTTTGTCAAAGTAACCTTAGCAACACTGTGAAGAAAGAAATGACTGACTGTATGTGAAATCTTAATGTTATAGCATTATCACTTGAGAGACAAGTGAGCCATCTCCTGTGCTTACATTACTTGAGATGATGTGAAATATCATGAAGCAGAGGAAAGATTGAACTACCAGCAGACCAGAGCCCCCTCTTATTGATGTGACTACTTTCACTATCACATCTTTCTTCAAAGCAGCTAAAGCTGTAAGTCATGTTCGGTGTTCTGTGTGACTTATGTACCGAATAAAGAGGTGAAACAGAAAGACTGTGCTGCGGATGACTCTGGCTGTGCGGCTCTCCTCATGCTGAGAGCGAGAAAGCGTCAGGCCATCATCCATATGGCCCTCGTGGTGCATGATGGCCTGAAAGACATTATTCAGAAGAATGTTTGATATCATTGTACAGTAGAACAATAAGGAAGACAATCCTGCAAAGTTTATTTTATCAGTACCCAGACATTACATTATTGTTTTAATTGTTTTTACTTGTTTTTATGTGTTTTTCAATTTGTTCTACCTTCTAATTTTTGTGCACTTTACTGAGCCTGTAAAGCACTTTGGGCAGCAATGGTTGTTTTAAATGTGCTATATAAATAAAATTGACATTGACATTGACATTACTTAGGCTACACTAAGTGTTCAGACCTTGAACAACCTTAAATACAGAACAGTAACACTGACCATTGGCTTCACGCGGCTTTCTGTGGGAGTAAAGATTTCTGATGGCCACTGTTCTGAATTAATACTCTTTAAAACAAAAATTTGATTTAAATAAAGTTTGATTTGATATGGGTAAAACAGCTGGAGCTACTGAAGTCACTGGGAACACAATGCCTGCCTCAGAACTGTGATCCCTGGTTTTGGCAAAAATGTCCAGACTTGATGATCATGGGTTTATGTCATCTTGATATGTCACAACATCCCATCGTCTTGATTAGGATTAAAGAGGAGGGCCCCACAAACTGTGGCCGCGCCGTACCTTCCTCTGCACTCCGCCCATGCGAGCACACTTGGCATCCACAGTCTGGTAGGTGAGCCACAGACACGTGTTGACCTGCTGGATGTAACACACCGAGTCTCCATATTTGATGTCAGGGACTCCCATTCCGTCCACCTCCTTTCTCACTCCAGGGTCCAGCTTTTCCTGAACGACAGCAGAGACAAACTTCACCTCAGATGTACTAGAGTATGGACACCTGTGCACGCTCTCATATGAATCAGAACAGTTATATAGTCATTAGTGTAAGTACAAAGTTATAAACACATTATTTAGGTATAAGGAAGTATAAGAACTATTGAAAGTCAGTAAGTAAAGTGGAAAAACAAGACAAGAGAATTTTGGCCACATCTTGACAAACAATAAAACAAAACCAGTCACTGCCTAGAGTCTAAACAAAGACTTTCCATCAAGGTTCCACACAAGCATACAACCCAGTACATTTTCTGATATCATATTCACACAAATCCACTTGAAACCTCAGGTAATTGTTAAACAACTCAAGTACCTTGGATGATCTGAAGCAGAAAGCTGTGGATTTCACATCTGCTTTCTCTTTGTCCATGAGCAGCAGAGACTTGTCCTCTGTCAAACTCAGGTACTTTCCAGTGGTCACATGTCTCAGTCTGAAGGGCTGGCCCCAGCGGATGTGACTGCCACTCCACCTGGGGACAGGTTTTTCATATTCACATAGTTAGGTACATGGTCAAGTGATTTTAATGCACGCTGAAACATTTTATTGTATATTCTCAGCATGGAGTAAAGCAGTGGCAAAAAAACTCACCACTCTAGACACAAGAACAATGGCATTATGCTCACTTCTTCAGGAGTATGCATAACATTGAGTAGCCGCATTAAATGTAAATTTCACTGCGAGGCATGTTGGACATAGGTGGTTTGCCTAGATTTATATGCACGTTTTATTCACTCATGTCAATCATTAATACAACAAATGGGTTCAACGAAGGCATCAGGACATATTTTTGAATGTGAAGATGTTACTAGTATGACAAGGCTGATGAAAGTTAAAGATTTTGTTTCAGAATCATTAAGAGCTGAATAGCCATTGTGAGTGCTGATGGGGGAGTTGTTTTTCTCCTGTGGCCAATTAGCATAACTGCTCTCTTCAGGAGTTAATGTCCTTCTAGAGAGAAACTGTTTTGGTTTCAATACACTGTTGTGTTTTGGTTCAGAATCACCTGGCATTCTTGGACTGCGCAGTGGTCATTTGTGAAGGCAGGACACTACAAGTGGAAGTTTGTAGTAAGCCAACACACATGGACCAATACCTCCTGTTTGACTACCACCATCCACTGCAGCAGAAGCTCAGGGTAATCAGGTCTCTTCAGCACATAGCTCAAGAGGTGCCCAGAAGGAAAGCAGAAAGAAGAAGAACATGTCCGCAAAGCCATAAAAAAATTAACAAATTTTTGATGAAAGTGTTGGTGAGAAAGAGGACAAGGAATGAAAAGCTGAGGAGAAGCAACAGCCCACAGGAGAACCGGCAGATTCCAATAATGAGATATATGTGTGGACAAGTGGTAATTATTACAGCAGAGCACACGCATTTAAAGCCTGGTTTAAGAGAGATTATTTTTCATAATGTACAAAATGGGAAGGACGTATTCTTTCAATTATAAAGCCTAATTATAAAGTTTTGCTAGCTAGTGTTTGTAAGATACCTGGATGTTATAAGACCACGATTTATTTTCAAAGGTGGAAGTAAAATATCACAGTGTAACCAATTTTCTGACCTAACAAAAGACCATTGGTTGCAAACATTAAAGGAATACTGTTAATGTTGCACATTTTTGTGGAAGTTTCTAAATGTGAGGTAGTTTGGGGCTCAATCGCTTTATCTGGTTTAGTGAGACTAGCGCAATATCCAAAAAGATACATTCAAACTGAATGATCTTGTGCCTGAGCTGTATACTGCCGAAGTGTTTAGATGTGTGGATAGACCCAAATACTCCTGTATCTTAAGTCACAGAACAGTACTAATAGTGCTTTTCATGGCCTGTTAAAATACCAAGATGTAATAACTGTATACCCCTGCCAAAAGAGAGAATTTGACTTTAAATCAAGTGAAGGCTTATGTAAAACTTGACATTCACAAATTATCCTATGTACTGGACTCAGAGGGACACAAAAGCTTTATCCTGTCTCAGTGAGACTATCCACAGCTTAATGAACTTTTTTGGAGGCAACAAACCAAGTTCAACTCAGGGAGGAAAAAATGTTCCAGTCAGTGTAGTTGTGCCTTGTGTCCTCCCTCTGCACTCTCACCTTTAGAAAATAAAAAGAAATCATATACTGTGGATCGCTAACAAGAGCTCTGGAGTTCTCCCTTAAAACAAGATTTGCTGAGCTCTTCAGTGCAATAAAAATGACTGGAATAGGGGAAACTGAAGAAAGAGGTCTGACTAAATGTCGTTTCACAATGCTTATTTCATTGCATCTGTGCTGGACCCTGTATTTGGTTACAAGTGGCTGGAGCATTAATGTGCAGCTTGACAGTCAGACCAAAGATGGGCTGAAGAAACAGATCAAAGGTGAGATGTGTATGTTATGCATGTGTACACGCAAGTACTCAGACCTATTTTAAAAACACAAGCTTAGGCACAGGCAAGCAAGGCATTTATTATTTTGAAAACATGAAACAAGTAAATAATAAAACCAATTGAATCTAATCTATATAATCTGTATAATCTATATACAGTCAGACCAAAGATGGGCTGAAGAAACAGATCAAAGGTTTCTTTCATGTTTTTATCTTGTTTTAGAGTATATCAGGACTAAGGGTGAAAGGCAAACAACATCAGCATCAGGTATTATATAATATATTCTCAACCCTGTTCATCGTATAATACTACTTTCAGTTTGAGTGGATTTTTGTAAGCACAAAATAAAGTTAAAATTTAAGTGGTGACATTGTGTTAATAGTTTTGTTTTATTTAAATATCTAGGGTTCTATTCTGGCAGAGTTAATCCTAAAACATTTCTCAGACCCAACCTAGATGGACTGGATTTGTGACTTGGACTTGTGACTCCGATTCTGGTAATAATGACGGGACATAGACTTGACTTGGACTTTGTTTTGAGTGACTTGGACTCGCATTTCAGATGATGATGACTGAAGACTGAGGACTTGAAAGTGACTCGGACTTGACACATCACTGCTCCACCGACAAACAGAGGAATGTAGTCTATGCTCTTCATTGCAATTAAGAGGGCAGTGATAAGTAAATGGGAGAAACTAGGGGATGTATCAACACAGAAGGGCCAATCCTGGTGGAACTCAAGTATGCAGTACATCTCCATCTCAAAGAGAAAGGTCATTCCTGTGAGGAGAGCAATATCTGAATATTGGCCAGTGACTATAGGTGGTTTGAAAGAGGAGTAAAGGAAATTTTAACTTTCATCAGCCTTGTCTAATCACAGCAGTTTAAGGATAAACCCCTCCCTCTGAGGGACATAAACTCAGTTGAACTCAAAATTGACAAAGTTCCTTGGATAAGGAAAGAAATATCTTCACCTTCAAACCTACATCCAGTTGCTTTGTTGAAACCTTTTCTTGAATATCTTCTGGATGACTGAGAACCTCCACAGACATGTCACTGATACAGCTACAATAATGTGCATGTTATATTTATAGAATAGTTGAGATGCCTGAAGGCTAATGACTGCTCCAGTAAACACTCACTGGACTTACGCATACAGTTCTTAGTCAGTAGGACCCTCATGTGATTTTCTGCAATAGCTTTACAACTGTCACTCTTAAATAACTTTATGACAGTTACATCTGTTTGTCTGGGGTTTGTTAGGTCTCATATTTTGTTTAGTGTGTGAACTCACATGACTCGGAGGGTCTCCAGCCTCCACAGGGAACGGGCATGACTGGACACCGCTCCTCCTTCATAGTGCACTGACCTGGGGGTCATCAAATCACTGATCATTTTCATTCAAGCAAATAAAAAGACACCCATCCTCTTTTTCACCAAGCCTTATGTTTTGGATTTAAAAATCAGATGTATCTTCAACAGGATCCATTGCTTCACGCTGTGACTTAGTTGTAGTTCTTTTATTAAATAGTTTGTAATCTTTTCTCTCTAACAGCCTTAGTAATAAGGCATCAAGCTCATGTGTCACTTTTGTTGTTGTTTTTAAGCATGACTGCAAATATGACCTGCCCAGTGTGTTGCCTTTTTAGTCTAATCATTCTTGCTTGATCACCATGTTACTGTGGGATAATTCCTTGTACTTCATTAGATCATTCCTTCTCTTTCCTGCTTTATTTAATGCTATATGACAGTTGTATATTCCCGAAATATTCCTTTCTGTCATGAAGGAGTACTCACAGATAAAACACTCTAAAGATATTCTCTCCCTGGCCTTAATAAGACATGCCTGTAGTTGGACTCCATGGTGGTCAATGAAGGAACATTCTGGTCAGTGCTGTGCAGAGAAGAGTGTCACACACAGACACAGTTGAAAAGCTCTGAGAGAGCAAAATATGACTCAAACATCTACAACAAGGATTCTATGTTCTAATCTTATGTTCTATTCAATAAATTCAGAGTTGTTAAAGTAACTAATGCACACAGATAATGCAAGATGAACTGGAGTCTGTTCCAGCTGCTTTAGGCAGGAGGCAGGTACAGCCTGGACATTCACAGTTAACCCCAGAACTAATCACCAGTCCCGCTGACATGACCAGGGGCTCCCAGAGAGAACCCACTCTGAGCACATAAAGGCTGCACGTAGACAGGCTGTGGGCAGGGATCATTCCTGAGACCTTCTTAAGGTGATGTAAGAGCTCACTTCTGTGCCAACTCTAGTCAAACATTTAGTTTTAGAGTATTAATCAGTGCATCACAGCTACCAGTCAACACACACATTAGTACAAAGCTAGGATCTCTGATAGAGCGTTCTTTGTCAGGTTGTCTGAACACAAATGACCTTACCTCCTCTGCTCGTCCCCCTGCTCACCAGATGGAACGGTCAGACACTCGTCCATGTGACCGTGAAAGAGGCGCAGGACGTCTCCTCCTATCAGAAAACCTGCTCATGTGACATGTGGGTATGTCGGAAAAGAGATGAAACAGGATAAACATGTAAGAGCTTGATCGATATATAAAACCATCTTGAAAAACTGTCAACGTTATAATGTTGGCACTTCTGGTTCTGATACAGAGAAAATAAATGATAGTGACACACAGTGAACTGTGTAGGGGGCAGACAGCTATACCTTGTGCAACTTCACTGCCGGAGCAGATAGGAGCCACACTCCAAAGAGTCTGCTGGAAGGCTGCGTCCACATGCAGACTGCCATTACCATAGGACAGGTGCTGCAATAGACACAGGACCATTTCAGGCTACTTACTGTATGTTTATGATACAACTACAAGACAATTTTCATTCAGAAAGATAGGTCTGGGTCTTGCTATATGGCCCGAGCCCCTCACTGAAAGTTTATCTGGTAAAATAAAAAAAAAACCTCTCATTCCTTACCATTGATGAAAGGTCATAAAGTTACTACATATACATGCTCTGGGACAGACCTGGGACAGACCGGGGCAGAGCTAGAGATTGTGGGTCTAAGCCATGGATGTAGTATTAGAACAGGATATTGGAAAAAATGGCCACCAATTATTGTCAATGTAGTAAAAAGTTGGGTTTATTTCCACTTTATGTGGCCCATAGAGCAGGCACACTAAGGCACTCATGCATGCGCTCTTGTTTTTTACTCGCTGACACGTTCCTAGTGATCTGTTTTGACCAGTGGGTGCAAAGGTGGGATAGTGCTGTGACACCAATTTAAGGATTTTTAACAGAGAAAAAGTCTATGATTCAAGAATAGATAATACAAACAAATCAAAATCTAACCATTTTGGTAGGTGTCCTGTCTCGGGAATACCAGTCATTTTTTTTACTGGTCTGTATGAAAAATCCTTTTTGGGCTGCATAGGATTTTTTGTTGCAATACCTCGAGTGGCCACAGTAGTGCTAGACTCTGATAAAATTGTTATAGTGGGGGACTTCAGTATTAGTGTAGAAGACAGCAGAGATGTTGAGGCAGAACATTTATGGCCTTATTAGACTCTGTTGGTTTTGTGCAAAATGTAAGTGAACCCACTCATGGGCACAAACACTAGCCTGGCCAGCCAGACCGACTTTCTCATTGTATTACATACAGAGAAAGTTAGTCTGGAATCGATCGATCTGCCTCCGATTTCTGCTCCGGCGCTTTCTTTCCGACCAATCGTAGCGAGGGAGGCGGGATTTTGTTTCGCGTCATTTGAGCGCGAGAAAACAGTAGCAGGTTTCGGTAGCTTACAACGATCGAAATAAGCACTAAACTCGATATTACACCCCGTGTCCTCAGATTTTTCTGACAAAAACAACAGAAGTCATTCACCGTCACGGAAGCATCTTCTTTCTCGAGCCACGCTGGTGTACGCTGTGGTTTGTTGACAACTAGAATAAGTTTCGCTTTCCTTACGTCACATCCGTGGCTTCTCTGATTGGTTCACTCAGCGAGCGTTAGTTCTGCCCATGGTTCTGCCTTGAAATCCTGTTTAAATCCATCGATCCCAGACTAACTTTCTCTGTATGTAATACAAAGAGAAAGTCGGTCTGGCTGGCCAGGCTACACAAACACACCCTGGACCTTATAATAACCTGTGGTACAGAGCTTAGGCAGTTAAAAGTCCTGTCCCATAACCCCCTCTAATTTTTAATTATCTTTCAGTTCAAGCTTGAGAACTACAGAGGGTCATTAGAAATTGTTAGAATATTACCCTGGTTAATACAGAATCACGGCTCCTCAAACAAGCCACATGTAAATTAGAAAGGCAATCCTGTCACTCCAGCTCCGAGGAGTCTCTGAGGACCTGGAAAAAAACCTTTAAAAAAAAAAGAAAAAAACCACCCTTGATCCGGTGGCTTAGAAAACTATAGACCAACATTTAATCTCCCTTTTTTTATAGTTATAGTTTAACATAACTATAATAATTTATTTGAAGATTTTGAGTTAGGGTTTAGACAGCACCACAGCAGAGAAACAGCTTCAGTCAAATTCACCAATGATCTGTAAGTAGCTTCAGATAATGCACTGATCTAGTCCTTTAAGATCTTAGTGCAGCCTTTGAGACAAAAGCATTTCCTTTTACAGAGGTTAAAGTCTGACATTGGGATTAGAGGATCAGTTCTCTGCTGGTTTAAATCTCATTTAACAGACAGATACTAATTTGTTAGAGTTAATGTGCAATCATCAGTGTGCACAGTAGTTTGCCCTGGAATTCCTCAACACCCTATCCCGATCTTATTAGATATATGTGGTTTAGGCACAGTCATAGACCTAGAGCTCACTCTGTCAGTCTAAAGTGCACCCCTGTATTTAGTGTTTATGTTACTGTTATGTACTGCATCATTTCATGCAAACAGTGCACTCAGATGAGTCTGGAAAGTATGAAAATATGAACAAATGTACAGAGTTTACATTTAGGCAGCTAGCACATTTATGGGCAAAGAGTATCATCAGTTGAAAAAAAGATAGGCAGCTCCATCAGCCTTAGCTTCTGTCACTCACCAGATATCTCTCAGACGAGACGCTGACCAAGATGAGATCATCCCCCACCCGCACCTTCTCTCCTTCTGAGCGCTGCTTTGAGGCTGGGTGAATGGTCCACCAGCAGGCCTCCCCTACACAGACAGACAGATAGACAGCACCAAGAAAGCTCAGGTTATCAGTGCATGGCTGTTCTGATTCCTCTCTGCGCCATGTTCACACAAGTAGTCTGAGGACATTTCAGGATGGATTCTTACCTGTGGTTTCTTCTTGTAGTCCCACATCGAAGGCCAGTTTGTCCATGGAGGAGCGCGATGTGGACAGACAGCACAGGTACTAAAGACATACAAAATTAGACTCAGAAACAACAAGGAGGAAACAAGGCTGCTTTTGTTCAGTGAAATTACAAAACCTTTCACAATAAACTCAATAAAATGAGTAAGTAAGGTGCTGATATTATAGAGAGTGCCTGATTTCCTTTTATGATACGTTTGGCACTGTATAAACAGATCACTTTTGTTTTATTACAATAATTAACAAACACACCCAGCCAGTAAAGCACAACTTGCATTTTGTAACATGCCAAACATTATCCTATTTCAGATTGCCCTAATGTATATATGTATACGTGTGTTTGTGTGTATATATATATATATATATATATATATATATATATATATATATATATATATATATATATATATATATATATATATATATATATATATATATATATATATATATATATATATATATATATAGGGTTATGTGCACTGACCATTCCACTGTAGGAGTGCCGCAGAAGGACAGCGTGTCCGTACAGTAAAGTGCGATGACCACCGCCTTGCGCAGTCTGAAAATGGTCAAGAAAAGACAGATATCAATAAGAAGTCAGTGCAAACACAGAGGAACAGCAAAACAGTACAGACCATACAGAAATTTCAACAACTACACAAGCACAGATAGATAGAGCTACCTTTAACCAAACTCCACCCTGTAACCCACTGTGTTCACCTAAGCCTAAGATGTTTTAAATGTATTACAGTCTGCCTGAACCAGAGGTCCCTGCAGCTGCTCCTACACCTCCTATTTGCCACCAACAGGTACTGTCATTTTAATATTATTATTATTATTAATATGATAGAAATAAATTGATCACCATTAGTATTACACTTAGCCTGATCAGGTATTGCCTTGCACAGTTCCCAATCACAGTTGTCCAATCACATCAGAGACAGCTGCCACTAAAACTTAAACAACACACTACCTCTGTTTGTAGTAAATATTGAAACCTCTTTTAATAAAGATAAAGACATATTAACAAACTAACTTCATCAGGAAAACACATTTATCCATATAATTAGAAAAAAATACATTTTAAATGAAAGAGCAATATCAAGAGTGAATTAAGGCAAAAAGCACACAGCCAATAGCATTAAAACACCCGATGGTTGATTCTTCAGTGGTCCTGATTCTAAAGGGTGCCCTCGTGCAATAACCACTTTAACCGACTTTCATCAAAATAAAAAAAATAATATATATATATAAATATATTTTATAATTTCTGCAAGGTACTGAATAATATGTATTAAACATAATTTATTACTTTGTTTTTATGAGTAAGGTGAATATATGGTTTGTCATGTCAACGCACATTTTTCAGAGCCATTTACAGACTTAATGTTTATACTTGACTGGTTGAATTGCTGGTGGAAGGATTGAGAGAACTAGTAAATGTGTGTATGTCTTCATCAGCCAGCCAAGTCTCAAGTCTTGAACAGAACTTGAAGTTTCAGGCTGATGCTTCTACAGAGCGCCATCTGGAGGTGAGCCACTGGAGCTGACCCTAACATTGTCTGGATGAGCTTCCAGACAAGTGTCTGGATGGCTCTGGGAAGACTCTGGCCTGACAAACACTGTTGTTGTTGTTGTTGTTGCTGTTGCTGTTGCTGTTGCTGTTGCTGTTGCAATATCAAAATTAATCATACCTGTATTGCAACAACGCCTCAAAATGCAGTATTTGTAAGGGTTATTTGTGGCCCAGGCACTTACGTCCAAAAATATTACAAGGACAAACAATAAACACAACATGCCACTTTGAAAGTGCTCTTAAACTGTATTTGACCAAATATCTTGGTGATATGATTACATCAGAGAATGACCTGTCTGAAAAAAAATAGCCATATTACCAAAGAAAATAGCACATGGTATATTGACACAATACAGTATTTATTAAAGATATTGTCCTATACTTTATAAGCTCATTGCAGAGACCTGGGCCCTACCATGGTTTATGTGACAAACATAGAGATGGTTGAGCATGTTTGTTTTAACACAGAGACTGTAACAAACAAGGTGACGTCACCAACCAAACCAAACAAACACAAACAGCGAGTGGAGGCACACCTACCCAGATTTCCACATCTACATGCTGTGTGGAAATGAGAAAGAATAAAGCAAGGTAAGTGACCTTTGTCATCTTACAGACTACATAGAAAACACATGTATTCCACCAGAGAAAAGCAGACCTGACAGAACATATTCACAATCTTATGGCTTCAGATACATGCACAGACATCACATGTATCAGAAATGAACACTGCAGACTACCCAGGAGTAAGGGGCTTCTTACAGAGCTCTCAGTGAAAAACGTATCTGCTGAGGAAATAAAGAAAGTCTGTTGCTGCTACGTGTCACTGGTAATAACTAATTATATTATAATAATATAATAAGACTGCAGTTGACCTGTGGTGGACGTATACACATTTTTTATCCCAGCTACACCCTCATGTATGTACTGCTGAGAAGCTCTGTGGCTCTATTTATATGCATTATGCATTTCAGTAATTAACTGTATTTTTAAGTTTGGCAGCAGTTTTATTGAGCATTGTGTAATCATGAATTTTTCAGTTGATGGTCTTGTCGGATTTTTTGTCTTGCACTGTGTTCATGCGCACTGTTATTCATTTATGTTCCTAGCATACTCTGCTGTGTGACTCCCAGGTCAAGTGTGAACTATGTTTGGGCTAAAGGTAGATCTCAAATGTCACGACTCACTGGTATGGCTACCTATGAGGCCACTTGCGTAATACTAGTTGTACTATGAAAAGATCTGTGGTGCTGTTTTATTACCGTTGATAGCATGCCCCATGGACTTTTCTGATTGGTCAATGTATACATTTGACAAATTACGAACTAATATATAAGCCACCCTATTATTCAGTGTGGGTGATATCTTCTTTGTCTCCACTCTGGGCCCAGTAAAGACCTGGCTTGATTCTACTTGCATAGATCTAATAATTTGCTGGTCCTATCAGAGAACAGGATAACACATTGTTTGTGATATTACTGCACCCCTCTCCACCCAGCAGTTTACAGTTAAATTCAGTACAACACTTATTAATTTAATTTTGTTTCGATGCTGTCAGAAAGGGTATTGCTCTCACTACCAAAAATTACCATACCGGCCCACTTGTCTGTCTTAATTTTGCAATAATCCAGAACTATTGGAAAAAAAACTACAATGTAGCACTTTCTTCTTGAATTAATACCACAACTACTACTACTGATGTCTACTTTACATGAAACAAAAGAGAAGTCGTGATATTGGTGAGTTCTTTAAATATAGAAAACTGCTGCTCACTAGATTCTTTTAGATGTGTGAAAATAACTAGAAAGTATCTCCTAACTATCTTCAGAGTAAAGTAAGCTTGTGTTGTGTTTCTTGTGCGAGATGTGTGGTGACTCACGCCGTCGGCCTTCTCCTCAGTGTTGGCAAGCATCTCCTGCAGGGCTCGCACTGACAGTGACTGCTCCAACACAAAGGTGCAGATGGACAGGTCTGGAGGCACATTCTGCGAACAGGCCACACTCATCACTCACTGAACTCTCTCCGTTCATTAACAGAGTAAAAGACCCACTTCAGCTGTGTTTACACTGCCACTAATTACTTCTTTTGCATTTACCACTTTTACACTGAGTCTGCTTTCTATATGAGCCATTCTACAAATGCCACTTAGTCACATGGTATTTTTAAAATTTTTACATTTACATTTTTCTACAATGTGAGCATTTTGATCATTCTAAAGATAAGAGAAAAATGAAGATTAAAAATGTTTCTATTAGTAATATTTTTTAGGCTTGTATTGAACCTAACCTTATTTTTATGAATTGTTTTTCTTGTTCTTTTTCTTGGGTCATTTGTCAAACATGACACTACCAGACTTTACTGCTGAAAGACTGTTCTCAACATTTGCCTGTAGTATTGTCGAGCAACACAAATGCATTATGGGTGATATGGGTTTAATTTGTCAGTGGTGGGTGCAAAGTGCCAAGGCAACAGCTGTGTGGGACTGTGGTACCTTTGAGTTGGAGATGGATTCAAGGAAACAGAGTCTGTTTCCAAAGCCTTCTGCAGCCAGACACAACTTCTGTTGCTCTTTGTGGATGTTGGCAGAACACTGCAGGACCACCTCATCGTCCTGAACACACAACACACACAAACAGAGATGTTAACACTGCTTTTAGGCTGTACCAACTTCAGTACAGCTTCAGGTCAGCACATACAAGCTGTCAGGTAAGTGTACACCCCACACATACAGTAAATCTTCAAATGATTTCAGCAAACTTTTCATTTCAATTTCAATTTCACCTTTTACTCCCTCACCAGCCCAGATCAGAACTATATAGTGGTCGACCCTAAGAGAACTGTATGTGTCATATCCTTGTAGCTATACTACAAACAGCACAACGCAGCTTTGAGAAGAGCCTCGGCCTGTCCTGGTCAGCTTCTGCTCAACCCCGTCAATAATGCCACATCTGAAAAAAATGCTTTTGGTCAAATATTGCACATAGAGCTGTATCATACAGCCTCTGATAAAACCAGTGTCTCTTTGATACCACAAGATGAGAAGACAGAGAACTCAGAAGGCCCCTGCACCCACTGCTTTAAACTAGCCACTGTCAGAGAGCAAAACACAGCAGATTGTGCACGTTCACGTCTCCTTGGTCTTGGACTTCCCTGCACGGCAGCCATGACAGTCAGCGACATTAGTTGGCATTAGTTTTGAGATGGACTCTGCAGACACGAAAAAAACCTGAACGGCCTCCAGCACAGCACAAACACATGAACTCCACGCAAAAAAGAAAAAACAAAGTGAGTCCCAATGAGCCAAATGGGAGTTTGACTGGTGCCCGAGGGAAGACGAATCAGAGTCGGCCGTAAGAGCGAAGATCTGCTCTTGGCTTTCTTTTTATTCAAAGGTAAGACATCATTACAGACCATGTAAAATATCTTGTGGTGCTTTGTTTTCAGTTGCGGCTAAACAGCTAACAGGGACGTCTCCAAATAAGTTTCTGTTTGAATGGTTTAAAGACCTTCAGACCATAACTGCTTTATGATCCTGACTCCAGGGGCTTATAAATCTGATAAACGTGCTGTCCTAGCTTTTCAAATTGCTTTATCGGCTGTCTTCACAAAGCAGCTAATGCTAATTCTGTGTGGCATTTTGGAGTTACACTAACATTGGCTCGTTTGCTAAGTAACCACCAGAAAACGTGAGCCATTACACCAACGTTATAACTGTCTGTTAGCCAGAATGTAATTGTCATTGCAATCATACCACACGTCTTTCACTGGTTACCTTGTTATATGCATGTCATGCTTATTTACAGATCGGACAGTTTATTGTAACGAAAATCACATCAGCTTGTCTCTCGGTTGTGATACACAGTACGACACACAGAGCGAGCTGGGGAATAAAGTAAACATTCGTGGTGGGATCAGCTGTGCTTGTGCAATCATTTGTATGTGAGGTGACTAATTATCAAATGGTTTTGCTGGTTAGTAACATGAAGCTAATGGATCAATGAAAATATAGTGTCACTGTTAATAGTAACGCTGTTGTAAATACAATCATATTGTATTTCTCTGTATTCTAATAATGGTTGAATTGTTTACAGCTATGAAAAAACAACAGAGGAAGACACCAAGAAAAGAGACAGGATTGCCACACCATCCTTAAACAATAACTGCAGGGAATCTGACAGGTAAGTTTGTTAGTATTTTAGATAAAAATTTAACTCAGATGTGATTATTCATTTTAACTTAGACTCTAAATTCAATATATTTTAGGCTCTGTGGTGAGTACTGCATGTTTTGTTATTCATCAGCTTTACATCATAATATCAAGATCTATCTGTATTACCTGTGTATTGTATGTTAGAATAAAGTAAATAAATGACTGTCAAAACTACACAAATGCTGATTATTCTCTCTCTCTTTACATGTGTTCAGCCACAAAAGGCAAAGGGCAGCAATAAAAAGAGACAGTTGTTAAATGCAGCAATTTCTTTACTATAAATATGTGCAGGATAGAATCTATAAAAATATATATTTAGCTCTGCCTGTATATGAACACTGTATAAAGTATTTTTATTTTTATTTTTTTATCTATTTTTCTAAAATAAAAACAGCTCCATGTGGTGTGCTGAGACACCCTGTTGGCAGCATTTGTTTTCTAGATCTGTCCGTTACATCCAGAAAAAAACGTAAAAGACGAGTTACATCCATCTGGGGCACTTCATCCGTCTCCCCCTGGGACAGCTGCTATAACTGTGTCTGAAAATGGAGAAACAAGCATTGTTTAGATTACACAGGTTGATTTGGGTATGGGATCATTTCTAGATATATAACCAACCTGCATCTCTGCTGTCCTGGCAGCAGTGAGCTGGGCCACCCTCAGTCTGTTCTCCTCACAGACAGATCCAGCTCTTCCTCTGCTTCTCCTTTGGTCACTGTTAGTGCTCTCCTCCACAGGAGCTTTAAACTCCAGAGCTGGGGTCCTGAGAAGAGAACAATAAAAATAAATGACATATTTGTACTTTTATTGCACTAAATTTCATGAGGTATTCTGAATGACACTAACAGTGAAATAAACAAGAATAAGCTGAAATGATAGAGCGGGGTTACATTCATGTTGTCTCAACCTAATGCAAGACCAATTTAGTACAGTAGTGGTACCTAGAAACAAGCAAAACTCCCGTATTTAGTAATATGTATTTTGCTTTTCTCTACGATAAATAAGAGGTCATTGAGTGTTCTGGTGCTTGTCACTGCTGTTTTACACAAGTAGGAGCAGTGCAGCTGTTTAGACCAAATAAAGAATGAAATGCTCCAATGTTTGTACAAAGACTCCAAAAATAACAAAATAACAAATAAAAATAAGCAAAATAACACTAATCGAAACACATTATGTATTGTATCCTGTCTAATATAGCTAAGTTCACTAACATTTGCCGTTATTCTGCTGAGACTCCTGTGTAAACTGCAGGGCCTCGGTGAAAGCTACATGAGCTAGTGATATAGCTAGCTTAAGCTAAGCTAATGTTTGTCAATGCTTTTTTGACAAACATGACATATAGTGGATAATATATCACACAGACTTTGCTCTAACTGCTGTATTGTGTTTGAGTGCTTTATTTAACATACTGTTGTCAAAAATTAGTCGTTCTTATCTCTCATCTCTCAAGAGTTCACTTTACTGCTGTGTCAGCCTCAAAAGTCAAACATAGTTTGTTCTCAAATAAAGTTTGTCAAACAATAAACTTTCAGAAGTGTAACTTTTCTTACCTCCTCTGTTAACACGATTCCAGTTAATCTTACAGTCCTGTGATAAGTCTGTGATGAGGCTGACGCTCCGGGTTCTCAGTCATGCTCCTACGAACACGCGCACATGAGCTAGCACAACCCTTACTGCAGTTCCTCTAATGGCCACAGGTGTCAGTAACTGATAGAAATTCACAATGCCCCTTTAATGTGGAAAATGAAAAACTGACACTCAAACAGGACAGTTTTTCATTTTCCACATTAAAGGGGCATTGTGAATTTCTATCAGTTACTGACACCTGTGGCCATTAGAGGAACTGCAGTAAGGGTTTACACTTCTCTTCAATGCTGCTGGAACTGGAAAAAAATACGCTGCTGTTCAGTCATTTGTAATTTATGTCTTTACTGACTTGATTTAATCTAGCCCAAAATAATATAATGTATTCTGTTCTGAGCCGTTTCTGATGCTGAAATCAAAGCGTGATGTGACATCTTTAAAAGTAATTGGGCCCAGTGGAAAATAGTTATGTTTTTTATTTCTATACATATTTGAATTCCATCTATCTGGGACAGACAGGGAGCTCTCAAGGAAAAAGAGCATGTCAGAATTGAAATACTCAACATAGTCATAGATGAACATTGAAAAAATATAGTAAAAATATTGCATGTTTTCCCTAATGTGCAGCCGTCCTGAGCAGGTGTGTTTGAGTGTCGGTCTGAGGCATAAAGTGAGGCCATGCACCACAGGATGCTCTATGACCATGTGAATAGCTGGAGTGCTCAGCGGTGTGTGGTGTGGGACTGTTGACAGGTGATGAGTTTAGTTAAAACCCTTAACCTTGCAGTAAGAAGTTACCCTCAGTGTAATGTGTCAAAACAATTTCCACCAAGATTTAAGAACATTTGTCAAGGATGGAAAGGTTTGACTTTATGTTGCTGGGTCACACCAAGTTAAAAGATCCTGGCTGCAGTCAGATTCATTGAACTGAATTTTTCCTTCAATCCATCTTCTCTGCATTGTATGGAGAAGATGGATTACAATGGATCAACTCACACAGTGAGGCTGTTATAATCTGTGGACCCACTGTAAGAGGATGGCATTGGCTTCAACAAGTGAATGTTAAAATAAGTTAAAGTCAGAATGCAGCTTGATGAGAGTCAGCTGTAAACCTCCCTGTTACTGATCTAACAGTGGCCTGATCCCTGGACACACACTCTGTTCAGAGGAGATTTAATCTGTTCGTAAACCACTATAATCCAAAACATCCTGACAACACACAGCCCTGCTGTGTGTACAGTGACAGAACATGAGCTGGTTCCACATGGGTCTCTAAGATTCTCATTAAAATAACTAAATGATTAGGTGCTCAGAAACTGCTGACCACTGAAGAGCATGAGAGGACACAGACCCCACAAAAACACTCACTCAGTCTCCAAGAGACCACATCAGTCTTTCTTCTTTAGTCAGTTCACTGTGTCTCAGCCTCACAACTATTACAGTCCGGTCTAATTCCTGAAGTACTGTTATGGAGCATTTTAACATTCTTTAAATTTATAACCAATAATAATAATACAGATCCGATGGAAATGATTCTCAGCAGTTTCCCCCCTTATTCACTCATGACTGTCTGTTTTCCCCTGACATCATAAAAACCTGTGGAGCTGGAAACAATAAGAACAGAAAGGTTACCCAAGTGCAGGGCAAAACAAATCTCTGTTTTGACTCTGATGGGGCCCTTTGAGAAACTGATCAAACAGTTTAAATTTGAGTCAAATCGGACAAAGTGTGTATATCAGTGTTAGTGGGCAAATACTAAAAACAAACAACAAAAAAACAAATTTGAGGGGTCACCTTGGCAACAACGTTAAATTATTTACAAAACCTTTAACAACTTTTGATGAGACATGTCCCTAGGTCATGTTCACACATTTTTAAGTCGCTCGGTAAAACCCCCTGAGACCAGTTTGTTAAAGTATGAAAGGTACGAATCAAGTGGTCACATAATCAATCCGATAAGGCAGACTTCCTGTAGGTCGGGGCAGTTGATTATCTACGATAAAGAAAGTTTTGGGACATCTCATTGGGCGATGGTCAACTTTTGGGGCGATACCATGGCAACAGGATTGGAGCTGGGGCATAGCCATCATTTACATTTTTGATCAGGGTCACATGACATATGTTCCAAATTTTGTTTGTTTACGATATAATACATTTTTTTGTCCTATACACACATGTATTAATGTTTTTTTTGCTCTGCAGGGGGTGGCTTTGCGGCCATCTTCAGTGTTCCCATATAAATGTGCTACAGCCCCAAGGCTGGTGACTGAGCAAAAGATTTAAATTTGAGCCAAATCAGACAAAGTACGTGCAAGTTATAACACTTTCATGTTTGGTGGTGAGCAGCAAAAACATAACGAAAAATCACAGCATTGCTGCAGCAACACCGTTTAATATTCTACAAAACCCTCAAAAATGTTTAATAGGCCACTTGTCTAGAAGATGTGGAGCGAGTATGGGTTAAACGCCGTAAGACGAGTTTGTTAAATTTCGAGAGGTGGAATTTATATAAAAATTTTTAAAGTTTAATCAAAGATGGGCAACTTCCTGTTGGTTATGTGCCTCCGCCACAATATAATTTTTTGTTTGTTCTGACATTATGAATCATCCCTCTGTATTTTGTTTCTTTTCTTTTCAACTTTCGTGTTGTCTCATAGGGATCTCACTCCAGGGGGTTCCCTTTTTTATTAGTATTTTCTATTTTGCACAAAATATTACATTTTTTTCACATACCAATTTTTGTGAGTTTTCATTCATGGGAAGCGACCTCAAAGTACAATCATAGAGGGAGAAAAACTAAAACAATAATAAGATAGATAATGCACAAGACAAAAAAATGAATACAAAAAAAAATTATATACATCATGTCCAGTTAAATATATACATAGATGGAGAAATAAGCTCCGATTCATACTGACCAGTCCTTTCTACATCAAAGGCTTATGGGTCTCTTATCGATTTGTTACCATAAACTGAAGGTTTGCTGCAGTGGTTCTGTTTGATTTAGTGCACACAAGTGGGTTGTGTTTAATACAGAGCCAGTGAAGAGTCAACACTGGGAACTGGTGTTGTCATGAGCTGCACAGGGATGTCTCTGAGTCTGTGTGGGCTGTGGGAATACCAGTTTACGCATATCCAAGTAAGGGCTGCTGGAGCCCACACTAAAGTCTTAACGACACACTCAGCATATCCCACACACACCACATGGACATATCTGTGGCTATCATTAACAGTGACATTTATGATGGTGTCTTCAGGGCCTTCTATGGAAGAGTCAAACACAGTGGGTTCAAAACCAGATCCACACTGCTCTGTAACATCCAACATGCACACCAAAAATTGTTATAACTCAAAGACAGCAGTATTTCATCAACCTCTCCGGTTTGGCGATGAGGTCGGAGCATTCACTCTGTGAGCTACATTTCATACGAGCAGTGTGAGCTGTAACTCGGCCACGCAGGTAGGTTCAAAGTGCCATAGAGTTTGTCGGAGATATTTGAGGCTATATTGGTTTAAATAAAGAAAGTTATTTTGATTAGCTATTTATTAGAAATCAGGATCATCTATATTGGAGGCATATACACAGGGATGGGCAGTAGTTCAGAGACATGTATTTAAAATATGTATTTGAAATATAAATACTATTTTGTAGAAAAAAAAATATTATGGAATTTCTATTTAAATACATTTAAGATGAGTATTTTTGTATTTTATACAATACATAAAATACCATTCAACCTCTTTATCAGGGTGCTGATTTAGTTCAGACACACCCATAACAACAATCTTAACACTCATGCAATAAGGTAAGGGTGTCATCATGATCAATTCTACTTGCTGATTAAAGTTAAAATGGTGCATCATTCAGATTTGTACTGAAGCCCTGAACAACAAGAGAAAAAAAAAACTAAATTACTAAACTAACAAATTTTTTCCCCCTCCTGTTAATAACCTCTGAACGGCAAGCAAAAACAAATCAAAAAATCTGAGCATCAATTCGTAAGTTCGTTTTTATTTATTTCTTCTCATTATTGTGTTTGTGGTGTTATTTTATTTTTTTTGTAAGCACTAAGTGCGATATAGTTCATTGTGTCCGATTTGCTCACTGGGATGAGTGTACTAGGATATGGGAACCCTTGGTTCAAGTCCCACAGGGGTCAAACTATTTTCTTTGGAAGGCTATGCTCATTGTCCAAAATGTCTTGAAATATGTATTGTATAATAGTTGTATAATAGTCAAAAGGCAATCAAAAGGTTGTGTTTTATTTTATCTGATTGAGCCACAACGGTGTTATGGTCTTATAATTCCTAAGTAGATCGTATTATGCGTCAGGTATTTAGATGTTATGGATTATCATCACCACCACAGAGAGAATGTAGGGCCTACCTTTAATGGTAAAACACCCCTCTCATGAGTGGAAGTGTCCTCAATTCCAGGTCCAAACTAATGAGACCTACTGACAAAATACAATTCACAGATAAAATAAAACACAACCCAAGACAATTGCCTTTTGACTATTATACAATACATATTTCCAGACATTTTGGACAAAACCCACAACAACATGTGCAGACCTCACTTTTCTCAGTTAAGGACAGGGTTTATGACTCTACTATAAGAAAGAAACTGGGCAAAGATGGCATCCATGGCAGAGTCCCAAGGCGAAAACCACTACTGACCAAAAAAACATCTTGATGATCCCCAAGACTTTTGGGGAAAGATTCTGTGGACTGACGAGACAGAAGTTTAAGTTTTTGGAAGGTATGTGTCACGTTACATCTGGTTTAAAAGTAACACAACATTTCAGAAAAAGAACAACAAACCAACAGTCAAATATGGTAAAGGTAGTGTGATGTTCTGGGTCTGTTTTGCTGCTTCAGGAACTGGACAACTTGCTGTGATTTATGAAACCATGAATTCTGCTTTCTACCAAAAATCTTGAAGGAGGATGTCCGTCCATCAGTTCATGACCTCAAGCTGAAGCACCCTTGGGTTCTGCAGCAGGACAATGATCCAAAACACACCAGCAAGTCCACTGAATGGATTCAAAATAACAAAATGAAGGTTTGGAGTGACCTAGTCTAGTCCAATCTAATTGAGATGCTGTGGCCTGACCTTAAAAAGGCTGTTCTTCCTTAAAATTCCTCCAATGTGGCTGAATTAAGCTTGGTAGGTTTGAACAGCTGTTTTCCCCTATTAAATAAAATCATTACTTAAAAACTGCATTTTGTGTTAACTTGAGTTATCTTTGTCTAATATTTAAATTTGTTTAGTGAGCTAAAGTGTGTCAAATGTGCAAACAATTAAAAAACAGGAAGGGAGCAATCACTTTTCATGGCACTGTACATTAACAAAAACTACTAATTTGTTGTATAATTTGCCTGAAACAACAAAATTATGTATCATTCATATTATAGGTTATATTATGTGGCTCAAAGGTGACATTCTGATTAATGAGAATGGAGACTCCTTGGGCTTTAGCCTGAAATGACGAATGAAAGCGCTTTCTGGACCAACGTGACAGTAATTGATTCAAGTCAACACTGCATACATGGATCTCTTTTAAGAAAGCTAAGGTAGGTAGTTTAGGCCCATGACATTCCAGCTCACTAATTTCAGTTCATTAGTCAGGTTGCATATTGAGGTAAGTGGGTAGCCTAGTGGTCAGAGCGAAAAACTATGTCCAGCACATTTTATAAATTTTGGAACCTAAAACAAGACAACTGCTAAACAGAACAGCAGCAAGCTCAAGAGGATAACTGTCAGGATAACCGTGATAATCAAACCTCTTATTTGCCAGGCCTCTCTGATGTGGAGCTCCTCAAAATGTAGAAAATTGTTGTGACATCTTCTATGGGCTCTCGAAACTGAGAGACGAAACTGGCCATTTGCCTCCTTAGTTAGAATGTTTAGCCCAGCTTTGAGTGCGCTAAGCGGTGTCCTGAATTCGGTCCTGGATTTGGAAGTTAGCGTCACAATTAGCTTTTTGTGATGCTGTTCCACAATGGTCGTACTGGTGCAAAGTGTCAAGCTAGTGCTAGCATCTTCTTTCACGGTAGTTTATTAGCCTTGGACAGTGTTTTGAGTTGAAATGGTGACCGCTCAGTTGGGCATGATAGGAGAGAAAACCATGTGAGACAGAGTGTACACGCAATCTGAAAGTGAGGGCTGGATGTTGGGAAATGTCAATTCAACTCTAGATATTAATTTGGAGACTTAGGTTGAAGTAGAGGAGCAACACTGCCATAAGACTGTTCAATCAGTCTATTGCACATTGGCCCTGGGGACACATACGGATACTTGGAACACTAGAGGCACTGAGGGGCACTGTGGAACTTGAGTGACACTGGGGGCACTAAAGGACAAAAAGAACACTGAGTGACACTGGGGACACTGGGGGCACTGTGGTACACAAAGGGACACTGAGGGGCACTGTGGAACACTAAGGGACACTGAGGGGCACTGTGGAACATTGAGTGACACTGGGGACACTGAGTGACACTGGGGGTACTGAGAGACACTAAGGACACTGAAGGACACTGGGAACACCAGAGTAGTTGTTGCATTTCTTCTCTTGCCACTAAAGCCGTTCAGAAAACTGGAAAGAATGAAAACCAAGTTTACACTAGGATCATGATGACTACTTTTTGTTGTGCGATATATTGCACCAGAATTAAGTGCGATGTTAACACATCATGCCACTGATTATAAAATGACATAATATAATAATGATGCAAATACACTAGGTTTGCACATTTATAATAATATAATATAATAATTGTTTACTACCACCATGACGTCACCTGATGTTTATTTTTTAATATAATGAAACCTAATAAACAATGAAACCTAATAAACAGACAAAAACTGTTTATTATGTGTCAAATATAAATCATTAACATCAATTTTTGTTTTTTTCAATTTAAAGCCCTTAACTCTGCACTTCCCCTCCTTGAACCGCCACCTTAACGTGGTGGAGGGGTTTGTATACCCGAATGATCCTAGGAGCTATGTTGTCCGGGGCTATATGCCCCTGGTAGGGTCTCCCAAGGCAAACAGGTACTAGGTGACGGGTCAGACTAAGTGCGGTTCAGAAGACCTCTTATGACGAGCAAAAGAACAAGGACCGTTACGTCGCCCGGTATGGCGCAGCCGGGGCCCCACCCTGGAGCCAGGCCCGGGGTTGGGGCTCGAATGCGAGCGCCTGGTGGCCGGGCTCAGCCCGAAGGAGTGACGTGGGTCCGACCTCCCGTGGGCTCACCACCTGCAGGAGGAACCGTAAGGGGCCGGTGCAATGTGTATCGGGCAGTGGTCGAAGGCGGGCGCCTCGACGACCCGATCTCTGGACACAGATGCTAGCTCTAGGGACATGGAATGTCACCTTGCTGGGGGGGGAAGGAGCCTGAGCTTGTGCGGGAGGTTGAGAGGTACCGACTAGAGATAGTCGGGCTCACCTCCACACACAGTTTGGGTTCTGGAACCCAAAACCTCGAGAGGGGCTGGACTCTCCACTACTCTGGAGTTGCCCGCGGTGAGAGGTGGCGAACTGGTGTGGGCTTGCTCATAGCTCCCCAGCTCAGCCGCTGCGTGTTGGAGTTTACCCCGGTGAACGAGAGGGTCGCCTCCCTGCGCCTTCGGGTCGGGGAGAGGTCTCTCACTGTCGTTTGTGCTTACGGGCCGAATGGCAGTGCAGAGTACCAGGCCTTCTTGGAGTCCCTGGGAGGGGTGCTGGAAGGCGCTCCAACTGGGGACTCCATTGTTCTACTGGGGGACTTCAATGACCACATAGGCAATGACAGTGACACCTGGAGATGGGTGATTGGGAGGAACGCCCCCCCCCCCCCCCACACCCCCCGATCTGAAACCGAGTGGTGTTCTGTTATTGAACTTCTGTGCTAGTCACAGTTTGTCCATAACGAACACCATGTTCAAAAATAAGGGTATCCATCAGTGCACGTGGCACCAGGACACCCTAGGCCGGAGGTCGATGATCGACTTTGTAGTTGTTTCATCTGACCTTCGGCCGTATGTCTTGGACACTCGGATGAAGAGGGGGGTGGAGCTGTC
Organism: Rhyacichthys aspro; assembly: GCA_036850595.1. Taxonomy (NCBI): domain Eukaryota; kingdom Metazoa; phylum Chordata; class Actinopteri; order Gobiiformes; family Rhyacichthyidae; genus Rhyacichthys; species Rhyacichthys aspro. The sequence goes on along the minus strand of CM072166.1, from coordinate 19,005,989 downwards.
AATTGATCACCACCTGGTGGTGAGTTGGATCCAATGGTGGGGGAGTAAGTTGGAAAGACTTGGCAGGCCCAAACGTACTGTGAGGGTCTGCTGGGAACGTCTGGCTGAGTCCCCTGTCAGAGAGGTCTTCAACTTCCACCTCCAGCAGAACTTCGACCAGATCCCGGGGGAGGTTGGAGACATTGAGTCCGAGTGGACCATGTTCTCCACCTCCATTGTCGACGCGGCTGCTCGGAGCTGTGGATGTAAGGTTTCCGGTGCCTGTCGTGGCGGCAATCCCCGAACCCGTTGGTAGACACCGGAAGTAAGGGATGCCGTCAAGCTGAAGAAGGAGTCCTATCGGGCCTGGTTGGCTCGTGGGACTCCTGAGGCAGCCGATGGGTACCGGCAGGCCAAGCGGACTACGGCTCGGGTGGTTGTGCAGGCAAAAATTCGGGTCTGGGAGGAGTTTGGTGAGGCCATGGAGAAAGACAGTTGGAAAGTCGGCCTCGAAGAGATTCTGGCACCTCAGAAGGGGGAAACACTGCTCCACTAACACTGTTTACAGTGGAGGTGGAGGCAGTTGTTGACCTCGACTGGGGACATCGTCGGATGGTGGAAGGAATACTCGAGGATCTCCTCAATCCCACTGACACGTCTTCCACTGAGGAAGCAGAGGCTGAGGGCTCAGAGGTGGACTCCATCACCCAAGCTGAAGTCACCGAGGTAGTTAAAAAGCTTCTCGGTGGCAAGGCGCCGGGGGTGGATGAGATCCGCCCTGAGTTCCTCAAGTCTCTGGATGTTGTAGGGCTGTCTTGGCTGACACGCCTCTGAAACATCGCGTGGAGGTCGGAGACAGTGCCTGTGGACTGGGAGACCGAGGTGGTGGTCCCCCTTTTTAAGAAGGGGGACCGGAGGGTGTGTTCCAACTACAGGGGGATCACACTCCTCAGCCTCCCCGGGAAAGTCTATGCCAGGGTACTGGAGAGGAGAATCCGGCCGATAGTCGAACCTCGGATTCAGGAGGAACAATGCGGTTTTCATCCTGGTCGTGGAACACTGGACCAGCTCTATACCCTCTCCAGGGTGCTGGAGGGTTCATGGGAGTTTGCCCAACCAGTCCACATTTGTTTTGTGGATCTGGAGAAGGCATTCGACCATGTCCCTCGCTGCATCCTGTGGGGGGTGCTCTGGGAGTATGGGGTCCGGAGCCCTCTGCTGAGGGCTGTCCGGTCCCTGTATGACCGGAGCAGGAGCTTGGTTCGCATTGCCGGCAGTAAGTCAGACCTGTTCCCGGTGCATGTTGGACTCCGCCAGGGCTGCACTATGTCACCGGTCCTGTTCATAATTTTTTATTTATCAGGGGCCGGAGGGGGTCCGGTTTGGGGACCACGGGATCTCATCTCTGCTTTTTGCAGATGATGTGGTCCTGTTGGCTCCATCAGACCAGGACCGTGCTTACACTGGGACGGTTTGCAGCCGAGTGTGAAGCGGCCGGGATGAGAATCAGCACCTCCAAGTCCGAGGCCATGGTTCTCAGCTGGAAAAGGGTGGCTTGCCCCCTTCAGGTCGGTGGAGAGTTCCTGCCTCAAGTGGAGGAGTTCAAGTATCTTGGGGTCTTGTTCACAAGTGAGGGAAGGATGGAACGGGAGATTGACAGACGGATCGATGCAGCTTCTGCAGTCATGCGGTCGTTGTACCGGTCTGTTGTGGTGAAGAAAGAGCTGAGCTGTAATGCAAGGCTCTTGATTTACCGGTCAATCTACGTTCCTACTCTCACCTATGGTCATGAGCTTTGGGTCATGACCGAAAGGACAAGATCCCGGATACAAGCGGCCGAAATGAGTTTCCTCTGCAGGGTGGCTGGACGCTCCCTTAGAGATGGGGTGAGGAGTTCAGTCACTCGGGAGGAGCTCAGAGTAGAGCCGCTGCTCCTCCACATCGAGAGGAGCCAGCTGAGGTGGCTCGGGCATCTGTTCCGGATGCCTCCTGGACGCCTTCCTGGGGAGGTGTTCTGGGCATGTCCCAATGGGAGGAGGCTCCGGGGCAGACCTAGGACACGCTGGAGGGACTATGTCTCTTGGCTGGCCTGGGAACGCCTCGGTATTCCCCCAGAGGAGCTGGAAGAAGTGTCTGGGGAGAGGGAAGTCTGGGCGTCTCTGCTTAGGCTGCTGCCCCCGCGACCCGGCCCCGGATAAGCAGAAGAAGATGGATGGATGGAACTCTGCACTTGTTCTTGAAGATACAACAGCTTTGTTTTTATGCATCACCTGGCTCTACAAGGTAGGTTTTCCAGACTTTATCAGCATTTTGTTGCTTCCCTTCAGGTGTTTCTTTTAGTTTAATTCACTTTATCAAACGATCAGTGTTTCTGAAGCATAAAATAGACGCTCGAGACACAGCGGAGATGAAGGGCACAATCCACCTTTCTTCGGCAAAAGGCACTTTCTCCTTTTTATGCATCTCCTCCTGCTTCAGGAGCAGCTCTGACCCGTTTCCAAAACAATTTATCAGCATTTTGTTCCTTCTTTTACATTTTTTTTTTTTTTTAGATTAGATCAGCTACACAGTATAAAAAACTTAGAAACTGCGTCTCCTGATGGTAAATAGACCCTGATGCAGCAGAAATGAGGGGTGCGTCTGTTAAACCACAGACACAGGTCAGAACAGACTAAACTCCAATGGATCTGAATTCACCTGTGTCCAGTGCTCAGACCTGAGCGCTCTTGCTGTGTATTACACGCCAAACACTCCGCTAACATTAGCCCGCGCACACGGCAGTTAAAGCGAACAAAAAAAAGCGCACTAATTAAGAACACAATTAAGGGCAGGTGATTTTCCATAAACTGTGCATTTAAACAAACCTGTGCAGACACATTACTTATGTGCAGTGCTACTCTATTATAATGGTGGTCTCAGAACACATACTGTAGAGATTAAGCATATGAAGTGTACAGCATATTGATTAATCGGTTAATGAAATTTTTATCAGTCCATTTCTTAATGACAATTAATTGATTATCGGTTAACCATGAACACCCCTACTGGTTACTTTTATTTTATGTAAAAATGTATATAATCATTCTAATAAATTAAAACCAATTTATGCTGCGATTTATTGCAGCGCCAAATACTATCCCGCTCATTTCCATATATTGTGCGATAGGTTGAGCCTGTGCTGTTCAGCTACACAAGCCTTTGACTGCACTCTCATAAACATGCATCATATGTCTCTGTAGCCTGTTAATGTAATAGTACAATAATGCATTGTAAAAACAAACAAACATGGTATTTAAACAAATTAGATCAGTGCTCTCGTTTATTTCATGCAGTCATATGAAGGGAGTGTATGCTGTGACATGGTTTCCCCAATGTGAGAAAAACTCAGCTGCATCTGCCCTCCTCCCACTTACTCAGAAATAGAGCAGCGTCCACAGCATACGCACAGAAAGCAGCAGATCAGAAGAAAACACTGAAATCACACAGGAAACAGAATCAACAAAATGTCGGATCAAATAAGATCAGCAAACAGAAACATTATGTGAACTCCTAAAACACAAAGATCTACTCCAAAGAAAGGATAGAGAGAACTGCATTAACTGGCGGACAAGAGTGTGAAATTATAGTTACCTGATGCAACTACAGTTCTAGGAGTATGTGCATAGCCCACCTACGGGCTTCGCTAATGGTTACCTCTCTGGCATATGCCAGCACCTCTGAGAAAGATCAAAGCATTCAACGAGGCAATCATGTCCATGCCCAGCCTCAGGGGCTATATAAGCCCTCCAGCCCAACACTCTCCCTTCTTCGAACCATTTCAGCAGAGGGAGGCAGTCCAGCTGGGCATGAGAATAGGTGGGCTACGCCCACACACTCATAGAACTGTAGTTACATCAGGTAACTATAATTTCAACTTTGTGTGTGCTACGCCCACCTACGGGCTCATCCTATAAGCGCCTAGGAGAAAGTGCCCAAAACCCCCATGGGACATCATTATGGCCACCGCAAACACTGGCAATGTACATGTGGCACGACCTCTATTCTCTGTAAGAACTTCAATACCCGGTCCACACACCAAGCGGAAAAGAGCCGCCAATGGGTGCCGTACGCCCTGGCTGTGGAAGGCGCCCTAGCACCTGCAGGCCAGGAAGGGGCGGGACTCTAGAGAGCCCCCTGCTTGCAACAGCGTGTCAGGCTGATCGGGGAGAGTCCAAGGGTCCGCAACTGATCTGACCATCACGTGTTTTGCTTCCAGCCTGGGGGAAAAGTGCAGGAGCACTCTCTGCCCCGCCACCATCTCCAGAACATTGATATGGGCAAATGGTAACTCACAGGCCCCGCCTACCACAGTCTGGCCCAAGAGTACCGCCCCATCCGGTGAGCGGAGTGTCTGTGAACAGTTCTGTGTAATGTGGGATGCAACCCAGGCGCACACTCTCAGTTGGAGGCGACCTGGGGTGAGCCAAAACACCAGGTCCAACCTTGCCGCTGGGGATAGCAAGACCGACGTCTGCCTGTCCCAAGTGGGATGCAGTTGGAGGCGACCAAACCAGTGCTGGAGCCGCCTCATGTAAAGGAGCCCCAAGCTCACCACCGGGTGGGCCCAGTAGAGACATGACCAGTAGAGACCGGACCAGGCAAGACAGAACCAACAGGGCTGCACTAGCCTCTGGGCCAGCCTCATGAGCTCCCTGCCTCTCCACGGAGAGTCGAGCGTGCATGGCCCATGCATCCAAATCCAGCCCCAGGTACGTCACCTGCCGGGCAGCTCTTGGCCCAGTTCACTACGAAGCCAAGCCTCGAGATGTGGCACAATACTCTGTCTGTGTGCTCCTTGACCTCCTGGCGCGAGGGAGCAAGGACGAGCCAGTCATCTATGTAGGTCAAAACCCTGCGACTCTGACAACGGAGCAGCTCCAGCATCACCTTCACACACTTGGAGAAGGTGCATGGAGGGAGGGAGTAGCCGAACGGGAGACGGTTGAACTGAAAAGATCGGTCCCCGATGGCAAACCTGAGGAACTTCCTGTGTCTTGGCAGAATGGAAACATGAAAGTAAGGTCGATTGATGTCATCCAATCCCATCCAAGTGCCTGACTGTCAACATGTGGAACCTTGGTAATCCTTGCTTTCCAGCTTGGGGCTGGAGGAGTTATATAGCCCCTGAGGCTGTGCCAGGGCATGGGCACGATTGGCGCGATGAATGCTTTGAACCTCCTGGTGGCCACATAGCGGTCGAGGACTCGCAGGTACAGGATCAGCCTCACCCCCCCATTCCTCTTGAAAACCAGGAAATAAGGGGAGTAGAACCTCCACTGGATCCAGCTCTGAAATTGCACCGCCGTGCAGGAGCAAAGACACCTCTTCTTGGAGGGCCACAGTCACAGCTGGGCTCGTGACTGGCATGTGGAGAACCCTGCTGAAGGTAGGGGGAAGGTGAGCGAACTGCAAGGCATAGCCCCTCCTCAGCGTCCTGTTCAGAGGGCCAAGAAGACGTGTCCACGCCTCAAAGAAGAGGGTCAGAGGGCCCCAATCGAAGGCAACACTGGCACACCTGCCATCCCGAGGCCATGGAAGGGGAGTCTCCGCCCCTTTGGTCCGATATACAGCGCTGCGCTGGCATGGAGGTAGCCAGCCCGCGGCCCTGCCCATCTGCGCGCCGCCCCTGGCAGTTGCAGCGTAGAACCTGGGCCGTTTACAATCCACACTTGGGATGCACACTGGCGTCTCTTAAGCAACTCCCTCTGTAGCATGGTAGCATGGACCGTGCTGCTGTAGCCGCTGATGTGTTGAGGTTGCCGGACATTAATACAATCTGCCTGCGTGGTGCAGCCGCAGAAGGCAGGCAGGTGAGAGCTTGAGGAGGCATGCAAGTCAACCAGGCAGAGCCCAGGAGTGCTAGAGAGCACATGCCCTTGAGATGAAAAAGAAGCCTGCTCTTTTTGGAGGAAGTAATGGGCCAATCAGCCTTTATTGACAAAATCATAAGCAGAGGAAGAAGGATAGGAGTGGGCGGACCTCCACATTGCAGTAGCCCAAATAGCCCCAGGCGGTACCTCTAGCCATGAGTGGGCTGTGCCACTCCCACTGGGCAAAATAGATGATGGGAGTCATCAGGGGACAGAGAGTCGCTACACACAGTTGTGACCGGACCCGTGACGGCGTAAAGTCTGCAGGTGCCATCACAGGAGGCTGGGGCAGAAGATGAATCCCCATTCGTTCTGCAGCGGAGGAGAATAGCAGCAACAAGTTGTCCAGCGGGTAACGGTAATTCTTGCTTTCCTCAGTGTGTGGGGCTGGAGGAGTTATATAGCCCCTGAGGCTGTGCCAGGGCATGGGCACGATTGGCACGATGAATGCTTTGATCTGTCTCAGAGGTGCTGCCATACGCCAAAGAGGTAATCATTAGCAAAGCCCATAGGTGGGCGGAGCACACACGAAGTAGAACGCAGCTTACACAGCTTTAAACTGAGAGAAACACTGTTGCTCCATCAGTAACAGCAGTTGTCAATTGTATTAACAGTATCGTGTGAGTTCAATATAAAAAAGTATGGTTACAGTGCAGCCCAGCAAACAGCCTTTGTGTCTTCTGTAACACTTAAATGTCATTCATATTTTCAATTGTGTGTGTTTATAGGGACTACAGATGAAACTAGCCTTCTGGCTGATTCTGGCATATTTTACAGACATTGTTTAATATTTGCATTGTCCCCCTATATATACACTGTGTGTGTGTGTGTGTGTGTGTGTGTGTGTGTGTGTGTGTGTGTGTGTGTGTGTGTGTGTGTGTGTGCGCGTGCGTGCGTGTGTGTGTGTATAAACTGTATATATTTAAACAGCCGTGTGCGAGTTTACAGAAGTACATACACTACAGAAAAGTGTCATGCCTTAACATGAGAATCTCCAAAGTTATTCTACAAGTATCCTCTTGCAACAATCATTAATACAAAATTTGAATATGTGCCTAATGTGTCCCTGTGTCAGCAAAGTATTGTACAGTGTCCAAGAAGCAAACTGAGAAACTCCACTGCACAAACACTTCACAAAAACACTCTTTATGTCAAGTCTATTTTCACACTTAGTACAAGTAACATAAGCCTTTGACTAATGTCAAATATATTATAAACATATAACTATTAGAGAATTTTGGATCTATTGTAAGGTTGTGATGCCCTGAGCCTTGGACTCTGTCAACAGATAGACTCCAACCTCGAGCCTTATCAGCTGAATAATAACTGAATAACATCTCTTTTGTTATTGTATTGTTTGCGTAGTGACCTTCTATGAGGTGTTATAAGCTCTGACCACTGAAAGCATAGCCAAACTTGAATGTTCAATACTACTCTGTGGTGACTGTTCAACTGTCTCCGGGCCTGTATGTGATGGTAATAAACTTCTCCTGCTTAAGACATCCATAGTCTCTGCAGTTTATCTATGTGTTCCAATACTTTGCAGCTCTAAGGCAGTACACCAATTCTCTTACAATAACTACATTATTGACAGACACGTGTGGTTTGCTGTGATGCAGTAGATGTATTAAACTAATGAGACAAGCTGAAACTGAAGTGCACCACAATAAGATAAGGGAAGATACAAATATATACATGTATCGAGAATATATACAGTACAATAAAAACATGATAAAAATGACAAAAGGTGCAAACAACAAAAGATGTTGGAATGTTATAAATAGGTTGTCCTTAATAGACAATAAGAAAAAAACAGGGAATTAAAAGGTTTGTACTGATGTTGATAAATGTGTGCAGCAGGGATTTCAGATTAAGTCGTCATAAAGACTGAGCTTTGATAAGAGCAGGCTGCACCTCGGGCTCTGACCATGGACCAGTTGAATTACATCGTACTCCTCCTCCTTGAGTCCAACAGGCTTAGTACGGCCCCCAGTGCTGCTCTGTTGTTGTCAGAACACACATAGTTGGGATTATTCCAGGGACAGAGCAGGCCAGCATGTGCTGTGTTACAGCTGTCAGAGAAACGCTGGCAGGAGTAAGAGCCCAAATCCTCAAATCCCCTTGGATCTTGTCCACACTATCACTGGTCAGAGTTTTTCACTTTATTCTAATATTTGAAAAATTTTACATTACATTACATTACATACTGTCCTATTGTCCATGTACGTACAGTGCAATGTAATGTAACATTCAAATAATAACTCTAGCTCCATATGCATGACTCATTCATAACTCTAGTGCAGAGCCAAAACAAGCAACTACAGCAGCAAAACACAGTGGTGAATGGTACTGTATTAATTAATAAAGTCAGTGATATTATTATTGCAATAAATAACAAAAATAAAATGGTCCTATGAAGGAGTCATTCAGAACAACTTTTATAAATTGCACTTTCCCATCACATATAGTTGTAATTCTACCCACTCTTCATGATGTTACCCATCATGTGTTACTCTGTACTGCTGCTGTAAAAAGTCCTGTGAGCAGAACCGTGAAGACTGAAATGTGAGGTCAAGCAGTTGTCCAGGACTCTCACTTCGATAATTTAATCAGTGCTTTTATCATCTACACTTTGTACCATGTATCTTGAATGTACATGAAAGTAAAACACAGACAGTGCAAGCAGCAGTTCCTTCGACTGTCCATCTCTTCCTTTTATTGACACAAAGTAATCAGAACATAATAAAATGTTTGTTCAGATACAAAAAGAAGCAAGGAACCACAGCACATCCCTCGTTCCACATCAGATGTCTCTGGAGCTTAGCTGAGCACTAAACCCTTTCATACACCAAACTGCAGACTCTGTGACAGCCATTGTCTTTGAGAATTTAAGCCATATTAGCAAAATACCCACTATGTCTAAATAAACATTGGTAGAACATTTTTAAAATAAACTTGGATTTGGCTACAAAAATAAGACCAAATCAGCAGTTTGATGTATTACTTAATGGATATACCTATATATGCTGAGCTTCAGCACATACCACTGAATAAAAGAGCAGAGGGCTGGTTCCTGCTGTGTGGTGTAATTTGGCCAGATTAGCTCATGACTCATTTGTTTGAAGCTGAACTCTGTGTGTTGCAGTAAGAACAGTGACAACAGTGAGCTCAGGCCTCAGACAGATCAAACATGGAAGACATACTGACTTCCACTCATTATTTAATAAAGGTGTGTGTCAAGAACAGGACAGGTGTGAATGCATCATCCTTTGTTGGCTGTACGTGCACACATCAAACCCTCACACTGCTCAGTCTTGGCTCTCGTTTTGCCCCATGGCCAACAAACCCTTTAAACCCACTGACAATCAACACACATTGGCAGCTAAAATTAAATTATTTGGCTCAAACTGACTGGGTTAAGAGTGCTTCAGTGGCTCACTGGTCACCTGTATCACATACAGTATGTGGGGAGACCAGGGTTCAAATCCTGGTTGCTCCATGTCATTTCCCTCTGTTTCATGTCTATCTACACTGTCACTTTCAAAGTAAAGACAAAAAAGATCAGATATTGCCCAGGTGTTAGGAGAGTGGTGAGTGTGGACAGAAGCATGTTTGAGCAGCTGTTCATCATTCTGCAGTTGTCAGTACTTCCCCACAGTGGTCACAGTGACAACACACAGCGCTGATGTGCACTGACCACTACATCAGGCTCCAACGTGTTAGCAGCTGTCACACACTGAGGCTTGTGTTTACTGCGGTCTAGATCTGAGGGCTAGACTAATGACTGATGATGTCATCATCAACATTACAGAAACATTCAACCCAAAAACTCATATACAGAGTATAATGTACAGCATATAACATGCAGTAAGAAAGATTAAATATATGAGTGTTGGTCTAGTGTAAAAAATAAACAGCACTATTTGATCAGGCAGGTTCCCTTGTGCCCTTGCTGCTACAGTCATACAACATAATCAACATCAAAATCTGTGTCTCCTACATGTTTCAGTCGATCAGAACCCTAAAACTGGTCTCAAGGCAGACAAGTCTATGTAGTGTCAGCGTGTTTAGGCTCACATGAGGATCAAATGAGTGACAGATGGTGATATGCTAAACAATGCAACTCAGCTTCTGTTCTTTCATTCCATCCACATTTGTAACTCTTTACGTACAGTAAGTATTTGCCCCCTTCCTCATTTCTTACTTTTTTGCTTTTTTGTCACACTTAAATGTTTCAGATCATCAAGCAAATTTAAATATAAGACAAAGATAACTCAAGTAAACACAAAATGCAGTATTTAAGTAATGGTTTTATATGTTAAGGGAAAAAGCTATCTGAAACTACATCACCCTGTGTGGAAAAATTAATTGCTCCCTAAACCTTATAAACGGTTGTGCCACTGTCAGCGGCAATATCTGCAATCAAGGGTGTGAGATAACTGGCAATAAGACTTTCAAATCAATGTGGAGGAAATTTTGCCCACTCTTCTTTGCAGAATTATTTTAATTCAGCTACATTTGAGGATTTTCAAGCATTCAGCTTGAGGTCACAAACTGATGGCCTGACATTCTCCTTTAGGATTTTTTGTTAGAGAGCAGAATTCATGGTTCCATCAGTCACAGCAAGTCATCCATGTCCTGAAGCAGTAAAGCAGCCCCAGATCATCACACTACAACCACTATATTTGACTGATGGTATGATGTCCTTTTTCTGAAATGGTGTGTTACTTTTATGCCAAATGTAACGGGACGTACACCTTCCAAAAAGTCAAACTTTTGTTCCATCAGTCCACAGAATATTTTCCCAAAAGGGCCCATACTACAACCATACAAACTGTACATGCCACCCACCACGGAAAAAAACAAACAAAAAAACAAATAAAACAGGATGCAATACAAATAAACATACAAAAATGAAATTACAGTATTTACAATTTGTGCTGAATGGCAAAATATAATTATAATAATATAAAATATGAAGTTATTATATATATATATATATATATATATATATATATATATATATATATATATATATATATATATATATATATAAAAATATATATAAAACAAACAAACAAAAAACATGTTAACCGTCATTCACAACCTGTAATTTGTCCTGAAAATATTCTACAGAGCCATATTTCATAAAACCTGACGATCAAGCCACAAAGGGTGTGTCTAATTTTTTTTCGATTCTCGTCATGCAAGACATTCTTAACCCTTTAGGCGCCGAGGTTTATTGCTGGTCGCTGGCTCCCCCGTGTGACTGCCCCCCTCAAAAAATAATAAAGTTCAAGCCAGGACCAAGCTCCATGAGCCTGGCATAGAACCACGGCCTCACAAGGGGTCTGGATCGCAGTAAACGTGGGGGGAGCTGGCCAGAACGCGGCTGCATGCGCCCAGGACGCAGCCACAGCCTCTCACGGGGGTCTGGGCCCGGTCAAACCAGGCTGAAAAGACCGGGGAAAGAGGCCCCCTGGGCCGGCAGTAAAGAGGAGGGGAGCTGGCCAGAACGCGGCTGCATCCGCCCGGGAGGCAGCCACAGCCTCACACGGGGGTCTGGGACCGGTCAAATCAGGCTGAAAAGACCGGGGAAAGAGGCCCCCTGGGCCGGCAGTAAAGAGGAGGGGAGCTGGCCAGAACGCGGCTGCATCCGCCCGGGAGGCAGCCACAGCCTCACACGGGGGTCTGGGACCGGTCAAATCAGGCTGAAAAGACCGGGGAAAGAGGCCCCCTGGGCCGGCAGTAAAGAGGAGGGGAGCTGGCCAGAACGCGGCTGCATCCGCCCGGGAGGCAGCCACAGCCTCACACGGGGGTCTGGGACCGGTCAAATCAGGCTGAAAAGACCGGGGAAAGAGGCCCCCTGGGCCGGCAGTAAAGGGAGAGGGATGCCCGGGACAGATGAGGGATGGCCGGGACACGGCTGCATCAGCCTGGGAGGCAGCCACAGCCTCACACGGGGGTCTGGGCCCGGTCAAATCAGGCTGAAAGGACCGGGGAAAGAGGCCCCCTGGGCCGGCAGTAGAGAGAGAGGGATGCCCGGGACACGGCTGCATCAGCCTGGGAGGCAGCCACAGCCTCACACGGGGGTCTGGGCCCGGTCAAATCAGGCTGAAAGGACCGGGGAAAGAGGCCCCCTGGGCCGGCAGTAGAGAGAGAGGGATGCCCGGGACACGGCTGCATCAGCCTGGGAGGCAGCCACAGCCTCACACGGGGGTCTGGGCCCGGTCAAATCAGGCTGAAAGGACCGGGGAAAGAGGCCCCCTGGGCCGGCAGTAAAGACAGAGGGATGCCCGGGTCACGGCTGCATCAGCCTGGGAGGCAGCCACAGCCTCACACGGGGGTCTGGGCCCGGTCAAATCAGGCTGAAAGGACCGGGGAAAGAGGCCCCCTGGGCCGGCAGTAGAGAGAGAGGGATGCCCGGGACACGGCTGCATCAGCCTGGGAGGCAGCCACAGCCTCACACGGGGGTCTGGGCCCGGTCAAATCAGGCTGAAAGGACCGGGGAAAGAGGCCCCCTGGGCCGGCAGTGAAGAGAGAGGGATGCCCGGGACACGGCTGCATCAGCCTGGGAGGCAGCCACAGCCTCTCACGGGGGTCTGGGCCCGGTCAAATCAGGCTGAAAGGACCGGGGAAAGAGGCCCCCTGGGCCGGCAGTGAAGAGAGAGGGATGCCCGGGACACGGCTGCATCAGCCTGGGAGGCAGCCACAGCCTCACACGGGGGTCTGGGCCCGGTCAAATCAGGCTGAAAGGACCGGGGAAAGAGGCCCCCTGGGCCGGCAGTAGAGAGAGAGGGATGCCCGGGACACGGCTGCATCAGCCTGGGAGGCAGCCACAGCCTCACACGGGGGTCTGGGCCCGGTCAAATCAGGCTGAAAGGACCGGGGAAAGAGGCCCCCTGGGCCGGCAGTGAAGAGAGAGGGATGCCCGGGACACGGCTGCATCAGCCTGGGAGGCAGCCACAGCCTCACACGGGGGTCTGGGCCCGGTCAAATCAGGCTGAAAGGACCGGGGAAAGAGGCCCCCTGGGCCGGCAGTGAAGAGAGAGGGATGCCCGGGACACGGCTGCATCAGCCTGGGAGGCAGCCACAGCCTCACACGGGGTATTCATCCGGGCTAAACAGGCTAAAAAGACCGGAAAGAAGCCCCTGGGCCTGCGGTGAAGAGGAGAGGAGATGCCCGGGACACGGCTGCATCAGCCCCGGAGGCAGCCACAGCCTCACACGGGGTCTTCCGGGCTCAAACAGGCTGAAAAGACCGGGAAAGAAGCCCCTGGGACTGCAGTGAAGAGGAGAGGGATGCCCGGGACACGGCTGCATCAGCCTGGGAGGCAGCCACAGCCTCACACGGGGTATTCATCCGGGCAAACAGGCTAAAAGGACCGAAGCTAGAAGCCCCTGGGACTGCAGTGAAGAGAGAGGAGATGCCCGGGACACGGCTGCATCAGCCCGGGAGGCAGCCACAGCCTCACACGGGGTATTCATCCGGGCTAAACAGGCTAAAAGACCGAAGCTAGAAGCCCCTGGGACTGCAGTGAAGAGGAGGGAGATGCCCGGGACACGGCTGCATCAGCCTGGGAGGCAGCCACAGCCTCACACGGGGTATTCATCCGGGCTAAACAGGCTAAAAAGACCGAAGCTAGAAGCCCCTGGGACTGCGGTGAAGAGGAGGGGAGATGCCCGGGACACGGCTGCATCAGCCCGGGAGGCAGCCACAGCCTCACACGGGGTATTCATCCGGGCTAAACAGGCTAAAAAGACCGAAGCTAGAAGCCCCTGGGACTGCGGTGAAGAGGAGGGGAGATGCCCGGGACACGGCTGCATCAGCCCGGGAGGCAGCCACAGCCTCACACGGGGTATTCATCCGGGCTAAACAGGCTAAAAAGACCGAAGCTAGAAGCCCCTGGGACTGCGGTGAAGAGGAGGGAGATGCCCGGGACACGGCTGCATCAGCCCGGGAGGCAGCCACAGCCTCACACGGGGTATTCATCCGGGCTAAACAGGCTAAAAGACCGAAGCTAGAAGCCCCTGGGACTGCGGTGAAGAGGAGGGAGATGCCCGGGACACGGCTGCGTGAGCCAGGGCTACAGCCACAGCCTCACACGGGGTATTCATCCGGGCTAAACAGGCTAAAAGCATAGAGGCCAGACTCCCTGGGCCCCACGGTTGTACCCCGCTCACCTCTCGTGCACGTTCCCCCACCATTAAGCCCCCTCCCGGGCTATTCACCAATCCGCGAGCCCGCTGGAGGTTCGTGCCCCTGGTACTCCATACACAAAGCCCCTGGTACTCCGTACACAAAGCCCCTGGTACGCCGTACGCAAAGCCCCTGGTACTCCGTACGCAAAGCCCCTGGTACGCCGTACACATATCAGTCCACAGAGCCCCTGGTACTCCGTACGCAAAGCCCCTGGTACCCCGTACACAAAGCCCCTGGTACGCCGCACACATATCAGTCCACAAAGCCCCTGGTACTCCGTACGCAAAGCCCCTGGTACTCCGTACATAATGCCCCTGGTACTCCAGAGACATCAGTTATTACTGATGTGTACGGGGTACCAGGGGCACGAACCCACAGCCGGCTCGTGGATTGGTGAATAGCCCAGGAGGGGGGCTTAACGGTGGGCGTACGTGCACGAGAGGTCAGCGGGGAGCAACCGTGGTGCTCAGGGCGTCTGGTTTCGCTCTTTCCCAGCCCCTGGTACTCCGTACACAAAGCCCCTGGTACTCCGTACATAATGCCCCTGGTACTCCAGAGACATCAGTTATTACTGATGTGTACGGGGTACCAGGGGCACGAACCCACAGCCGGCTCGTGGATTGGTGAATAGCCCAGGAGGGGGGCTTAACGGTGGGCGAACGTGCACGGGAGGTGAGCGGGGAGCAACCGTGGTGCTCAGGGCGTCTGGTTTCGCTCTTTCCCAGCCCCTGGTACTCCGTACACAAAGCCCCTGGTACTCCGTACATAATGCCCCTGGTACTCCAGAGACATCAGTTATTACTGATGTGTACGGGGTACCAGGGGCACGAACCCACAGCCGGCTCGTGGATTGGTGAATAGCCCAGGAGGGGGGCTTAACGGTGGGCGAACGTGCACGGGAGGTGAGCGGGGAGCAACCGTGGTGCTCAGGGCGTCTGGTTTCGCTCTTTCCCAGCCCCTGGTACTCCGTACACAATGCCCCTGGTTTATAACTGATGTCTTTAGAGTACCAGGGGGTCTTTCGCTCCTATAAACCAGGTCAGGGAAAACTGCAGGCCTCCACCTCAGTTTCCCCTCCGGCTAAGAGGCAGGTCCGTGTTTTCAGTATGATAAAAACCCTCAGAGGCGCTCCATCCTGCTAAGCCCGGCAGGCTCACCGGCCGGGACAGAACTGGGTAGGAGCTCAGAGACAGGTCCGTGTTTTCAGTATGATAAAAGACCGGTGGGCCGCCCACACCGTGCTGCGTAAAAGCTGACAAGCAGCCGGGAGGAACGGGCCTCCCCCACCAGACTGGCGCGCGCGCCGCCCCGTGCATACACACGGAGCTAAGCGCGCGGGCCCGCCCAGTGGCAGAGGGCTCTCCCCGGAGCTCAGAGACAGGTCCGTGTTTTCATTATGATAAAAGACCTCACAGGCGCTCCATCCTGCTAAGCCCGGCAGGCTCACCGGCCGGGACAGAACTGGGTAGGAGCTCAGAGACAGGTCCGTGTTTTCAGTATGATAAAAGACCGGTGGGCCGCCCACACCGTGCTGCGTAAAAGCTGACAAGCAGCCGGGAGGAACGGGCCTCCCCCACCAGACTGGCGCGCGCGCCGCCCCGTGCATACACACGGAGCTAAGCGCGCGGGCCCGCCCAGTGGCAGAGAGCTCTCCCCGGCGTTCAGCTTCCCGGCCCAGGCTAAGTTCATCAGTCATCATGCCGTAACCTTTGAGACAAGCATATTACACAGTACTATGACAGGATCAACCAGGAAGCCCGTGTGGCTGAGCGCTCAGCCGCTTTCACCATACTGCCCCGGGCCCAGGGCAGCAGGCTTGAGTCGAGTCCCCCCGGGCAGGGCGTCTGGGTCTCGCTTCCCGGGGAGAGGCCGCCCTCCCCCGCACCGCAGAGGCGAACTCGCAATGCGCAGGAACCAGATAGAACCAGGCAGAGGCCCTGCAAAGGCGAGTCATGTAAGCCCATCGGCCAGCACTCGAGACCGGATACAGAGGAACCGCGATTTGGACCTATCTCTGTTTCTGAAAACCAGGTTTCTGAAATCCTGCCCACAGGTCGAGCGCTGTGTCGGGGGAAAGTGCAACTGGCCGCGCAGCGTGGCCAAAAACGCTTCAGCCCGGGACTCCCGGGCTGAAGCCCCTCCCCACGCTGCGCGGCGAAACTGATTTTTTTTTTTTTTTCTTTTCTTTTCTACGCTTTTTTTTTTACGGAGTACCAGGGGCATTATGTTTGCCCCTGGGCCCTCCAGCAGGAGTGAAGAAGAGGTCCAAATCACGTTGTTTTGGGGGTTTTTTGGGGTTTTTTTTTGGTTTTGGTTTTTTTGTGTCCTATCATGGTTGCTGGTTTATGGGCTTAGGTGACTCACTTTTATCAGATAAAAGGGCTATGTTTTACCTGGGACAGGCTTCCCAGAGCTGGAGCAATAAATATGATTTTCAGCCATGGTGAGTGTGAGATACTAAGAGGAGCAGTGTGGATGACAAAGTAAAGAAATAAGTAAGAAAATGACTGACTGACTGACTGACTGACTGACTGAATAAATGAATGAATAAATAAATAAATAAATAAATAAATGTACAAATGCTTATGAAAATTTATTTTATTCTTCATCCATTCAAATGACATTTGTAGTTCTTTTTAGTGTGGTAAATTTCATTGCAAGGCACAGCACAAAGAGCCACACCACACTCACTGCACCTGTACCGTGTCTGTACTCTGCCTTTGGGGCGAGATCGATCTGAGCAAACAACACAATCTGGACGTTGATGGGTTTGGTAAAGCCAGTGACGTTCAATCAGTCTGAGTGGCATCTCTCCCCCCTCTGCGGAAGGCCGCCCTCCTTTGCTACTTTCCACCTTGGTGTGACCTGCCAGTAGTTCAGTCATAATGTCCTGGATGAAGGCCTTTAGTGACTTGTGTGAGTCAGGGGTACACTTAGAATATATGATGTGCGAGTTGACCACACAGATGCTTATAATGGCATTGAAAATGCGGTTGTACCACTTCCTTGACCGATGTGGAAATAAGTAGTTTTTCATCCTCTGGTCAGATCTGTCTACTCCCCCCATAAAGCTGTTGTACTTGTCAACACACACTGGTCTGTTTATTGTGCGAAACCCACTAGGGCTGTTTTTTGTTCTGATTCTCTTATGGACACAGCCACTGCCATGAAGTGTTGATAACATTGTGAGGCGTTTAGTGTCATGCCACGCACAAGCCAGCAGTTTGCCCTTCCTCAGAAACACTGGGTCATCTCCCTGTTTCAACCGTAAGGCAGGGGGTCTCAAGCTTCTTGGCATTCCTTGCCTTGTGCACCTTACTGTCCCACATAAACCAGTGTCACGTTCAGCTAATTCACTGGCAATGGCTGGTGACATGTAGTAGCTATCCATGTATACCTCATGCCCTTTATCTTTGTAATGACTGAGTAGTTCACGGACTACTGCGTGGGTGGCACTTACGCCACTGGCTGCATCAGTATGCTGTCCAGTGTGCATAAACCACTGTAGAACATAACCCGACCTGCTTTCACTCAAGACGTATGCTCTGTAGCCATATTTATCTGGTTTTCGGGATTATAGATTTTTAGGGTTGATCTCCCCTTGAATGCTATTGTCATCTCATCTAGGGAAAGCTCCTTGAGAGGGCTGTAAACTGCTGAAAAGCGAGGGATTATTGTTCTAATTATTCCACGCACTTTGAAAAGTCTGTCATGCCCTGGCTGATCTTTTCTCACATACTCGTCATTATTGGCAAAATGCAGAAAAGACAAGATGCTTTCAAATCTGTTCCTAGACATTACCTTGCCAAAACCAGGAGTGTATGCTGGCCAAAATGATGCCCAATAATCCTCAATCTCAGGCTTCTCTACAAGCCCCATAGACAGATGCAAAGACAGGAAAGCTTTCATTTCAGACACAGATACATCATACCACTTATGAAACCTGGACTGTGGCTGCAGCTGGCTTGAGGCTAAAACCTGGTGAGCATATCTGTTAGTCTCATTTGTAACAAGGTTCCAAAACAAATCATCCAAAAAGAGGGACAGAAAATCTATTGGATGAGCATTTGTCAGATCTCTCTCCCCTGTATAGCCTACACGTTCATCAAAAGGCTTTATCCACTCCTGATAAACTTCCAGGTCTCTTATGTGTTCCCAGCCCTCATCATTGGTGATGTGCGTAAAGCAAAAGCCTCTCCCTCGCCGTCCTCTGCTGCCACTCCGGCCTCCTCTCCCTCTCCTGCTAGGAATGCTCGGTGCCCTTTGTAGACCGTCAGAAACTCGAAGCACAGGGTCAACAGCATGGCCAGAAAGCCGCTCACTCCCACTGGCACCTTCGCTGGCGCTGCTGTCCTCACCCCCCCGTAGTTCAGAGGGTCCCTCGGAGTCAGAGTCCGCAGCAAATGGCGCCGCTGCTTCATCACATTTACCACTCGTGGGTGACAGGTCCATAGCAAAAGCCTCTCCCTCGCCGTTCTCTGCTCCCACACCGGCCTCTTCCACTTCCAGTCTTTTGCAAACTGTCCGAAAATGTCAGCACAGGTTCAGCAGAAAGGCCAGAAACACCGCTCGTCCCCGCTACAATGCACCCTCAACGCGGCCATCATGACTCGCCTGTGGTTTTCCGGGAATAAAAAGGTCGCCCGGAGTCAGAATCGGCAGCAAATGGAACTACAGCTTCATGAAATGTCCTCTATTCTCTCAAATAAAGAATGAGCAAATAAAGAAGCAAGTGCGAGAACAAACTAACAAACACTTTGTTTGACAGTGTAAAAAGAAGCACCAGATTTCAATATTTACTTGTGATGATGATGGTGATTACAGTCTGGTGACCTTTGTGCTCACACTGAATATGAATGCTTTATTGCTGTTGAGTTATTGAGTAATTGGTTGATTTATTTACTTTGTTTTTTTGTTTTTTGTCAAGGACGATGCACACAATAGAGGAAACCTTACAAAAGCCAAAAAAAAAAAAAAAAGCTATAGATTTTCCCCACTATTTACCTCTACCACGTCGTGTCGCAATTGGGCGACTTTGGCGCTTAAAGGGTTAATCCACTGCAAGTGAGATGGGGGAACTGCATTTTTTCAATGTAACAAGATTACACGATGAGCAAAAAGCATACAAAAGGCTAAAAAGTCACACAGATTATTCAAAGAGCATGTGACAGGTGGTAGTCCAAAGAGAGCTGTAATGGGGCATGAATTTAAGGACAGCTCAAAAACATTAGAAAGCGTTGAGTCTTGAGTCTCGTAGGCTGTCAGTTTGGAGCAACTGTGTGATAGTATGAACAAGGTGTCATTTTACATTAATCCCATGCAGGATCTATGTCTGGGAACCTCTTTGACAGCTTTTCTTTCGACTAAATGTAACATTGCTTTGCTACAGGTTATGTCTAGCACACATAGAAAAGGTGTGGACTCAATGTAAAAATTTTGTTTTAACCAATACATTTTTTGCTAATGGAGCAGAGTAAAGGCCATAGATGAGTATACTAGAGGTGTTAAAGATAAAGGGCTGCACGATTGTGCTTCTAGTACACACCATTAGGAGGCATCAGCAACAGGATCCTCATATAGCCAGTAATTGAGACAAATTGCTTCCCACTAATACAGTTTGAAAGTTAGAAATTTGGTAGAGCTATGTCTTGCTCTTTTGGATGAGTCAATGGAGGGCATGTTCAATTTAGAAAAGAACATTAAAAAAAAATCAGGCTGCACTTTATGCTTGGAGGTATACAGGGATTGGAAGAAATTCCAAAACCCGCTGTTAATGATCTGGTTGTCATATGCATACCCTTCAGGCAGTCTAGAGGCGGTTTTAGTTGGTAAGCAAGTATCTTGCTTGCTTTATCACCAAATTCATAATATGTTTAAAATTATTATATTTTTGGCCTCACAGGATAATAGAATATCAAGTTTATTTTTCTCTAGTTATAGCTCTTTAAGCAGTTGAGGGGGTTGTGGCATATGAGGTCTGCAGCTATGACATATCGTTTGTCATTTCAGATTTTTGCTAGCTATTCTGCCCTTTATTGTAAACCATTTAAGAGAAAATTTGACCCCTACATAAGGCTTTAAGAGTCTTCCATACAGTGCCATTGGACACATGTGGAGTTTATTTCGATAAAAAGATCTATTTGCTGAGCTATAAATTGCACTATTTGTCCTGGGATAAAGCAGTAGCACTAAGCCTCCAGGGAGTGAGAGAGAGTTAAGGGTGAACCTGAAAGCAGCTGTTGAAGTCACCACCAAAAAAAAGACGATGAGTGTCCAGGTTAAGTAGTTTGTATAAAAAGTTGAAAAAGCATTTTTCAGTATCCCAGTTAGGTGCATATACATCTGCTAAAATTACTGGGGTGTAAGCCAACTATATATCAACCTCCAGAGTCTGCAGTTACATTTGATCCTGTCAATTGTGTGTGATTTATAAATAAGGATAGAAGTCCCTCTAGCTTTACCATAAAAGACAGAGTGATATGATAACTTTACAACTAAATTAATCAAAACAACAACAAAAACACAAAAAATTCACAGTAAGGTAGCTCATATGACAGCAGAAAGAAAGTGTCCAGTGAAACCAAAGGGGACTGACTTTGACTTTGATTTATTTTGAGAACCATCACAGGCATCATCACTATGAACCTTGTGCCCTGGGTGGAGCCACACTGCAAAACAAATTCCACACATCACAGCTGTATGCAACTGTAAAGCTCCTGAACCACAGCATTGACCTCTGTCAGTTTGAGGTCAGTGTGACCTACTCACTGGGGCAGCTATATCACTTGTTCACTTCACTGCAACTGTTCTGTTTGAGGGATATACTAGAAATATCATGTTGACGACAAATTGATAAAACTTGTACGGTGCAGGGGTTAGCACTCCTGCATCACAGTAGAAGGCAGTGGGTTCCTGCACCCCCCGACAGGATCTGCAGTATGAGGAATAAAGGAGTTTAAAATTATATAACGAAGGGGCTATGTGAGTGGTGAATGTTTCACAAATAAAAGGCCATAATCACTGAACTGTGCAGTGTTGTTTGAAGGAGAAAAGCTCTGGCCGGAGGCTGACCACTGTTAGCAGAACAATGTTGACCAACACTGAATAGTATTAGTCTAAATTTTGATTCAATTTGCGGGCAATTACATTTTGAGAAATAATTAGGAATTACGCCCTGCACAGCTCTGCAGTGTGTGAAAAACAGATTTCATAAAAATATAAACAGATCTTTGTGAGTAATTCTACTAACTAACTTCATCAATAAATTCTGACGTGTTTCCATTACCAAAGGGAGTCCCAAGTCCCCAAATGACAAACATCTTATTCAAACAGAAACACACCGCGCACCACAACAAAGCTAGTGCTCATTATCAACAGCTGTTGCTGGTTTTAAACAGAGTCAGCATTGAATGGCTCTTGCTTCATGAATTTAAAATTGTATAAACTGCATTGATTAAACACAAGCAGAACCTATGTTGCCTATGATAATAAGTCCTTAAATGGTTGTAAATTTGCACAGGTCTATGAATTTAATGTCCTGAAAGCTGGAAATAGTAATAGTATTCAGTAGTAATAGCAATAACCAGAAACAGTTAAATATTTACTGGAGCAGCTGTATCTCCAGCCTGTCACTGCTACACATAAAGGTTTACTCTCTTCTTTTTATCAAATATTGACAATGCACTCAAGGTTAAAAAGTTTGCTTTAAATACATTTTACATCTCAAATGGAGACACAACTTTTATGGCACCTCAATGACGTCATTGTTTACGTATCAGATGTCTCTCTGGACCCAGGAGAAACACAAGCCTCTACAGGGGTTACCCGCACCAAACTATCCCATACTGAACCGACCTGTACCGTACCCCACAGTGGAAACGAGGCGAAACGGTCCACACCATCCAGCTTGGGGACCAAGTCAGTAGGACTGTCACTAAAAGGAGAAACTATTCACTCTGTTTACTGGCTGCAGTTCCAAACCCTGCTTCACTAAACCATAACACCATGTTGGTGGAAAGTCAGCAAGTTTTATCTTAAGTACAAGGTTGTGGCATTGTTTTAGGAGTCCCACTGCAGAGGAGCCGCACTGCAGAGTTTCTATATGGGACACTTAAAGAAAGTTTTCTGAGCTTTGTTTGAGAGGCCACAGCATACAACGCCCTGAGACTGGAGCAGACTGCAGCAGAGCAGCAGCTACCTGTCACTTTGTCCTCTTTCACAGCCATAGATAGTGCTCCAGATAGTCTGCCTTTGGAGCCCTCCATCCACAGCAACATGATGTATGAGGCACTGCATAGAGCCCATTATTCACAGCAGACCGGCTCACCGTATGTAGGCCGCTGCGGCAGCATGAGGGTCACATAAGGAGGGGAAAACTTTATCTGAAGATTGCATTTTTCTTTAAAAATGACATAGGAGAGCAGCCAACTGAGTACTAGTAAGGCATTATTTCATGAATCTCGCATTCACATTTGAAGTGTCAAATGAACAGCTTCAATCAGGTGGAGCAGCTGCACTGGAATGAAAAACTGAGACCAGTGGAAGTGAGTCTGGAGTCCTGGTTCATGTTTATATTTAAATAAAAATAACCCTATTGAAAAAAGTCAAAGTCTACTTTATTATCAATTCTGCCACATGTTCAGCACATACAGAGAACTGAAATTATGTTACTCGCTTCCCTTGGTGCATACAAGTACAAATACAATAAGTAGAAAATAGTGCAATGTAAGAAGAAACAGAAAGTAAGGGCATGCTAATGTGTGTGTGTGTGTGTGTGTGTGTGTGTGTGTGTGTGTGTGTGTGTGTGTGTGTGTGTGTGTGTGTGTGTGTGTGTGTGTGTGAGGACAGTTCCTGAAGGGTCAAAGTTCAGTGTTCATGGGGGGAGCTGGGGGTGGGTGTCAGAGACAAGAGTTTGTGTGTGCAGGGGGCAGAAGGGGGAGGGAAGCCAGAGCTGGGAGAGAGTTGAGTTTCCTTCTTCAGTCTGCTGGTCTTGGCCCGGAGAGTAATAATATAGATAGTAAGTTTATTTTTTACCTACATATTTCAAAAGAATATGAAGTATTTATTAACTAACTATTTGAACTATATGCTGTTCACTCTTGGCCTATCGCCTGTGCAGTCGGCTATGCAGTCGCATCTGTTGTCTGTGCAGACGCCTTCCCAGTCTTGGCCTGTCATCTGAGCTGTGCACCTTTTTCATTTTCCCCCCTGGTCTCTTTCTGCTGCTGGAACATTCCGCTCTGATCAATCAGATTACATAAGAGCACTGCAGTGAGGAGTGGCAGCATATGAGTGAAGCTGTGGTGTCTCAGAAAGCACACCGGGCCATCTAATTTACAACAGAGGAGGACAACAGAGGAGGACAATGGAGGACAATAGAGGACAACGGGGAGGACAACAGAGGAGGACACCAGAAGAGGACAACAGAGGAGGACAACAGAGGAGGACAATAGAGGAGGACAACAGAGGAGGACAACAGAGGAGGACCACTAAGGAAGACCACTGGGTACAAAGAGACTACAGTCAAACTTCTAGAGGCAGGTGGAGTCAGAATTGTTCCAAGAGTTATTCTTCCAGATGATGTTGTCAAACCTTCACAGACATGTCCACATGAACAGAGGAGGACGTGATCAGTTCAGTACTAACAAAGTGATGTTACATCAGCCCCAGCAACAGCTCGGGGATAGACGCTGTGTCCAGTGACAAAGAGCTAATGAGTACATCCAGTATCCATGTTTGGAGAATCATTTTCAAAGCTACCCCATTGTCAGGTTGAGTCACAGGCTTGGCTTTTAATGGAAATGCAGTAGAAAGTAGAGTCAAAATTTTCCCTAATAATTAGTTTCAGTACTTAGCTTTAGGTTTTTTTGTACTGAGCTTTTGGTTTTGACCACATGACCACAGGAGGCCCGCAGGCGACCCAGGACAGTCTGGAGGCACTATGGGTGCGTTCACACTTGTTCTCCGCTTCATTAGTTCACACCTAAAACAGGAAATGATCTATTTAATTCGATCTATCAGCAAAAAGCCCTGGTCCACCAAGCGTTCACAGCTTTTTTAATGCAGACCAAACACAACAAATATGCCTTTTTAAGAAACAAACTAGATGGTACTGTTAGACCAAATGCTAATAAGGCATTTTAGCATTGCCTTTTACCTCCCTCAGTGCTTTATTTTTGCCCTGTGCCCAGTTTTTTAGTTGGACAGTACGGTTTTGGAACGTTTTATTGCACTCTTGCCAATTTATGACAATCTTCTTGCTTGGGCTTGTCTGTGGTTCACCTGGCATTCACATTTCAATCGAACCGCACCAGAGTCCACTTGGAATCGTTCCAAGACCTCCATTTTGTAGCATTCACATTTATCCAACAGACCAACCACACCAGAGTCCGTTTGAACTGCACCAAACATGGCAGGTGTGAACACACCCTATTATGGCGTCAATCTAGGGTCAGCTTGAACCTAAACATAAAAAAAAATTGTAAATGTAGACTTGGGACTGTAACCAAAGAAAAAATAACTATAAAAATAAAAACCAGGACTGTAACTCTACAACCGTAAACAAAGAAAATATTTTCATAAATGTAAAAAATGTTTTTAAAAATATAAACCAACTTTTTGCTGCTTTCCCTCTGTGTTTTCAATTCACAAGTTACGGTTACGATTCGTTTTTTTTAATGAAACGCCCAATGACTATTGGCTGAAGTGACAGGAAGTTGGGCCACAGCGGATCAGGCGCCGCTCAGAAGTGAAATAGCTGAAGACTGATATCTGTGACTCCGGGGAGAACAAGGAAGGAGGGGCTTCTATCCCCAGAGCACAGAGGAGCGGCGGACAGGCTGTAGAGAAGGAGTTTAATGCACCGGGACTTTTGAAGTCCTGTAGTTCACGTTGCATTTTCTGACTCCTCCGCAGCTGTCCACCACTCTACCAGCTCGGTGACAGCGGGCAGGGCACATCCCCCTGTCCTGCAAACCCGGATGATAGGGTTAGTTCCTCAAAGTAAAGCCGAGCAGCGAGTCGTGCAAGTTCCCTTCTGAGCAGGTATGCCTAAGCCGCTTTGGCACAACTTCCTGTCACTTCAGCCAATGGGTATTGAGCCTGTCCCCTGTAAAAACAGGGTCAGGACTGCTCAGAAACAATGATGAAAAAATGAATAGTAACCATAACTTTGAAATTGAAAAAACAGAGGGAATGAAGCAAAAAAGTGGTTTATATTTTTTAATAAAAATATTTTCTTTGTTTATGGTTGTAGAGTTACAGTTACAATTCTATTTTTTATTTTTATAATTATTTTTTCTTTGGTTACAGTTCCAAGTCATTTAATTTTTTTTTTCGGTTTATGTTTAAGCTGACCCTAGATTGAGGCCATACCCTATGTCTCTCAGATGGCATAGGGAGGACTCGGTATTCCACCAGAGGAGCAGGAGGAAGTCTACCCCTCTGCTTAGGCCATTGCCCGCCACGATCCGGCCCAAGATCAGAGGAGGAAGATGATGGATGGATCACAAGAACAAGAATTTTTACACATTTTCACACAGACACCATGTAATTCCCTTCTATAAATGACCAGTTTCTATTTCTATTTTCACAAAACAAACAGGTCTGAACACTGCTGGAGTAAATGCACACTGGATGAAAACTGCTTTTAAAAGTAACAGTACATTAAATCCCTAGCCTTGTAACTATTTAAGCCTGCATGATATTTTGATGGTATTTTGACACAAAAAGTAAGAATAACCTCTCTTTAGAAAGTCAATTCATTTGAATCAGCAGACTGCACCCTGTGACAGGCCACATTACCATCTCCCTGAATCAACACAACTGTCCACTTTTCCATTTTTTGGTGCAGGACACTGAAACTTTCAGGGTGGAGGAATGTAAAGGAGAAATACGTAATGCCAATACAGTTGTCCCTCGCTATAACGCGGTTCACCTTTCACAGCCTCGCTTTTTCGCAGATTTTTTTAGTGCAATTTTGCATGCTTTTTTTTTTTTTTTTTTTATAGCGTATGAACGCGCATTGTGTTCTGCGTCCTGATTGGCTAAGGGAGAACTCGTGCATTGTGTTTTGCATCCTGATTGGCTAAGAGACTGTAGACCATTGTCAATCAATCTCCTCCGTGCCGTGTCTCCAATACAGTACAGAATGCGTTCGGCTTGACAAATTTTCATAAATGTTCGATCGCTAGCAGTGTGACTCTGAAGTGCTGTATGTTTGCAAGTTTTCTCCCCGACAAAACCCACAAAGTCGACGAAACGTACTGCACCGACAAAGGCTCCTGCGGTCACACCCAAAAGGCAGAGGAAGATGCTAAGGTTTGAACTGAGTGTTTAAACAAGAGAGGAATGTAAGAAAATGTTAATGCCTGTCTGAGAAAAGTGTATAAAGTGTGTGGTGAAGGGTTTTACAGCCTTAAAACATATATAATAATTGTAAAAAATAAAGCTGGCTACTTCGCGGATTTCGCCTATTGCGGGTTATTTTTGGAACATAACCCCCGTGATAAACGAGGGACCACTGTATAACACTAAGTAAGAATGATTGTAATGTGCCTAGTTGGTAGCCTCTTTGTTTTTATAATCAATTAAACATTTTTTTTATGATTATGATTATTATTATCTTTGTATAAGTTGTGTAAGAGTTTACTTCTGCTTTGCAGGGCACCAGAAATATGAGTGAGTATGTAGATTGCTAAATTGTGATTGTCATTTGACCTGGGGTTTGTCTCTGGTTGGTTTCTTCAGGTTATACCCCTGACCCTGACAATTTGATCATGTGTATATATTCTAATTGATTCTTTAGACCTGTCATTCAAATCACAGCTACCCATCAAATGTGCTGCACAAACTCATCCAACTTTAACTTTAAGTGAAATAGTGGAGTAACTACGGCAAATCCTGAAAAGTTGCACTTTGTGTTGCTTTAAAGGGAACTCCGAACTTTTTTTAATTTCCAAAAATTCGTTTGTTGTTTGCCATCATTGTTGTTTATGTTGCAGTGCATTCTGACTAATGACGTCCTAAGGTTGCGGTCTCAATCTCTCATAGAAGTCTGCTAGCTGTAGGCTACAAATAAACAATATCTTCCGTTCAGCTATTCCAATTTAAACCCAAGTGCACTGACAAAGAATAATAATGAAGAAATTACTCAAAATACACCTGAAAATGATCTGATTGATGAAGAAGAGAGAGTGCCTTCCGTAGGTTAAAATAGGTAGTAAACATGTATGATTTTTAAAGTAGTTAGGAGTTTTATTAGAATAAGACATTAACAACGTATTAAGGCCAACAAGTGCTAATAGTCAGGGTTCCTTTTAATAAATAGCATTAATAACTGATTCCAACATGAAACTGCTGAAAGAAGCTTTACTCTCACTTGGGTCTGTCGAGTGTTTGAACCTCTTAAAGGTCACCTTCAAAGCAGCTTTAGCATTAAAGGCACTCTCCACGAGAGAGCAGAGACTAGGACTTTGAGATGAAATAAAGCTTGTGTCACATGTAAACTACACTTTACTAAAGCTATGTTTGAACTTAAACACATGGAAAATTACTCATTGACTGTTTAACTGAGCATGTGCACTGGGGATTGTGTTTTGCACATTTTCTTAACAAATATGGCGTTTTTATTGAGGCCTTCAAAGTACAAGGTGTAATAAATACAAATAAACTCATTTAGGGCCCAGTGTGATTTATTGAGACAGAACTATTGCGGAGCTAATTTAGCGCAGAGCAAAGCTTATGTGCAGATAGGACTGCTGTGATGTGAGATCAGTTAATGCTTGAAACTGCTAACTTCTAATGTTCACATGCATGTGTGTGTGTTTGTGTGTGTGTGTACGTGTGTCTGGGCGCGCGCTGTCCTGCTTAAGAAATTGTCTGTAATTTCTATGGGAAGTTGAAGCTTTTAAGAAGACAACTCTGGAGATGATTGGCATTGTAAAATTTGTAAATGCATGGTTCACATTAAAGGTAAAAGCACATCATGTTTCTTATGTTTAAATGGGCATTCAAACAGTTTTGTGATAATACTTAGTAGAACATGTATATAAACAACAAATGTAAATTTCCAAAGGCAGTTCAGCACCTACTGTCTGAGTAAAGGAGAGCCCCTTCTCTTTGAGACGAGGACTATTTCCCCTAAACCTTCTTTGATCTTGATGCAGTCACTGCTCTTCTACAATAATCATAGAAATCTACTTGATCAGCAGTTGCAGATCTGAGCACACACTGTACACACACTCCCAGTGCAAAAGTACAGCCACGCTGTTCAGAAGTCTGCTGCTGTTTTCCTCTGACCCAAAGGTTGGGAGATAATCGAACTGTGCAGTGTATACATTTCTGCCATAAGAAAGATTCCAACGGCTGAGCAAAAAAGTGACTCTGCTACAAAAGCCCATCATTTCTCTATTAGAAAAAGCTTTGTGAACGGTGCCTACCTTGTCTACAGTGCATTCTACTTCACCACAGTGTGAACTGAGAAAGAAGACATTTTCTGTCCAAGCAACAAAAACATAAAATTCCTCAAATATAATTGTCCGCCATGCTACTTTAAGCATTTCTAAAAGCCAGCAGAGTTCTTTGTTTTGTTTTTTTTACACAGCAGAAAGAGTGGAGCAGGGCAGACCACACTGGATCCTCTGTTTTCTATAAAATAGACATGAAGCCAGAGTTTTGTGATGGATAGTGGCGCAGTGCAAGAACGTAATATTTATGAAAGTGGGAGCTACTCATTAAAGTTTTATAAAGTTTGACTGTGCGGGCACTGATGGAGGTCTGTGGCTCTACAGCAGCATTTATCTCCTGTTGCAACATTCATTCACTTTGCTGCATCACTGCTGTAGAGTAAAAGGACAGCATAAAATATTTTACAGTCACTATAATCACAGCCTCAGACCTCCATTTCACACACATACCTGCTACGCTGAACTGTGCCGTATGGCAGTTCTAGAGCATTAATAAGAATTTTGCTGCACAGGCCACTCAGGAAGGCCCAACACTCCTTGATGAATGTAGCCCACTGCTGAAGTGGCACAATGGGCACAGCTTTTGTGTGAACATGAATAGAGCTGCTCCAAACAGGCTGCATAATGAACTGTTCCTGGCTCCTACAGAGCTCCTCTGAACTGCACTTCACTGGTCTTTTGATTGAGCTAACAATTTCCTTAAAGTCACCAACAGAAGGCAGACAGCTGCAAATAACTGTGGCATGTTTCAGTCAGGGCCCCTAAGGAGCCAAGGACATTACTTTAACATGGATGCACTCATTTTCTATCAAAGATTGAACTGTATTCATAACCAATGAAAGGCTCCGTCAAGCACTACAGTGCGCTGCAGAAGTATATGGCAGGCTTTTAGTTTAGAGGTACCCTCTGTTGGGACCAACAGTGAAAAGTGCAGTGTGCTGCAACAAAGTTTAGAGCTGAGCTGCCAGTGAAGCATGTGAAAACCAATGCTGCAGTTAGTGCCCATAGTCCACAGTGTTTTGGCAGATATAAAACACGACTAATAATGAACAGAGAAAGGGTCATGTGACCTCTGAGATGGGTCAGTTTGTGAAGTGCACTTCTTTGTAAGAGAGACTGGACCCCACATACTTCAATTTAACTTTCATTCAACTGTCATTTTCTGTTGTTCAGGTTAAAGCATCACAACAAAAAACAGAGCATTTATGTGTAATTTTATCACTGCAAATTATTATTATTGTTATTGTTGTTGTTATATTATAAAGGCATTATTTTAATATTATTATAAGTATTAAGTATGCTTCATGGGCTTTCTTGTGTGAATGTATTGATGTTACCTTATGGGAATACACATGGAACTGTTTTCCTGTGTGCTCTAAATTGTAAGGGCTTGGTTAGTGGGGAAAAAAGTCTAATTAAACTGATCGGTGATGGCATCTCTGTCTTTCAGTAATCATCATGGTTTCTACACCACAATGTTTGAGTGAAATGCCCTCACTGGTCTATAAGTGTTCTGTGCTGGAAAAAAGACAGCATGAAGACACAATGCTGCTGTGCTTTGTGCTGAGGCATCACCCGTCAACGTAAGCACGTATTGATCTGCATTCAAAGAGCACTTAGCTGGGAGTGGGGCAGACCAGAGGAGGACTGACAAGAGGCGGGGAATGGACAGAGGGATGAACGACAGGAGGAGATCATGAAGAAAGGCCATACTGATGCACTACTGCTATCTCTGAGGAGCAGTACAGACCATTGGTGGGTGCTAATGGCTGCTGACAGTCAGCTGCATTACTAAAACTGATAATGGCACATATTGGCTGCTCAAGGACCAACTGAAAATCCCCTTTTACTGCTGCTCTACATGATCCCTTGGAAAGAAACATGGCTCTGACCAGACTATTGTGTATAAAGGGTTTTGTAATTTCATATCACTAACTTATTAGTATGCTGTATGATTAACACGACTGAGATTGACCAGTGTTTACTATGCACAATTATGGACTATGGCTAAAACACAGAGTTTAAACAGCTACTTGATCTATACACTATTATATAATAATAATAATAATAATAATAATAATAATAATAATAATAAATAAATAAATAGTAATACATGAACAGCACATGCATGAATTAATAGCAATTTATGTACCATTATTCTAAAGTGTTAGCCAGTTGTGTATCTAATCTGATCATGTGTTTATCTGTTTGTAACTTGGGAACATTTTAAAAGGACAAGCAAATTACAGAGAAAACCTTTGGGTTTAGTAGCAATAATGGTGTGACGTGATGTTTTCATAATCATACTTTGCAATAATAAAAGTTTATGAATTGTATCAAAGGAATACATGGCTCAGAACCTCTCTCCACTGGACACAAAGGAGCGATTGCCTTTTTCTTTCAACGCTCTGACTGGCCAGTTTTATTGATTTTGGCACTGAACACTCTACCATAACTGCAGTTCAAGCCAAGCTGTCTTTGCACAACAGATATAATAATAATTTTGCAGTATCTGGTGCAGTCCTAATAGAAATGGAGTGAAGTGTGATCTTTGTGGGTGCACATGCACTTAATGACATAATAAAAGAGGTGGTGCATATCATGTAATGTGGCCCTAAAAGCCCTGCTCCACCACACACACATCAATCAGCGGCACTGCACTGACAGCTCTATTACTGAGACTTGACATATTCACCACAACAGAACTGAACTAAACAAGTCCTCATCACAGACATGACCCAAATGCTCACTTCTATATGACCTGAGGCCCCTCAAACTCCTCTCTGATCCCTCCTACATCAATATATGGATCATGCAACACATTTATTTATAATACTTAATACACACATCCACCTAAAGCTCTGAAGGCTACAAAATCAACGCAAGAGCAACCGATTTTTCTCAGTCTGGTGATTTACTCAGACTCTAGCCAAAACTTTAGCCAATAACAATTGCCTCTAAGGGTTCACAAAAACAAAAGGTTGCTGCATTTTGTATTTGACAAACAGGATGTACAAGACAACATCTTCCTGTCTTTAGACCCTCCAGCCGGGGAAAAAGAGAAACCTCAGGGTGAACCACAGAAGGAGGGATCCACTCCTAGGACGGACAGGCTGTGTAATAGATGTGTCCATTACAAATAGAACATCAAATGTACAAATATTATGGTACTGTTCAATACGTTATGGCTCAGTTTGGTATGGTTCTGAATGATATGGTTGAATATAATGTGGTTCAGCACTGTTCATTCGGTATGATTCTTTAGGGTATGGTTCAGTATCATGCGGTTTCTAGGGATAGTGTGCTTCATTAGTGCGCAAAATGTAATCATTTTCTTAATCGTTCTTTACAGAAAGTATAGTGTATTAGGTGAACATTCAGTACCATCTAATTTGCAATTATTGATCGTGTCTTGTTCAAGCAAAACCTGTATTGATTGAAGTCAATTCCACGCACTGCTGAATGTTACAGTATGCATCTTAAAGAAGGCTCTGTGAGCTCTTTCATAGTTCACTCTGAATTCATATAAAATAATGAGTAGCATTACTGAGACCAACAGTTTCAACCATCTAACTGATTGACTTGTTCTGCCTCCATTCAGTCTGAGTTTGAGATTGTGCTGAAGTAGTGGTGCCATTACTGTTCTATCTTAGAGGCTAAGACAGGTCCCCACTAGGAGATCCCAGGAGATATGTTCACTAAGAAAGCCAGAGAGTAAAACACAGCACTATGATGTATGCTCTGTGAACTAATATTGTTGTCTCCAGCTCCCTCATCATCACATTAACTAGTCATACATGACTTAGTTTGTTTCTATTTGTCTAGGTCTGAACTTTAATATGGATGTTATTGGTCCCTCTCACTCATCTTCAGCAGTGAGCCTCTGTGTGGGTGCCCTCCTGATATATTGGTGAACATGCTCTCTGGGTCACATGTTTCTGCAGCAGTGTCTCTGCAGTGAGAGCAGGGGTTCAAGCCAATGCCAGCAGATCCCCCACCACCCTCCTGCCCAGAGCCTGATGGGAGCCAGTCTGTGCACTCCTCACCTCACATGTACTGTCCCTATAAACCAAACTTGACAAACTCATTTACGGTCGGTAGCTTCAGAGAATGATCTGAACTGCGATCGTCAGAGCTCCACCTGCTGCATGAGGCTTGCTGTTTCTGTTACAGAAAATTCATTTTCCAAAATGTGACTTACATAACAGTTTGTCCTGTTTGTCCATATTCGCACATCTCAGCTTTGTTTGTCTTTTAAATCAAAAATGGGTGATAATATTTTATGTAAATACATAAAATGTTATCACCCATTTAAAACAGAGTTGATGTACTGCCTTATTTTAGAATGTTAATGGATTAAGTACTAGTTACTAGTGGGTAAATGGTTTGGTTGGTCCCAACAACGTGATTTTAGCATTGACATTATGTTACTGCAAGACGTAAGCGTGTGACAGAGATTGCATATGGTCATAAATAATCCACTAACAATGTCTTATGCTGATGGAATTACCTCACTTTTAATTAAAACTTAGGTGCATTCAATTACAGATAACATGAGCAGTATGTAATGCAACAGTTCATCCACCCACTAAGACATAAGACCACCGTGTAATCACCGGAGCCTCAGAGAAGCACAGGCTGAGCCGCACTGCGCCCGCATCCACCCAATACACAGTCTCTACGGCCGCTCGCCTCCGCTCAGCTACGAGACTGACAGCACCACGGCTCCAGCAAGCACCGTGCACGCCAGCCGTGTGTCTGCGGTCTGTGCTGCGGACCGCTGTCTGCGGTAAAGTCCCAGCCCAGATCACACACAGTAAGAAATAACGCGCCGCGCATAACAACTGCAAACACTCACGGTCCGCAGGAACTGGATCTCATCCTCGGCCTCTCCCGCCTCGGCCATGGTTTGCTCCGGTGAACGAGACAGATGCTCCTGCGGCGGCGCGCACTGCAGCCCGGGGCGCGTGCTTCTGTGCGGCTCGTGAGGCTTTGAAATGGAGAAAGAGACGCACAGCAGAACTGGGCTTTCATTGGACGAGGCGCGCACGCGGAGGGAGGAGCTGCATGCTGCACAGGTGTCGGCGCGTGTGCGCGTGCATGAGGCTGTGCATGTTGCTGCAAATCAAATACAAGTCTCTACGAATGCCCAACAAATATCATATAGCATAGTCCCAGCACACATCACGAGTTGCTCATTCATGTGTGGAAAAGATGTCCACATAACGGTTTACCTCTTGGCTCCAGAATACCGAACAAAAACATGATATGCAAAAAAGTTGTTATATATTGTGTTCATGTAGTGACTCAGAATTGAATTCAGATAGGATTCAAATATTTAAATGATTTGTCCTAGTGCCACTTAACATTTGATTGTTGTAGAAATTATGGTACAAACCTGAAGTTGGAGTCGTCAATATTGCAGTAACAGCACTTAGAGTAATCATCCTTCCATTGCTCTTATGGACACCTGGTGTCCTCCCCTAACCTCTGCCTAATATGAAACCTATTTGACACACTGCTTCACAAGGCCCTACTTATTCACAAAGACTTATGGAGCTGGTCGCTGTAGTGCAATCATTGAATGCAATAAAAAGATACAGGCCTGGTTTGGATCAAAAGCCTTTGTAGGAGGACTCTATCCAGAATGTCTTTTCATCACTCAAGCAATTTTTAAGCCTTTTTTCAGTCAAGTTAAAGAATGCTTTTTGTGTAACTTGGTTAAAGAGTACCCTTCAGACTATGTTTTGGTTTGAGATCAAAATGAAAAAGTCAAACTTCAAGCTTTATTGACAAGTAAAATTATTAATTTTTCATAGTCGCAAAGATGCACAATTGCAACATAATAAAAAACATGTAAACCATAAAATGACAATGCTGCATTGTAAGGGCTTTCATTAGCACTGGTGTGGTGGGCTCTGAAAGGATATCATGTTGTGGTAAGTACCCCTCAAGATTGAACAGCTGTTGATCGACCTTTAGCAGCATTAAAATGGTTTAATGTACTACATTATCAGTCTCTCATGGCCCATTCTTCTTTACAACCCTGCTTCATTTATTTTTTTGGGCATATTTACACCCAATAAGGACAAAGTGTACGTAGTATTAACACACACTTAAATGCTCTAGACTATCCAACTCCATCTGCTTTTAGATGTCAGAAGGAACAAGGTGAAATAAGTAATATGCCATTGTTCATCAGCATTTATCTCATACTAAGACTTGCGAGAATCAGATACTTTTTATTACGGTTTTAATAGCTTTGTCATTCATGTACCGTAAATGCAGAAACAGGTGAGGTCATTAAGCATTAAGAAAACTCGTCTGAATAAAAACAAAGGTTCTGGATTGTATTTTTAGTGTGTTTAGTATATTCAAAATTAGTAACACAATTCTATGATATAAAAATAAAAGATGCCATTTATAATGTAAAGCTTTTGGGCCTCTCAATTTTTACTTCAAATGGAAACTCCTGGAACTAAACACCACCACTAAATAAGTCATATCTCTTTCAATCATACTGTAGGTGCTGACGGTGGTGCTGATAGTGTTGATGCCATTTCCAGGTGCAGGTAATATATACCGAATCACTTACATTAGGTACTTTTTTCCTCACTGGTCAGTCCTGCACTAAAACATGTTTTTTTTAAGAGATAACAGCACTAAATACTTTTGATTCTGTTTTAATCCAAATGTTGAATTTAAAATAAACAAATGTAACCTCTCTAAGTGTAAAATGTCCAATATCTTTGTAGGCATCACAGTATCATGCCTGAGTGCAGTGGTTTGAGCTGATGGTCCAGTTCAGTGCAGAAGAGCTCTATGCCTCACTGTCATAAGCCAGTATGGGAGCCAGCCATTTCTCCACCACAGATAC
The DNA here is from genome assembly GCA_036850595.1 of Rhyacichthys aspro. Taxonomy (NCBI): domain Eukaryota; kingdom Metazoa; phylum Chordata; class Actinopteri; order Gobiiformes; family Rhyacichthyidae; genus Rhyacichthys; species Rhyacichthys aspro. The sequence continues at coordinate 18,970,556 of CM072166.1, read as the reverse complement.
ATCCATTCCTTTCCTCTTTGCATAGTCATCTACCTATAGACAAAACCAGGAGAGAGATTTAGTCTGTTGCTTTGTCCTCTGCCCTTTACCTTTACTTATTCCAGCTGAAGGACATTACATGGTTAAAGCACAAGGTTTTCTGGGAAGTTCTAGCATTGTTATTCAGTACAATATTAAAACAAAGTTCCACCCACGTGCACATGGGTATTTTACAAAAAAACATTTTTCAAATGATCTCTGTCAGTTATTGAAACAACTCTAAACCTCCTAGCCTGACTACACTTGGCGAGGAGCTAAACTCTGTTTGGACATTAATGTTGTACCACAGATATGTGCATGCTGAATGCACAAAACAACAGGCATGTACACAGTGAGGTGAGAATACACTGCTTTAACATTACATCAGCATTCTGGTCTGTTGTGACACTGACCACCTTTCTCAATGAGCATTTCATAATTTTATTAATGTCAAATGTTGACTTGCATACCTGCTCCTTGGTTATCTTTCCCACAGCAAAGTAGGATGCCTGAGGGTTGGAGAAGTACAGTCCTGACACTGAGGCGGCAGGCATCATGGCCAAAGACTCTGTCAGACTGATGCCTTAACAAACAAAAAGCTCATGCCAATATTACACATATTATCACACACATGCAAATCTATATTTACCCTGGATTTACTGTTCTATATAAAAGATTAAGAGTCATAGTCAAATTTGGGCTAAGGCTAAGCTAAGCATTTTTTGACTAGTTGACCTGAGACTGTCAGTCCTATTAAATGCTGAACAATTTTCCCTAAATCACATTTTTGAGAGGACAAAATTAGACACTCTGAACTTTAGTTTAGGTGCTAGTACCGGTCTTTTCCTGGATGGCAGCAAGCCTCCACATGGTACTTTTTTCTGTGTGGTCAGGTTGGCTGGGATATCCAGCTGCTGGTCTGATGCCCTGGTACCGCACTCTGAGAAGGTCTGAGGTCTGTAGAGCTTCTTCTGCGCTGTAGCCCCACAAGTCCTTCCTCACACGAGCATGCAGCTCCTCAGCAAAAGCCTGACCACAGTGAAGATAAAGATCAACTGGTAGGCATAAGGATTGTGTGTCTATAAACACATATTTGACATTTTACATACATTTTCTTTATATTTTGTAGTACAGTGGTCCCTCGTTTATTGCGGGGGTTACGTTCCAAAAATAATCTGCAATAGGCGAAATCCGCAAAGTAGTCAGCTTAATTTTTACAATTAATCTATATGTTTTAAGGCTGTAGAACCCCTCACCACACACTTTATACACTTTTCTCATACAGTCATTCACATTTTCTCACATTTCTCTCTTGTTTAAACACTCAAGTTCAAACCTTAGCATCTTCCTCTGTCTTTTGGGTGTGAACGCAGGTGCCTTTGTCGGTGCAGAACGTTTCGTTGACATTGTGGGTTTTGTCGGGGAGAAAACTTGCAAACATACAGCACTTCAGAGTCACAATGCTAGCGATCGAAAATTTATGTAAATTTGGCAAGCCGAATGCATTCTGTACTGTACAGGAGACACGGCACGGAGGAGATTGATTGACAATGGTCTACAGTCCCTTAGCCAATCAGGACGCAGAACACAATGCGCGAGTTCTCCCTTAGCCAATCAGGACGCAGAACACATTGGCGTTCATACGCTGTAAAAAAAAAAAAAAAAAGCATGCAAAATTGCACTAAAAAAATCCGCGAAACAGCGAGGCCGCGAAAGGTGAACCGCGTTATAGCGAGGGACCACTGTATTGCGTTTTAAATGGTTTACAGAACAAAAACTTTTTATGTATATGCATTAATGGGAATAGAAACTGAAAATCACACACAGTTTGTTTTGCTCTTAGCAGTTTGTGGCAACAAAGCTTGGTCCTGATTTACTAAGATCTCTAATAGCCAGTGCTAAATAACGAATCATGGCATTTGTGTGTGTGTGTGTCCCATATTTGAAAACTTGGAAGTTTGTTCTTATCTAATATCTTACTGTAAGCAGTAATCCCATTATGTATCCAGTTTTTAAATCTAAGTTGAGCTGCTAAATAGTAACCACGAAGATTTGGGAATGATAAACCACCTTTGTCTTTATGAACAGTTAACGTCTGTCCTCTCCAGATAAAACAAGATATTTGTTTATCCCAGTCATGAAATTAAGACAGGTAGAGACATAAATAAATAGATATAACAATCTGAGCAAAATAGACATCTTTATGACTTCAATTCTCGAGTTAAAGTTAAGTATACTTGTTCTTGTTCTGTACTTGAGGTCTTCTTTAATCTTATTGACGCCGTAAAAATGTTTCTTATACAGGTCACCAGAGGAGTGTATCAGCCACACAACCAAATACTTGATTACTTCCCATTAGTAGATATTTTTTCTTTAAGCTCTATTGAGGGGTTGTAATTGAAACTCATTATTTGTGTCTTATCTAAATTTGATCTGTATCCTGAATAGATGCCAAATTTGTCAAGCAGTTCTGAGAACATCTGTATGTATTGGTCAGGATTAGACAGATATAAGAGGATCGCATCAGCATACAAACTATTCCTTGTATGTTCTGATTTTCTTTAATCGCTTGAGCTAACGGCTCAATATAACGAGCAAAAAACGTTGGGGACAGGGGACAGCCCTGGAGAGTAGACCTTTCCAGCTTTATACGATCTGTCGGGCGTCATTTTACTTTAACCCTTGTAGTGGGTGATAAATACAATTTCTTAATGGTATTTATTGAGGTATTGGAGAAGCCAAATCTTTTTAAAACTAAGAATAAATACTACCAACTAACACAATCAAAAGCCTTCTCGGCATCTGAACTAATCAATTCAGCTCTGTGTTTTTGTCTGAATGTTGTTAATTATGTGAAGAGAACATCTTATATAAGTTTGTCTCCCAATGACAAATCCAGTTTGATCCTCGTCAATCAGCTCTGGGATTAATGTATTTAATCTATTTGATATAATAAATGCAAAGAATTTATAAACTGTTTAAAACAGATATAGTGTCAGGATCCATTTCTGGATTTGCCTCTTCCCTCTCTCCTCCTCCTCCTGTGTCCTGTTCCTCCACCTTCCTAGGCGTGGCTTGTTTCAAGTTGGGCTGCTGGCACACCTGTCACCTATCAACTACTCATCAGCTGCAGTACAAGAAGGATGGCTCCTCATCCACTCTTCGCCAGTTCGTTGTTGCTACTACTCCAGTTAGTAAAGCTTGCTCTGAACTCTTTGGCATTTTTTTGATATTTTTTGTAAGTGTGATTTTCTTCCCTGCGTCCAGGTGCCAGCTCCCTTTCTCCCTGCCTGCCTCGTCTCCTGCCTGTTTGGTAACCTGCCTGCCTATGTACTTACCTGCTTGCCTCCACAATCCAGCTCCACCTGCAAAGTATTAAAATACTTACCTTCCTGCAATAAAACTATTACAAACTTACCTGGTGACTAGACCTTCTGGGTCATTGTGCACTGTGACAGTACGAACTGGCCAAGAATGGAACCAGATCCCGTCGTCAAAGCCATCACCAACCAAGGGGCAATCCTCAGGCAGCATGATCAACTCTTGTTTTATGGAGAGTCAACAGACAACATCGGCCCAGATTGCTCAGCTTAACTCCATGCTCCGTGAGTTAACAACCAGCCTTACTCAGAGTGCTGCTGTATCTCAGTCTTCTGCATCCCAGAACCAGGCCCAGTCTCCAACTCCTCCAGACTCAGCCCAACTCTTCAAGGAAGCACACGTGCCAGACCTGAACCACTTTGAAGGTGATATGGGGAAGTGTGGGGGGTTTCTTCATCAATGCTCCTTAGTTTTCAGTCAAAAGCTGCTATAGACTGTTAAAAAATTGCTTACATTACGGGCAAGGAAATGCTCTGGATTGGGCTTCCATTAGATGGCAAAATGACCCTGAAATATCACAAAGTTATGATAAATTTGTGACTGAACTTAAAAGAGTGTTTGACCATCCTGTTAAAGGAAAAGAAGCTGCCTCCTCACTATTCACCAGGGCACACGCAGCGTGGCAGGATATTCTGCTGAAGCTGATTGGGATGATGCAACCCTGCAGACAGTCTTTGTGAATGGTTTTTCTGAACAGTTGAAGGATGGCTTTAAAGGATGATTCTGATGACCTTGATTCTGTTATCTCAACAGCTATCAAACTAGATAACCGTCTCTGTGAACGCAGGACAGAAAGAAATGCACGGCCCTCTGGCCAGTCTGTCGTTGCTCACTCCATGCCTGTTCCCCGGAACTCAGCCCCGCCATCTGCACCACCTTGTCCACTGCCAGTCCAAGTTTCAGTTGAAGAACCGATGCAACTTGGTCGAGCTCATTTAACACTGGCAGAACTACTATGAAGAACGTGGGCAGGTGAGTGTATCTACTGTGGGAAATTGGGACATTTCCTTGCCACCTGTGGGGGGGTTCGGGTGAGCCATTCTAAAATTACATCTGCCTCCCAGCCACCATTTGCTATAAAGACTTAACCTTGCCAGACAGCTCTGATTGACTCTGGGGCAGACAAAAACTTTTTAGATCTCAATCTTGTACACCAAGCTGACATGGAGATTGAACCCCTTGATATCCACCTGGTGGCAAATGCACTGGATGGACAGTTAACTTTTCACTTAATTTCCTCTCCACACTCACCTTTAATTCTGTGTTACCCATGGTTAAGGAGACATAATCTGCATTTTGATTGGGCAGGAGGAAAAGTGTTGAGTTGGAGCCCGTTTTGTCATTCTATCTGTTTGCAGACAGCACTCCCTCCAGCCAAAGCCGCACCTGTGCCACTCGAACCTTCAGATTTGTCCAACATTCCCAGTGATTACCATGACCTTCAGGAAGTATTCAGCAAAGATTTTATTCCTTATTTTATTCCTTCTTCCTCTTCTGTTGGTGCAGACTTTTTCTTTGTGGATAAGAAGGGCAAATCACTTTGGCCCTGCATTGATTATAGAGGATTAAATAACATCACAGTGAAAAATAAGTATCCACTCCCACTAATTGACTCAGCTTTCCAACCTTTGCATAACGCCACCATCTTTTCCTACCTCGACCTTTGAAACGCTCACCATCTTGTCAGAATCCGCAAGGGTGATGAGTGGAAAACTGCCTTAAATACTCCTCTTGGTCACTTTGAATATCTGGTGATACCCTTTGGGTTGACCAATGCTCCAGCTGTATTTCAGGCACTGGTGAATGATGTCATATGGGACTACCTCAACAGATTTGTTTTCGTCTATTGTCATGATATATTAATCTTTTCCAGTTCCCCAGAAGAACATGTACACCATGTTCGTCAAGTTCTGCAAAGACTGGTAGAAAACAAACTTTTCGTTAAAGCCGAAAAGTGTGAATTCCATGTGCAGTCAGTGAATTTTCTTGGTTACATAATCTGCAGTGGGCAAGTGAAGCCAGATCCAACTAAAATTTAGGCAGTAGCAGATTGGCCCCAACCAGAAAATCTTAAGCAGCTCCAAAGGTTCCTTGGTTTCGCTTTACTAAAAGCCTAGTCAAGTAGCAGCCCCCTTAACTCGTCTCACTTCTTCCAAAGTCCCTGTCTGGTCCCCAGACACTGAGCAGGCCTTTCAAGAGCTTAAGAGACTGTTTACCTCTGCACCTATTCTTGTCCATCCAGACCCATCTCTTCCCTGTGCTTTTTTTCTCGTCGTCTAACTCCTGCTGAACACAACTATTCCATTGGAGACCATGAACTACTAGCAGTGAAATTGGCCCTAGAGGAATGGCAGCACAACTTGGAAGGGGCAGAGCATCCTTTTGTGGTCTGGACAGATCATAAGAACCTAGCCTACATCAAAACAGCTAAGCACCTTAACTCCCGGCAGGCCCGTCAGTGTGAAAATAAACCTGCCAACAAACAAGGCCCATCGCCCAGGCTCACATAATTTAAAATCAGATGCTCTCTCCCGTAGTACATGGGGAGTACATTTCAGCTTGTACTGTGTGTGCCCAAGGCAAATCCACCAATCAACCGCCTGCTTGTTACCTGTGTCCTCTCCCTGTTATGAGTCACCCTTGGTCTCATATTGCACTCGACTTTGTCACCAGCTTACCTGAGTCCCAAGGTAACTCTGTAATACTTACCATTACTGACAGATTCTCCAAATCAGTCCATTTTGTTGCTCTAGCCAAACTTCCGTAAGAACAAGAAACTGCAGATCTGCTTGTCCAACGCATCTTCCGTATTCATGGAACCCTCTGGACATAGTTTCAGACCATAGTCCACAGTTCGTTTCTAGAGTCTGGAAAAGTTTTTGTCAGGCCTTGGGAGCCAAGGTGAGTCCTTCAAATGTGCTTTAGGATACTTACCACCCTTATTTCCTGAGCAAGAAGGGGACATTGCAATCTCATCAGTAAAGGACAACCTGCAGCGCTGTCGCCATGTCTGGAGGCTGACTCGAGCTGCTTTACTTTGTTCTGCTGAACAAAACAAGAGAATTGCTGACAAACACCGTACCCCTGCTCCAGACTATAAACCAGGTGAGAAAGTTTGGCTTTCATCCCGAGACACTCCTCTCAAAGTTAGATTCCAAGAAACTTGCTCCCCGCTACATTGGACCATTTGAGATTGAGAAAATACTCAACCCAACTGTGGTATGTTTGAAGCTGCCTTCATCTCTTCACATACATCCCAGTTTCCATGTCTCCCAGTTAAAACCATTTCATTCCAGTCCGTTGTGCCCTCCGGCCGATCCCCCTCCTCCCGCCCAGGTTGTGGATGATTATCCGGCGTTCACGGTTCGTCGGATCCTGGATGTGTGGCGTCGTGGCAGAGGCTATCAGTACCTGGTTGACTGGGGAGGGTACTGTCAGCATCCATTTCTGGATTTGCCTCTTCCCTCTCTCCTCCTCCTCCTGTGTCCTGTTCCTCCACCTTCCTAGGCGTGGCTTGTTTCAAGTTGGGCTGCTGGCACACCTGTCTCCTATCAACTACTCATCAGCTGCAGTACAAGAAGGATGGCTTCTCATTCACTCTTCGCCAGTTTGTTGTTGCTACTACTCCAGTTAGTACAGCTTGCTCTGAACTCTTTGGCATTTTTTTGATATTTTTTGTAAGTGTGACTTTCTTCCCTACATCCAGGTGCCAGCTGCCTTTCTCCCTGCCTGCCCTGTAACCTGCCTGCCTATGTACTTACCTGCTCGCCTCCACAATCCAGCTCCACCTGCAAAATATTAAAATACTTACCTTCCTGTAATAAAACTATTACAAACTTACCTGGTGACTAGTCCTTCTGGGTCATTGTGCACCGCGAGGTCTATAAGAGCTACACAGTATTTTATTCTTGCCTTCTTTGGGTATGACTGTAATAATTGTTGTTATGGTGTTGACATATTCTTTAATGTCCAGTTTAGTCATTTTAATAAGACTGGTGCCAGGTCTTCTTCAAATGCTTTATACCACTCCACTGGTAGCCCATCATTACCTGGCGTATTACCATTTTTAAATATTTTAATTGCTATCTCCAGTTCTTTTTTGTAACTCTGCTTACTTAGGCATTCATTCTGTTGCTTCCCAATTGATGGCAGATCTAATAAATTAAGAAACACTTTTATATTTTCCAATACTATGTATATAACGTTTTATAATATGTCTGGAATGTTTTATTTATTCCTACCAGATCCTTTTCCACCATCCCTGTTGTTGGGTCAGTTGTCGAGCATACAGATTGCATTATTTGTTTTTTGCACATTTTCCAAGCAAGTAATTTTTGTAGCCTTAGGCCCAGTTTCATATTATGACTGCTTTTTCTCTTCTTTGGTTTTATATAAATCTAAAATTTGCATTGTATCTTTTTAATTTCTTCTAAGAGATGATCACATGGAGTCATAAAGTATTTACTTTCCAAACCTTTTGATGTTGCTTGCAGTTCTTTAAGTTGTTTTTCTTTTGCCTTCTTAATAGCTGAGCTCAGTGAAATAATTTCACCTCTTATAACCGCCTTCAGGGTATCCCAAAGAATGTTAGGATTGAATTATATTTTGGTTTAGATTTATCTCTTTTATGATTGATGATTTGATGATTGAATATAGTTAAAAATGCAAAGAGTTATGCATTAACACTGCAACACCTCTTTTATGCCCTGTTTTAAATGAACTGTAAAAAGTATTTTTAAATCCAAATTTCTTTAATTTCTCATGTTCTGTTTGGGATTTATGAGTTTCTTGGAGAAATTTGTTTTTTCCCCTTTCTCTGGGACATTACTCTACCCCTTTTAGCAGGGTTATTGAGACATTCCATGAGACTGCTCCAAAATCACTATTATTCATACCGATATTCCAATCTACACATGCTGACTGTTTCAACAAAATTAGAACAAGAAAAGTAGAACGTTAACAAACACAGTAACAAAAAGACTTCCACCTTAAGGGCAACACACAGCCCTGTCATCCTACATCCTTCTGACAATGCAGGACCAAAAAAAAAAACCTACGCAGGCTGCTGGATGCTAGAAGCAAAATTCCCTTCCCTTGAGCAAACACACACACAAAAAAACCTCCACCTTCCTCCAGATCAGCGTTATTGAAGTTAAACGGGGGTTGGTAAATATATAACAGCATGTTGTAGCAACAGTTGTAGAGGCTCAGCACTTAACGTCATTTTACCTTGTTAACTGAACTGATATAAAAGCCTGGATTGTCATTTTCTTTCCATAATGAATGAGGCTAGCATACACCACATACTTACATTATTAAAGTACACACCGCAACCAGGTACTTCGTAGAACTGTCATATATACTTTTTTTTAGAATGTATACTTGCTCCCAGTGAAATCCGTGGAGCCTCTCACGGATCCGCTCGGTGTATGTGCTGTTGACTTTGTTCCAGTGCGCACCACGGGTAAATGAATGTTTTCAGTTTTTGACAGCAGAGCGTGGTAAAGCCTCTCTTCATTTCTTTCTTTCTATACAGATGCAGCCCATTGCCCCAGTGAATCCTCATTCTGGCTGGATATGGCGTCTGGAAGCGTATCTTAGTTTCTTTGAGAACCTTCTTAATGTTCTTGTATTTTTTTGGCGAGTTGATGACCTCGGTAGGCATGTCATGGGCAAACAAAATCACTTTACCATCATAGGTAATCTTCCTTCACCATACTGCCTTCAGTACCTTGTCTTTTATGTTGAATCTTTGAAAGTTTACCAAAATGGATCTTGCAAGTGCTGTGGCAGTGAGCACGCTGTCTCTGTAGATCCATGTCTTCTCCCAGGGAGAGCTCTTTCTTTAAAAGGGTGTTGATAAACAACAACGTATCGTTCCCCTCCGCACCCTCTCTTATCCCATAAATGCTTATATTATTACGAAGCGATCTTCCTTCTAAGTCAGTCACTTTGACTTGAAGCGTTGTAAGTGTTGTAATGCGTCCCGCAACTCTGTGTTCACAGTCTCAAGGTCGTCCACTCGTTCGTTCGGTCTCAGTTAACCTTGTACCTTGCGAATAACGTCTTGTAACTTCTTCACCTCAGTCTTTCAATTTTGGATCTCCTGTTTAAGTTCGTCCTTCATGTTTGTGATATTTGTATTCAATGATTGAATAGCAATTCCGAACAATAGCTCGGAAACTCGGGTGAGTCGGATTGCCCGAGGTTCCATGTTGATGTTATTTTTATCATCAACATACACTAGAAGTTTCAACATAAGGGCGTTATGTTAAATTTAAATAGGCTATATTTTTCTTGAACTGCTGTTAATAGGCTAATAATTGCTACTTTGACTTTTAACTGCATTAATATTAGCACATTTATGACTTCACATCCATCTTCCTTGTTGTTATGGTTTAGAATGTTCCGACTTTCCCAGCTGAAGTCATGTGAACACACCGAAGTTAGAAGAACGACTTCCTAACTCGGATATTCCGAGTTCCAGAGGACCATATGAATGCACCCATAGGGTTTTTTGCTCAGGGTACGAAGCTGGATATCTGTGCCAAATTTCATGAAGATTGAACAAAATCAAATTCTCCCCTCCCATTCATTTATATCACGGATTTCAGGTGTTGCCATTGCAACACTGTGGCAGGTAGGAGTGGGTCGTCATAGGCTTGTATTTTCAGAAGGCCATAAGGGATGTGTGCACCAAATTTCATTTGTCTACGACAAACTTCATGTCCCATTCAAAATAAGTTGGGGGCACTGGAGCTATGTTTTTACAAGATACTGGTTTTATTGTCCAATATTTGCATTCAGGTCATGAGTATGAACAAATGGACTGTGGGGGCCCGATTGCAATCAGAGTATGTATGACAAGTTACAGCATTTTTAATGCCATGTTGGCAGCATTGTCATGGCCACACCCAAGCTGATCCAAGCCCTAATTGATATATTTAGTTGGCACAGGTCTGCATTATCTTGAGCAAGATTGAAGCGCCTGTATTAAAAACCCTAGGAGGATATATCTAATATATAACAGTTACGACAAATCATCGTCAAGTCAAAATGCATAAATTGCGTGTCGGTGTGTTCAGGGTGTCATTGTGCACAATTGCTTCTTTGGGTCTGACTCAATCTGAAAATGTTTGAGAGAGATACAGGGTGCATGCTGTGCAAATTTGAGATTATTCTGTCAAATGCACTAGGATGGGTTTGTTCAAATATAAAAAGTACAAAAACTGACTTTTGACTTCAGTCCAAGATGGCCGACTTCCTGTTTGTCAGGGGGAAAAGCCATCATAATATATTTTTTGTTTTCTTCGATTTGAGGAAGGAGTACCAAATTTTGTGACTATATGTCAAAGAAAAGAAAAGAAAAGAAAAGAAAGACCTCAGAATTTTGGGCAAAGTTTGGTAAAGTTTTCAGGCATGGTCAAGGGGTCAAATTAGTGCTCAAAGTGCAGACACAAAAAAAAAAAGAAATAATAGTGAATACAGTAGCGACCCTTTTTTTTTTGACTTTTCACAAGTCAAATCAAATTCCATAATTCAATTTGATTGCAGTCCCACACAAAAACTTGGAATTCTTTACATTGGTAATAACCTCCCTTTTCCCATGCTCACAGAATTTTGGACTAAAAAAAAAAGACTAAAAGACTTAAAAGGATTATCCTGCTAAAATTCCTGTACCTTTTCCAGTCCCTGCCAGTTTTTACTCCTCACTTGTTCTTCTGGCAGCTGGGTTTAATTATTTCTTCTTCTCTATAGCAGGATAAGCAACCATGGTTAAACAAAAACCATGTCTAAAGATCCAAATCCGATGGGGGCTTGGGCATGCAAAACCTTTCTTCTCTTTAAACACAGTTTAAGAGAAATTCTTTTGTTTTAAACTTGCTTTATATTTTATGAACAGCATGTTCCATTAGCTACACTGCTGTTTACCTCTGCCAGACGGTCAGCCAGAGCTTTGACCATAATGCTGTTATAGTCGTCGCCTTTAGCCTGAAATTTTTGACTCAGTTCCTCTGCTCCAAACACAGCCACAGCAAACACACCAATGTAGTCTGGAACTCCACTGTCCACAGGAGCAATGAAATCTGATAGACACAGGTAGGGCTCAGAGCTGGAGGTGTCCTTCTCCACCTGTGACAAACACCATATACAGAAAGGTTTTAATGATTTTAAGTAAACAACGAGCTTCTGCTAACGGGCTTTTTCTTGTGTGATGTATGTACACAATTGTAAGTATGTCAGAGATGCAGACTAACTGAGTTGTACCTGTTGCCGCAGACCATGGAATACAGCAATGGGCTCAGTATCTTTGTGTACTATGACGTCATCTTGGTACACATAGATGTCATCACCTTGACTCTGGGCACGCCAAAATCCTACAATGCCCTGCCCCTTCAGACCTGATGTGTCAGTCATTTGGTTAAGCAGCTGCTGTGCGTCATCAAAAAGGCGCCGAGCCTCAGATCCTACAAGAAATTGAGCTTTAGTCTGGCTTCTCATAAAAAACAAGTTAATGAACATAACATGTATTGTAGTATTTAACCAATTATTCCCTTTGGTCACAACAGGAAAAATAATATTGAAAAAATAAAACTCTCAAAGAACTTTTACAATAGTTAATTACTATTATTACTAATACTGTATGGTAATATATAAATGATGAATGGGAATCAAACAACAGTTTCCAAAATCAATATAAGTTTAAGACAAATAAATTAAAAAAAGGATCTTTGAAAGGATGTAACAAGCCACCCTGCATAAAAACAAAATATACATTTTTAAAATCATTTTGATGGTTCTTAAACATGAGGTCAGTAGAATCATGCCTATCTCAAAGACACAGTACCCTTCGCTGGACAGAACCTCAAAATGAAAGCTTTCACAAGAGGATGTATGAGCACAGAAGAGCTAATGTGGGTGGACCTGAATCTGCAGTACACCTCCATTTGAAAGAGAGAGGTCACTCTTTTGAGTACAGTGATGTCCAGATACTGGCCAGGGAGTCTAAGTGGTTAAACGTGGAGTGAAAAAAGCAATTTTTGATAAATTAGAACAGCCTTCATTAAACATAGGGAGAGGCTTAAGTCACAATTCATCACCTACAACTGTGTGTTAAAGCCTAGACAGAGCCAGTTTCACAACAAGAAGCCTTCAACTTCAGAAAATGTAAAATTTCTGCTAATGGCCCTCAATTGGGAAACGACTTCCCCATTAACCCCAATATAGGCCATTCACCTGCTTAATGAGACTGATACTACTTCCAGCCTCTCATTCGGTAACTGTTTAACATTACAATTACCTGAATGACTGAAAACCTACACAGACATCTGTACTTGTAAATAAAGATGGTGTTGCAGCCTGTGCAGTTGCACAGAGAGGGATCTGTGCCCTCTGCTGGCTAAAAGTTACACAGAGTGGCTTTAAACAAACATTACTAAAAATCATAAAAAATATAAAAAATATTAACATGAAACTGACAAAAATGTATTTTGATATGTTCTTTTGTAAGAAACAAGAGTGTTAAATGAAAAACTGAAGAATAGCACATACCCACTGTCTTATCATTAAAAATCTTGGGGTAACCTCTATTGGGGTATTTTCCTCTGAGCTGCCACACGTCAAAGAAAGGTTTCCAGTCAATGAAGTCTAGCAGGCTGTTCAAGTCGTAGCACTCAAAAACTTGAGTGCCCAGAAACTGAGGGCACACTAGGAAACAAACACACACACAGTTTCTTTTCTGTGGTTTTGTTATTGTTGCTATGTATTCTTATTTATTACCTGGCTTGGGCATAGATGTCCAGTCTATATGTAGAGCCTTTTGTCTGGCCTGGTTTAGAGACAGATACTGGCGATCCTAACAAATAATAAATTATGATATTGCAGTACATATTCCTGTTGACGATAAACTGGTTCAGCCTATTTCTTTCATAGAGCCAGACTGTACCTTGAGGGACTCATAGTGATCATGCCTGATTTCCTCATATTCCTCTTTAAGCTCCTCAAAGTACTCCTCCTTCATTATATTATCCATGAGCTGGGAGCACTGTAAATACAGTATAATTTACATTGTGAAATCATATTTGTGTCACATGCAAACCAACATGCAATGATTTATCTTCATTTATGGCCAGCATCAGTGAGCTTTATTTTTGCTCAGTGACACCAGAATAACTTAATTAAAAACATCATTTGTAAAGAGGGTCTTTTCTTACCACCACCACACTCCTAGAGGCATCTAGCACATGAATTACAGGAGAACTATAGCGTGGGGCAATTTTCACTGCTGTGTGTGTCCTGTCAAAACAAAAGAATATTACAAAAGTGACAGACCGAAACAATAACAAAATCCTTACCAACATACAAAAACAAACATGTGTAAGTTGTTTTCAGTTTCAATTATGATTCATCATCATGATAATAATAGGTCTGTACACTCTTGATGGGTCGAGGGACAGAATCAATTAATTAGCTTTTTTATTTATTTGGGGATTAATAACGTAAGAAACGTAATAACGTAAATTAATAATGAAATTGAATTTACAATAACTTCACTTTATTGTGATTTATTTTACATCAACATTAATCTACACAGGAATGATAGAAGTGCTGTTTAGTATCTGATACAAAAGTTTACAGAAATTATATTCTGAGCTCTTCCAACCCAGTCAGGACAGTTTAATAACTGCAAGGACATCACATACTTAAGGAATATTCACACAAGAAATGCTTGGGGGGTTTACTTGGATGTGGTGGCTCCACCAATTAACAATGGGGTGCTCATTCCCAGTCTCTCCATCTCTTTGGACACATGGATCATCTCATCCAGAGAGGGGGTGATGAGTCCCGACAGGCCAATGATGTCTACAGTAAGACAGAAAACACTGGGTGTGACTAACAATGTTGTGAATCACAACAACATGAAAATACTACGTGGCTACTCCCCCAACACTGAGATGATCTCACTGCTGTGTGTACATGAGTCTGCCACATACATAAATGTTGCATGCACCCTTTAAAAAAGCAACGTCATCAATTGGATCCCAGTGTCAAAAGTAGCAGTATTCCCCATTAATTTATATAAACAAGAAAGACAATTCAGAGGCAGCAAAAAACAAATCTTAAATAGAGTGAGTACTGCACTAAGGTTAACTACTGTGTTGTTTACAATTGAACCCTTAAAAACCTATAGCCTTTAGGGATGGACATTTTCCACAAATAGTACATTCGAATTTTTAAACTCATAAAAAAACGAATATTCCAATACTTGTTTATTTAAATTAAGTTTAATGAGGCAGGTGTTGATTTCTGAAACATATTTCTGAACATCATTTCAAGTGTATCAGGGTATATATACAGAAACAAAGTTATAGGCTACATTCCGTGTTTTGTAGGTGAAAATTAAACAATGTATAAAAATGAAACTTCAGAGTTTCAGAATTCAAATATTTAGACCTTTATATACATGATTAAGCATTAAATGCAATAAAATCTGCAACAACAAAGCTTATTTGTGGCCAATGTAATGAGGAAAACCCCTGTGAAGTGATGTTGTTGTTGAAGTGAATAAAAAAAAAGTAATTGCAAACTATACTTATTTTTTGGTCCGCACACATCAATGGCTTTTATTGCGCTATCTTGTTATTCCTGAGCATGCGCTTCTAAGCTGCAGTGAAGGGAAGACGCGTGCAGTGGAAATTGGTGGCTATTGCATAGGTGTAACTGGTTTTAGTTTGTGTTAATTAAGGATTTATTAATTAATTAATTTTTAAAAAATCATTGAAATTCGAATAGTGTTTTTATTTTTTTAATAAATATTACGGATCGAATAAAAATTTGACTACTCGTGCACACCCATAATAGCCTTCACATATTTCTGCAAATCTCTCAACTCTTTTATTAACCTTTTATACATTTGTGTAATGTCTGTCTACAACAGCAATGTGCATTTCTCTTAATGTAGGTTTTGGTAATTTAGTGCTGTGTCTACTAATCTGCACAGGCACTTCTCAGTTTAACAGTCTTTGCTGAGGAAGCACATGTCCCAAAACAAATCTGGCTCCTCCATGTGGTGTTCTTTGGCATTCTCTACATGTTTACACATAATATAGTCTGAAGCAGTGCCTTGTACATAGTAAGCTTAGCTCTATTTCTGACCTCACCTTTTTTGCCTAAATGCACACGCAACTGAAGTTGGTTACAAACATTTGACGGTCTGTATGTCTGCATGGAGGCTGAGAGTACCTGCTTTACGTGCCACAGCTTCTCTAAGAATCTGATCACAGGGAACCATCACACCTAGGTCAATTACCCTGAAAACATTGTCACATATCTGAGTTGCACATCAATTAATAATAATAATACATAAAAATAAACTGAATTGTGACTTACAAAAATCCCAGTCTAAAAGTATAAATTAAGTAAAGCTCTAAATGTAACAATTTTAGGCAAACACTTGAGAATAGTAAAAGTGATATGAAAATATTGATCTTGAAGCAGTTAAAGTTTTACCTGAAATTGTTGCAGCCAAGAACAACACCTACAATATTTTTGCCAATATCATGGACGTCTCCCTTCACAGTAGCCAAAACAACAGTGCCTTGATAGGGATCCTGAACAAAAGACAATGAAAGACCATGTCAGTTTATGACAGACTCATTGATAAAGTAGTAATTTCAAGAATTCCAGAGTTAATTTAGACTGACTGTGTCTTCAATTGACCCAGTCAAAGCCATTATTTCTTCCCTCTCCTTTTCCATGAAAGGAATCAGATGGCTCACTGCCTTCTTCATTACACGTGCAGATTTTATCACCTGAAAACACAAATATTAAACAGCATATAAATTACAATATAATATATTTTGTTAAATCATGAATTAACTGTGATTAATCACAATTTTTTGGATTTCACTAGTCACACCCAGGCCTGATTACTGCCAGACCTAATGAATCAAGAAATCAATTAAATATAACCTGTCTGACAAAGTGAAGTAGGCCAAAAGATCTCAAAATGCAAGACATCATGCTGCAATCCAAAGAATTTAAGAAACAGATGAGAAAAAAGTAACTGACATCTATCAGTCTGGAAAGGGTTACAGAGCCCTTTCTATAGCTTTCTAAAGGTTTAGGACACGGTGAGAACCATTATCCACAAATGGAGAAAATGGTGAACCTTCCCAGTAGTGGCCGGCCTAAATTACCCAAAGAGCGCAGTGACAACTCATCCAAGAGGTCACAAAAGAACCCACAACAGCACCTAAAGAACTGAAGGCCTCACTAGATTCAGTTAGGGTCAGTGTTCATGCCTAACCATAAGAAAGAAGAGGAGCTAAAATGGTATACATGGCAGAGTTCCAAGGCAAAAGCCACTACAAACAAAAAATAACATAAAGGCTCATCTTACTTTTACCAAAAACATATCTCAATGACCCCCAAGACTTTTGGGAAAATATTCTGTGGACTGACAAGGATAAATTTAGAAGTTTTTGGATGGTGTGTGTCTGTTTTGTGAAGCCCTTTGAGGCAATTGTTGTTGTGATACTGGACTATACAAATAAAATTGAACTGATTTGTACAATTACATATGGTGTAAAAGTACTAACAGTCAAATAAGGTTGTGGTTGTGTGATGGTTTGGGGCTGCTTTGCTGAAGGAGAATATCCAGCCATCAGTTTATGACCTCAAGCTGAAGTGCACTTGGGTTCTGCAGCAGGAAAATGATACAGAACACACCAGCAAGTCCACCTCTGAATGACTTAAAACAACAAAATGAAGGTTTTGGAGTGGCCTATCCAAAGTCTGGATTAAATCTGGTTGAGATGCTGTGGTATGGCCTTAAAAAAGGCGGTTCATGCTCGAAAACCCTCCAAAGTGGCTAAATCAAAACAGTCTGAAAAGAGTGGGCCCATTGCCACTTAAAAACTGCATTTACGTGTTACTTGTTACTTTCATCTACTTGAGTTATCTTTGTCTAATATTTAAATTTGTTTGATGGTTTGAAACATTGAAGTGTGAGAAATGTGCAAAATACATAAGAAATCAGAAAGGGGGCAAACACTTTTTCATGGCACAGTACACACACAAAAATACTAAATGATTAGTGATGTGGGTTCTGTGTATTATTTTGTATGGGATTAACTGTATTTTACTGTTAGTTGGCATAGAGAACATATTATTGCAGGTGATGTGCCAGTTTAATATTAGATCTAGCCTATCACACACGACACAGGACAGAAACCTGCAAAAAACACCAGTACGGTGGCATATGGCAAGAGATTACATGAGTGAGGCGCTCTACCACACTACACACATAATAAATAAAAAAAGGGCAATACCCTGTACCCTAGTAGAGTCATATTTGTACAAAATATACTAAAATTACCATACTGTTTCAGAAGTCATGTTCTTTCTTTCAAACTTGCCGTCTTAAACGTCTCTACTTTTAAATAAAGATGCCACTGCTGCTAGTGCTTTAAATGATTGTAATAGGGAGTAAAGTTGTTAACGTTATTAATGTCCAAATGCTGTTTCAAAATGTTTTTATCTGTAGATATTGATAATGCTGTGGCAGGTTGTATGTTTGTTTGAGGAGGTATAAAGTCATGGGAGATGCCAGATTTGATCAGTGGTGTAGTCCTTACTATCTTAAAACCCATACACCCCAGCCGAAAACCAATTTCACCCCGCATGCTGATAGCCAACTTGTTTAACTGGTATCATGAACCTAAAAACAGGTGTTGTTAACTACCTTATTGTCCATATCACAAAAATATTCTTTAATTAACTGCATTATGGATAAAAAAAAACATTACTTTTGTTTCAAATAGCAATTACATCATGATTTCATTAATTTTTTAAACATAATGAAAGTACCAATTGGATTTAATGATAATTTATACACATTCATTCATTAATAAAAAAACAAAACAAAAACAAAGATTTCAATATGAGATTTGTGTGACATCTCAGAGAATACATGTGTGGGGAAAACAAAAATACAATTACAAATTAATTTATATGTAAAATGTATGAAGGGCATAGACAACTGTAAAAGAAGGATGACAGAGAAAAGATGCATTGCTGCCATAAGAGAATTACCAGTGATATTTTTAACACACTATTAAATTAATTGTTTTCAGTGTTGGGCAAGCTACTTGGAAAATGTAATGAGCTAAGCTACCAGTTACTCTGCGTTGAATGAAGCTTCACTACACTAAATCTACCGCCCAGAGAAATGTAGCAAGCTAAACTACAGCATAATGGCAAAAGTAGTTGGTGGTAAAAGCTATTTTTTGGAAAGCTTATGCATTTAGCTTTCAGATTAAGTATAAATCTTAAACGTAGTTTAATGGGCGAAACTGAAAAAAAGTTTGTTCAGACTGGAACTTGACACAAACAGAGCTCTGAACACGTGATTTACATTAGTGAACTAAAAAATAATAGTTAGTTTGGCATAGATCAGTGGTCTCAAGCTCAATTCCTAGAGGGCCACAGCTATGCACAGTTTAGCTTTACCCATCTCCAACTCACAGCTGCTTAGTAGTTTCTGGTAATCCTGAAGAGCTTGATTAGCTGATCAGCTGTGAAATGGTAAACTGTGCAGAGCTGTGGATCTCCAGGAATTGAGTATGAGATCACTGGTATAAATATAGGGGTGGTTGTCCTGGTCGTTTTGATTATTCATGAATATCCCCTGCCCCGTACATTACTAAAAGTTATTATAATTAAACAATTTCTAAGTTGAGTCTCTTGCCCCTAAAACTATTCATCTTTAGTGAGCGAACAGTGTAAAATCCCTTGTCCTTCAAACACTTTTGTTTTCGTTTTTTTAATGTGTCGCATGAGATGGCCACTCAAGTCGAGTCAAATCAAAGACAGGGCGTGCGTAAAGGCACACAAATGCGAGTGTTTACTAGCTGTTGCGAGTTTGGATTTTGATGCACTACAGCACACATGACAAACTCAAGGCCCAGGGGCCAAATGCAGCCCCTTGCAATGTTTTATGCGGCCATTCAATGCATTTAGTAGGTGGGTTAGGTACAAAGATAAAACCTGTTCAAATCTAATTAAAATCTGTTGAAATCCAACTAAACCCTGTTCAAATGTGACTTAAACCTCTTCAAATCCATCTACAACCTGTTCACATCCATCTAAAACCTGTTCAAATACAACTAAAACCAGTTTCCATAAAAGGTGAAAATGAATGTTAAAGATAGCTTTTGTAACATTCCATCGAAGATGAAATCTGACCTTCAAAATTGAATAAAAGCTTCCAAAAAATCACTATCTTCGGCCCCTGAAAGGATTCTTATTAACTATTGCGGCCCCTCACCACTTTGAGTTTGACACCAATGCACTACAGGATGCCTAATTTCCTTATTGAAATAGTGAGTAGAAGCCAAAAACGTTAAATAAGTGTGCAGTGTCGTCACACTGCACTGAGCTGGGCTGTGAGAGAAAGAGTGGCAAGGTGCGTCACCAGTATTTGAGTCTTTTTGTTTATTTGCTGTTGCCAGTTTGGTTTGTGATGTAAAGTGAGGCGATGTACTAAGGAACGCCTAATTATCTAAGAGGAATAGCGCACAAAAGCCAAAAACCCTGCTAACTGATTGTGCAGCGGTGTCAGACTATGTCAGGCTACGTTCTGCGGAGGCTGTGTAAGAAAGAGGGGCACGGGCAAGAGTTGTGGAGCAAGTGTGAATCTCTTTCATTGTGGCTTGAGGTGATACTACACTATATGTGACGGCTAAGCCGAAAACCCTCCCTACATAGTATGCAGGCTGCATCGGGCGGAGGCTGTGAGAGAGGGGAAATGGGGATGCCTGGGAAAATGTAGCTTAGGTGCTTAGTTAGGTAGGACGCTACTGCACTACTTAATAAACAAGAGCTTCGCTACCAAAAAAGCTATTTGATTCAGAAAACAGCGGCACTACCACAACGCTACTGAGGAATGTAGTTAAGCTAGTTTTTTAAAAATTCAATAGATATATTAATAAAATCATAATTAAACACAAGGAGAAACAGCCTTTTTAACGTGGCTTTATTTACTATGGTAATTTTAAATGATTGTGGTTTTAGGTTAGTGAGTGTGAGGAGAGGCCAGAAATGTTTGTAGAATTCACCAAGAAATGTTTGTAGAATTTAACAAGGTATCCATCTAAGCCTAGTGATGTATTGTTGGGCATAAATTTAAGTGCTTTGTTTATTTCATCAATGGTGAGTGGTTGATCTGGTCTGCCTGTGAACTATTGAGTTTTGATAGGGAGACATTCCTCAGAAAAATATCAGTTTCTGTAGATGATATGTCATGTTTCAGTGTATAAAGTTTGAAATGTTTCTTTCCTCATTGTCCTGAGAAGGTTTACCTTGGTTTATCTAATTTATAAGCTAGGGTGCTGGTAAGTTGTGGTTTCTAGTATGATGGTAATTGAAGTATGGTCTGAGATAGTGATGTTGTGGATATCAATTATTCCAGGTATGAGTGAGTTTTTGATCAAAGAAATGGTCAATACGTGAATATAATTTGTGGCATGGAGCGTAGTAAGAGAATTCTTTATTGTTTGGGTGTTGTAGTCTCCAAATGTCCATCAATCCACATATAGTCTGTAATCTCACATGTAGTGTTTTATTATGGAGAAGTGGGAAATTTTTTTTTATCTGAACCGATCTGTCAAGTCCTGGATTTAGTATGGCAATGACATCGCCTCCTATGATGATTTTGGATTCAAAAACAATAGAGTGGAAGAAAGCACGAGAGTTGTTGCAAGGACCATAGATGTTTACAATTAGTCACTTTTTTCAAATCTATATTGCCATTTATAATGATATAGCTTCTGATTTCTGATTTTCATCTGGCTGTGACTTTCTGAGGCTCTGTAAGATGGGTTTCTTGTAACAGACAGATATCAAATAGTAATTTGTGTAGGTGATTTAGAACTTAAGTTCTTGGTTTTTGGTTTTAATGTGGAAGTTAAAAAGCAACTAGATGGAAGCATGCGGTCATTACATCATGAAATGACCATTGAAATACAGCAGAATGTCGTAACTACAGTATGTTACCTGTGGCAGGAACATCTTTCCAGCTCCAAAGAGATCTCCCACCACCTTCATGCCATTCATCAGAGGCCCTTCGATGATGTGTAGAGGCCGAGTGTAGCGAGTCCGACATTCCTCCACATCCTCCAAAACATACTTCTCTATTCCCTGTTCCAACAGAGTTCTCTGGTGAACACAGGTGTTCTGTGCATAACCACTTAAATTATCTAAAAATTTTTAAATAGTCCAATGCTGAGTAGTTTCTACATATTGCTGTAATGTGATATATCAACTTATATTACTTTGATGAGCGCATACTCCAGCCTCTCTTCGACAGTTCCTTCCCTCCAGTCTTCTGTCTGAACCATCTTCTTGCCTCCTTTCACATGGTTCTGTCAATATGTCCAATATGTCCAACTTGTAAACAGTGGGTGTAATAATAAAGTTGTGAGAGTTGTGTGTTTAGAGCATGTACCTGTGCATATGCCAGTAGTTTCTCAGTGGCCTCAGGGTCCCGGTTCCAAATTAGATTTTCACACAGCAATAAAAGCTCTTGGTCAATGTCATCATACACAGGTAGGTTTCCAGCATTCACTATGCCCATATCCATCCCATCCTGGGAGGACATATTGGTTAGGGTTCGCTTTTTCAATATATATATTCATAAGCAGTTATATTATAGAGAGGTGTAATGTGTAATGTGTAATGTTCTTGTCTTGTAACACCACTTGAATGACATTCGGATATTGATATTTGAGCTTGACTCAAATATCAATATATCTTTCTGTGAGGAGTCTGCATGTCCTCCCTGCATGTCCTCCCTGTGTTACCTTGGGCAGGCTCCCTGTTAGCTGTAAGACGTCTAAGATGTGTTGAGTTTACCTTGATAGCATGGTAGAGAAATGCGCCATGCATTGCTTCTCTAATGGCCTCCATGCCTCTGAAGGAGAAAGACAAGTTGGACAGCCCTCCACTCACCCTGGCTTTTGGTAATGTCTCCTATGAACATAATAATGTACACTTATATTTACTAATCATGAAAAATAATTTAGATGAGCAGAAAACACATTTACAAATACAAACCAAATTCCAAAAAAGAAAATGCAAATCACAATATCAAAAACAAACAATACTTTACTATAGAACATAAACAACATATCACTTGTTGAAACTTAGACATTTTACTATTTCATGAAAAGTAATAGCTCATTTTAAATGTGTTGAAAAACAATACATATAACCACAAGCGTCGATAGAGGCCCTTGCCTCCCATTGCAACTGTGAGGGGCACATGTTCTCAGGAATGCTGTCTCGCGCTTTAAGCGCAAACTTCACAGCAATGCCACAAGTGTCTCCAAAGCAAGTAGCCATATTATAACCCAAAATTCCAGGCTTGTCACAAGCACACTCAATAACTTATTTTACTTTTGTTGGCACATGTATCTAGATGAACTTGACCAAGTTTGAAATTCTAGGAGGAGATATTAAGAATATAAGGATTAAAACAGCTATTACGTATTACACTATAAGTTAAATTAAAAAGGATTTAAGTTGGTTATGGGGTGTGGTTCCCTTTTGTGTTTGATCCCATGGTGGATATGTGCACCAAACTTCATTTATATATAACAAACTAAATTTTCAACTCCCATTCACTTTGAGACTGAATTTCCTTGGAGGAAATATCTAAAATATAAGTGCTAATGAGACCTAATGTGCCTGAGTGAGACCTGAGTAATGAGACCTGAGTGCTAATGGACCTTCTTGTGTTTGATAGGACGTGGTTCTGTTGAAGTTTGTGCTCATGATCCCATACTAGATGTGTGTACCAAATGTGTACCAAATAAAGTTTTTGGTTTCCTATTCACCTTTTTCATATATTTTGTGTGTTGCCGTGGCAACAAAGTTGTAGATAGGCCATGGTGCCAATTGACTTTTTCTGTTGAAATCACACACACAACAAATTTTATTTCGCTATGAAGGACAAAATTTTTGGGTCCCATTCAAATTTTGTAGGGGGCACTGGACTTCTGTTTTGCCTAAAGGCATTGGCTTCCTATTTACAAGCAGTGTATTGCTACGTCATCAGCCAGCTGACTTGATGGAATGTAAACTCAGACTGTATTCTAACATGCCATGCATCTGGAGCTACCACTCCCTGATATGAACCCTAAAAATGAACTCATCATTAAGCCATTCAAGGCCAAAATGCGTAATCTTCCTCGTGCTATTATTTGGGAATCTCGAACCCAATTCCAGCCTAGATCACTGCCTGCGCATTATTAGCCAATCTGAATCAAAATTGCCTAATGTGCAGTTCCTAACTTTTGACTGTTTTTGTAACTGTATAAGCCTTGGTCTAATGCACTTCACTTGAATTCTAAAAATATATTTATCCAAAAACTTCCCTCTTACTGTTGCTGGTTGTTACAGGCCAGCTCCTGCCCCTGCCTGTACTTTGTCTGCTCTAAGTGAACTCATTGATCCTTACACCACTTCTGAATTTGTTCTGTTGGGTGACTTGAATTGGCACATGCTCAACCCTCCATCTTTTCAGCTGCAAGTGGATGCTTTAAACCTGTCCCTAATTGTGCAGGCCCCTACCAGCTATAACGCAAAGTCAATGGAATCTGTTACATTAAGTGATCTGATTCTCAACAGACCAGATAGGCACACATCTGGAGTTTTTTGTCAAAGCCTTAGCAACCACTGCAATATATCTTGTGTGGCAAGTTACCACCTTTATGACCTGGCATTTATACAGTGGCACAGAAGTGACCTCATCTCTGATGTTGAGGACGCCTGGGCATAATTCAAAAGCTCGTTCAAACATGCTCCTCTCAGAAAAATCAGAGTGACAAATCGCCTCAGCTTACTCCTGAACTACCTCAGTTGATTCACCATTAACACCATTTATGGGGCAGAGCAAACTCAAATAACACATCAGACTGGCAGTCTTTCAGAGCAAAAAGAAAGAAATGTACCTAATCTATTAGACAAGCAAAATCTACCTACTTTAAACAACAGGTCCTTACCAATGGTACCCCAAACACTTCTGGAATAAAATTATAATCATGGAAAACAAAAATACACCTTCTCATCCGGCCACTGTAATAAAATGTGATGGCTTAGCTGTCACAGTAAAAGGCAAAATGGTAGACTATTTCAACAGGCATCTCGTCAAATTCGGCCTTGCCTATGAGGCATCCCTTACCAGTTAAAAGGGCAACTCGCACTCTTCAATGTGCCCCAAGATACCCCAGAAGAAGCAGCACATGTCATTGCAGCCCCCATCTCGTGTCTGATCGATCTCTCTGTACAAACTTGTGTGTTCTCCCAGGAATGGCATTCTGCAGCAGTCACCACTCTTTTTAAAGGAATTGATCACTCAGATTTAAACTGCTACAGACCTATCTCCATTTTGCCTTGCCTTTCCAAGATTTTGAGAAAGCAGGTAATACACCACCTAGAGTCATACAATGTCCTTAACCCAGCACAGTCTGGTTTTAGGTCGGGACATAGATTTATTTCTGCTACAAGCAAGGAGCTAAACAACATAATACGTCCCATTTAAAACAAAAAATATTGTGTTGCTGCTACGCATTTGACTCTGTTGACCGTCACACTTCGCTTGATAGGATAAGAAACAAAGGACTTTCAGAGAGCTGTCTGGAGTGTTTCAAAAACTATTGCTTGGGTTGGATAGAATCAGTGAAAGTTGATGGTCATCTCTCAGACCCTTTGCCATTCTCAAAGGGTGTACCCCAAGGATCCATACTTGGCCCGACATTGTTCAATATTTATGTCAAAAACATTGCTCATGCTGCAGGTGAATCCCATATTCACCTTTACGTTGATGATATATAGCCAATCAATCTCCCAACACCACCTTGTCATCCTTGCAATCCAGTCTTCATAGCTTTCAGTGTGCCTTTCCCGACTTCCATCTAACACTAAACACAAATAAAACAAAATACATAGTTGCCACAATTTGATTGTCCCGTAAAAATCACCACCTGCCATGGTTCTGATATTGATATTGATTCTGTCAACTCACATAAGTACCTTGGTATCTGGCTTGACAATTCCCTCTCATTTGAAACACATATCAACACTCTGCTCACCATAGTCAAATCCAGAATTGGTTGTCTTTATCATACTATATCATTACTAACACACAATACAAAACTACTTCTGGTTAAACCGTCTTTCCTCCCAATATTTGTTCATGACAACATCGTCTAAAGGTCTGCCACAAAGTCCTTCCTACATCAACTGGACATTTTATACCATGCTGTGATCTGTTTTGTGACCAGGGCTGCATTTAGCACATACCACTGTGACCTGTATTCCATGATCAATTGGCCTTCTCTTCACTTGTGCAAACAGACTCACTAGGTTCTGTTCATTTATAAAACACTTATTGGTAAAACTGCCTCACATGTGTGCTCCTTATATTCTCAACACTAACTGCAATCTGCGCTCAGATAGCTTTATTAACCTACTATCTGAGTCCCCCATCCCCCAAAGTACGTACTAGTACTAGCTCATTTATTTCATCTTCCTCATTTAAACATTCAATACAAAGCATAATCCGAAATCCCTGCACTTGCTTTTAACTAATTTCACTATTTTAGGGTGACTGTATTTAATGTACACATTATACTTTAGTCATTGTATTTGTACAGATTTGTACAGATCGCATTCTGCACTTATTGTATTGTATGAAAGTGTATTTCTTGCTATTCACAAATCTCCTTTCTAACTCTTATCTAATTGTTTTTGTGCTTCCTCTTAACAGAATAAATTTAAAAAAATGTCCTATATATCTAGCTACAGGAGGTCAGAAGCCAGTGTGCTCTTTGTGCCGTTGCCAAGCCAGAATAAATAGAGAGAGTTGTGACAGGAGGGGCATCCAATGTAAAACCTTCAGCTGGTAGATATGATGCAGAGGAGGAAAGTTGACAGTTCTGTGTGTCCAGGAGACTAGGTGGAAAGGTAGCAAGGCTAGAAGCATTGGAACAGGGTTTTAACTGTTTTATCATGGTGCAAATATGAAAAGAGTGTCAGAGAGGGTGAGGAGTCTGAAGCTGGAAACTGAAGGTGTGATGTTCAATGTTTTTAGTGGTTATGCTCCTCAAGTAGGTTGTGAGCAAGAGGAGAAAGACAGATTCTGGAGTGAGCTATTCGAAGATATGCAGTGTGTTCCCAGAGGAGAAATTGTGGTGATTTGTGCAGACTTTAATGGACATGTTGGTGAAGCGAATAGCGATGATAAAGACGTCATGAACAGGAAAGGAACACAGAAAGACAGAGATTGGTAGACTTTGCAAAAAGTATGGAGATGGCTGTGGTGAACACGTACATTCAGAAAAGGCAGGAACATAGGGGGACATATAAGAGTGGAGGGAGGAGCACACAGGTAGAGTACATCTTACGTAGACGGTGTAATTTGAAAGAAATTAGTGATTGCAAAGTAGTGGTAGGAGAGTGTCTAGCTTGAGAGCACAGAATGATGATATGTAAGATGACTCTGTTGGTGAGGAAGATGAAGAGGGCAAAGGCAAAGCAAAAGACAAAGTGGTGGAAGTTGAAAAAGAAAGAGTGCGGTGTGCTTTTTAGGGAGGTACAGCCAAGGTGATCAGGTAGGAAGGTGCTAGGTGTGTCATTGGGAAGGAGGGAAGGAGACTTGGTAGTGGAATGAGGAAGTTCAGGAAAGTATCCAGAGGAAGAGTTTAGCTAGGAAGAAGTGGGACAGTGAGAGGACCAAGGAAAGTAGACAGGAATCTAGGGAGATGCAGCACAAGGTTAAGATAGAGGTGGAAAATGCAGAATATGAGAACATGTATGCAAGGTTAGATAGGAAGGTGAGATAGATTTGTACATTTTAGTAAGGCAGAGGGATAGAGACGGGAAGAATATGCAGCAGGTTAGAATGATTAAAGTGTCAGATGGAAATGTGCTGATGTGTGATGAATACAAACCCTCTTCTCATTGAGGCACATCTCCACAGCGCAAAACCTAACCAAAACATTAAGGAACTTTCTCATGCTCGGACTGACACAAGAGCAGAGAAAAGAAGCATGATGTTTTGTTTTTTGTTTTAAAGTGCTTGTTTATATTTGATGAGCAAAATTATTTTAAATGTGAAGAAAAATCTGAACTTTCTCTGATGAAAACATGGTCAGTTTTAGTCTGTTAAATATACTGCGCCAATAACTACCGTATTTTCCGGACTATAAGCCGCTACTTTTTTCCCACGCTTTGAACCATGCGGCTTATACAGAGATGCGGCTTTTCTATGAATTTTTCTTCAGCCCTCAGGGGGGCGCTCTAGCAGGAAGTGCAAAAATGAGACAAACGAGGCAGCGGTAGTCAGTACAAACAAGAAAGCGCCAGTTTTTATTCTTAGCACATGCAACCCAAGACGCACAACAGCAAAATACGGTAATATTTTTACACCCTCACCCCCTCATAATGGAAAACAAATGAAGTGACAGTGGTTTGGTGTTCAGTAGTTTCAATGCTCAGGAGGAAGATGAATAGTGACTTGTGGTTTCAGTGCACGGGTGAATGAAGCGACTTTAATAGTTGCGCAGTTGCGCTTTAACAGTGCGCAGGAAGAAAAAGTGACAGTGGTTTGGTGTTCAGTGGTTTCAGTACGCAGGAGGAAGAAAAATAAAGCAACTTGGTTTTAGTGCACAGGAGGAAGATGAATAAAACCATCAATGACTTTTCTGTTTTGTTTGATCAGCACTTTTACTGCCGTGTTACAGCAATCAGTTCAGGTATATGAATAAACACTTATGGTACAAAATCTTTCTATGTAAATATCTTATTTCTCAGCCTGGATATCGGCGGCTTATAATCCGGTGTGGCTTATATGTGACAAAATACATATTTCTTTTAAATTTTAGTGGGTGCGGCTTATATTTAGGTGCGCTCTATAGTCCGGAAAATACGGTACTCCAACCTAAAAGCTCTCATTCAAACGTTACTTATGCTTCTTTGAAGTTTTATATATTTGTTTCATTATAGATGGAGTGAATAGTAAAGTTTGTACAAATGAGATTACCTTGATGAGCTTGGTGGCTCTGATGAAGTTGACAGCATAGTCGTTGTGTTCTTCCATGCCAGTGCCGATAGTGAGGATGTTGGGGTCAAAGATGATGTCATTGGGGTCAAATCCTACTTTGCTGACTAATAGCTCGTAGGCTCGAGCGCAGATCTCCACTTTGCGGTCAGTGTCTGTGGCCTAGGGAGAACACAGCCGTTAAACCTCATCGGCCAATAAAATGTAAAAGTCCCAAAAGTCCCTCAAAATCTGTAGGGGGTGCTGGAGGGCCAATTCAAAAGGTGGCCATTATTTTTGCAAAGCATTGTGGTCAGGACCTCATTGTGCACAACCATGTCATAGGGTTCGACTCAATCCAACCATGTTTGAGAGAGATACGAGATGTTGGTGAAGCATAAAACAAACACAATATTTGCGGTGAAACCATGGCAAAACTGTAGACTTGCACAAAAAATTGGATGCCCCACTTCTGTAGATAATGCTGCGCAAATTAGAGCTCATTCCATCAAACGCCCTTGGATGAGTTTGTTTATGTATGAGGAGTACGAA
Organism: Rhyacichthys aspro; assembly: GCA_036850595.1. Lineage (NCBI taxonomy): Eukaryota > Metazoa > Chordata > Actinopteri > Gobiiformes > Rhyacichthyidae > Rhyacichthys > Rhyacichthys aspro. Next base: position 18,941,503 of record CM072166.1, on the reverse strand, counting down.
ATCTGACTGCGAGTCTTCAGTCCAAGATGGCCAGCCTTCTGTTTGTAAATGGGCAAAGACATAAGATTTTTCGTTTACCTCAATCTGAGGAATGTGTGTACCAATTTTGTGTCATATGTCGCTTCCCAGTGCTAGTGCCATTTCTGTTTCCTAAAATCTTTGATGTGGCCCTTCAAGAAACTGATCAAGCAGTTCAAATTTCAGTACAAGTGTGCAAGGTATCTCAGTTCTGTTTGTGAGCCAACAACCAAAAAAAAAAGCAAAAACTTCAACAACTTTTGATGAGACACTCTAGATCTGATTGACCAAGTTGTTTGATCAAACCTCCAGAGACAAGTCAGTTTAAGTACGAAGAGTGCGTCACATGAAGAACTCTTAACAGATCCATTTATATGTTTCCGACAGCAATCAAAATTGGCACATGTGGTGACCAATGTGCTTGTGCAGGCCATTGTGAATGATAAGGGATATGTTCACTTACTGCGCTTCACACATTAATATTAGTGCGCTTGCCATACTTTTACAGTTTGCAGAGCTGACAGCTGTCAGTTATAGTGTCATTTGTGACTATGCACTGTGTGAGGGTAAGGAGGCGGGGCTCAGTGAGCAGCAAGAGGCAGATAAAGGAGAGAAGCAGCAAACATGAATTAATACGATAAAATGTCAGTAACAAATGAGATTTTGAATGTAGCCAAGTACATTACATGGGCTCAAATTAGACTTAATTACAAAGTAGTACAAAAGTACAGTGTTAAAAATGTGCTAAAAATACAAATTATCCAAAGAATCTACTTCATTACAGTATTGTGAGAATTTGTAATTTGTTACTTTCACCTCTGAAAGTGATTACAGTGTCCTGTGAATTAAGTTCAGAGGCTGTACTGTATATTCAACAGAAATAGGGGAAATTTAGTGTTGCGTGTGTTATACCTGTCCCTCCTCATCGAAGGCCATAACCACCACAGCAGCTCCGTAGCGCTTCACAGTGGCAGCTTTTTGCAGAAAGTCTTGCTCCCCTTCTTTCAGACTGATGCTGTTAACAATGCACTTGCCCTGACAGCATTTCAAGCCTGCCTCAATCACAGAGAAGTTGGACGAGTCGATGCAAAGAGGAACCTGTTTGGAAAAGGTCCTTTATATGCATTTACTCTTTACATTTTTTACATTTATTCTGTTACAACCAACAGTTACAGCAGATCAGCAGATAAAAGAGAAATAGGCATGACTGACTAACTAACTAACTAACTAACTATATTTACCTACCTATATATATATTTTTTAGCCTTTATATATCTTACCCGAGCAATATCTGGCTCTGAAGCAATAAAGTTGCAGAATCGGGCCATTGCTGCTGGGCCCTCCAGCATGCCTTCATCCATATTTATATCTAAGACCTGAGCTCCCATCTCCACCTGTGCTTTGGCAATGCTTAAAGCCTCCTGGATAACATAGAGAGAAGTCTGTATAAATTCATGCAGACAAGAGGATATTTCTAATGAAAAAGTAGACTCTCACCTCATAGTTCCCTGCCATGATCAGCTTGGCAAACTTGCGTGATCCAGCCACATTGCAGCGTTCACCAATGTTCACAAAGTTTGTATATGGACCAATTCTAAAGGGCTCCAAACCTGCAAATACAACATATGTGATTAGAATTATACTAGATTATATTAGAAGTGTCGACTTTCTAAAATAAGCCTATAAGGTTAAACTTTACAGTGACAAATGCCTGTGCCACATGCAATCATGCTCTGATTAATCAAGGTTAAAGTTGGGAAGGAAAGTGGTGTGGTAAAGAAAAACACAAACTAATACATGCCTGTGCAATGCCGATTAATGTAATAACTGCCAACAAATTTAATAGCTGTTGCTTACAACAAACGTAATACAAAATGTTCCACAACATAACTATTATTATTACAGGAATTACCACTTACCACAAATGTAACAACAAAATGATAAATTAATATAAAAATGACCCTTAAGATATATTTTCGGTCTTTTAACTAACGTTTACTTGTACTCATACCTGCACAGACAAAAACTTACACAAATTCACATCAAATGTATGTGTTTTTTAAACGGACACAGCAGATTTTAAATCTGCAGACAAAATTCCCTTGTTTGTTCCCTGGTTTCAAAGTGTAGCATTTAAACACAGGGCTACTATGAGTTATATGAATTAATAACTAAAACAAGACTAAATCAGGACTAAATCCAGGGATCATCTGAAACTAAAACAGGACTAAACCAAGACTGAAACCAGAAATACTTTCATAACAGGTCGCAAACCGGACTAAATCTGGGGATAACCTGAGACTAAAACAGATTATCTGTACAGTTGTGTTTAAAATAATAGCAGTGTATTTAGAAAAGTGATTAAAGCCGAAAATCCTTGTAAAAGCTTCTATTTTCATACACGCAAAAGCATTGGGAACACTGCACAGTCTATTCCAAATCAAAACATGATCAAAAAGATTTCCAATCAAATTTGTAATTCCTTTACAAAAAGTGAAGGAAAGGGAATAATGGGCTTAAAGGGGACATTGAATGTTCCTTTTTCAATTAATAACATAGTCCCTTGTGCTCCCAGTGAAGTCTATGTTACATGTTTCATGGTTTAGGTTGTACAGGGTTCTGGAGAACCCTCTCTGAATCTCTCCTCAGAAACGTTCCGTGTTGGCCGCTCGCCCTTTAACTTAACAGAGCTCAGTTCACGTCCCACCCCCATTTTCGCTCTTGGTTGCAATTTTCTGTAGTCTTTACCGAGTTGCATTCGTACAAAACAACAAGTTGTTTTTTAGTGATTTTAAACATTCTTGACAAAATTGAAAGTGCCTCATAGATTAAACTGTGGATTATACATTTCAACCAGAGTCTGACCATGAGCACTAAGAGTCTCAGGAAGAGACTGGAGAAGAGACAGAGGCAGCCAGGGAGAGAACGAGCTATGGTAAGTTATTGATGGGCAAACTAACTCTGTTGAAAACACTCTTAACGCATTTAAAAGCGTATTTAACAGACGCCGTTTCCTCCAACAGAGGTGAGTGATGCATAAGTCCGTGTACATTGCGGCCAGTGTATTTTGTATTGATATTGTGATATGTAGCTTCTGTTCAAAACAAAAACAAACTCTGGCTGTGAAGAACATCGCAGCATCAGGGCAGCTGCTGGCTGCTCCCAGCTGCCACGACACCGCGATGCTTGACCCAGGGCTGGGGTGCAGCAGTGACTGCTATTCCTGGAGCTAAGAGGAGCAGTAGATAAACTGTAGAGCAGGAGTTCCGTGCATCAAAATATGTGTATTTACACCTCCATGTATTTACACCTCCATTTCAGATGTTTGAGAATCCTCTGCACCTGTCCAGAGCTCTCCAGCTATGGGCACAGTGGGTATTAACCTGTCCTGAACTAATCCTCCCTTTAAACATGGACCCCGCAGTGCTCCTTACGCCCCATCCCACTCCAGCCCTCGGAGCTCCATTCTGTCATCCATTATTTTTCCTTTTTAGTTTATTCACTGGGGGGGTGGCGATTAACCTGTCATCTTAAAATTCTATTCAGTAGCCTTACAAATGTGTTAGGGTCTATAATGATTTGGCTGAAGTGAATTCTTAAGTGGGAAAAGGATATGAATGTAAGCCTATAGCACTATAGCAAGCGCTCTTGAACAAGGCATCATGCTGTTTATGTGTGGCTTGCCCCGGTTTTCTTCTCCTCATAGCTTGTATATAACACTTTATCGGTGTGTATTGGGGTGGGAAAAATAATATATTTTTTAGATGCATTGCGTTAAAAACACACTGAATCGATACAAGGACTTTAATCGATTTTTTTATGTCCATTGAATGAACACACGTCTTTTCAATGCATTCGCTATATCCACATTGAGGCAGATTAGTTGATTTGTTTCAAAATGGCGGAGGCTAAACACATACAAGTGGCACCAACTTCATTAAAAGCTATGGTATGGAGGCATTTTGGGTTTTATGACACTGGATCTGAAGGCAAACACATATTGGAAGAGCTACACTGTGTGCAAACTATGTGAATGTAGGTTAAAATAGTTCAGCAATACAACTAATATGCGAAACCACATTTCACGTTTCCATTAGCAAGTGGAGGAGGTAACACAGCCTTTATTGTTGCTCCCCAAAAGACTATTACAAAGGCATTATCCACGCTTCCACCCATTCCACCCAGTGTGTGTGTATAATTTATATATATATATATATATATATATATATTTATTTATTAAGTGCAAGTTAAAAGTGCAAACCAGCAAATAGCCTACTCTTTAGAAAGTAAGGACACAGTTCAAGACTTATAGCTGTTAGCAGCAAAAGAGGTGCAACCTGTTACCTGAGAGCTGCAGGTATTCCTCATGGATTTCAGCAGAAGGGGCCCTTGGCTGGCAATGCATGACTGCTTCACTGATGGCTCTGCATGAATGAGAATCCATTAAATTGGCTTTACAATTTTTAGTTACGTATTTTTTCCTGACACTAACCTTATGTGTCCTGGGGTAGTTCCACAGCAGCCTCCCACAATGTTCACCAGTCTGTCCATAGCAAACTCCTACAGATATAACTCCATTTTGTGATAATAAAGCATGGACTTATAAATAGAAACTGATCAGAACAGTGCAACCCAAGATCCTGAAATCTCTGTATTTTGGCTTCTTTTATTTAGCATTGGCTTGGAAAATCAAAAATAGCCACCTATAGGTGTTCACTTTCTGATTCACATTTAAAAAAAGATATGTTTGATTTATTTCTTACATCATGACACTAAACATAAAAGTGCAGTCAAAAACCTTATCAGTCTCCCTTAAAAGAACAACAGACACACCTGTCTCCGCCATCTACTCAACCTACTTTTTCTCCAAATCCACCCACCTTCCACTATAAACATACAACCAAATTATAGGGAATAAATAACAATGATTAGAAGTTAGAAATCTCACTACGTGGATAAAATCAAAACCTTAAATTGATACATTTGCTTTGTTTAATTTATGGTTATTATTAACATTAAATTATGGCTCTAACACTTAGTTGTGTTCTACAAAGCAAAAAAAATATTTTTCAAAGTAGCAAGTAAAAAAACATATTCAAACACAGCAAGTGCTGGCACAGCAACCACACAGGCATTTCACAGCAATCATAAAAAGCACATCACTACCTTTAGACTGGATGCAGTGACATTAGGGGTTTCATCGTAGCCTCCAAATGTGTTGGGTAGACCTAACACAAACATAAGAGTAACACATACAGTCTCTGAAAAATGAAAGAATTTAAGCAAAGGATCTTTTGAGTTGCGTTTTCACAGAAATTACCCCCATTTTTGTGAAAACGCAACTCAAAAGATCCTTTGCTTACATTCTTTCATGAGGTGAAAAGCTACAAGGAAGGATCTGGGATGTACCATAATAATAATAATAATGATAAGAAGAAATATAGCTGCAAGTGGCAATGACTGCCCCTCGCCGTCGCTATTCGGTGCTGGTGACAAGGTTGAACCGTGATGCTATCTCAGTTGGGGTTCGTTAAGAAACCGGCCAAATGTTGGGAGAAAACACGATGTATGAAATGGCTATCCATGTATTTCAGTGCTGTTGCTGAGTTTCAAGTGTATTGCCATGAAGCTGAAAGGCTCAATTGTTAGGTTCAAAATAAAGTTGAAGCACTGAATGTTTGATTTTTCGGTGGCGCCCTCTTTGCACCCTGGTCCCAAACCCACAAGTTGTTATTTTTCCAGGGGGTGCTGTTGCACCCTTCATCAGACTTTTTAGTGTTAGACTTTTCTCCAGTGTTTTTGGCCCTTTCTAAATTATTCATTATACATTACATTGTATTTTGCACATGTTGCATGTCTGCACCAAATATCACTGAATATCAGTGAATGTTAGTATTAGCCATGTTGTTGTTGACACTAATTTGCAAAGACCTGCACATTTTTGGTTCCAATGGCTCTTCTTTGCATTACTATACTCTCTCTGTAGTCGGACAACACTTTTTTTTTAAAGAAATGTTTGTGTCCAAAGCCTGGTTTACAGCATTTTTTTTCGTATTATACAGAAATTATATTATATGTCGATCAGGAAACACTCAGGAAAGTTTTCGTTTGTCTCTGGAAACAGTTGGCTCAGGATAGGCCCATAAGCTCCAAAAGTTATGGGACATACCTTTCTGTTTAATGAATATGGATAAATCCAGGACAAATTTCAATTCAACTGTAGTATAGGCTACCTGCATATTACGTAGGCTCCACTTTCCCACTGGGTTAGGGGTGTTGGGAGTTAATATGAAATGGGTTTCATTTAAAATCTACCCCTATTCTTAGACGACTATGTTTATTCTCTCTTAATATCTTCTCATGCGGGACACAGCGTGGAGCTAATGGGACACACACTGTAGGGTGAGACCTAAGCATTACTATAACGTAGGCTATAGGCTATTTACATTTGCCTAAATCATGGAACTTTGAGCCTAGAATAACAACTGTGTTGTTTCATTGATTCGGAGTAGGCTAGTTGGAGTTTAAGTTGTGTGGTCTTGAAATAAGATGGACGTAGGAGGAAACGCTCAATTTGCAGATGCACCTGCGACAGGCATCTCTCTGAGGCAAAGTGTGCATGAAAAGACTCCCGTTGGTAATACTGTTGTTATCGTACGCATATTTTCTTTGTATAGCCTACATCAAGGGCATGGTTAGAATATGAAATACACTATTAGCCTAAAGAAAGGTTAGGCTGATTTAGTTTTTCATTTCATGTTACAATGCCATTAATTTAATTACTAAGGAGTACTGTTAAAACTATCTAATATTAGTTGTAAAATTTAGGAGAAACATGGAGTAGGAGGCAGATTAAATAGAACACTGGCAGACCTAATCAAAGCTGCACTTGTTCCTCTATATGTGTTCCTTAATGATCACAGAGCTGCATGTCACGTTTTTTGAACTGGCCTATCATCACACATTGTTTATGGCGTGACACATGTGTATATAAATGCTCTGCTCACAGAATTTCTTTGAAAGTTGTGGGTTTTTCTTCTTGTGCTTCTTTCTTCCTTTGTGACTCAGCGAAAGCCTTTGTGGAATTAGCCGAGTGGCTTTTTTTCTCAGGCTTCTACTATGAGACCGGTCATCAACCATTACTCCTTGTAGCACTCATGACTGATGGGTGTTTGATGTGTAGGATCACTGTTAAAGAACCCACAATGTTATAAATGCTATATTAAAACTGTAAAACAGCAGAATGCTTTTTTGAGCTAGTTAATACATTTAAATGTCATATGTATCAATTGGTAACACTGTAATTGTCGGGAGAGGTAGCTAGCGGTTTGTGGTTTAAAGCGCCTGATACTGTGCAGAGGCTTTTTGTGGACTGTTATTGTAAAACTGCTGTTAAGAAATCTGTGAGGATGGCTATATTCTACATGGTTTTAGCTGTATAGACCAATTTAGGTTTATTTTTATTATCTGATTTTACTCTTTTTTAATGACTGAATGAAGCAGTAGGGGGTAGTTTGAGCCAATCAGCAGCCTTTGTCAGCGAGCAAGTCGTACTCTGTGAAGGAGCAGTGTTCTGTGTGTGTGTGTGTGTGTGTGTGTGCTTAGAGGAGCAGGAGGCCATATTCAATTCTGTGTGAGTCAGCAATTCATGTGATTTTCGTTTATTTTTAATGTTACATTCACCCGTAGCCCATGCTAAAGTTAATGTGCAAACTGTAAAAATGTTTTAGCATATTTCTTTCTCTCTGAAGTGGCAGTTTGTAACTCCTGACACTGCACTTGATTGCTAGTTTTCCGCCTTTTTGGTTGAAACATCACAAAACCAGAGGATTGGAGAGGAGCTGGTAATACCCTTCAGCGAGGTATATTTGCATACGCGCTTACTGTGAGTGTGCACCATGGGGACAAAAGGGGCGGGTCATCGAACCACTCTGGAGAACTGGGATACAAGTTCTCCAGAGTGGTTCACATTTGAACCCATCAGCGAGAACGCACAACTGAGGGACACAGGGCAGTGTGAGTGTGTGTGTGTGTGTGTGTGTGTGTATGTGCTGCATTGACAATAAAAAGGGCTGGACATAGCAAGCCTGCTTCCGGGTTTGAAGCACATACAGAAGTGGGGTAGGCGCCATCAAGCCTGGCTCCCATTGACTTCCATTCAAAAATTGGCGCAAATTACAAAGTCGCTATTTTAGTCTGGCTTAGGCCAGTCATTTTAGTCATCATTCTAACTATGCGGTCTTTGTTTTAATACACTATAATTATAACCCACAATCAATATGATATTTTCCCCATAACTCAAGCTATTACAATTAATAACTAAACAATCAGCTGTCTCTATTCTGCCATGTCACTTCAGGAGGGTGTGGCTGACAGGTTTGATTGACACCTCTCGTCTTGTTTACAGATGCCACTGGATATTTATGGACAAAAAAGATTTGTGGAAGCCTGCTATTTTAAATCAGCCAGTTAAGCTTATTGCTATGGCCAAGTTTGTAATTAGTTAGCCTATGTTATCCAAAGCTTTTTAGGCAATATATTTTTTTGTCAAGTTTGTATTTTTTTGTAGAACGGTTGAAATTGTGTAGCTGGAAGTATGCAAACCATGTTATGTTATTGATGTGATGTAAGAGTGAAAATTTAATATACTGTCGAAGATGACACCCAGACTCTTAACCCGAAGAGAGGGATGAACAATGGAATTTTCTGTTCATGGAAAATTTATTGGATTTGCTCAGGTTGGAAGGGGTACCAAATGATGAGGATTTCTGTTTTGGAGCTGCTGAGTTAAAGAAGATTTCTAGAGAACCATATATTAATTTCCTGTTAACAGTCAGTGAGGGAGGTAGTTGGGAGTAGTTATATGAGTTTGGAGTAGAGGTAGAGCTGGGTGTCTTCCACGTAGCAGTAAAAATGAATATTGTATTTACAGAATATGTAGCCAAGTGAAAGAATGTAGGTAATGAAAAGGAGGGCCCCCAGGACAGAGCCCTGGAGCCCACCAGTGGAGACTGGGAAAAGGTGTGATTTGTGGAATTTGAACTGAATAAACAAGAGAGTGGCCAGAAACATATGAACACAACCAGACGAGGGTTGTGTGGATAATTCCAAGGGATGATAATGCTGAGAAAGGGTGGTGTGAGAGACAGTGTCAAAGGCTGCAGTCAGATCAAGGAGAATGACAATTGTGAGTAAACTGGAGATGGATGACTGTTACTGAAATGGGTGTGGAGCTGAGGGGCAACAGTATTTTAGGTTTTTAGGTTTGAAATGGGATGGCGCATATTGAAATCATATGGGTCTGTATGTTGTTTTTTTTTAGAATAGGAATAACAGTTGCATCTGAAAATGTAAATAATTTTTGTAGGCACAAGTGTCTAGATGCGGGTGACAGAGGTTGAACATTTTTGCTCATGATCCCATGCTGAATGTGTGTACCAAACTTCATTTGCATACAACAAACTAAATGATCACCTCCTTCACTTTGTTCACAAATTAGAGGTGTTACCATGGCAAGACATTTGTAGATAGGAGGTAGTCGTCATTAGCATTGTTGCTCGTCATCATGTAAGGGATGTGTGTACCAATTTCATGTCTACGACAAACTAAATCTTATGGCTCCTTTCAAAATTTGTAGTTATAGGGCCATTTTTGAAAAAGCACTTTTATTGGCATATCAGGGGGTCGCATGTTCTACACTAAATGGTTGACTTCCTGTTGGGTTTGGGGCCTGAATGTACTTTTTCATTAATCTTGACATGGACTTTGGGCCTGCCATGTATTATTTGCGTAAAATAATAATAAATGGTGGTTTTGTCACAGCCACCCACCCCCCAAAAATGATAGTTTTTGTTGGGAGTTGTGTCTAGATCAGCTTAACCAAGTTTGACATTTTTCAGGTTAAAAATGTAAAATGTAGAATTTAATTGCCCCGGAGGCAAGTGGGCGCATAGTCCTCCGTACTATTAATTCTATACATGTCCGGTGATAAGCGTTATCAAGCGCTTACTGACCCCTAGCCATAGCTTAGGCCTGTCCAGAGAGCTCTGTTTAGCCTATGGTCACAATGAGCAATTTTAGAAAAAGATATTGATTTGCTGCATTTCGCTGTCTGGATGTTTTTTTCTCTCTCAATTCAAGAGGCTGAAGCAGAATAAACCTAAGACTACACTACATGTTTATCTGGTTCTTGTAGTTTATAAATTCTAACTAAATAAATACATTTATAGATTAAAAAATATAACTAAATTAAATTACTTCACATTAATTCAGAAAGCATTTGAGATGACATTTAAGGGGAATTTAATCAAGGTTCTAATAAAAATGTTCTTGAAAGTAATGTTTAAATACAGTTTACTGTATGTCTACAATGGACTATTGCTAAATTTCTTTTTTTTTTGTCTGGTTGGATGGTTTTTCACTACACTTTACACTAGACTTTAAAACTAATATCCTTTTTTGTCTTTTTTGGACAAGTAGATAAAATACAGTATGTCTGCTACTTGCCCAGTGGGCAAGTGCTTAAACTTGCTTAATGTTGAGCCCTGGGAGAAGATGGACATATGATGAACGCTGCAAATCTCATGCTTGACTGTAAAACCAATTTCCTTTGGCTACAAGAAACTAATTTTCGCTTCCCATTCACATTTTCATACAGAGAGAGTGTTTTTTGTTCATCATCACATAGGAGATGTTCTCACTAGATTTAATGTCTTTGCAATTTTTGGACAGCAATTAAAAATTTTAGGGGAGGCTGCAAGAACATTTAAAAAGATGGCCCCTTAATTGACATACTGGTTGTAAATGCGCACAAGTGCTCCATTGGGTCGAACCCAATCTGACAATGTTTGTGAAAAGTTACAGGAGATGTTAGGATTAGAGTAAAGGGCTCATTATGGCCACACACACAAACTAATTGATAACTTTTGTTGGTACATGTGTCTACATGATTTTGCCGATGTTAGGATATATCAGATGGACATATTTTTTCATATTTTTTGAACAAGGGGTGCATTTTTTTTGGAGGTTGCATGTTCCACCCAAAAGGCTATGACAAATGACATTTTTCACCTTCTATTCACGTTTCTCACAAATCTGGGACTTTGCCTTGGCAACATGATAGGTGTTTTATACCAAATCAGAATCAGAATCGTTTATTAATAGCCACACAACAAGTTGGTGGATTTTGCTATCAATAAAGCATGACATAGGCTCAGATCATCTGTGTCAACACATATGACAACAACAATAAGAACAGTTACAGACAGACAATTCAGACAATAAATACAAATACATACAGAGACACAACAAAAGCGGTATCTTTAGTTCATGATTTGGTTTAGTGTTCTAATGGCAGCAGGGATGAAACTGTTTATGAACCTTCGTGATTTGGCGTGCAGGGATCTGTAGCGCCTCCCAGAGGGCAACAGTTGAAAGAGATGATAAGCAGGGTGAGAGGGGTTAGATGTGATTTTTATTGCTCACTGTGATGCACATCTGTGGTATAATGTTTTAATGGATGGAAGGGGGTGGCCTGTTATTTTGGATGATTTGTCAATTATTCGCTGTCGTTTTTTGTGAGAATGAGAGTCCAAGTTACCAAACCAGACTATTATTGATGAAGTGAGTCATGTCTCTAGAACAAACTTAAATTTTGGGTCAGATAATACATTTTTATTGGGGGCTTGAGGCAGTGCAGGAGGCCATATATCAAAAGGTGTGCCTCTAAAAAAAAGTCCTAAATTTTGGTCAAAGTTTGGTGAGCTTTGGAGCATATTCAGAGGGTCAAATTAGCATGCAAAGTGCAGACAAAAAAAAGTTAAAAAGAAAGAAGAATCTGAGTGATTATAATAAGGCTATGGCTTGGGCCTAAAGCACTTTACAATTGAGTCCATTATTCATTCACTCCACAGTGACGCACTGTGATGGTAAGCTACTTCTATAGCCACAGCTCCCTTGGGACCACCACCAAACATACTCACACCTTCATACACCAGTGGCACAGAGACTGGAGGCAAGGTGAGTTAAGTGTCATGCCAAGAACACAATGACGTTATGTGCTGGTTTATTTCTACATTGACTTTCCTAAATATTTCAAAAAGGGCTTAAGACATTTTGACTTAAGAAAAAAATCATAAGCAATTTATTCTTGTATTACAATATTAGAGACAAGTTGCCAAATCTTAACTACATGGTATGTGAAAAATGCACCACTGGAGTGTTATTTATTGGCTGTGCTAAATGTTTTATAATATAAGCAGTTGTTTAAAGTGAGAGGTTTACCTGCGTTAGGGTAACAGAGGACAAATGCTGAGGTGCTTTTTCCAATGGCCTCAATAAAAGGCCTCATCTCAGTGGCACCTAAGGCACAGTTCAGACCGATACTGCAGAGACACAGTCAATATGAGAGGGCTCTGGTCACTGTGGAGTAATGGAGTTAGAGGTGTAACAGAGTCACTCACCAAAGCGGTTTAGCATGCGATACACTGACCACAAAGGCCTCGCTCGTCTGCCCTGACAGAGTTCGTCCACTGCGGTCAACAATAGTCCCTGATATCTGAACCACAAATAAATCATTAAGACTTAGTTCACACCTTTTTCCTCTATTTTTATCATTATCCCTCCACATTAGTAACTCTCTTCATTTAACCTACAAATATAGGTGTCCTCTGATTTTTCTTTTCAAACAGCAGCTCAATGGCAAATAAAGCAGCCTGCAAAAATAAAGGCAAAGTTAGTCAACATTCATTACACAGATACAGAGCTAAAAGGCATCTCTCGATATACTTCCCTTAGGAAAAGGAAGCCATTACATTTGTTTAAGCATCATATCAAGCGGTAATTTTAGCTTAAAATATACAAGTACAAACTTTAACAGTTTGATGATAATGTATCATGAACATTAATATTACCTTAGCATTAGCAGTGTCAAAGACAGTTTCCACCAAAAGGATGTCTACTCCTCCATCTAACAGTCCACAGACCTGCTCTGAATAGGCTTCTACCAGCTCATCGAATGCTGCCCAGTACACACAGACATTTGATACATTACACAGGAAATGTACAAGCTGCAGATTATAGTTTAGTAATTAGTAAAGAGAAAACCTTTGAACCACCGAAAGAAGAGATTTACATCACATAGCACTGTAAGATCAACTGTTTTATTAAGTGATTTTACCGAACATTATAGCACTGTGGGTAATTCTTACTGATGTTCCTGAAGTCAGGCTTTTCCACAGATGGGGAAACAGACAAGGTTTTATTAGTGGGACCCACTGCCCCTGCCACAAAGCGTTTATGACCTGAGATTTACACACATCACATTTCATGTTAGACATTGGGACATATATACATCAACTACACCAATGGTAAAATCTGTCTGTTACCAGTTTGTTTAAAGACGTCTTCTGCAGCTTTCTTTGCCAGTTCTGCGGACGTCCTGTTCAGTCTATAAGCCTGCACACAAAATCAACAAACTAAATACATCTTCTTGGTAAAATAGACATTAGAATAAAACGGATACAGTGCAGGTTGACGAGATGAGTGCAGGCTGTACCCTGTGTAGAGCCTGACTGTGTGCTGCTGCTCTACTGTTTTTTAATATTATCTTTTGGGCTTTTTGGCCTTCATTTATAGTAGATAGTGGCTAGACAGGAAACAGGGTGAGAGAGTTGGGAATGACATTGGGAAAATGACCCAACCAAGACTCAAACCCGGGTCTCTTGTGCGCTAGGTATATGCTCTACCTGAGCCGCAGAATTTATCTTTACAGAGGAAATAAAAAGTGGCGAGGTTCTTTATAGAGGTGTGTTTATTGTGACCTAATTTCAGAGGCAGTGCTGTAAGTGGGGTTTACTTGCACCTGAGTATTCAGTGTTTTCCCCAACGCTTTAAAGGGCAGGCAGCTGCCTTGGCAAAACTTGCTCCCCGCTCCAAATGAATACTTACCTTATTGATAAAAACGGGGCAAGGGATTGTGTAAATTAACTTTGGGGACAAACTCCCTTAGGAATTTTTGCTCAGGACCCAAGGCTGGATGTGTCTGCCAAATGTCAATTATGTGCATTAAATGCATTAAATGTGCATTTCCCATCTTATTTATTTAAAGCTCACAACTGGGGTCATTGCCATGGTAACACTGTTGCAAGTAGGGGTCGGTCCTCATAGACATTTTTTGTTTTCCTCAATGTGCGGAATGTGTTTAGCAAATTTCGTGACTCTATGCCAAAATGAGAGACCATCCAGGTCCCACTGGTGTAATGTAATTTCACTTTTTCATGCTGCGCTATTGAGCCCCTTTTCATGAGTTTGAATGGCACTGCCAAAATAAATTATTTTTCAATAGTCTGGAATTTTGAGTGAAGATTGGTGCATTTTTGGTTACTCTTCTGGGGTTCAAATTAGCGTTGAATTCTTGCCTCCGATTCATTTGTAGCACAGATTTCAGGCATTGGCATGGCGACACGGTTGCAGGTAGAGGTGGATCATCATAGTTTTTTTGTTCAGGGGGCCATAAGTGCTGTATGTACCAAATTTCATTTGCCTACAACAAATTCAATTTCAAAGTCCTATTTCAAAATGTAAATATTATATTGGCATATCAGTTTGTCCAGGGTGTCAATATGCACAACCACTGCAGAGAGGTTTCTGCATCATCGATTCTTTTAACCTTACACAGCGGGTGACTACTTCCACACATGAAAAAGGTCACACGCTGGACCTTGTTTTATCACATGGTCTTAATGTAAGCTTTGAAGAAATTTGTAGCGCACCTATATCAGACCATATGCCTGTTCTGTTCGGTTTAAGCCTGCCCCACTCTGAAGCTAAACCGTGCGCCCAGACGCGCTGCCGGCGGCTTTTAAACTCTTTAACTGCAGCGCAGTTTTCTAGTGCTTTTAAATCCTCTGTGCCTGCTATTCTGGGGGCTCTTGTCTAACTACTTGTTAAACTCTACCTGCAATATAATTCTGGACTCAATCGCCCCATTCACTATGAGGCATCCTAAGCCTGCTTCAGAGCCCTGGCTAAATGACACTACGCGTGACATTAGATGCGAATGTAGACGAGCGGAGAGAAAGTGGAAAAAGAACAAACTATATGTCTCCCTGGGAATTCTTACTGTTTATATAAATATCAGAGAGCACTCAAGCTGGCAAACACTCAATATATGTCAAACCTTGTATCAAATAATAGTCACAGGCCTCAGGTTCTTTTTAATGTCTTAAATCACATCATTAATGCTGTTTATTCTTCCTTTATTGTTCTGTCAGATACATTGTGGGACAGTTTTTTAAGTTTCTTTGTTTGTAAAATATCTGCTATTAGGGATTCAACCTTCCTCCTCGGCTATGGAACAGTCTACCTCTTAACGTTCGAGCAGCACAGTCCCTCGGTGTTTTTAAATCCCCACTAAAAACTAATTTGTTTGCACTGGCTTTTAACACAAATTGAGCTGGCCTCTGACTTCCATATTCATTCTTATTACCTGTATTAATTTTGATCAATTTTATTGTAATTGTTTTTACTTGTTTTTATGTCTTTTTCGATTTGTTCTACCTTCTAATTTTAGTGCACTTTACTGAGCCTGTAAGGCAGCAATGGTTGTTTTAAATGTGCCATATAAATAAAATTGACATTGATACTTCATTGGGTCAAACTCAATTCAATGATGTTTGAGAGATATAGGGGATGTTGGAGAATTATAAAAAAAAACACAGCAGCAGCACCATAGGACAACCCTAACTTACAAAAAAAAAATAAATAAATTTTTTAATCAAATTTCATGTCTCTACGCCAAAACAAAATTCCATCCAGGTCCAATTTGGTAATGTATTTTCCATTTTCCAGGGTGGGCTATTGGGTTTGTATAGGGCTTGCAAAATAAATTATTTTCAGCGATCCTAAATTTTGGACTTTTTGAGCACGTTCAGGGGGCAGAACTAACGTGCAAGGAAAAATGTATATATACAGACCTGCCAACCTTGGGAATATTTTTTGAGTACCACATCGGTGTTGCACCCATTCGCTTTGCAAATGGACAGCTTCCCGATCTTAACCATAACAACAAGTTACACAAACATACAAATCGACTATGAAATATCCACAACACAATTATACATTTTTCAGTAGCCCTCAGCAGCAACAACTGCATTCAAGTGTTTGCGATAACTGGCAATGAGTCTTTCACATGGTTGTGAAGGAATTTGGGCATACTCTTTTTTGCAGAATTGTTTGATTTCTGCCACATTGGAGGGTCTTCAAGCATGAACCACATTTTTAAGGTCATCCCACAGCATCTCGAATGGATTCAAGTCTGAACTTTGACTCCAAAACATTGTTGTCCTACTGCAGAAGATAAGTTCACTTCATCTTGAGGTCATGACCTGTGGACGGTATTTCGGATCCAGATTTGAGAATCCAATCCTGCCTTCGATCCGGATTAAATGCTGCTGTTGAGTTTTTCAAAACGTTAGTGGGAAATCTAAATCAGTTTGAGCCTAAAAATCAGGATTATCCTGATCCCACCTAAGAGGTGGATTTGAGGGGGATTACATGTATTTAAATCTGAATTTTTCATCAAACAAAGTCATCAAACATACCTATCAACACCAATAAATAATTAATATTTAAAAATAACGTACATTTTAATTCACAGTGAAATAATTATATTTATAGTGTATTCGAGTTAGGCAAATAAGAAAAAAAATACTTTTCTAACCACTTTGTCCTGACTAAACTATGTTTTACAGCTGAGAGAAAAAAACAACAGTCCAAGCAATGTATTTATGATTTATTGTTAAAAAAAAAGTTTAGTTAAAATGTAACTTATGTAACAATACACCTCATTATTCAGACAATACAGACTTTTTTGTTCAAGCAGTGGCACTCTATGAAATTACTGAGATCTCTAAATAAAAAGGTCAATAAATTATGCCTCTATAAATAAATGGACTCTTATTGAGTAGCTGTTTCAGCAGAAGGTAATCTAGTTTGTGGTAGTGGTAACTGTTTTCATCATATAGGCTTGGCTACTTAAGGTACATGTTCAATAATGTCTTTGGCAAAATTAGAACATAGTTTTACTCAAACTTTGTACGAAGGCAAAAATCGTTTTAGGCGTATTAAAACTAACTTCTTATACCTTTTTTAAAAATACTTAACTGAATTGTATTGTACACTCTTTATGATGTGTGTGTGAAGGTAGATGCTTTGTGACTTGGGGGCTTTATTTTCTTGGAACAGCACAGGTCTGAGAGTAATGAACCGTTGGGTCTGCTGCTGAATCCACAAACGTCTAGAGTGGTCATCCTCCACAGTTCTGTGGACATAAAACATGAGCTGTTAAAACTGGGAAACAAATCAGACCAACTGTAAAAAATACTAGAGTTTAGTCATTAAATCAGGTGGTAAATATTTTAAAAATCAACACACGACACATTGCAAATTAATACATTTAAAAGTTTGACTACAGACCGCGACAAACACCAACGCTAGCTTGTTGCTAACTTGTTAGCTCATTAACACTGAAATCAATGGAGTAGTGTTAGCTCGGGTTAACGCAACCACGGCTTCATCTTACTTCGCCGTGCTCTTTTTTTGACTTTTTGCTGATTTAAGTAGTTTGTTAACTCAATATAATAATTTCCCTTCATCTAGTCTTAGAAGACATCATCACTGATCAAGGTTATACTTACATTTAGAGACGAAAGTTGTGCCAGTTCTTTCTTGTTTCAGTATAATGTTCGCTCCACTTCCTGTCTGTGATCCAGGGGGCGGGGCGGATTTGGACATCCCAATCTGTGGGTATCAGGATCACTCTGATCCAATCCGGTTCTGAAATACCGGGATAGATCAGGTTGATCTGTGGCAGAGGATAGGGAGATTTGGTTTTCCGGATCATTCTTTGAAATACCGGCCCCTGATGACCGGACATTCTCCTTCAGGATTTTTGGTTAGAGAGGAGAATTCATGGTTCCATCAGTCACAGCAACTCATCCAGGTCCTAAAGCAGCAAAGCAGCCCCAGACCACTACCACCACAATATTTGACTGTTGGTATGATGTTAATTTTCTGAAATGCTGTGTTACTTACGACAGATGTAACTGGACACTCATTTTCCAAAACGTTAAACTTTTGAACTTGGGGATCATCAAGATTTTGGCAAAGGTGAGACAAGCCTTTTGTTCACTTTGGTTAGTACTGCCTTTTGCCTTGGAATTTATGGAGCCATCAATGCCATTTTTGCCCAGTCTTTTTCATACAGTTGAGTCATAAACACTGACCTTAACGGACGCAATTGAGGCCTGCAGTTCTTTAGACGTTGTTGTATGTTCTTTTGTGACCTCTTAGAAGAGTCGTTGCTGTGCTCTTGGGGTAATTTTGGTAGGCTGGCCAATCCTGGGAAATTCACCACTGTTCCATATTTTCTCCATTTGTGGATAATAGCGCTTACCGTCGTTCCCGCCAGTCCCAAAGCTTTAGAAATGGCTTTGTAACCCTTTCCAAGCTGAAATATTTTGTTTCTCATCTGTTCCTGAATTTCTTTGGATCGCGGCATAATGTCTTGCTTTTTTAGATCTTCTTACAACTTCACGTTGTCAGACAGGTTCTATTTAAGAGATTTCTTGATTCAACAGGTCTGGCAGTAATCAGGCCTGGGTGTGGCTGATGAAATTGAACTCAGCTTTCCAACAAATTGTGATTAATCACAGTTAATTCTTTATAATTCTTCAATAATTGATTTAACAAATTACTATTTCATATCGGGCCATGTAGGTTTATATATCTTTTTTCCCTTAAGAAATAAAATCATCACTTGTGTGTCCTTGAGTAATCTTTCTCTAATATTAAAATTTCTGATCTGAAACAGTTAAGTGTACAAAAAAAAAAAAAAGAATTCTTTTCACAGCACCATAAGTCAGGGCAAACAAAACTCAACACACAAATCTGACATGGCAGGACTTAGGCAATGGTTTTGTCTGTATTTCCTTTGTGTGTAAGACTTAAGACTTTTGACTTTGGTGCATTTACAGATTACAGATCATTTTCCACATGCCCAAATCTTAACACACACACACACACACACGGTAATGCTAACACTAAGGGTGCTCCAATCACCAATCACTGAAATCATTATCATTCGATACAGTTCACACCATGTATCACGGGTTACCGTATTTTCCGGACTATAGAGCGCACCTAAATATAAGCCGCACCCACTAAAATTTAAAAGAAATATATATTTTGTCACATATAAGCCGCACCGGACTATAAGCCGCCGATACCCAGGCTGAGAAATAAGATATTTACATAGAAAGATTTTGTACCATAAGTGTTTATTCATAGACCTGAACTGATTGTTTCCGAACAGTGCCTGTAACACGGCAGTAAAAGTGCTGATCAAACAAAACAGAAAAGTCATTGATGGTTTTATTCATCTTCCTCCTGTGCACTAAAACCAAATTGCTTTATTTTTCTTCCTCCTGCGTACTGAAACCACTGAACACCAAACCACTGTCACTTTTTCTTCCTGCGCACTGTTAAAGCGCAACTGCGCAACTATTAAAGTCGCTTCATTCACCCGTGCACTGAAACCACAAGTCACTATTCATCTTCCTCCTGAGCATTGAAACTACTGAACACCAAACCACTGTCACTTCATTTGTTTTCCATTATGAGGGGGTGAGGGTGTAAAAATATTACCGTATTTTGCTGTTGTGCGTCTTGGGTTGCATGTGCTAAGAATAAAAACTGGCGCTTTCTTGTTTGCACTGAATACCGCTGCCTGTCTCGTTTTTGCACTTCCTGCTAGAGCGCCCCCCTGAGGGCTGAAGAAAAATTCATAGAAAAGCCGCATCTCTGTATAAGCCGCATGGTTCAAAGCGTGGGAAAAAAGTAGCGGCTTATAGTCCGGAAAATACGGTATATTTAAGTATGTACCTTTATATATTCATTCTTAAAAACACAGAAGCCTATTTAAATATGAATTATTAGGGAGTGGTAAAATTAAAGGGTATTCAACTGACCGTTTTTTTTTCTTTCTTTTATTTATTTACTACAATATATTTTACTCACAATAATCACATGCAACAAAATGCCTAACAAAAAACAACAAATAATTTGTGCCCTATTATGGCTACATCCAACTATCGTAAGTCACCCCTTAGTTTAACTTCATTGACCTTTAACTTAACAAATAACAGGAACACACTGGAGTGCTAGATAAACCAGAAAAGAAAACTGAATATGCCATATGGTTGCTGTCATTGCAGAATTTGAGACAGCCAGAGCTTGGTGAGAGGCGACAGAGCTGCAGAGCTGCTCCGCTCAGTCTTAGCTTATATAGTATGTTATATGTTTTTGGTTGCTTTCCTTAGCGGGGGATTTCCTTATGACAAATGTTGCAAACAGCGAGATGCTGAGACACGTAAAAAAAAAAAAAGCCAGACCTGAAAAGCCATTTGTGTATTAAACAAGTGAAAGTCTTGTGTGTGTTGTGGCATTTGATCGGCCTTGCTGATCTGCCAGTGCACACAAAGATCTTTACACAAGTCTTGACACACACAAATCTTTATATGAGTTCAGAAATACTTTTGCTACAATGACAGCCTCAGTAAAATGCAAACAAGCCAAAACAGTTTTGAGATAAATGGAACTGGTAATTAATGGAGTTGATCTGGACATAAATAATAAGAACTCATTACTTTGCATCATGATAAGCACTGAGTGATAAACCAATGACCTTGACCAAGGTCTAAATGTTAACATGGTTAAAACTGTTTAGTGTCTGTTTAGTCTGGAGTTCTGTGTTGTATTAAAGTGGTTAAATGTAATGACTTTTCTGGTACTTTATGTGTAAAAAATAGAGCTGTGAAACAATGAAATGGTTAAAAATGTATTAATATGAATCATTATAATACACCTACCAACCCAATCCCAATCCCAGCATGCTTTACATGCCAAATACTACTAAGACTGACAAAATTTCTGGTGGAAACAGTGGTATAGAACACCTGTAATAATAAGGAAAAGAAAGTAAATGCTTCGTCCAGGGTTTTAGGTCTGTCACCCATGCAGAGAGGTGAAAAGAGTTAGACAAGTGCCCAGATGACAGCTTGACAGGACATAAAGTAGTCAAATAAAACATACCAGGTGTTCAAGTCCATAGTCTGCCTGCGCAATGGAAGTGCTGCTGAATGTGTTGGTCTCAATGATGTCAGCCCCAGCCTGGAGATACTCCTAACACAAAAACAGATTAGATATTATATTAGCAAAAGAACACTCACCAGGGTGTGGCCCTTCAGAGTCCCCACACACCACACTGATCCTTGCAAACCGCATGGTGATGGGTCACATGACCCGTTACGGAGGTGGGGAATATCATCATCATCATTACATTTTATTGTAATGAGTAGGCTTGTCCAAATGAAAAGAAAATGACGACGAACTCTTTTCCTTTGTATACAATTCATACAATATCAACTAAGGAGAGTGTAAATTATTTTTAGGCCCGAGCCGGCGATGGCTGGGAGGGCCTATTGTTTTTGCTAGGGTTATTTTATTTTATTTTGTTTTTTGTCTTGCACTATCACTGCTAATTTGACCCCCTGAACGTGCTCAAAAACTCACCAAACTTTGCCCAAAATTCATCATGAAAAATCCTTCTTGTCCTAGGGTTCAAGGCTCCAAATTTGGTCAGAATCACCTAGACACGTGAGCCGACAAAAATGATCATTTATTTTTTTGATAGATTTTTTTGTAAATTTTGTAAACTTTCACATACATTGTTGGATTTGGTTGGACCCAATGAAGTGTTTGTGCACATTAATGACCTGAACACAATGATATGCAAATGACAGGCTATCTTCCAAAGTGGCTCTCCAGCACCCTCTACAAATTTATAATTGGGGCCAAAAATTTAGTTTGGTCTAGAGAAATGAAATTTGGTACACACATCCCTTATGTCATGCCGAACAGAAATGCCAATCACAATGATCCCCTAACTACAACCGTGTTGCCATGGAAACCCTCGAAATACGTAAATTGAACGCTAAATTGAGAACCTAAACGTAACTGAAACCACACCAAACTTCACCCAAAATTCAAGACCATTGAGTAATAAATTTTTTGGTACTGCCATACAAATTCATAAAAAGGGTACTCAACAGCGCACCCTGGAAAAGTGGAACCCTGGAAAAGTGGAAATACATTACGGCAATGAGAAGTGAAAGCACTTTTTTTTTTGCTGTAAAGTCACGAAGTTTGGTACACACATTCCTTACATGGAGCCAAACAAAAAATATTATTATGGCTTTGCCCCCTGACTAACAGGAAGTCCACCATTTTGGGTGGAAAAAGCGACGCCCAAAATCAAACCCCTCATTCAAAATCTTTTTTTTCCTAGTGTTTTCTTCCAAAAGGCTCCAAATTTGGTCAGAATCACCTGGACACGTGAGCCAACAAAAATTATCCTTTTTTTTTTTTTTTTCATATCTTAATGGGTGTGGCCGTATCGATCCACTAACGAGGAGGCCACTTTGGGAAAAAGAAAATCTCCTGTAACTTTCACATACATTGTTGGATTTGGTTGGACCCAATGAAGCGTTTGTGCACATTAATGACCTGAACACAATGATATGCAAATGACAGGGCTATCTTCAAAACTGGCTCTCCAGCACTAAACAGTACAAAATAAAGTCTTGCACAGGACAATTATCCTTGCGGTTTTAAGGTGAGGTGAAATGAAGTCCTGTTGAGGACATTTACTCCCACGGTTGCAAGGGTAGGCGACCTGCAGTCTTCCCGAGGAAACGTGACCCCCCGCGGTCGCAAGGGATGTGAGGGCCTTTTACGCCGCTTGTGTCTTTAATTTTTATTCTATTTATGATGTAGTAGTAGTCTTGTAATATAGAGTTCAGCATTGATCAAACCAAAGGGAAGAGAAATCATCCTCAGGAGGAAGATACTATATGTAATTAACATAGGCCTATTTCTCTCTAATAATGTTCACAAATCTGTCTAAATCTGTGTTAGTGAGCACTTGTCCTTTGCCGAGATAATCCATCCAAATCACAGGCGTGGCATCAAGATGCTGATTAAATAGTATGATTATTGGATATTGGCAGGAACTCGAACACGCTGTCGTATACACCGATCCAGAGCATCCCAAACATGCTCAATGGGTGACATGTCCGGTAAATTTTCTGGCTGTGCAAGAATTGGGATGTTTTCAGCAAAATTACTGTGCTGGGGCAAAGCCAGGGGGCAATCCTGAGCTTCCTCTGTGCATTAGGAGCATTGCTAGTTCAGTCCCAAACTCATTGGTGCTGCTCTATCATCCTCATCCCTCATCTCACCCTGGGCCTGGACCAAGTGCGACACCTGTCTGCACTGTGCATAAATTATCCGCTAAGCACAGAGCTATGAGTAGTTTCGCTAACATAACAATGCACCAGGTGAAAAACTGCTTGTTTTAGGTGCTGAAGGTGATCATGCAGTGTCCATGTGATTGAGGCCAATTAAGACGCATGTATGAACTGGGAAACACAAATTACTACAGCTTTACTTGATGTGAGTAAAGGAAAAATCCCTGTGTGGTTTGTTCTGTCTTTAGTTCACTGATACCAAATTAAAATGTCTGTCAGTTTGTATAAAATACTCCACTTTTTCCTCACATGTTGATCCAGAAGATATCCAAACATGTACAGTAGCTATAGCAGGGTTTAGTTGTTGTACACTGCGAGGCCACCAGACCAACCTAGAGTTGACGGGAGCCCCAGACATAACCTGTGAGGTTTCAATACAATGTGGACTCTCAGCTGTGACCGGTTGGTGGTTCACATCACTACTCTGGAGAGAAGGAAAGTCGAGAGACGAGTCCTAATTTGGAAGAGCCTGGGCAACGGGAGCACCAGCTGAAGGGACTGGCGAGTCAACAGCAAGAGCCAAGAAGTGGTTAAAGAGGCTCAGACGAGGGACACTGAATGCCCCGACCAAGCTCTTCCCAAGCATACTGGGTACAGCTTTATCTTCCAACAACTGCTGGTTAAGAGATGAGCAAGAAGAGGGCTTAAGACAAGCATGTGGGCACCAAACAAATGTGTCTTGGAGGACAGCAGTTCCAAAGCCATTGGTTTTAAGGCTCAGAGGGAAAAATTGTGTTTTAAACATTATTTTTTGGGCTTTTATGGCCTTTATTGATAGTTAAAAGTAGCTTTTTTAGAAAAGTGCTTTGGGATTACATCCATATAATGATTTAAAAAAAACGTTTTATAATTTTAAAGCTCATGTGTGCATCGTCACCAAGACCGCTTTTTATTATCTAAAAATTATCTCTTGAATCAGGCCATTTCTTTCTCTAGGCAACACTTAGATACTCATGCACACCTTTATAACCAACAGGCTCAACTAACTGTAATGCTCTCTTCTCTGATCTTCCGAAAATACTGTCCACCAGCTTCAACTTTTTTTTTTCTAGATTATAAAGCACTGCATAGACTTGCTCCAGTCTATCTGAGAAACATGTTCTAAATTTATGAAACTAGATGGCCCCTCAGATCCTCTGGCACCTCATTGCTGGCTGTTCCACAAACTACAACGAACCCTTTGGCAACTCTGCTGGAGCAACCTTCCAGAGAATCTGAGGAGAGCCCAAAGCATGGATATTTTTTAAACATAAACTTTGATGATTTAGCTTAGCTTTTATGTAGTACTTTATAAGCGGCATTTATTTTTTGTATACATGTGTTTTACTCTATTTTACTGTGTAAATACAGTGAAACAAATCAATTGTTGAGAATGTTTCTGTGTTTAACGATTTCATGTTGTCAAGCACCTTGAGTTGCATTGAGTTGTATGAAAATTGCTATATAAAGTTTGACTGTCTGATTGATCAGTTTTGTAAAGCGGCAGTAAAGCAGTCTCTATGAGACTCCATCTATAATGAAGATTTGTTCAATAAAATAATTCACTTAAATATATACTTATTAGGAAATGGTCAGCTGCGCATAGTGGGTACCAGAAACCAGAGGGTATTTTTGAAGAAAATGTATTGGGAGGTATATTGCTATGAAGGCTGCATATAGGTATAATTTGTAACTAAATGATGCATATAATGATAGCATGATTAATTGAGACATTATTCCAGTTTGATATGTGTTGAATGTCGAAAAAAACACAGCCAGTTTGTGTAAAATAGCTCCGCAACTTTCTCAAGGATTTGTGCAATTAGAAACACGTAAAACATAAAATATAAAAACACTGAAAAAAAGCCCTGAAATTGTTATTTGATATGAAGTGCTTTACAATAAATAAAACAAGCCTAAAAATATATATGCCATCATTAAGAGCAACAAAATTTAACAACAATAATAATAATAATAATAATAATAATACTTTGACGAATGGATAGATTAAACCCATTCTAATTTTACTGATCTTTTCTCTCGGCTGCACTGGTGGAAAGTCCTGTAATTGGTTTAAGGCACAACACCTGTGACACTTAAATCCAGCCTCTTTAAACCTGTGCCACCTCTAGTCCTGCCTCTTGATACCTAAGTCTCCACTCTCATAATAGAAAAAAAGTGATTGTGTCACACCCCTCAGTGAGCTTCCTTCTCTGTCTCCGCCTGCTTTAAGATCGGGACAATAGGTCCAGAATGTTTCCTGGCATTAGACAGAGAGAGACAACAGAATGTGCCAGAGGTTACACTTTTATTTTGCCAGCCAGTTTGGCCACCAAAGGTCTTCTGAAGAATTCAGACCACAGATCACAAACAATAAAAAAATGTAAAGACTGATAGCTAAAACAATAATACAAAATATTGGACTGTGCATAGCTGAGTAAAAGCTGTCAGATACTTATTAGCCTCTATTAGCCTTCACTTCCACTGTACTGCTAGGCTTCCTTTGGCCCAAGTCATAAGTCACATGTTGATACACCGGTCATCGGTACAGCTTATTAGTCTTGATAGATATTATACGATTCTCAGACTTTCAGCTCAGTCCTAAACTCCAGCTGCGCTTCCACCAGAGGGTGTAATGGCACACGGCTGAGCGACCCTGTCCGCCTCCTCCACGCCAAGAGGAGGTTTACCAGCAAACCGCTTAAAATAGCTTGAGCCACACCATGGGCAGACGCAAACCAAGTGATTTTACAACCCTGTGAGCGCCTTACTATTTTTAGAGTAATAACTAACTGAAGCTCCCCTACCTGAGAGCTGATAGTACTGTTAGAGAATTTTGGATCTATTGTAAGATTGTGATGCCCTGAGACTTGGGCTCTGTCAAACAGATTCACACTTGGACACCTGAAGGATAACATGTTTCCAACCTCGAGCCTTATCAGCTGAATAACAACTGAATAACATCTCTTTTGTTATTGTATTGTTTGCGTATTGACCTATAAGTTTTATAAGCTCAGTCCTTTGAAAGCATAGCCAGAGTTGAATGTTTAGTACTACTCTGTGTTAACTGTTCAACTGTCTCCGGGCCTGTATTTGATGGTAATAAACTTCTCCTGCTTAAGTCATCCAGTCTCCGCAGTTTATCTATGTGTCCAATACTTCGCAGCTCTAAGGCAGTATACCAATTCTCTTACAAGTACCACAGTAACACAACAGGCACACAGTACAGCAACAGACCCTATGTCAATCCTAGACAGTGTCCTTATTTTATAAACAGTAGGTTATACGCTGGCTTAGCCATGTTTCATATTGTCCATATTGGTTCAGAAAAGGTTCAGTTCAGTTAGAACCAAATGCATGTTTATTTTGACGAGCGCTATTTGATTATTTAATATTTTACATACTGTTGATATCTGTGTTTCAAATTGATTATGTTCTGCAATAATACAATTTTCTACATAAAAAAGGATTTTATTTGTGCTTCTTCATTTCCTTTCGGGCTACTAAAATTTGCAGAGTACCTGTCTAAAGGGCTACCAGGTATTTAAAATTTTGCAAGCCGTGTATTGTATGTTGTAGATGCCGTGGGGCTGAGTAGTAAGGTACCTTGTGTCTGTTGTAGATGCCGTGGGGCTGAGTAGTGAGGTACCTTGTGTATGTTGTAGATGCCATGGGACTGGGTAGTAAGGTACCTTGTGTCTGTTGTAGATGCCGTGGGGCTGAGTAGTGAGGTACCTTGTGTATGTTGTAGATGACATGGTGCTGGGTGGTGAGGTACCTTGTGTATGTTGTAGATGCCGTGGGGCTGAGTAGTGAGGTACATTGTGTCTGTTGTAGATGCCGTGGGGCTAAGTAGTGAGGTACATTGTGTCTGTTGTAGATGCCGTGGGGCTGAGTAGTGAGGTACCTTGTGTATGTTGTAGATGACATGGTGCTGGGTGGTGAGGTACCTTGTGTATGTTGTAGCTGCCGTGGGGCTGAGTAGTGAGGTACATTGTGTCTGTTGTAGATGCTGTGGGACTGGGTAGTAAGGTACCTTGTGTCTGTTGTAGATGCCGTGGGGCTGAGTAGTGAGGTACCTTGTGTCTGTTGTAGATGCCGTGGGGCTGAGTAGTGAGGTACATTGTGTCTGTTGTAGATGCCGTGGGGCT
This sequence comes from Rhyacichthys aspro, assembly GCA_036850595.1. Lineage (NCBI taxonomy): Eukaryota > Metazoa > Chordata > Actinopteri > Gobiiformes > Rhyacichthyidae > Rhyacichthys > Rhyacichthys aspro. The sequence goes on along the minus strand of CM072166.1, from coordinate 18,913,929 downwards.
AAGTAGTGAGGTACCTTGTGTATGTTGTAGATGACATGGTGCTGGGTGGTGAGGTACCTTGTGTATGTTGTAGATGACATGGTGCTGGGTGGTGAGGTACCTTGTGTCTGTTGTAGATGCCGTGGGGCTAAGTAGTGAGGTACCTTGTGTATGTTGTAGATGACATGGTGCTGGGTGGTGAGGTACCTTGTGTATGTTGTAGATGACATGGGGCTGAGTGATGCTGAGCAGGTCGTTGTTGCCTTTAAGCGGCAGATGGTGCTCTCTGAACTCGTCTCCTCTAAAGTGTTCTTCTTCAAACTTCTGCTGCTGAATCATAGTCCCCATTCCTCCATCCATGACCATGATCCTCTGCTGCAGCACAGCTCGCAGCTCAGATTCCAATGGACATGAACATGCTGGAAATTTTAAAGTAAGTATTTTAATTAGACTCTGGTTGAAGTACAAGAGCAACATACACACAACAGCACAATGCTATATTGAACAATATGGACTATCCCCTGCATTTCCCTTTTGAAAAGGACAGAATGCCACATGAACTCCTCCTTCCCAACTGCCATAAGACATGTATCAGTCTATGGGAGATGAATTCTGAAGATTTTTTTTGGAAGAGCCATTACAACTGAATTTTCCTATGGGGATTAATCTAGTTGAACTGAATTTAAATTCAAGGTTATAACAATCACTCTGGTCAAACCAGCCATCATTTTGTTTTCCAGTGGTCAAGCCGCAGCTGAATTTAGAGTGCTCTAACATGCCACTCTTTATGATAACATGCGTACAGCTGGTATGAGTACAAGTATATCAATCTGCTATATAGGCTACATCAAGTACCACAAGCAACAATAGGATGAAGTTCTTTTACTGTGTACTTTTGGAGTATCCCCCAATTTCCACTGCATGCGTCTCCACAACTAGCTTTGTTTTTGCAGATTTTATTGCATTTTGTGTATATAAATATATAAATATTACAATAAAGAAAATAATTTTAATATTTTTGTGAAAATCCAGATGCTGTGCTTCCGGTTTGGTACAATCTAATCTGTGCAAATTGATGCAAACTGGCTCAGGTGTCGGAGAAAAATAAAACTCCTTTGTATCTCCAGCGCTCAGATCAGAGAAGCAACAGCGGATGCTGTGGAAATGCTCTGGTTTTACTGGAGACACATGCAGTGGAAATTGGGGGAAAGCCTTGTCCAAAGTAGCAATGTGTGAGTGAAAATAGACTCAATCTGCTGATTTTGATGTGTAAATGGGGCTTTAGTAATACAGTTCATAGTTTATAGTTTATAGTCCTAGTTTTGACAAAATTTGAAAAACCCGTCTAATTCCATAAATATGGTGTAAAACAGGAGTGGTCTTTCTGTGAGGAGTCTGCATGTCCTCCCCGTGTCACCGTGGGTTCTCTCCGGGATCTCCGGCTTTCTCCCACCGTCCAAAGACATGCATGTATAGGTAAATTGGTGACTCTAAAGTGCCCCTAGTGGATGAATGTGAGAGTGAATGGTTGTCTGTCAATGTACGTCTAAGTGTCAGCCCTGCGACGAACTGGCCACTGTCCAGGGTGTACCCCGCCTAAGGCCCAAAGCAGCTGGGATAGGCTCCAGCCACCCGCGACCCCACAAAGTGGCATAAGCGGTAGAAGATGAAATGAAATGGTGTAAAACACATGTAAAACCTCATGAGTGCTGCCCTCTTCAGGTTAAACGCTGCCGACTGTACTTCCTGATCATGATGACATCATGATGTACGTTAACCACACCTTTGTAGCAGGTAACCACGGTACAGCCCTCAGTACAAGCTCACGCCCTCCAGAGGTGGTCTCTGTCAGAACTAGGTCACTGCGGCTGAACTTGGTCACAGAGCAACACACGCATGGATGAAAAAAAAGAAAAAACATGAGCAGTGTTTAGAGAAAGACTCACTAATTTTTAGATCAACAGAGAAACATATTTTGGGTCACGCTGCCAGTGGCTCCCTTCTGTTATTTTGCTCTGTTCAGGTCATAAAAAGTTTAGAAGAACAAGTTCAGTCTACCGTAGCTTATGACGTGTTCAAGGGCTTAACACAGAGCGTCGTTGCAGAGTAATCAACGTGTTGTTCTTAGTTTGTTGATGTCATGTGTTTTTAACTCCTAAAGACGGAGTGTTACGGTTGATTTTTATTCATGTCTCAATGATTACTGAGTAAATCAGCCGGGCATATTAGCATTAAACGCTACAAACAAGGCCACATAAATGCAGCGTTAGTCTGAGTGGAGCGCTGCAGACTCTGTACTTTGGATGTCTCTCTGTAGAACAGTGTTCACTACATTGTTGTTGTTGTCATTATTATTTTATTACAGTTCATCAGTCTATGCTTTGTACAATAAATGAGTCATAATGCCAAAGTTATTCTATCATCACGGCACCCGTTTTCTCTAAAAATGCCATCATGTGTCCCAAAAGGGGGCAGAAATGAGTCACCACATGTTGGTGATCCACCAGTACAGCACAAGAAGCAGAAGCAGCCAATGAGCCACGTTGTATAGGTCACGTGACCCAAACTTTTCCACACATTGTGGGAGATAGGGATGCAACGATACAATTTACTCACGGTTCGTACCTCAATTCTTGGGTCTCGGTTCGATACATGTATTGTGCCAAAGAAGAACAAAAAATTCTACTATTTCCCAAATTGTATTTTTTTATTTTGCTAATAAGCAAAATATACCAAAACATTCAGAGAAAGTGCATAACTCTTAGCCTAACACTGACTATATTGTAGAAAAGCATTTAAATAGAACACTTTTCAATGTAAACATTAACACTTGTAAACAAATACAAAAGTGCCTCAAAGTCTTCACTACTAGTAAACATCAGTGTAATGAAGAAAACAAATTTACAGTGCAAAATATTAAGAACTTACTTATTCCCCATGAAATAAAAGCAACACAAGTATATTCAGCTCAAGTGTAAAGTGCAGTATACCTTAGCTGTCAGTCATTTATTCATGTATCTTTAGATTCTTCTGTAAAAAGATAAGCTTGTCAACATTGCCTGCAGCAAGACGAGAGTGGTTTGCATCAACAATGTCCCCTGCAGTGGAAAAAATTCTCTCACTTGTAACAGAGGTTCCCGGGACACAGAGGTGGCGTTGTGCAAGTTTAGAGACATGGGGACACTTGGACTCATTTGCCTTCCACCACATGAAAGGATCAGAATCAACATGAATGCAGAGTGCAAACCTGTATGCACTGACCTCCTCCTCAACTATCACAGAAAGGGGCCTGACCTGTTCATCAGTTTTAAAAACCTTAAAAACCATGGCTGTCTTCTTCTGAGGAGGGGAAGAAGCTGCATGTTGTTCCTCCTCTGTTGATGGTCCAGTCTCTGCCAGACTCTGCCAGAAAAATTACATTAAATTATTATTTAATGTTTTAAATAACAAAATCTATGACAATGTATATTATATAAAGAACCAAACAATACTATACCTGATCCAGGATTTCTGTGGTGAGATCCTTGTAGATCCTGGCCTGTGAGGCCTCATCAAGGGAAGGCAGGGATTTAAACCTGGGATCCAGGGTTGTGGCTTTTTGGAGGTAGTTTTGAATATCCAGGGCTACATATCTTCTCTTCAGGTCCTGTGCTATGGCTGCTTTGGCTTCTTTTATTGTTGGACTGTCTTCATTTCTTGGGGCCATGGATTTGAGAATCAGTTCCTTCAGAGGGAGGATTAGTGATGTGGTAGGGGTCGTTTCACTGCTAATCAGAGTGGTCACTGTTTTCAGTGGTTTGAGTAGAATAATGAGTTCTTCTGCCAGTCTTTGTTCATCATCAGTCAACATTGCAACATTCTTTTTGACAGACGTGAGATCTTTGTCAAGTAATGCAGAGTAGATAGCAGCTTGTTGTTCTACATATCTTTCTAGCATGTCATGAGTTGTATTCCACCGAGTTGAGACATCATGGATCAATTTGTTAAAGGTGCGCCGATCGATCGGTCACCGATCATGATCGGCCGATCACGGCTATAAATAGTGTGATCAGTGATCGGCAAAATGGCCGATCAGAAAAACCGATCATGCACATGCGCAGAACAAGCGAGATTTGTTTAACGTTTATCCACAGAAACTGGAAAACCTTTACTAAATAAAGGAGGAATATGTATTCACACTTATTTAAGCCCTGCAACGTTGAGAGCTACCTGTGGATTGGCAGAGATTCTTTAATGGTTTATACCTATGTTTGTTTTTGGGAAACCTGGCTGTTACTTGAAAAAAAATAACTAAATTATTAAATAAAAGAACAGTTAAACAGTTTAAACCCCTTATCGATCCTGCCAAAAAACGCCTGATGTGTCAATCAAACGCTCAGAGTGGTTCGAGTTTCAAAACAAGCGCGCGGCACTTGGGAGCAATAAAATAAGAGAATACTCCGATCAAAATGACGAAACTGCACTCTTTGGGGATTTGTGGATGCAATAACATGTGTTAGGTAGATATTTTTACTGTATTTGATTCTCTGAACACTTGCTAACAGAACAGGACCGTGTTTGTTGGATTGTTTTGCATTTTTGAGCCGCAGGAAGACTTCAGAGGTGAGAAGCGCCAGTAAGTTTCGGTTTCGATTTGTTTTGTTTTTTTCGAAAGAAGCTTTAAGTGTTCGTAATGTTGATGTTGTGTCTAGAAAAGGTTTACATCACTAAAAAGATAAGAATCTAAGCTTTCCAATGATGTGCTGCATGTGTACCAAGCTGTTGTCTAAAACCGAGAAATTAATAAGTGACGATGGCCGCTGGAATGGTAACGGGTTAATTCAGTGGTTCATTTTTGTTTATAGCATTCTTAATTTAGCCCTTAAATACACATTTAATGTGATTGGTATCGGCTGTGATCGGTATCGGCCGATCACAATTTCAGTGATCGGTGATCGGCCTCATAAATCCTGATCGGAGCATCTCTACAATTTGTGTTTAGGCAAGCTTAACATTTCTTGTTTCACAGTCAGTGTATGGTGGGCTGTAGTAGCCTGGCCAGCCAGACAGCTTTCTCTTTGTATTACATACAGAGAAAGTTAGTCTGGGATCGCCCAATCTGCCCCCGATTTCTGCTCCGGCTCTTTCTTTCCGACCAATCGTAGCGAGGGAGGCGGGATTTTGTTTCGCGTCATATTGAGCGCGAGAAAACAGTAGCAGGTTTCGGTAGCTTACAACGATCTATATAAGCACTGAACTCGATATTACACCCTGTGTCCTCAGATTTTTCTGACAAAAACAACAGAAGTCATTCACCGTCTTCCGAAGCATCTTCTCTCTCGAGCCACGCTAGTGTACGCTGTGGTTTGTTGACAACTAGAATAAGTTTCGCTTTCCTTACGTCACATCCGTGGTTTTTCTGATTGGTTTACTCAGCGAGCGTTAGTTCTGCCCATGGTCCTGCCTTGAAATCCTGTTTAAATCGAACGATCCCAGACTAACTTTCTCTGTATGTAATACAAAGAGAAAGCTGTCTGGCTGGCCAGGCTAGGGCTGTAGTGCTTTTGTGAGAAAAAAAAGCTACAACTTTTCTTATCTTCCCAAGGAGGCGGGACACTCTGTTGATTGACACTGCCTTCTTAGCTGCGAGGTTTACCACATAAGCGAAACAGCCTATTTGTGGTACCAGTCCAACGGTGTCACGTACTGCATTTACTATATTAGCTGCATTATCTGTTGTAACTGGAATGGTAATATTTGGCCGCTCCAACTTCCACTCAATCACTGCATTTCTCAGTTCTTCTGACAGGTGCACACTTGTATGACTTTCATACAGGGGACGAGTCTGCAGTACAGCGCTCTTAATTTGCCAGTCAGAGCCCGTCATATAATGAACAGTTACAGTGAGGTAACTCTCTGTTGCTCGGGAGGTCCAGCTGTCCGTGGTCAGTGCGAGGTTGTGCGTTTTAGCTAAGTCGTCTACAATGTCTTTGCGCGCTGTTTCATAAAGCGCAGGGATTATATTGTTCGTGAAATATGGACGGGAGGGCACAGTATAACATGGGTCAACCGTTTTCATTAAGTAACAAAACCCCTCATTATCAACCACTGAAAAAGGCTGCAAGGCTTTAGCATTAAACATCCTGACAGCGTTGGATATTTTCTTGTGTTTCTCCGAGGTAACACTATAAGACTTTTGAAAGGCATCTGCGATAGACTTCTGTTTTTTTTGCTGGTGTTACCTGCTCAACTGTCCCACTTTTAGACGGCGACACAGCTGGATGGTGACGCCAGAGATGCGTGCTAATGTTGGATGTGTTTCCCGCTGTGTATGGTATAGAGATAAGGCACTTTCTGTTAACTTTTTTCGCTCCCTAGTCATTATATTCAACAGCAAACCTGAAATGTCTCCACACCGCCGATTTGTATGTAGGTGGCGCGTCCTCAAACATTTGCCTCTCAGCCACAGAGCTCTCGACTCCGCTTGCCATGGCTTTCTCCGTTGTTTTTAGCATTAGCTAGCATCAGTGCCACGAGTTACGCCCAATTTACACTGACTGCTGAACAGATACGGAAGGAATAGGAATAGAAACCGTTGTAGTCAGTGCAAGCATTTACACCAGCTGCGGTGTGTTACGTCTCCTGATCCGGAGCTCCGAAAGGTTTCCGCAAGGAGTCTATTTTTTCCGGACGCCGCATGTGGATTTTCATGAAGTTGAAGAAATTACGAGTGCAGTGACGGGGTCCCGGGGGTTATTTGAGACCATGGACGACGAGAGATTCATCACGGAAGTCCAAAACCACACATATGATATTTCACATACTTTTTATAAGGACAACACCAGAAAAGAGAAGGCATGGAGTGAAATAGCTGGAGCTCTGGGATATACTGGTGAGTTTTTATCAGCACTTCTCTCTTTACATGGATGTTATCACGTGAACTCAACTCTTCAGCGTGAATCCCTGTGGTTTTGTGGTCTCGCGAATGCAGATTTCCGGACACGTACAGCACACACACTGGGAAATGAAATGGGAAAAAAATAAATAAAAAAATACCGTTCATAATGGCGTATTGAACAGTAGAGGGCGTACCGTACGGTTCGCTTTTATATCGAGTATTGTTGCATCCCTAGTGGGAGAGTACATTTCAAAACACGACAGAGGCTAACGTTAAACTGCGATGTTAACGATATAGAGATATATATTTAAGTTGCGCAAAGTGTGGAAGCACTTCAGATAAAACCACATGACTCTGTAAATGTGTTTGACTCAGGACTAACTTGCTTCGTGAGCACTTTACAAATATAAGCATGGTAAAACTGGAGCAGGAGACAGAACAGGACCTCTTCACATTGTCGGCTGAGAAGTGAACAGAATAATCCCCACAGATTTAAGTCTCATGCTTTTGAGTTTATTTTGCTTCTATTAATATCATAAAATTATAACATAATTAACCACCAGCTGAGAAAACTTACACAAATTGTCCTTTTGCACTTCTCAATGTCTAATAAATCCAGCCCTGGAATATTAATCCACAAATTCTGGTATATCCCTGTTATTTAAGCTTAACATTTTTTATGGTATTTCTAAATTTATTAGATGGAAGCTTATGATATGTTGGAATTCATAAACGTAATCAAATATAATTTAATACCAAAATCAAATTTAGATTTAGAGAATGTAGCTGCCAATATCATAGTCCTTGTAGTCCTACATTTGTGTTTCTACATACTACATTACTTCATTATCATCTCAAAATCTTAACTGGAGCAAAAAAAAATTGTAGTATTGCCTTTTAAGTCCACCACGTCGTCATACATTCACTTTCACATCATTATCCGATTATTAATCGAAAAAATAATTGACAGATTAATAGATTATCAAAATAATCTTTAGTTGCTGCCCTAATAATTATAATGATTAATATCAATGTTATACCAAATTCTATCAATATTTGTTTTAATTGCTAGATCTACTGAAATGAAACAAAACCTGGCATAAAGTTTTAAGTCTTACTTTTCAGCTCTAATACACTGTTTCTAAATGCAATTATCTTTTTCTTCTTAGAGCAGTGAAAATACGCTGTCATTTAATCAGGTGTTACAGATTATTTACCAACTGCTTAGACTTAACAGACTTAATTTTTAAAATACACCTTTTATACTGATAAACCTTGCTGACCCCATCTAGTACAATGACAGTAATAATCTGTTCCATTCTGTAACTGCGGACAGTGAGAGCTGTAGGCATTTTCTTACTTATCATTGCTACTTGTAAGGCTTTTGAGCCTAAATGTAACAGAAGATTATAGAAAGTTTTTTGTGTGGTTTGAGTGACTGATGTAATAAACAGAATCTGTGGTTGTTAACAGTTACATGTGTATTATGTGCCAGGTAAATGGTATTGAGTGTAAATTTAGAAAATTCAGCCTGGTGATCAAACCCATGATCTTAGGCATGGTTAGGCAGGAGCACTAACCTAACCTAACTCTGTCGCCATGCACCCCACTTTGAGAAAACAGACCAAACAGAAACAGGTATTACACAATTCTACTGTATGCGGGGAGGGGAGCTACTGTTACTGGTGTCCTTTTTAAAAAAGGTTGGTGACCCCTGCCCTACCCCTTTCATCCAATCTTTCAATAAAGAAATTAAGCCTAAATGTTGTTTACAGTGTCTTATCCTCCTGAAAGAGCCTGCCAGGGAAGACAAGTCCTAGATGACGGGCCAGGCCAAGAGCGGTTCCCAAGCTCTTTATGATTGAGGTAAAAACGATCTTACATGCATCACCCGGATTAAGGCCTGGTTTTGGGACTCACAGGCTCCTTCCCACCCTCACTGAGGTGACGGTGCCTAAGCTAGAGGGAGGTTGAGAGATGCCGACTTGGCCTCATGGAAACCAACTCCTTGAGGTAGACTGCACTCACTACCACTCTGGAGTTGCTGGTGTGGGTTTGCTTATAGTACCCCAGCTCAGCCGCCATGTATTGAGCGTTTGAACAAGAGGGTCACCTCCTGCTGTCTTACAATCACGTAGTCTCCCTGTTGTTTGTGCCTACAGGCTACATTGGTAGTGCAGAGTACCCAGCCTTCTTGGAATCCCTGAGAGGGGTACTGGAAGGTGTTCCAACTGGGGACACACAGAGGGGCATGAATGGAACAGCCTTCCTGATCTATACCCAAGTGGTGTTCTGTTCTTGGACGTTTGTGCTAGTTAGAGCTTGTCTGTAACAAACATTCTGTTCATGCCCAAGGTCCAGCAGTGTCAACAGGACTCAGGAGGTTGATGATTGACTGGTCATTTCATCAGACCTGTGGGCATATGTCTTGGACACTCGGGTGAACAGAGGGGCTGAGCTCGCACAGATTTCGACATAGTGATGAGTTAGAGCCGATGGCAGGTGAAGGAGATGGACAGACTTGGTACGCCAAAATGTACTGTGAGGGTCTGTTAGTACAATTATAAACATTTCATAAGGTGTGCGTGTTCAACTGGCGTCAGGTTAACTGGCGGCATTGGGCAGATGTAACAAAAACAATACGTATGTCAATGCCTGTTCAAAACCTGTTGGCTGTACCATGGATGTATTACAGGAAACTGCTATCACTTATTGCTATCGTTTGCTGTTGATATTTAATCAGATTTTAAGTCCAACTGTGTACTTTTTGGCATAAAGGTAAAGCAGACAAAGCAAGGAATAATATTGCTGCATGAGTTCTTCAGAGAGAGCAGAGCACTGAGGTTGTCTTGTGGCTACCTCCCAAGTTAACTTGTGACACTTAGTTTCGTGTTGAGTTAACACTAAAACGGTGCTTTCGAAGACGAACTGTTTGCATGTTAGAGCTCTTTAGCTTGTTAAGGGTTCGCTGAGTAAATGTTATGAACTTTGTTTAAAACAAGGATCGTACTGACACTTTGAGACCGCATTTTCACCGTAGGTGAATAGTAAGTTCTACGTCTGTAATCGTTTTGCTCTGTGGGCTACAGTTTGTCACTGTGCACTTTTTGATGCTTAGGCAGTAGCCCATTGTCTCTAAACAAAAAAAGTCACATCTATTTCCACATCTATCTTATGACTGCTCTTAGCTGCAGCAGACAAACAAAAGAATACACCCAAGTCTTAAATAAACTGGGGAATCTTAATAAACTGTCAATATTTTAAAGTCATTTTATATATATATATATATATATATATATATATATATATATATATATATATATATATATATATATATATATATATATATATATATATGTGTGTGTGTGTGTGTGATGTAAGCACAGTCGTGTTTACATCATGTTACAATCCACACTCTGCTCTCTCAACGAAGCAGTCTACGTGCATTCTTTCTTATCGGTACCAAAAGGAACATCACTATAGAATGATACGCCGTAAAAAGAATCACATCGATGTAATTTAAGACGAAATAATACGTTAATTTCCTGGTTTGGGAAAGTGAGTCCTAAAAAGCAACGCCCACAAAACCATCTGCATGTCGCCAGGTAACCGGATTCACCAGTTGATCCGGCACACCGGTACTCATGGAGAAATTGTTTTTATTATTCAAAATGTGTTTGTTTACTTTTTCATATGTCCTTTCACCGTACCAGCGGGCCGACTGTTACCGTAATGAGCAGGATAAATGGGCACTTTAAAATGACGTGTGTCTCGTTTGAACACGAAACAAAAGACGACAGCCGCAGTTAACAATACAGCATATCAATTTAAACAAGGTATGTGGGGTACAATATAAAATTTTAATTCAAAACACTGACAAAACAATTGTAGTCGTTTGTGGGCATTGTAAAATCAAATGTTTTGAAATGGGTGTTCCTGTCCGCTATTTGGTGACACGTGTTTAAGACTGCAGACTGCTGACATGTACACGCTGATTGTGAGGTCGTCCCAGGATAACGCTAAGCATGTGCAGTTTTAAACGGGGGAAAAAAACATATCTGCATCCTCATTAGTGTGTTTTTACACCCTATAGTTATTGCTTCTAGACATTTTAACTACCGACATACACGAAACGTTAATGAAGTTAAAATTGTGATCTGCATATTCTTTCACATTATCTTATTCAGATCGCTTACTGAAATACTGACCGCTAAGTATAACCCAATCACACATTGCTGTCATTTCAAGGCCTGCCAAAGGCCTTTCTTGACGAACGACTCTCAGAGCTGAGCTAGCTAACTGACTGCCCGCACGTGAGTTGAACAGAAAAGAGTTTGAAGGATTTTACCTGCGTTTGGAGAGAATTCATGGAAGACATTAGTGGGAGCCATGTTCAGTGTCAGCCTCGAAAACAGCTCCGCAACCCTCTTCAAGAATTGACCGTGAGCGAATCCTGAAGTTAAAACTTCCTTAACTAATTCAGACTCGCACCGGCGTTTATGAAAAGATCTACTTCCGATGGGAGCACTTCACATTAAAAGCCAATAAAAGCTCAAAGTCCGCAGGATAGCGATTAAGTGATTAGTCACATGTTGAGTGACCGCTTTGATTTATTCCATTTTTTAGAATACAAGAAAATGTCCCAAATCCTTGCTAATTACGAAAAATATACTTAAACATTGTGTTACAATTTATTGTGAATTTAATGTGTGATTTATTAATTGGCACTCCATCTGGCTCTCAGTGTGAACTGGTCTCTAAAATAGAATGTTTGCTTGCATGCTATGTATTACCTTTTAATTAATCAGGAACAAAAAACACTTGTGGGAGGGACAAAAACTTGCAAATTGATAGATTTGGTCCATTTGCTTGAGTATTGACTTGTGTGCTCTTCAATAAAAATGAGACCTTACAGGTGAACATTGAATGTTACATGAAATGAACAAATTACTGGTTTATTAAAAGAATTCCAACATCACACATTTTCTTTACAAATGACTTTAAATCAATTCAAAGAAGAATGCTATTTTACATGCACGATTCAGTCTTTTTACAGAGCAAAGGCACTTGAGTGCCAGTCACTTAGTTGTCCTGCACAGTGCCCTTGAGACTAGAGCAGCTCTTCCTCTGATCCATCTGGCCCATGACGCGGTACAGTTTCTTGCGCAGTTCCCTCTGTCTTTTGGCCTTGGCCTCCTCCTGTTTTTCCTTCTGCTGCAGAAACTCCTTGTGCTTGCCGTGTTTCAACATGTGGGCCTTCTTACTCTTATAGTTGTGAACAGTGCCAAGAGCCTGGAGCAGGGCCATCACCTGAAGAAAATCAATACACACGTTAACATCCACCAAGAGGTAACTTCATTAACACTATGAGGTAGAATGAAAGCATTCTCACAGCTGTTTTAGTAACATCTATAGACCCTTATACTGAACTGTAAAGATTTACAGTTTGGCAACAGAAGTAATGGAAACCACAACAGCCTAAGAAGTTTACCACCAAACTTGTTGAGGCAACAACTTAAAGCATCCATGTTGATGAACCTGCTTAAACAATTAAAGATCAACATGGTTACGGTTTCCCCATGCAACATTAGGCTATTCAAAAACGAAGTAAAGAAGTACATCCAATAAATTATGAGACCGAGTTTACTTTAAGAAGAGTAAAGGTTTGTGTAGTAAATGGTATTTCTTCCCATGTCCAGAGTGAGTATCATTCATTATTTGTTCTTCTTAGATTGCCAGTTGTGTAACGCACCACAGGAGTGCAACAACAAGACAAAATCATACAGCAATTATGCCTAAATATATTCAATTAATTCCAAATGTAGAACCCAATACCATGTAAATGGATGTTTTCTCAAAAAATTCTGGGTCAACACAAAAAAGAATAAAAATTTTCTAATGGATGTTGGATGGATGGTTACGTTTTTGCTAAAATAAAGCATCTAGATATATATCAAATGAAATTAAAGACCAATAATATTCTGTCAAACCCACATATCCAGTAACAACAAAATATGGTGCAACTCCTACACCAGTGGCTGTCGGCAATGGTTGGGTACTGCATTTATCATCAAAATACATCACTAGCCTTTTAAGTTTGATTCAGTAGTGCCTGAAAACTCCCACCATATAAACACAAGTTTACAAATCTTGCATAAACTGAAAAACCAACTGCCTACGTATGTACTATTAGAGAGTGTGTAGAGAACATTAGGGAGTGGCTTGATATTCTTCTACGTTATAAACAGTACATGTACAAGTCTTTAAGCTATACCAGATAAAGACCATCTGAGCATTATATTTTCCTAGTGTTTGACTTGGTTATTCTGACTGTCATGCTCACTTAAATGAGTACTGTAGCTTTTGTTATAGTGGTAGGTGTGTATCTTTTAATAATGATATTTGGGATGACAAGACCCAGCCTAGATTTTTTTGCAGTTCCAATATATGTCAATGAACTTGCCTTCTTCTCGTGTGGTTCTCGGATCACGCTCGGCCTCTGGAGGTCCCTGGGTGTCTTTCCTTTGGGTAGTTTCTGCTTTGGTTTGCTCTTGAAGGGCAGGGCTTTTTGGAGCTCCTTTGGGATGTGGAGCGGGTTAAAGCGTCGGGGAACCCGCACCACAGACTGAAAGCAAAGGAAGATTCACAAGTCAGGTTTATCCAGTTAAAGGTGGATCTACAAGCTGCTAAAAAATAGCCCCCCCACACACAGGATTTTATTTAGGCTTCATTTTTGTCAAATAAATGGTATGGTTAAAAAAAAATTTAACCATCAGATGTTACAAGTGTTTAGATCACTTTATATACAGTACAATGAAAATAAAATTCCATTCCAAATTCATTCATTTTCTACCACTATCATATTACAAGTAGCAGGAACTGGAGCTTACCCCAGCTGCTTTGTAAATAATTAATAATTTAGTTTATTAATAATTAAGTAATTTGTCAAATGTCATTTGTATTGTCCAAATAAAAAAAAAAAACAGTTACAGTAATAGTATGCTGCTACCTATGGAAGCTATGTCTTGATCATGTCAGCTGGTTCATACCTTGTACAAAGAGTCGGTGTTGGGTTTGTTGCGGATCCCCAGGTCATGCTTGAGCTGGCCCAGGGTCCTCATACCTGACCAGCTATCTTTTTGGCCCACAGGTAGCAGCAGAGAGGTGACAGGGTTAAAAAGCTGAGGAACAGCCACTGGATACCAGGAGCGCAAGAAGACAATGTCTGCGCAAGAGGATATACAACAGGCACCCACATCACACAAAGCTCTGTACATTTCAGTCCTGCACTTTAGTTTGGCCCAAATTCCCTGTTGCACTTATTCTGGGACCTTTAGTTCCACTTAAGAGTGGAACAGTTGGCACAGTTGTCCAATAAGGGAAAGGTTGGTGGTTTGCACCCCCGCTCCCCCCAGGTCATACTCTCGTCATGTCCTTGAGCAAGATGGGCGCAGTATGGCTGCCACATCTCCGTCAGTCTGCCCCAGGGCAGCTGTGACTAAAAAGGTAGCTTACCACCACCAATGTGTGACAGTGGAGTGAAAGAATTGATGAATTGACTCAATTGTAAAGCACTGTCAGTGCCTTCAAAAGCGCTATATAAAATCAAATCTATAATCATCATCATCAATTCATGTCTTTGGGGGGTGGGAGGGGGAACGATCCCACGACCTTCTAGCAGTGAAGCAGGAGAGCACTCTGCTACCGTGCACATTATTATTATTATTATTATTGTCATCATCATCATTATGAAAACACAACTAATGCAATTCCAGCCAAAGTTAAAACATTTTTTTAAACACATGTTGACCACTAACAGTCTACTTTCTTGACCCTTACTACAAACCTGTTAGATTTAGATGTCCAGCATAGACATTTTTATCTGGCAGTGCATAGTGTTGACCTTACAAAGTGTTTAACTGTGCAGGGCTAAGTATATCTTTATGAAAAGCAGTCCATGTGAAGCATAGTTCTGGTGAGAATGATGCACTCACCACTCATCAGCAGGCGGTCCTCAAACGTAGCTCTGTAGGCCCCTGGGGGTGTGGACAGCGCCTTTTTTATCTGACCTCTGACCCCTGATACTGTTCGTATAGAAGCACCTTCAAACTTGGCTACTTCCAACACACTGTTAAACATACCCTGGCAAAACAATAGCACAAAGTCATATTTCCACTTCATTTTGACTTGACACTTAAATTGACACTGCTTCCTCACCTTAATAAAGCAGGTGTTTTTGAAAATCTTGTAAGGGTAACCTACAAGTTTGAGCTTCTTCACTACGGTTACTGATTTATCCAGGTCTAAAATGACACCTGTTGCTGCAATACGAAAATTAACCTGCAAAACAAGGCATAATTAAAAGTCTTTTTTTTTTAAGGACAGACAGGGCCGGCTTTAGGCATAAGTGAGTTCGAGTCTGAATCGGGTCATTTGGGCAATGTCATTCCCCACTCTCTTTCACCCTGTTTTCTGTCTAGCCACTATAAATCAATAAAAGCCAAAAAGCCCTAAAAACTAATAAAAAAAAAAAATGGGTTGGGGGCCACAGTGCTTCCCCGGCCATTTGTTTACAAGAAGCACGGAATCGCTCAACAGCTCAAGGGACGTCACTCAACAACTCACTCACAACAGTATAGTGGAGAACATAAACCAAGCAATATTCATTTTAAGTCTGATCAGGAGTCATATTAGGTCCATCGGACCTCTGTGAACCTTTTGCTGCTATTGTTTAAATGGACTGTGAGGTAAATTGTTGCAAATATCACATGATGTACACAGCTTGTAGTAGTGCTAGTGCACATGCCTAAGCAACCATTTGGTGCTGCAAGGAAGGTTTCCTTTCTCAAGCATGGATGGGAGCACTCACATCAGCCAAACAAACCAGACAGATGGGTTCAGGCCTGGGCACAGAACGGTTTGCCTGGTGTGAGTACGCCCTTAAACAGGAAAAGTTATGTATTAATGACATGCCGCCGCATTCATGTGCTCTATATAACAGCACTATTAGCTTTAGTTCACATTTATTTACCACTATTGAATCTTTTTTGGCAAAAAGGCCACAAAAATCCCCACACTTTGTGAATTACTGATTTAAACACATATTTTTTAATCACTCTAAATGCTTAATTAAACACAAACATAGGTAAACTTCAAACAAATTGTCGCACGCTTAGCCTTTTTAAAGGTTGATAGTACAACTTGAGCGTAGGGCACAATGACCGCTACAGCCGGCCCTGAGGACAGTATTCACACCAGAACACAGGATAAAAAAGGCTTACTTTAGTTCCTGTAACTGACTGCACAGCCAGGAAGCCCGTGCCCTGGGGCGTGATGGGGCCTTTATGTGGAAAAAAGACATAGGTAAAGATTAAACACAGCATGACCAGTAATATTGGGGAACCCACTAGGAGGGTTATATTCTACCCAAGTGTACCAGACTATGAGGGGTTTTCTGTACTATGTTAATGAATAAAAAATATAATTTTTTTTGATGAGCCTTTGATACCATATACTGAGACTTACCCCAGATAGAGGCTCCACAGTGCATATGCTGCGGTGTGTATTTGAGTAGGCGATGGCGGCCGTTGTGGTCCTCAATATGGTACAGTGGAATCGTCTGAAAGCGACGCCAGCCTAAAGACAGAATTAGGGGGTCCCGAGTCTTCAGGATGCGGTCGTACCAACGATGCTTCTTTAAACGCATCTAAAAGAAGTGTCAAACATTACTTTGCATATCACTACTAAGATCACCACAAACACAAAAACACTTTCTGAGACTAGCAAATGTTTTCTATGATGAATAGATGAATAGCCCCAAGTTTAGCTTTGGCATCTTACAGCCCTTGCCACATGAATCAAAACTACTAATTTCTGTTAAGGTTCTTTTATCCAAATAATAGTACCTTAACAAGGTTTAGAGGTCATGTTGCCTCTCTCAAGTAAATAACACTAGCATAGACATCTAATCAGCCTCTGACCTCACATCACACTGTTTACACGTCTGACCATTTATATCATGGTAATACCCTATAGGTTATATAGCCTATATAGCTCCTAAAGAAACACAACATTTTAAGTGGTTATAAGTAAACACTATCTCACCTGCAAGTATCCTACATTGCCTTCACTGCAGCTCAAGCCTCCAAGGATGATGGGATAGTGAGGATCAAAATTGGTGACAAATTCGCAGGGCAGAGAGAAAATCTCTATTCGCACATACATTCCCGGTCTGAAGCCTTCATAGTGAACTCTGGTCTCATCATCCACATCTTCAAACTCAGCCCTGTTCAACTGTAGACATGACAAACACTTCAAACTTTGACAAATATGTATGTGCCATTTGATACATGTTAGACCAAACAATGGATGAAACTAATACTGATTATTGAAATGCACCTCAGCCTGTTTCTGCATTTCCTCCTTTAAGTCATCAAAGTATGTGGCCTCTCCATCGTCGTATTCAGCATCGAATCGCTCCTTCAGCCTGCGCTTCTTATCAAGACGCTTGTTTTTCTGTACCTCCTCTTCATCCCTCTTCACTTGTGACTCCTCCTCATCGCTTTCTTCTGCACTGTCCTCACTATTAACCTAAAAATATGTATACATTATACATTTAGAAGAAAAACATGCTAAGAACAGTTCATTTAAACATAATGCAGACAAAAAGGTTTATGTTTTAAGAATTTCCTTTAAAATCAATACAAATTAAAGACACAAGTGGCAATGATCGGCCCTCGCAGGTTGCTGGTGCCAATTTTTTAGGAGAATCACCAACAATCTCAAAGAAAGCCCTTTAATAAAGGCTGTTAGGAAATAAATGTTTGAGTTTTGCTATGGGGCGCTCTCGTGCCCTGAATGAATGTCTTTACTCTGTGTCTGCTGCTGCCTTTTAACAGTGTTCCTGCTTTTCATTGTGCTTCTATATACTGCAATTATTGCATATTTTATTATTGTAACCATTCATTCATTAATTTTCTACCACTTATCCCATTTGTGGGGTCGCGGGTGGCTGGAGCCTATCCCAGCAGCTTTGGGCCTTAGGCAGGGTACATCCTGGACAGTGGCCAGTTGGTCGCAGGGCTGACACTGATAGACGAACTTTGACAGACAACCATTCACATTCACGCTAACCACTCTGCTACCGTGCACCCCTTATTGTAACCATGCTAATAATATTAACAATGATTTTCTGCATTTACAAAAGCCGTCTTAAATCCTAATGATACATCCCATGAATTACAAAAATCAGAATGGTACATATGAAACACAGTCAACTAGGATACATTCCTCTTAGAATTAACAGAGAATCAGAGCGAGACTATGGCCTTAGACAGATGATCAAAATCTCTAATCTGAGCAAGTAGGCCACTTTTAAAAAGTAATAAGTGGATCATGTACCTTGTTCTGGTCCTGTTCACTCTGGTTCTTAGGGATCTCTCCTGTCTCCAAATCCTCAAAGTCCCCGTACAACTCCTCTGAAAAAACAAAGTCCTCGTAACTCCACTGTGAAACTCAGCTGAATGAATATATATAGTCTTGCGCATAGAGAAGGTACAACTGAGTTAGGGTACCACAATGTATCATGTGAACTTTACATTTGTTGCACAAATGGTCTTGCATGTTATAGAGGCCCCATGTAGTCAAAATAAAAAAAGTATTCAGTAAACAACACAAGTCAAAAAGCTGTTCATACCATCTTCATTCAGCAGAGTAGCAGCATCTTGGCCCTCCTCCCACTGCCCTGTTACAAAGCAGTTCCTGATGGAGTCCAGCACCTGCACAGAGCAAACACACATGCCACATCAGTTTCACCTTTTGTGTCTTTAATAAAAATAAGCACTACATGTCAAGTTAATTAGATTTACAATGCTTTCCAAATCTTGAACAGTACCAGAAGACAACAGAGGACCCGCCTCAACTCATTTGCAAAACTTTATTAGCACTACTTGGGGCAGTAGTAGTAGTAGTAGGAGGAGGAGGAGCAAAAGTAGTTGTAAGTGTAATGGCAATAGTAGCAGCAATAGGTTAATGACCTTAGGGAAAAACAGTAAAAACATAAAAACACAATCAATTTAAACATTGTACTTTTAATTTTTTTAAACTGACATTTTAATTGAGATTAAATAACAAAAGAAATAGAAAGAAACATAAACACGTTTGGGATTAAATGTAAAGATCTAGTGGGCTGAGAACAAAAAAACTAAAGTGACCAGCAGATATTGTCAATCTGAGGTACATTAACAGCACCCCCACCACCACGCCAAAACAGGACGACTACACCAACTAAACTGACTGTAACTCCAGTGTTCTAACAGAAAGTAACTGCAACACCCCAAAAAGGTATAGCTGCACTAGGGCCAGCCAGATTTAGAATATGTGTGTTAACAGAAACTTAACAGAAGCCACATAACACATAGAAGTAGAACTTTACAGTGACAGTAAGACATGTATTTTAAGAGAAAAGAGTGAAGTAAAGGTCCAAACCATCCAGGCAAGTGTTTGTGCTGAAGAGTAATAACGCTGTCTGCACACATAAGTCTGACAGAAGTCTTGTGCACATGAATGATGTCAATAAAAGATACATATTCATTTACAAACTATAACCAAATTTAAAACAGCATATGGGAGTAAAGCATTACTTACTGCCATCTGTAACCAAATTCAAAGCCGGACAGTGAATGAGCAAAGGATAGAAATAGCATGGGAGCCCCCTTCACAAAGATCTGGGGGGCTCTGGAGGCTTAAATATGTATTACTGTGTTTACTTGACAAAGTGTATCCACTTTCATTTAATCCACTTTAATCCAATGGGGCAGCTAGAAAAAATCAAGCCGGCATCAAATCAATTTTGTAAAGTGTGACCATTACGTCTTTGTCCGTCTTTTAATAATATAATTATTATTATAATAATTATTATATTATAAATGTAATAATATTTTTGTTGGCAGCTTTACTACCCTTAGATGAGACTGCTTAGTTAGGAGATAGAACTGTGTGAGACACAAAGGTTAAACCAGAGCTCAACTATAACATAGTATAGTAACTCCACATGAGCAAAACATTTATTAATTCATTCATTCATTTTCTACTGCTTAAATATATAAAAATAATATAAAAAGTAAAAGCTATTTGACTCAACACTAGTCATGAAAACCGTTAACACAGGAACCAGCCTACCTCATCTGAATCCCACTTATGGCTGACGTCTGGGTGGAAACAGGAGCAGTCGAGAGAGTTTGCCAGGACCTTTTTACTCTTCTGAGGGCGACTAACTCGAAACAGACCTCCCAACTCCTCCTCTTCATCATCAACTTCAGACTCATTAGCTTCTACAACTGAAGTCAAAAGATGCCATGTTATAGGTCATGCATGCAACAATTTCAAACTTCAACAGCAAACTAACAACATGTAACTGAAGCGTCATCTTTGAACTGGAATTATGTTATGTTATCAACCTGAGGGCCAGAAACTTTGCTAATATCTTAGCGTCTGTGTTAAGGGGAGAGGTTTGTACAAAGCAAAATCTGTCAGGTCTGTACCCTTTTTTCCAAGCAGAGTGATACAGGCCTTAATCAAGGACTTACAGTTGTGTTCAAAATAATAGCAGTGTGATTAAAAAAGTGACTAAAGCTGAAAATCCTTATAATAGCTTTTATTTTCATACACAAAAAAGCATTGGGAAAACTGCAGTCTATTCCAAACCAAAACATGAACAAAGAGAGGATCAAATTTGTTATTCTTTTACAGAAAGTCAAGAAAAAGGGAATATTAGAGTGTTAAAAAATAGCAGTGTCTGGATTTTTCTTTACAAACTCAAACATTTACTGTATAAACTTATCACTGAACTAATATTTTATTGTATAACCACTGCTTTTGAGAAACTGACACATCTGTGTTGCATGGAGTCGACCAGCTTCTGGCTCCTGTGAACAGCCCCGAATCAAAAAGGCTGTTCGGAGGCAAAATCAAAAAATGCAGAGGAATGTGGAATATAGTCCAGTGGTCTCGGGCTGTTCACAGTAGCCAGAAGCTGGTCGACTCCATGCAACACAAATGTGTCATCTTCTCAAAATACAATGACAGTTCAGTAGAGTAATTCACAGTAAATCATTTTTCAGTTTTTACAGTAAATGTTTGAGTTAGTAAAGTAAAATGCTGACACTATTTTTTAAAAAGCCTAATACCGTATTTTCCGGACTATAGAGTGCACCTAAATATAAGCCGCACCCACTAAAATTTAATAGAAATATATATATTGTCACATATAAGCCACACCGGACTATAAGCCGCCGATATCCAGGCTGAGAAATAAGATATTTACATAGAAAGATTTTGTACCATAAGTGTTTATTCATATACCTGAACTGATTGTTTTCGAACAGTGCCTGTAACACGGCAGTAAAGGCGCTGATCAAACAAAACAGGAAAGTCATTGATGGTTTTTTTCATCTTCCTCCTGTGCACTAAAACCAAGTTGCTTTATTTTTCTTCCTCCTGAGCATTGAAACCACTGAACACCAAACCACTGTCACTTCGTTTTCCATTATGAGGGGGTGAGGGTGTAAAAATATTACCGTATTTTGCTGTTGTGCGTCTTGGGTTGCATGTGCTAGGAATAAAAACTGGAGCTTTCTTGTTCGTACTGACTACCGCTGCCTCATTTGTCTCGTTTTTGCACTTCCTGCTAGAGCGCCCCCCTGAGGGCTGAAGAAAAATTCATAGAAAAGCCGCATCTCTGTATAAGCCGCATGGTTCAAAGCGTGGGAAAAAAGTAGCGGCTTATAGTCCGGAAAATACGGTATTTCCTTTTTCACTTTCTGTAAAGGAATAACAAATTACGTTAACTTTTCGGAAATCCGAGCAAAAACAAGGGGTATTGTCAGACTTTGGAGCCAGTGTGTGTGGCCTGGCGTATCAGGTGTAAGTGTAGAAATTAAATAGTTCTGCTCAGTTCTGCTTTAACACAGTAAAAGGATCAGTGAATTTAGCCTGAAATCGTCTGATCATCACTTCCCCACAGAACCAAAATCTGATTCCCAGGCCAAAAAGAACGCACCTTAGAGCAACGGTCATATAGTCTCTGTCGAGAACCATTGACATAGTCCAGCAAATTTTTAGAAGCTTTGTTGTCTTTCCAATTGTCAACCACAGCTGCAATGGGCCTTTAACTGTATTTCCAAATACCAATTAATTCGGGCTAAACCCAATGCTCTCGTGCGTTACCTTTCTGGCGGCCAGCATTAACCAGGGCAACCCGTCTTCCCAGTCTTTACCTAGCTCTATACAGTACGCACGCAAAAGTGACTTTAATGTCCGCTCAAAGGCTCCCTGGCTCTCAGCGTGATACGCCGTGGCTTTGTTATGTTTCACCCTGAGCTGTTTCAACACCTGTGCAAATAAATGAGATGTCAAATTTGTGCCTTGGTCTGACTGTATTATTTTGGGTATGCCAAATACAGATGTAAATTGTGAAAGCGCATGAACTTTAGCCGTTATGGTCCACAACGGATAGGCAGCAGGGTAACGGGTGCTTTGACACATAACAGTAAGTAAATAACATGCCCCAGATTTATATTTAGGTAAAGGACCAACACACTTGATTATCAAATGCTCAAATGGCTCCGAAACTGCAGGAATGGAGAGGCAGCGAGGGCGGACACTGGTGGAACCAGGGCTTTTATACCGGATGGGATCACTGGGTCCAGGTGGCTAATCAGTCCAACTCCACCTCCAAAACAATCCCGGAATCCCGGACAGAACGGTGCGAAATAAATTTACAAATACCACAATACCCAGCCACCATTAGGGCGACATTACAACAAGCGACAGTGGTTTGGTGTTCAGTGGTTTCAATACGCAGGAGGAAGAAAAATAAAGCAACTTGGTTTTAGTGCACAGGAGGAAGATGAATAAAACCATCAATGACTTTTCTGTTTTGTTTGATCAGCACTTTTACTGCCGTGTTACAGGCACTGTTCGGAAACAATCAGTTCAGGTATATGAATAAACACTTATGGTACAAAATCTTTCTATGTAAATATCTTATTTCTCAGCCTGGATATCGGCGGCTTATAGTCCGGTGCGGCTTATATGTGACAAAATATATATTTCTTTTAAATTTTAGTGGGTGTGGCTTATATTTAGGTGCGCTCTATAGTCCGGAAAATACGGTAAGTAAAGTTAAACTAACTAAGTATGTAATATGGGCATCAGTCGTGGGTCTGTATGGGTGAGTGCATTGTCATTAGTAACCAAGACAGGAGCCATCATATTTATACTGGAGCGTAAATTCCTTGTGGCTACTCCATTAATTAGCTGCACAAAAACAAATTTGATTGGAATCCTTTGTGCCTACTGATTCTGTTTTGTCTGAGTATTCTCACCAAGAAGCCTTGCTCAACTAAGGGGTGTTGTGTAAACAGCCTTTAAAAGTATGCCATAACAAACTGAATTCCATGCTCCATTTGGTAGAAATCTTTCCCAGCCAACTTCACTAAGAAAGTGAGCGGGTCTGACTGGACACACTAGTGGTTTAGTAACAACATGTCTCTCTCAAAGAAGAATAGAAGTCTAATAAAGAAGAAAAAAGTGTAATTTGATATTCGGAAGCTAGTATTATTATACCTATTATTATACCATTTGCCTTGTGTGACAGTTGGACATAATGCACTACCTGATCCATAAACCAGTTTACGCAGATTGGGAGCAGCTTCTTGTTGCCGAAGAAATGCTTCTGATGCTTTCTGCTGCAGACCTTCCTTCCATTGCAGCATCCCTGTGGAAACATATAGGACATAAGTCACACTTTATCCTTAATTTTAGTGATAGGCTGGGAGGGCCTATTGAAACAGTTATCATTATTCACATTTTCCTTCATTTTTTCCAACAAAGAAAAACAAAACTTGGTAGATAAATAGGCCATGTCAAAGCAAACATTATTATATTAAGGCCCCCACCTCAAAGTCACCAATTGTGGGTGGAACGTACAACACCTGAAATCACTCCTTTCATTCAAAAGGTCCCCCCTAGGAGTTCTGGTGATGCATCTGCCGCAAGTGGACATGTGTCTGTGAGCTCCTGGCATGCCTTTAGCGGTAATTACTATTTTATTAGCAGTAACAAAGCTCTACGTTAGCGACTGAAAGAGACAAGACATGACGAAAATGGCGACCAAGCAAGAGAAGCCAACACTCAAATCCCTCATGAAAGCTATTCGTGATTAAAATGAAGAATTCACCAGTCACATAAATAAAAAGACGTCTGATATTCAAAACTCATTGACAAAAATTGAGCAATCGCTGTCAACCATAGCTGAGCAGGTGCAGGAAATGGACACACGTATCGGGGCTAATGAAGATCTCGGATACACAATCCTGCATTGATAAAATGGTGAAGAAGATGGCTCTTATGAAAGAAAAAAAAGACAACCTTGAAAACCAGAGCAGGAGGTCCAATATTAAGATCATAAGTGTCCCGGAGAAAAATGAGGCGAATGATATGATCGGCTACATAGAGCGCCTTATCCCCTGGCTCCTGGGAAAAGTGAATTTCGCTGCTCCGATCACTATCAAGAGAGCTCACCGCCTGAGTAAAGCCGCAGACCGAACCAGACCCATTATTGTTAAGTTTTGAAACTACAGGGAAAAAGAGAAGGTGCTCCGGCTGGCCAGAGAGAAGAATTCCGTACACCTGGATAACAAGCGCATATCCTTTTACCCAGACTACAGCTTCAAGACTTTTGCTTTTGCTGAGGTGAAGAAAAAACTACGGGAGAAAAACACTGAATACGCCAGTACCATGGGACTTTTCTCGACTCCATCAGCGGTGGAAGACTTTCCGGCCCACTTTGGAGGATAAGTAAAAAAAACATTAAAGAAGACCTGTAGCGGAGCCCATGGCTATTAATGACCTTACAGTCACCGCTGGACAATCTGACTTTGCACGATCTGGTAATTAAAAATAAAATAATGATAATAATAATAATAATAATAGTTGTATAGGCTAAACAAGTGTTTCTAATTGTTTGCACTATTGTTGATAATACTGGGTTTTATGTTAACTGATAAAGTTGACTGTTTATTATAATTTTGCAGCATGTTGTGAACAAACAGTCTTGAAAAACCTCCGGCATGTCTTTTATTCTTCATTTTCATCCAAGGCTAGAGGAGTAGCGCTACTCATTAGCAAAAGTCTGAGATTTTAATTGAATACTACAGAAAAGGACACATATGGACGATTTGTCTAATTAGATTGTGTAATAAACATGAATAGAATGATATTTGTATCAATATATGGACCTAACTTAGATGATGCAGTTTTTTCAGTAATCTTACCATGGAATTAGCAGCACCTTGTTTTGAACACATCAATGGATTGTTCCTCCCCTAAAAACCTCTCGTTATCCAAATCTGCAATAGCCTTGAATCAGGGAATGGGAGAACTTGGCTTAAGTGATGTGTGGGGGTTACACAATCCAAATAAGAGAGACTATTTGTTTTATTCCAGTGTTCACAATACATATTTAAGACTATGTTTTTGGTCTCAAAGACAATACTATCTAAAGTTAAGTCCTGCTCTTATTTAATGCCACCCTCTCTGACCACAACCCCATAATAATGGAGGTGGAGCTACAAGCACCCAAGCTCTCCCCCTGCAGATGGAGATTCAGAGGATATCTACTTAAAGACCCTGAATTTATTACTTTCATGAATACTAAAATAAATGTATATTTGGAGACCAATTTAAATACTTTCTCCTATTCTAATATATGGGAAGCTTTGCAGCTTATATGAGAGGACATATTATATCATATGTCTCATATAAAAATAAACAAAAGAAGGAAAGACTTTCTCAACTAAAAAATTATATCAAGATTTTAGAATTAGACCATGCAAGAACAAACAAAGCAGAGTCCCTCAGTGCCTTACTACAGAAATGAATTCTATTTGATAATCTGTGCATCACTAAAGCAAACAGACTTTGAACAGATCTGGGCTCCTTTCTTGAATGTTCTGACACAGTTGGATGTAGGTGACTAATTGACTTTAAATCTCTGATCAGCTTATGGTCTGTTATTTGTTTTCTGTTTCTGATAACTGTAACTGTACATACACTGCTGTACTGAAAGAGTGGGGTGGGTTGGGTTACTGGTTTTTGTTTTGTTATTGTGTTCCATGTTGTCCTGTTTTCATATATAAAAATGGGATGTACAAGTTTCCCATATCTTGTTTGGAAAACCGTGTATTATAATTGTACAAACCTAATATATCTATCAATAAAAAGGACCCCCCTAGGTTTTTCATCCAATAGGCTCCATATTTGGTCAGAATCATCTAACAAAACAACAAAAGTTATCCATTTGTTTTTTGAGATCTCATGATGCGGGTTGGTGTTTTCAACATACAACTGTACAACTTATTGTACAACTGCATAATTATTTATAAAATCTTCTGTAACTCTCACAAACATTGTCTCACAAGATCTCGGACCTAATGAAGCATTAATTACCTGAAAACAATTATATGCAAATAATAGAGCTGACTTTAAACATGTCCCTCAAGCACTCCCTCAGAATTATGAATAGGACCCAAACATGTATTTAATCATAGAGACATAAAAATGGGTACACACATCCCTGATGTGATGACAAACAACAATGCCAATGATGACTACCTACAACCATGTTGCCATGGTAACATTTCAAATGTGTGAACAAAGTAAATGAGGTGAAACCACGACCTATCACAAACAGGAAGGCAGCCATTTTGGACTGAACATGTGACCACCTTTTTTAGCCTTCATAAATTTTTTTGAATTTTTTAATCTCCTATATTGTTTATCTGAGAGACTTCAAACTCTGTCACCATAGACTGGAAACCTGTCTTTAAAAAAGTAATGTTAATGCAAGTGTAAATGCATCCTACAAGATCAGCTCTATGGTCAGATCTCTGTAGAGGTGTGAGTGGGTATGAGCAGGGCTAACAGTAAAAAACCTTCCTGCTTTTCAAGTATTTAATAAAAGCACTAAAATAAAGGTAAATATAACTAAGACCAATGTTCTCACCCAGCTCCTCCTCAGGAGAAGACTCTCTAGTGTTGTCTCGTCCCTCACACTCATCCTCAGATTCATCTTTACTGTCCTCAGAGTCATGCCCTGAGTCTTCAGCCTCCTCTCCTTCCGAGCATTCGTCCTCGCTTCTCTCCAGCTCATCCTCACTGTCAGCAAAGACAGGCAGCTCAGTCGGCAGCTCGTCCACTCTCTGTCTCTTGACCGGAGGCCCGTCCCTCTCACTGCTTCTTCTGGCCTCTTGAAGAAACTCGCTTAGGTCATCCTCAACTATCTCCTTATCTGTCTCCTTTTCACTGTCCTCATCATCATCACTGGAGCCACTGGCCTCGGCCCCACCATCACTGAAGACCACCCTTCTCCTCTGCCGGCCGGTCTTTGGATCCCAGACTGTCACTTCCTCATGACTCTTACTCCTAACACACAACACACACACACACAATTCAGTTAAGTCTGTAGGGTTGACCAATCTGCTAAATTCTCTTAAACTGCATCATGTATTTTGCATTCTGTTCATCATCATCTTATACAGCACCTTCATAGGTATATTACTGACATATCAATTTAATATAATCTACAGTTTACAATCTATGCTCTAATGGTTCTGACTCAACCAGTTGTGAATACCTTGCAACCTGCAACTGAGAATATGCACATTGTAACTTTATTTTCCTACTTTTACCATTGTTTCCCCTAATAATACTAATTATATAACTAGACTTTTTTTTCTGACTATCTAGAATTTAGGCAGATCGCTTTGTTTGTATTCTATGAAAATGGGGGTGGTAACAACCCTGGGATAAAAGTTTGGCAGTTTCCCGTTCCCATAAAGTCATTGTGTATTGTGCAAAATGTCTTAAATGACTGCGTTTTCTATATTTGGGAGCAGCCCAAACAGTTTCTATCTGTAAAACTAATTACACAACAACATTAAAAGAGCCGGTTGGTGAAGGAGTGGGGGGGTGAGTGGGGGTCAATGAAGTGTGAGTGCATTAAGTTTCTGATTAACACTGAATTTAAAGCCAAAAAAGTATATGTGCACAGCTAACAAGCTGGCGTTTTTCCATCATGCACTGAACTGTGTAGCCGCTGCCATTGCTTTCTTAACACTGCGGTGGCTGCCTCAGGCAGCTGTTCTTGTTTTGACCTCACAAGGTTTCCGTTACTGGCGCAGAGGTTACGTCAGAGTAAGTTGGACACAAATCTTACTGGCGTGCAATGCACTGCGATCTGCACAGGTCTAGCTCAATGAGTGAAGCGTCTCACCTTCCCTGCTCCTCTAGCTCCACAGCGTCTAGCGTAGCTGAACCACTGAACAGAGACATCTTACTGGCAGCCATCTTGGCATCTAATGTGGCTTGTGTGTCAAGAAGAGACTGGACGAGCTCCGTGGTGGGCCGCACGTCCTCCTGTGGCAGAACAACAGGACATGTCACTCCAGGCACAGACAGGAAGCTCCAAAAACACTCCAAAAGTCCACAAGACTTGTCTTGAAAAACCTGGGATTGTACTAGGTCCCAAAAATCTAAGAGACACACTATCAGACCAAGTAGTCAATTTAGATGGTGTTAGTGTAGCTTCGATTTGAACTGTCAGGAATCTTTGAGTAATATTTGACCAAGATTTATCATTTAAAACACGCAGAAACCTGCGCAACATAGCCAAGATTAGGAATATCTTATCTAAAAGTGACGTGGAAAAACGAATCCATACATTTGTTACACTGAGGATAGACTATTGGCATTCTCTGCTGGAATTCCCAAATAGCTCCAAGAAAAGTTTTCAGCCCCTCCTAAACGCAACAGCTAGAATACTTACAGGAACAAACAGACAGAGCACATTACCCCATTGTGAGCCTCCCTACATTGGCCTCCAATTAATTATTGTTTTTAAGTTAAAATAATTAAGATCAAAATCTTTCTCCTTACTTTTAAGGCCTTCAGTGGTAAGGCCCCGTCCAATCTTAGAGACTTCATAGTGGCATACTGTCCTAACAGAGGTCTTTGTTCTCAAAATGCAGGGTTTCTAGTCATTCCAACGGTATCCAAAAGTACAATTGGAGGTAGAGCCTTTTAGTTTGCAAGCTCCTCTTTTATGGAATCAGCTCCAGCTCACGGTAAGGAGGCAGGCACAGTCTCTACATTTAAGGTTAGACTTAAGACTTTCCTTTTTGATAGGATTCTTGGTCAGCACATCTACAGTAGATGAGATAAGCTGCTCTGGTCCTAGACGCTTGGGGAAGTATAACACACTGAGATTCTATGCTCTGGCTCTGTCCTCACTCTTATTACAATATATTTTACATTTCCGCTTAGTTCATTGCTGTTCACAAGTTGTGCCTCTGTCCCACTCTCCTCCAGGGGAGTGGATACTGTTGCAGATGTCTGGCTGCTGTTAGCCGTCCCAGTGATGACTGGACCTTAGCTGTGCCCCACCTGTGATTCTGTACCAACCCATGGACCCCTCCTGACCCCACTTCCTCTCAGATGGATGAACTGTTGCTGAGCTGAACTGAGCTGCTGATCATGATCATGGACTATGGCCATATAAATTTTTCAGTCATTTGTACATATGACTGACTATTCATTAGTGACTGTCCTGGGAACAGCTATTGCACCGCCTGTCCGTCCTGGGAGTGGATCCCTCCTTTTGTGATTCTCCTTGAGGTTTCCCTTTTTTCCCAGCTGGGTTTTTTTGAAATTTTCCTCACCATGGTGGAGGGTCTAAGGACATGTTCTCTTGTTTATCATGTTTGCATATTTACTGTCTTTTGTTTTTGTTCAGCCCTTTGAGGCAATAGTTGTTGTGATATGGGGCTATGTATGTATACATTTAATTGAATAGTATACAGTGCTGTGAAATAGTATTTGCCCTCTCACATTTAACTGTTTCAGATTATCAAGCAAATTTAAATATTAGACAAAGATAACTCAAGTAAACACAAAATGCAGTTTTTAAGTGATGATATTGTTTATTTAGGGAAAAAAGCTATCTGAACCTACATTGCCCCATGTAAAAAAAAGTCATTGCCATGCCTTGTTTAATTAATTAATTAATTGTGATTAATCACATTTTTTGGAAAGCTGATTTCAATTTCACTAGCAACACACAGGCCTGATTACCGCCAGACCTGTTGAATCAAGAAAACAAGAGTTAAGTAGGCCAAAATATCTCAAAAGACAAGACATCCAAAGAAATTCAGGAACAGATGAGAAACGAAGTAACTGGAAAGGTTGCAAAGCAATTTGTAAAGCTTTGGGACTGCAGTGAACTATGATGAGCAATATTACCCACAAAAGGAGAAAATATGGAACAGGAGTGGCCAGTCTACTAAATTTACCCCAAGAACACAGCAACAACTCATCCAAGAGGTCATAAAAGTACCCACAACAACATCTAAAGAACTGCAGGCCTCACTTACCTCAGGTAAGGCCAGTGTTCATGACTCAACCATAAGAAAGACACGGGGCAAAAATTATGAATTCTGCTAGCTAAGAAAAAATCCTGAAGGAGCTTAAAAGAACAAAATGAAGGTTTTGGAATGGCCTAGTCAAAGTCCGGACTTTAATCTGATTGAGATGCTGTGGCCTGATCTTAAAAAGGTGGTTCATGCTCAAAAAACCCCCAACGCTGAATGAATACAATTCTGCAGGAAGAGTGGGCCAAAATTCCTCCACAGCAATGTGAAAGTCTCATTGTCAATTATCTCAAACGCTTGATTGCAGTTTTTGCTGCTGAGGTTGGCACAAAGTTATTAGGTTTTTAGGCGGCTATTACTTTTTTTAAGATAGCCTTTTTCCCTAAATAAATAAAATCATCAATTAAAAAATGCATTTTGTGTTTACTTGAGTTATTGCTAATATTTTAATTTGTTTGATGATCTGAAACATTTAAGTGTGAAAAATATGCAAAAAAATAAAGAGATCATAAAGAGGGGGATTTTTTTCACTTTTTCACAGCACCATGGCAATAAAAATATCTAAAATCTTGTGTCTTCTGATACCACGCGAACATACCTTGTGCAGTCCTAGCCACTATGGATATGAATATGATCTTATTGTTAAACTGATGACTGTAATGTACATTTTTGTATGTAATGCGTCTCAAAAGCTTCTAGAGGCACCCACCTGCTGCTGGTTGACGTGGCTGGTTGGTACGTCAATGTACACAGCGTCTTTGTCATATACCACTCCCCCGACACCAGCCATGGGGGCATAAAGCAGACGTTCCTTCTCGTTCAGAGCCCTTTTCTTCTGAGCATCGGGCAGGGGACAGGGGTCCGCCAGGAAGTTCAAGTCTGACACCTGAAAATCTCCCACTCCTGTACACCACAACAAAAAACAGTGTGAATTTGTCCTTAATCCACAATATTGATTTAGGCACTAAAACTAGAGGCAACCATTCTTCTTAAGGTCTGACATGCAGGTCTGAACAGGTGAGTCACTTCAAACCCACCTGTACCCTTAGTATGAATACTAGACAGGAATCTCACCTGGGATATGGACTTGGCTTTTGTTCTTCAGATATGTCCCTCGCAAGTAGCCATAGAGTGAAACTGTCCTGTCACATTTGGGTTCTGTCCTTAACTTCTCAGGGTCAGTCAGATCTTCCATTCTGTTAACACAAAAATCTGCTTATTTAGCTGGATGCCTGGAAAGCCAGGCCTTTTATTGTGCCTGAAGAGGAAAAAAAGAAACAAGGAATGCTCAGGCCATAGATACACTTTGACACTTCTGTAATGGAGCAACTAATACACTGAAATCAGTGAGCTACAGGGTGGAACACCCCAAGAAATCCTTCTTGCAGACTGCCATAAGACTGTACAGTCAGTCTGTGCAGCTGGCGAATGGCATATAGTCAGTGGCACATGGTTGCTTTGCTCTTTGATCTTTAACCTGGCCCAGGCAGAATATGGCGGTGGTGCCGTGGCGCTGTTTTTTGTGCAAGGAGAGGGTGAAACGTAATTACCTCTCAGAGTAGATCATTACACATTGGTCCTAAGTCCTCATTAGAATGAACTTAAACATATTAGAATGGGTTGCAGTTTACATGATTGTTTTATGCGGACACTAGTTTCCCTATGTCAGACGGTTTTGTGCAGTGGATCCAGTGGATATAAGCTTTTTCTGGCCTTTAATTTCTGGTCTATTCATCCATCCACCAACTGAAAAAGAAAATAACCTCTATTTCATTTATATTTTATTTAAGGTGCATTTAAGTTTACCAATTTTCCTGACATGATACACATCAGTGACACATGTGAAAAGAATATTCATTTATAGCCCCCTGTATAAGCCACTTAAACACACAATATTAGGATTTTGATCTCAGGATATTCTGCCTTGGACTTAGACATTAATCCACAATGTTGTCTGAAATATATGCTATTAAGACCACCATCATTGCAATACTAAACACAAATGGGTCACGAATCCAGTCCTTCTCATTCCTAAAAGAAAGGGAGCTGAAAGGAATGAGGGCACGGGCATTTTTATATGCAAGGGCATATGCGATAGGTTAAGGGCATGCTCTTTGATGCGATTAATAACTTTCACGACATTCAATACTATATTAAATAAATTTTTCAGCTCACCAGCATTTCTCTATGAATGACACAGTGAGTAAACTAAACTAAACCGAGTAGTGAAACCAGAAAGCTGGAGCAAAGTTATTTTGATGGCTTTATAGCCTAGTTATAGCTGCTCATCACATATTAAACAGAACGGCTTGGGTTTTGTGTATCACCTGTTAGGAAGTATGACTTGTGTTATTTTCTTTTAAATGTAGCTTTCTGACTTCCCTTTCCAGCTAAGTATGGAGTAATACGTGGGTCATGTGAACATAGGTAGAATCTCAACCTTCTTCAACATTCAGCCCAGGAATATTCAGTTGGGATGTTTACGCTCTGTCTCGCGCAGTTTTATTATGTTCTAAACCCAACTAAGCAGTGCCTGTCTCCCAAAATGCCATCTAAAAGGTGTTACCGCTAGCTTAATACTCAATGCCATTGTGGCCCTACTGGAGCAGCAAAATGTTCCAAACAAAGAAGTTGCAAACTGAGAAGCTAGCTGCCAAAATTCAGAGGGAAAGCAGGGCAGCGCTTATTTAAAAGCTATCATGGGAAGCTATGCAGGGAGAACTTGTTCTTTCACAGGTTCACCATACCTACTGTATGATTGATTATTTTTTTATTTACCGTCAGCTTCTTCCCTTTGTTCACTCCTGCGACTATCAGAGCATTATTATTTTTGATCATGCCCCAGTTCCGTTATCTATATATTTCCCCGGCCTTCCTCTGGAGAGTAGGCTGGGGCTTTTAACTCAACTTTGCTACCCAATGCAGAATTGACGGAGTTCATTAAGAAATAACTTTATCAACACCAAAACAACCCCAGATATTGTCTATCATATTCTATGGGACGCACGCAAAGCCTACCTGCGACACTACCAATAGTCACTGCTATCAATGTCCCTTGTGGGCCCAGTAAATTCAGTTAAAATGTTACCTTACCAAAATTCCTTTACCTTCTACAGTTCCCACAAATTTTTATTCCCTGCTCATTTTTCAGCAGTTGGAGTTTGTTTCTACTACTGGGCAGCCAAACTGAGTTGTCTTGGCATTGGTCCTTTTTCTATGATCAGCCTGACTGACTTGACTGGG
This sequence comes from Rhyacichthys aspro, assembly GCA_036850595.1. Classification (NCBI taxonomy): domain Eukaryota; kingdom Metazoa; phylum Chordata; class Actinopteri; order Gobiiformes; family Rhyacichthyidae; genus Rhyacichthys; species Rhyacichthys aspro. The sequence continues at coordinate 18,880,344 of CM072166.1, read as the reverse complement.
TAGCAATGGAGCTTTATCCAGGAGGAGTTGTATAATCTAACTCCTCTTGCCTTTCTTGGTGACTCTCTGCCAATGTATTCCACTATGTCTATGAACAGCCCAGTGGTTAGACATTTTATTAAGAGGGTTGGGGTTATTTTGAAAGCACTTTGGTCTTTGTAGTTTCTCAATCTGGAGTCCTATTTCCTTAAGGCACCTCTTTAAACTATCTCACCGACGCAGGTTTTTGGAGGTGGCACCAGGCCGGCATAATTCATTTTAAACATCTGCCCATCGATAACACCATAGCATCATAAAAATTAATAAATCATAAAAGTTTGACCTTCCTAAATCAGATTTTTCCCACTATCTTTAGACTAGGCTATTTATTACTTCGCACTGCCTACCGTCTCAACTACAATGGAGTCAACCACAGTAGGCAGGGATGTGTCACTGAGTCCATTCACCAGGGGACTTACCTCCAAACTAAACTAAGCCTGTTTATTTCAATTTTAAATGATGCCACATTTGTAAGGAACATGCATTTGTGGGATGAGCAGCAGAGCTGAGTATGTGGGTTGCGCCCATCAAAAATTTGCCAAGGTGAACCTTCCCAGAAAAGGCCGGCCAATCAAAATTACTCCGAGAGCATAGCGACGCAAATATTGTGGTGGTTTTAAAATGGTCTGGGGCTGCTTTGATGCTTCAGGACCTGGACGACTTGCTGTGACTGATGGAATCAGTTTGTGACCTCAAGCTGAAGCGCACTTGGGTTCTGCAGCAGGACAATGATTTAAAACATTGTCCACCTCTGAATTGCTTCGAAAAAACTAAATTAAGGTTTTGGAGTGGTGTAGTCCAAGTCAAGATTTGAATTGAGATGCAATTGAGATGCTGTGGCATGACCTTAAAAAGGCAGTTCATGCTCAAAAGCCCTCCAATGTGGCTGAATTAAAACAATTCTGCAAAGAAGAGTGGGCCAAAATTCCTCCACAGCAATGTGAAAGATTAATTGCCAGTTCACAAAGATTTGATTGCTGTTATTGCTGCTGAGGGTGACATAACCAGTTATTAGGGTAATAACAAAAATCGTCACTTGATAACTGCATTTTGTGTTAACGTGGGTAAAAAGAAACATTTTTTATACAGTTTTTTTTTATGGCTTAGATTTAAACAATGTCACTGCGGTTCCTTTTGTAGACTTAACTGATATTTTAAATTAGTATTATGTTTTATTTCTTTTTAATGAAGTTAACATTCAATCATTCATAATATAATAAAATAATAGCACGGCGGCAAAAGTAGGCAAAATAGAGAAAGAAGATCCACACAAGCAGCATAGCAGCAGTGGCACATTAAGTCTCTGAATTGACACCTTTAAATATAAGACTAGGTCTACATGGCACGGTTATCATGGTGACCATCACAGCCCTGCTGGTTGACTAAGAAAAATCTTTAGTTGGGGACAGCCCTATTATTTTTCTTTGCAGCCTGGCAGCAAATGATCAACAGACTAGTACCAGTCTGCGGACTTTAGGTTGGCAATCCCTGCTATGGAGGCATGTGTAGGGTACAACCTTTTGACCTCAGGAAACTCAGGAACATACAGAATTTCCCAGACCCGCTAAAATAATATCTTTCTTGTGAACACGGCTTTAGCATGGATGGCGCCACTATAATGTTGCCATTGCGTAGACACACCTCTAAATTCCATAAAGATAAAATAGTTTAGAGGGTGTTGGCACCTCAGTTCTTTCAGTATGTTCTGTTCAGTTGAGTCCAATCTTCATCTTAGTTCAGTTTAGTTCTTTTGAGTTCTTTTCACCTCAAGTTCTTTAGAGTGTTCTTTTCACCTCATGTTGTTCATGTTCGTTTTGTTCATTTCAGTATGGTTGTTCAGTTCTTCTTCAGTTTGAGTTTTTCAATGTTCAGTCCAGTCAATCAGTAGTTTTGGTTTGTCTCTTTGTCTTCAATTGCTCTGAGCAACAGCTGAACACTCAACTTTTTGTTTAATTTGTTACTTTTACAATTGATAGTATTTTTCTTCAGCTTAGCCCACGTCCAAAGGACGTGTTTTTTTTATCAATTTTCGGTTAAATCGCTGATACAGCAACTGTTTTGCTTAAAAGACTACACAGAACTCTGAATGTTTTTCAATTGGCATTTTTCACCTGAGACCTAACTTTCTTTATGCCGGACTCTGGTTTAACTGTGACTCAGCTGGCCATAAAGGCATAGATATCAGCAGCCCGTCTCACAGACCGGGGATGCTCCTGATCTCTGACCCACGACAAGCAGCAGCTCAGCCTAGGCAGAGAGAACCCAGAGCAGATCCACCAAGAGTCAGTCAGCTAGTGTTGGGGACCCAACTCTGAGCCATCATCGGCAGTATCGAGAAGTTTGGACCCGTTGGTACCACCACCATTCCTGTTGGCTCCAGGCCTCTGACCTCTTGCCTCCAGCCTTGGCTTTTCTAGTAAGATCTACACAGTTACTTGATACAGAGTTGGCATAAAGATTAAACTTAACTTGAACTTAACTAAAATTTAGCTTAACTCTTTTAGAGTGTTTTTTCTAAACTCATTAACTGTGTCAATTGTTTTTTTATTTATTCCCGTAAAATCATTTCCCACCTTCAATAAGAAAGGTTTATTGTTTCAATCCATGAATATACTCCTGTTGTTTATTGTTGATTCAATCTGCATATTCAAATGCCGTCTGTTTGGTAATTCTGGTCAATAAACGTCATAATTTCTCACTAATTTATGCTTAAGTTTGTGGTTGTTTCACTTCATATACTGATCACTGTCTGACTTAAGAACTCACGTTCAAATTCAAATTAGGCTTTATTATTCTTTTCCTCTTTGAGGTGGTGCTCCGAAACAATTTAACTTTATCACTTTATCACAGTCTAATTCTCTCTCTTTACAAATGTTTGCTACACATGTAAACAGGCAAAAGCAGTGACCTATGTTTTCACACAGTTTAACACTTTCTACCGTAACTACATGAACAGTAAAGACAGCCATCAGGTTTATGGACAAATCACAACCATATCATTTAGTGTAATATAAAATATGCATTTTTAAAACACTGTCTGTAGGATAGATACTTGATGTAGCAGCATGTTCCCAGTGTGCACTCACCGGTCCACGAGCACATATGGGTGGGAGGTCTGCCACAGCAGCGGACGGAACTTCATCACAGAAATGAAGCGGCCCAGGTTCTTCACCTCCTGACTCTGATACTCTCCATACACCATTCCAGACAGATAAAACAGCTTGGCCCCCTGAGAAACACATTCAGGTTGAAATGCTACTTTACTCACATTTATTATGTTGTATTCTACTGAATAAAACAAGGCAGCATACCTGATAGACCTCAGTCCAGAAGCGATGTTTGAGGTTTTTCTTGGTTTTGCGCAGAGTCTTGTTGTTCTTGAAGGCATCCAGGTGAGTGAGTACACCCATGATTCGAGGGAAGCCATGCACCTGACAGATGTTGAGGAACTCAAAAGTCTCCATCTCGAAGCCAAAACTTGCATCAATCAGCATCAAAACCTAGAAGTAAATAAAGACTATAACAATCTGTTCAGAAAAGGATTGTGAATTTTAAGTTAATGTCTGTTAAAAACAGATTGACAGAAAAAAGACTGACTAAAACTTACAAGGTCAGCGACTTTGGCCAGATCAATCATTGTGTTTATGTCACTGTTACACTCCATAAATGTGAGGCGCCGCTTTTTACCTACAGAATACAACAAAATAGCAGGGCAATGTAAACAGTATTCCAGAGGTATTTACAAATAACATGGAGAGGACATCTGGATTCACCTGACACAATAGTCACGGGGCCACTTATGTCCCCCAGCTTCTGCCGAGTGAAGTTTTTAATGAGACATCTGATCAGAGTGCTTTTGCCCACTTTAGGGGGTCCCATTACAACTATGACGACAGGAGGTGGCTCCAGCGGGGTCCGGTCCACAAGAGGGATGTGGTGCTTTTTGGTCTTTATATCCTGGGCCCTATATACAACACAAAGAGATGCAATGCTCCAGTTTTAATGGACAAAGGGAAGTAAAATTCAAGGGACCATTCACACAAGAACACTGGTCAGGAAAACAACAATCATGCCATTGCCGATTCGTGTTCAGATGGCAGCATTATCAACACGATCAGTGTACACCCGAAAAAAATGTAGTGCAAATGCCAGACCAGTAAGGTTTTTCTTGTGCTTCCTCCTCTTCTGTAGAAACGCTATTTGTGCATACTTGTGTCTATGACATTGTTTTCAGAGAGGATGCCTGCTAGTTTACACGAGAGCGACGCAGCTGCCACAACAGAACGAAATAACCTCCTTGGCTGGATTCAACATGTAACCAAGGCGCCAATCCGCCACAAAATCACTGCAGTTTAAGCAAAACGTGTTGATGTATAAACAGCCTCTAAATGGTAAAAGCTTCTAAGGCTGTTGACATGAAACAATGGAAAAACAGCATTTGCTTTGAACAAGAAAGCTTTTTTTCTTTGGGTTTGCAAACAAAAACTTACTAGTTTTGCAGACTGTATACAATTTGAACAGTATATCCTTAACTACAAACTGGAGCATGATTCTCTTTAGAGCAGTTAAAAATGAAAAAGTCATCAGCTGAATTAAATCAAACACCGCTAGCACTGGCTTTTAGCTAACAGCAAACAATATTTTTATTCTCAAACAGCAGCAACTAAATAACAAAAAACAAAGACATATTGGCTTAAAAGCTTTTGATAGCATAGGTTATCTGATAAGAAACTTTGGCTGTAGCAATAGCTTAACTATGGGTGATTTAAAAAAGCGGGCTTCCATGAATTTCTGTATTTTCTCAATAAAAATCCTAAAAAAATCCTGCAGCATCTTGTCCCAGGGGAAACAGCGGTAACCAATAAGACGAGTGAGTGTCAATCAAAGCTGTCAGCTTACAACCCCATGGAGCAACATGACAGAAAACTGAATGGTCTGTTATTAATCTTAATATCTTGAGTTATGTTGCATATCAGCGTATCGATTACTGGAATAATAAGAGTGTGCTAAAACAAAGATGGCATAGTTAGAATGATGAGTGAAAAAAATCGTCACTTTGTGATTGGCACCAATTTTTAAATGGTAGTCAATGGGAGCCACGCTTGATGGAGCCTACCCCTGCTTCTGTATGCGATTCAAACCCGGAAGCAGGCTTGATATTTGATTAAGAGTGGGTTGCATGTGTCACCCTGAAAGAGAACTTTATGTTGAGAATAGGTGTGAGACACAGCTGACCTGTGGAAGGTCTTGGCCATGCGGCCGGCAGACTGAACGGCGAATGCTTTTGGGTTGCGTTTGCGCTCATCTTCTGTGGAGGGACCCTTTTTCTTCAGTTTCTTCTTCTCTGCTTTAGGTCCACTGTGTTTTTGCTGGTGCCGCCTCTGTTTCTTTATGTTTTTGTCCATTTTGGCCTCTGTAGAAAACACAGATGCACTCATCAGAATTTACAACAAAAGCCAAATCCAACTCCTCTGACCACAGACAAATGACCCTATGCATTTCTCCTTTTTTGAAAACCTTAAATACTCAAGAAAGTTGTTTTTGTATTGTGTGATCATTGCATACATCACACACACACACACACACACACACACACACACACACACACACAAGTGTACAAGTAGCTTTTTAAATAAATAGTTACTTTTACTTTCAATGCTTTTTTAGTTTGTTTTATGTATCTTACAGATTTAAAAGAAAAGACTATCACTCCCAGTATAGAGAAGCAGACAGGAGCAATGCCACAGAGACTAAAATTTGATTTATACATTTACCACTTTAAAAGTGTGCTAAACAGAGGATAATTATACAATATATGCTTCTGAGGAAAAAAAAAACATTCTGTTTCAGGTACAGGCCACTTTGTGGTGCTTGTACTAATTAACGGTACTTTTTGCAGTTTTTTATTGACAATAAAAGTACATAATAAAAAACAGATGTAAATGAATTTTGTATTTGTATTAAATGTACTTTCGGTTATAGTATGCAATTTTTTATGCTTGTCACCTAATAGCAAATTGTAATAGTAATCATCAGTGAAATAATGAGACCTTAATACGTCATCTAGGCTCTTTGGCCAATCATATCCTCGCTTCCTGAAAAAGGAGCGCTCCCACTGGGCTACACCGGCTTGTCAGCAAGAAGTTTTTGGCTACTGAAAACAGAGAAAGTGTATATTCAGCGCTAAAGCTTTGGGCCACCAACAGTCAAATATCATGGTGGTGAGATGGTCTGGGGCTGATTTGATGCTTCAGGACCTTCATCTCTCTTTACACTACATTTACAGTGCCAAGCACCTTATAAATTTTAACATGTCTTGCTGTTTTGGTGACTTTGGGGTTACAGCAGCAATGAGCAGCTATAGCAAATAAATGCATGCAGGTTGTAGATTTATGTGATAGATCTAGACCAGGGGTGTCAAATGTAAGGCACAGGGGCCGGAACCGGCCCGCCAGGAGGTCCAAACCCGCCCGCCAGGAGTTTGATTCTGCCAGCAGGATAAGTCCAAAATATAAAAAAAAACATACAAATCAAAAACTATCTGCAATCCCTGTATTGTCCGCTAGAAGGTGCACTGTTGATGCTGATGGTGCACTGTGGTAACAACACAACAAGACTATGACTCAGCAGATGGCAGCAATGCAGCATCTGGGTCTGTAAGTGGCGTATTGTCCTATCATTTGCCTGCTTTCCTGTTGTTGACAGTGACACCCTCATCAGCTATGTCTCTCTCAAAAAAGAGAAAAGTGGACTTCGAGTGTAGAATTTTCCAAGAAAAATTGACTAATTTCTTTTTATTTACACAGGTGAATGGAAAACCTGTGTGCTTGAACGGAGACTTGAAAAGACAGAA